>CM048750.1:173101048-174301048 GCA_026315105.1 Locusta migratoria | reverse complement strand
GGTTTACAAAAGCTATTTTCTGGAGAGAGAATGAGTGATGGAGTGAATGACTGTATGCTAAACAGAGAAAGGGTATGAGGAAAATTTGGATTTGTTGGAGACGAAGTGTGCAGAAAATTCCGAGAAGTTGTTGACCAGTAGCGATAAATGCAACTATGTGTGTACTAATTTTTGTGAATTTGAGGCGGCGGATGTAAATGGTGAAATTAGTGGAGGCATCGTAGCTAAGGGCACGCAAGCTGGTAACAATTTAAGTGGTAAATCGGCGGATGTGAGTCAAGTTGATAGGGAAAGCGGCGTAGCATTGGTCTCATCGGCTGGTAATGAATTACATTATGTATGTGGCATGATAGGTGATTTATTGTTGAAGGGAAATGAAATAAGTGAGACATGTAGTAAATTCGAAGCTACTGAGATAGATGCTACTGAGGATGGAATTTGCGCCTTTATTTCTGTTGACGAGGATGATCCAACAGCTCTTGATGGGATTATGAATTGTGAATGGAACGTGATGAATGAAAGTGTTGAGTCTACGTTAAAGGAACGATTATCTGTAGTGAAAGGAAAGTTTAATATTGGTGAAACAGATAATATTTTGGGGGGGGGGGATTTAATGTGGGTTACAGATGCAGATGTGAAACTGAAATCGTCAAATAACGAGTGTACTAAAGTGATGAATGAGGAGCGATGTAGTAGCGAAGTAATACATAGCTTTGTGTACTATTGATATGGAAGCAAAGGCCGAGATGGAGAAAGTGGATAACGAGCGAAAAAGACGTCATGACGATCGCTATAAGCCGCCAAGTAACAGATTAGGGGACAGGGTTCTTGTGAAGACGAAGGAGCGTTCGAGTGAGGTCAATGGTGAAATTAAGAAGCTCTTTGAACTGTACTGTGGACCTTTTGTTGTGGCTGGTGTGTCCTCATCCGAACGCCTACAGGCTAAATACCCAGTCTCCGGAAAAGTATTAGGACTGAGAAATGTTTAAATCATCGTATAGCTAAAGCTGTTTGTCAGTTTCAACGACACCAGCTTACCTGGTGGTGGGCAAGGCTGGTAATATTGTTTGTTTTTAATAGCTTATCTGTGTAATTAACGAAATAGTTTCAGTATTCTTTTGCTTTTATCAAGCATTAATAAAATATCGAGAGACATAAGTAATCGCGAAATAAATGTAAAAAAACAACCGAATTTCGCTGATTCATTGATACAAACAACAAGAAGCAGTATTTACGAATATGTATATATTTGCAGCTTACCCGCTGAAAGTGACAGAATATGAACATACGAGGAACCTAAGTTCCTGTTAGGATCTATTATTACATGACAGGCACTTTCTTTGACGCGTATGAAGTCCAATGTTATGAATATTTTTGGATTTCACTCGTCTTTCGTTTCAACGCATATACATTTGCGTGTAAATTACTTTTGCTTCTAAAACGAATGTTGTTTGTATAGTCTATGGGACTTAACTCAGGGGTCATCAGTCCCTAAACTTACAAACTACTTATGAACCATCTTACACTAAGGACGGCACAAATATCCATGCCCGAGAGGGGATTCGAACCCCCGACCGTAGTGGCCGTGCAGACCGTGACTGGCGCGCCGCAGTCCCCTCGGCCACCGCGGCCGGCTAAGAAATGTAACAGAATTGTGACTGTATGTAGAGAAGCAGAATAAGTGAAACCTTTGCTACGGATACTTATTTCAGATTATATAAGATTTTTGGGGGATATTTGTGTGTTTAATGTATGTTGTCTAAAATAAGTTGCTATACTGAGGAGAAGAAACAGGAATTGTGTGGGCGCATTTTGGTGTATGGAGGTCGGCAGTTTGATGGGATAATGTTGATGAAAATTATTTATTAAATGTTTCTATAATTTGTGGTTTAAAATTATGAGGATAGTTGCCAGAATTATGGTATTAATTTAAAGAGTGTTGTCGGACAAATTTTGGTGCGAGGATCTCAGATCTTTCTCAGTAAAAGAGATGTGATAATTTGAGAATTGCAGCGTATTGAAAATTATAAGAAGGATCTTAGTGACATGAGTGGTTTATATATGAGTTGATATGGAAATTTAATTTGTGTTTAATAATTAGCGATTAAAATGTGTTGTAATTAGGGTATAATTTAACAGGGAATGCTATTCAAGGGAAGTAATGGTTTGTTGCTTTGAGTTTCTCTTTAAATTTCATCAGTCGGCAATGGGGGAGACTAGTGTTGCAGAAACAAAAATTACAATAGTGTGGACATGTTTTCTTGTTGGAACATGGACAGACTAATGGTAAAATCAAGAATATTTTGAATGTTGATATTTGAAGAGTTTATATCGATTCCACTGGGGGAAGGCGTTCAAAGCTGGAACCTTGGGGATTCGGATGGTTGTCTATATATTGGTAACTATACCGGCGTCGAATTTCGACAGGTGTTTTCATCGGCTGCAGAGTCACACATATTCCGACAAGGTACGACGCTGGCGGAGAATTGGTGGCAGTGCTGCGGACGTTGGAACCAGATCTACGGAACGATGAGGCACGAGATCACGTTAATTTAATTCTGTTGCGGAATTAGTGTGCTTCGCACCATGGGGACATACTTATCTGAGCATTTAATTAATATGCCATAAAATTTATAATTAATGTTACTTTATATTTAAATCTTATTTATGACGTGCAAATGGTATACTCGTTAATACTCCATTTGACCGATGTGTACAATAGTTGTTAGGTTCTCTAATAATAGACCTTGGTTCATCATCCCACAGTCTGGCTTTGCTTTTATGTTTTTAATCAAGACTTTATGCCTAGTGACATCTTATCTATTTTTATTGTGTGACATGCATGCCAGTATGCATAAGGAGGCATATAATGCACCTGTCTAATCAGTCTGTCTAGTTCTCTTCCGTGAAGATGGTTTATAACCGAAACCGGTAGAAGTTTGACAAAAAATAAACAGCTGATTGTTTACAGTATGCATTTCCTCAAATATCTTACGGCTGTTGAACCACATCTCAATAAAAATTCGTTTTTTTAGACTGACCCGTGTGTCTCGTAGTGGGGTGAGGGGTGGGGGTGCCACCAAATCATAAAAGTTACTTTTTTTATATAGTTACACGTGTATCCAAGTAGACGGGGTACTCATTTTGTTTTGCCGCCACTGCCAATTGGTATCCCCCACTATCAGCTTGTCTGATAATTAGCTGAAGAGAATAGCGACTCTATGGGCCGGATCTCAAACAGCATGCTCCACACCTCCGAGTGCAGAATGAAAAGGTTTTTCTTTTATCTCATTGGAGCGGAGAATGAAAAAAATAAAATAGGCAGCAATATTGGCATGGGAGAATGGGAAGCATTTACTCGGGAATTTCTGCTAGTATAAGACGGTTTTGGCAGTACAACGGATGTGTGCAGAATATTTGAAGAAAGGCTTTATAAAACACGACGAGATGGGTCAGTTTGCACCACTCAGATCCCCCACCATCAAAAAAATGTTCAAATGTTTGTTAAGCTTATGGGACTTAACTACAGGGTCATCAGTCCCTAAACTTACAAACTACTTATGAACTACTTACGAACTAGGACGACACAAATAACCATGCCCGAGGGGGGATTCGAACCCCCGACCGTAGTGGTCGTGCTGACCGTGACTCGAGCGCCTCAGTCACCTCGGCCACCGCGGCCGGCCCCCCACCATCACCCCAAAAAGATCGACACCTCATCCAAATGACTTTTAGGATAGCTCTCTGTCCTCCTCGGCTCTAGTGCAACAGTGCAAGACGTCTTTAACTATCAGGAGATACAGTCTGTCGCCGTTTATTACAGCATGTTCTATGTGCCTGTCCCGTTTCTCCTTATACCTGTGACTAATGCTACACGGCAATAGCGTATGAAAGGATGTCACTGTGCGCAGGAATGGCACCAGACAGTGTTTTCGGACGAATACATGTTCCATTTGTTTGAGAATGATGACCATATATTGGCTTCCCGAAGACAGGGGGAACGGCTTGATAATGACAGCGCCGCCTCAAGGCCTGGTAGCTACTGTTTGACCTACGTGAACGACATCCTGCAACCTGTAGCCATACTCTATCTGCATGACACCTGGGGCGCCATTTTTCAGCAAGACAACGTACATGTAGAAGCAAAGTGTGGAAAGCCCTGGAGAATAGAGGGGTAGCAAAACAGACCATTAGGAGAGGATAAGAGAAACATACCATGGATGTGTGAGCTGTGTGAAAAAGTCAGAGATCAGCTTGAATTGAACAGAAGAATGGCTTGACGCAGGGAAGTGCACTTCACCATTACTGTTTACTGTATTGATGGATGATATACTGAGTACAGTAGCATAATTGGCGAAGTAAAGATGAAAGCTATGGTATGTGCTAATTTGGGGGAATAAGAAGAAAGAATTTCAAGAGCACTTGGATGTATGGGAACAAACAGTACAATAATATGGTGCGAAATTTTGTGTAAGTAAGAGATGATTATCACAATAAGACCAAAGAAAGGGAGAACTAGACTATCGGTGGGGAACAATTGAGGAGGGTGGAGAGTTTCAAGTACTCAGGAAGCCTGATACAGAAAGATCGAAAAAACCGACAGTGAAATAAACGAGCATCGGAGAAAAGTAGAACCATTCCGGAAGCATGATATGGCGCAGGGATGTACCCCAAAGTAGTATAAAAGTTATACACCCTAACATATGTATCCCAAACCTGGGTTATGAAAGGAAGAGCGAAAAGCAGATTACAAGCTAGTGAGATGAAATTCTTAAGCAACAGTATTGGAGTGACAGGTTAAGAAATGAGGGGATAAGAGTTAATGAAGGTGGAACCAAGAGGAATTAAGGCTGAGATGGTATGGGCATGTTAAGTGAATGGACGAGGATACACGAGATGAAACTGGAAGGAAAGAGACCAAGAGGAAGACTTAGGGACAGATGGCTGAAACGAGTGGAGGAAGGTGTAAGGAAGAAAGGAGAAGACTGGACCAAGGTGAAGACGGAAAGATGGCAGCAAGACAGAAGACAAAGGAGAGGCTTATGTTCGAAGCAGACCTGGTCAGAAGCTAGAAATCGTCCGAGATGATAATGACGACGACGACGACGACGACGACGACGACGATGATGATGATGATGATGGTGACAACGTACTTGTTGCTAAACTAGCACTTGCCTTCTTCGTGTCACAGGATATCAGTCTTCTTCCCTGGTTCACAAGATCATCGGACTTCCGTCGCGAATGGACAGTGGAATATGGTCAAGTGATAGGTGCAGCACAGTGACCCTATGCCAACTAGCCGAGGTGAGTGCAGTATGCATGGTTATACCACTGGACACCACATGTGCCTTACACACCTCTACATCATCAGCTATGGAGCAACTTACCAGGGTCCGTGGCGGACCCTGTGCGTAGTAGACCGCAGGTTACATGCTGAATGGCGGTAACTGAAAGGCTAATCATTCCTTCAGAACATAGGAGAATTGGAACTAAAATAATAGCAACTATTTATTTACAACCGATACAAGAGCGTTACATGTTTCCACCTGTTTCTAGCCTTCAAACTAGTCATCAGCGTTGTGTAGAACCCGTTGCCAGCGATGTATACCGTTAGCAGAGCCTGTTCTGTAGATGGTGCGAATGAAGCAGTCTAATGCCTGTCCAATCTCTGGAACAGTTCTGAAGCAAATGCCCCGAAGTAGTTCCTTCATCTTCGGAATCGAATCAAAGTCACAAGGACTTAAGTCCGGGGAGTATTGTGGATGGTACAGTACTTCCCAGTCCCATCGACCGAACAGAGCGGCCACAGCTTGCGCTGTATGCGCTCGTACATTGTCATTAGGTTGCGCAGAAAGTGTTGTCGGCCGACCGCGGTGACCGAGCTTTCTGTGGCGCGTCAGTCACATTCTGCACGGCTACTACGGTCGGGGGTTCGAATCCCCCCCTGGAGCATGGATATTTGTGCCGTCCTTAAAATTAGCTAGTTCATAAGCAGTTTGCAAGTTTAGGGGCTGATGACCCCGTAGTTAAGTCCCATATGTTCTACAAACATTTGAACATTTTTGAAAGTGTTGACGCTTCTATCGCAAAGCTGGTTACAGGCGATGCTCCAAAAACGAACAGTGCATTGACGGTCTGCCGAGGAGGACACGAGATTCACCATAACTTTCACCATACTGGGGCTCTGACGCACTTTTGACTATTGCGGCGACCGATAATGACGCCAATCGTTGTATTGACATTTCAGTTTTGTTCCTGTTTCTGAAAACATAGTGACACCATGGACCCCATTACGTTAGACAGCTCGCTCACAAGTGAGTGTGTTTCCGAGGACGGTGACATGGAACGAACGAGTCCATTTGTTCGGAAGTAAGGTAGGTATGCCGCGGTGGAGTAGCCGAGCGGTCTAAAGCGTCTCGCTGCGGAGCGCGCGGTTGCTCGCCGTCGGAGGTTCGATTCCTCCCTGGGGCATGGGTGTGTGTGTTGTCCTTAGGTTAGTTTACCTAGTTTTAAGTAGTTTGTAAGCTACGGACTGATGACTACGCAGTTTCGTCCGATAGATTTACAAACATTTGAACATTTGAAGGTAGGTATGTCAACATAGTGTTCTGTCAGCGACAATAGTACACTCCATTGCTTAGTGTCTGCTCAGCAGTGTTGCCACTATTTAAGTTCCAACCCTCGTACCTAATGAACACGTCTCGTGAATGCCAACTTCCTGCCTCTAGTCTTTCAAGGTGTTCTGTTATTTCTGAACATGAATAAACTTTATTGTATTCAAGACATTGCTTAGATGCTGTTAGAGTGGACAAATACCACAGCACTTGCGGTGTTCTTGACTAACATCAGTATTTATTTTCAAGCATATAAATCTCGTGACGACTTACTTTTTTTTACCGAACGGATGGAATATGAATCACTGAATTATCATACCGTCTAGGCTGTCGTCGTTCACTTTTAGCAATTAAAATTCGATTTTCCATAAGACTTCAGGATAGAACGATGACGTCAACATCTTTGCATAATACTCACTAACTTATTTTTGAGTGGGCTCGCAGTATGCATATTTTAATTACAGTTCGAGTTTATGCTTCACTGTTTATATATTGAAATCATTATAAGGTGACAAGTCGTTTCGGCGGTTATGACATTTTGAAGTTAATTTGTTAGTTCTTAATAACGTGGTACACCCTGCATCTTGGAATGAAAGAGTCTTTCTGATGGTTAGATATCAGGTTGTTACAATATTATTTAATATTATGACCCTTGTGAAATTATGTCCTGTAGATCCTTGTAGGTGTCAGAATGGGCTATCATAAAAAATTTAGCCAACGTCACGCAATTAAATCACATAGGAATAGCGTGATATCAATTCATCACAAAGACACGGCATACATTCGCTACAAGATGGAAAGTCTACCACGTGATAACAAATAAGACATACTCTAACTGTTGAAAGGATTTCGTCACCTTATAACTATGTTAATAAATAAATAAAACACCAAACTGATATCAAAATATGTCTTTGTTTCTCACAATATTTCCACTTACAACAGCCATCTTCAGATGAGCTGAAGATGGTTGAACGGTTGTTAGCCTAAATATCGTAACAAGATGTCGATATCATCCAGCTGAAATTCCCAAACCTTATGGAATACTTGCAGCGCCAGTATGATAATGTTATACGGCCGAGCTCGCGAAATGGTTATTGCGGACAATAAACAAACTAGTATCGGTTGCCTTAAAAGGTAACAGCAACACTCGCGAAGATTTTGTATACATAAATACACTGTAGAATTTATAACCAGCAAAATTGTTCCTATAGGTGTTGTGTCCGGGGAATTATTGTCATCATATGTTACTTATGCGGATGAATTATAGATTATACCCAAAATTAGTTTCCGGTGCCTGCCTCTTTGCTTAAGTATCTTCTGCGAAGTATATTACGGAAACATGTAACATGTCACGAACAAATGAAAGCTTAGGCGAATGTAGGACTTAGATTTGTTGGGAATCGCGAGTGAAAATGCAATTCATTATTATGAAAAGAATAATAATAATAATCGTATACAAGGTGGTAGTAAACTTTTTGTACGCTATCGCTCAAGCATGACGCCTACTTATGAAGTAATCCTGACAACAGAATATAATTAAGATGTGTGCTACTAGAATAACACAAATTAGCATAGTTCACACAGAAAGTGTAATATGCTAATGTAACTCAAGAGCTTCCTCCAGCCGCGGTGGAGTAGCCGAGCGGTCTAAAGCGTCTCGCTGCGGAGCGCGCGGTTGCTCGCCGTGGAGGTTCGAGTCCTCCCTGGGGCATGGGTGTGTCTGTGTTTGTCCTTAGGTTAGTTTACCTAGGTTTAAGTAGCTTGTAAGCTACGGACTGATCACCACGCAGTTTGGTCTGATAGATTTACAAGCATTTGAATTTGAACGCTTCCTCCACATGATTTATAAATAAACTTTATTAATTTTTTTCTCCGCGGTGAAATGGCCGAGCGCTCTAAGGCGCCTTGCTGTGAAGCACGTGGTTGTTCCCCGCCGGAGGTACGAGTCGTCCCTAGGGCATGGGTGTGCGTCCTTAGGTTATGTTAAGTTAGTTTTAAGTAGTTTGTAAGCCTCGGGACTGATAACCACTGTAGTTAAGTCCCATAGACTTAACAACATTTGAACATTTTAATTTTTTTATTTTATTTATTTATTTTTATTTTTATTTTTATTTATTTATTTATTTATTTATTTTTTTTATTTTTTTTTCTTTTTTTTTTTTTTGCACAAGAAATTGAAAATTTTCAAAAACGTTTCAGTTACATTATTTTTAAAAAGAAAAAACTTCTAACTTCGCGCATCTGCAAAATTACGAGTACATACTTCCATTAAAACGTTTAATTGTTTGTAAATTTATGGTACTGAACTACTCTAGGCTTACAAACAAACTAACTTATGTGAAGGATAACAAATGCACCCATGCCCGAGGAAGGACTCAACCCTCCGATGGCTAGCAGCTAGACGCCTGGGAACTCTCGGTCACTACCGCGGCTACTCCCATTTACCAATATTCGTTTAGAGCTCCCAAAGCTTCGAATAAACAAAATAAATTTCTTTATTTTGCATAGTTCACTTACGTTCATTCCATAGTGGCATAGGTACAATATTTTGGGGTAATTCCTCAATTAAAACAAAAGTTTTCAGAGTCGAAAAGCGTGTAATACGTATTATTTGTGGAGTAAATTCGAAGACATCCTGTAGAATACTCTTCAAAGCAGTTGGTATATTAACTACTACCTCTCGGTATATTTATTCCTTAATGAAATTCGTCGTAAATAATGTATGCCTTTTTCCAACGAACAGCTCAGCTCAGGTCATAAATACAACACTAGGAACGAAAACGATCTACTCAAGGACTTATAACACTTATTTCAGTTCAAATAGGAGTCCACGACGCAGGAACACACATTTTCAATAATTTACCAGCAACCATAGGAAATTTAGCTACAAATAAAGATCAGTTTAAGAGGAGTCAGGAAGTCTTACTAGTGTCCAACTCCTTGTACTCCGTTGACGAATTTGTTAACAGAACCAAATGATGTAGGATAAGGTGGTTCAAATTCAATATACGTGTGCAATTCCGATCAACATAATTTGTCAGTCTCGTTGTGTTGGTAGCACGTACCTTTGTGTGGCGTTTCTAGTGTAGCAAGTTTCTACATCTCCACCTGTTTTTCATTTTTTTTTTTTTTTTTTTTTTTTTTTTTACAAGAATACACTACTTTGTGCTACGGAGATATAAATTTTAATCTGTTCAGAGATAAGTGAAGCTACTTAGTCTAACGCGCCCTTATACATTTTCTAGTCAAGGGTGACTGGATTCGCTGCCAAAAATGCAATGTTAAATACCACGAAGAATGTGTTGGTGACCCAGGGAAAAGGTTATTATGTGGAAGATGCCAGTGATCACAATTTTACCCGGAAGTGATCACAGTTGTACCTAGTGTGGTACATTTTCGATCGATTTTTCTCAATTCTGTAACCTTTCTTTGTGTTTATACCAACATTTATAATTATCTAATACTAGCTGAAAACCCGGCGTTGCCCGGGTATTTATTTATTTATTCGAGCCTTCAGTTAGTACGTTTCCTATCCACTCTCTCTCTCTCTCTCTCTCTCTCTCTCTCTCTCTCTCTCTCTCTCTCTCTCTCTCTCTCTCTCTCTCTCTGTACATCTCCTTTTTTTCTAAAAACATGTTACATTTATCAGAGAATATATAAGAAGTCACACGTAAAAATGCACTCGTTTCGAAGAATCAAATCACGAAATTTAACAATAATGATTGTAATAATATCACAGATCGATCACTTGATGTAATGCGCGAAAGTCAAATTAATTTTTTTTAAAGAGATGTAATAAAAGAAACTCTTTTTTACTGCTTTATTTATTTATTCTTATATTTTCTTATTCGTATGCTTATCCTTACAGAGAAAGAGCTGAAGACATTGTAGCACCCATAGACCAAAGATTATGGTCTGTGGCTATAGAGTCGCAAACGTCATCGCTGGCCTTCAGTCCGAATTTTTTTATAATTTGACGACATTCAACCACAATATCTTCCACCCCCTAATAGCTATCGGAATGGAAGTGATATGGTGTACAACGTGAGAGCGAGAGCGAAATACAAACACACACACACGTAGAATTTGATATACACCGATAACTTTCCATCCTAATATACTCCACCCTTTTAGCATTATCAACCCTCAAGCAAGAATGCAACCAATAAAATCATTTTCAAACAGTAAATATAATTTTCAAAGAGTAATTATTGTTCAGAATTTCGCGTTATATTCTTCAAATTACTAAATATCTATCAGATCGCTATAAAACCGTGAGTAAAACATTCCTCAGGTATAAATTAGTAACTGTACAAATATTTAAGTCTCTGCGTCTTGTCGTTCGGACGTGATAAGTGTACACCGAACAGACATTGACATTAATATATATATATATAGCTATCCGATCGCCATAAAACCATTAGTAACTGTACAAATTTTTAGCTTTTTATGTCTTGTGGTTCAGACGTGATAAAGGTACACCAAACAGACATTCACATTTATAGATATAGATTTGTGTTACATATTCATTAAAATCCAAGAACAAGTGCCATAGTTACTATTATTTCTTTTCTCAATATATTTTCAGTTACAGTCACATTTGTCCGAAATTATCGCAATTATAACACGTTTTCTTACTATTATTATTGCAACCTGTAAAAAAAATGTTCAACATCCATGAGGATCTTCTCAATGCGGATTTATGGAACGAATAGCTAATATAATATAACCCATTGACATGAGTGATTATAAAATTTGGTCCTTGGGTTTCCGGTTTCGGTTAGTGATTACAATCATCAGATTTGTTTTGATTTTTTACTTTTTTTTCCAAAACAACACTAAACGATACCGGTAGTCTAAGGACCACATTCATGATCAGTGACGTAATCAAAGAAATTTGTTCTATACAATTGAATTCAAAACTACGTCGCAGCTTGTGCAACCAGAATTGTTACATTATAGGTGACAGTAGGTAAATTCGAATTCAAGGTGTGCTTTTAAGTTGTACGAAGTAGCACATTGGAAAAATTCGATGTACGATGCGCGTCCAGAAAGTTCCGTTTCGTAATAAAATAAAACTGTGCACAGATACAGAAGAAATTTTTATTGCACAAAATTCTACAACTCTTAAACTACTTTTCTACATCACTGCCGAAATTTTGTAGGCACTTGTCATAACGTGCCACAAGTTTTTGCATGCATTCTTCACAAAAGGTTGCCGCCTGAGTATTCAACCATGGTGGTAATAGCTCTTTATCATCGTGGAAGTGTTGACCACCAAGGACAGATTTTAGGTGTAAGAAGAGATGAAAGTCGCTAGGACAGAGGTCCGAGCTGTATGGAGGATGATCAAACAGGTCCCATTGAAATTTCCGTAAGAATTGTTTGGTCACATTCGGTGTGTGAGGTCAGGCATTATCGTGAAAAAAAAATGTTTTTACAGTAATCCTCTTCTTACACCTAAAATATATCCTTGGTCGACAACACTTCAACGATGATGACGAGCTGAAAGAACATGTTACCACATGGTTGAATACACAGGCGGCAATATTCTATGAAAAAGGCGCACAAAACTTTATGCCAAGCTATGACAATTGCCTACAAAATTTCGGAAGCTATGTAGAAAAGTTGTTTAACAGTTGTAGATTTTTGTACGATCAATATTTTTTCTCCGTCTGTACCCGTTCGTTTTATATAACCAAACGGAACTAACTTTCTGGACGCGCCTCGTATTTCTCGTTAAATTAGAACGCCGGAACAGAAGGTAAAGATAACAAGAAAATCTCGTATTTAGAGCGGAATCGGCGGCATTTCTAACTTTGGTGAGTAGAATTGGGTGAGGAGTGGCTACTGCTCCCCGCGCTGTGAGTGCATATGCAGATGAGGCGTCGTGCGCTTTGGCTCACCTAGCTGCCGCTGTTGCTACTGCTGCTGCTGCTGCTGCTGCGACGTCGGCGTGAGAACGGCGTAACTTCGCGAGCAGTACTGACGCCACGCGTGAGCGAGCCGACGGCGTCGCGACGCTGAGGGAGGGGGAGGGGGAGGAGGAGCGGGAGGAGGAGGGGGAGGGGCGGGGGGGAGGTGGCGAGAAAGGGGCGGAGGGGGAGAGCGCGGGGTGGTACGCCCACTCCGCTAGCAAGGATTCGCGCTGTGTAAATTTAACAGTTGTTGCTCTACTAAACGCCATGGCACTGGCAATCTGTTCAACCGGCTGATCTGTAAAATCCTGTAAGAAGATGGTGGTAATGATACGGACAGTCACTTATGCTAATGAAATGATGCACACTGCCTGTAAAATGTTTAGGAATCCTGCGGGATTATTTAAAAAGAATTTAATGAATCTTGAACATGGCTCCAGTTCAGCAACGGTAAAGTTTATATTTTTTTAGAATAAACTAGCTGAAAACTCGGTGTTGTTCCTTTGTAAACCCTATCAACTTATATACTGTACTTGTGTTTGCAAAAATATTTGATGTAACCGACTGAATCAAACCATCAAACATGTAATATTACTATGTAATGGGGCATCTTAAATAATAAATAAATAAAAAATATATATTTATTGTACAAAAATATACAACTATTAAACTACTTTTCTACATAGCTTCCGAAATTTTGTAGGCATTTGTCATAGCGTGGCAGAAGTCATTGTATGCCTTCTTCGTAGAAGGTTGCCGCCTGTGTATTCAACCATGTGGTAACATGTTCATTCAGCTCGTCATCATCGCTGAAGTTTTGACCACCATGGACAGGTTCAAATATGTTCAAATGTTTGTATAGCTTATGGGACTTAACTACGGGGTCATCAGTCCCTAAACTTACAAACTACTTATGAACTAACTAATACTAAGGACGGCACAAATATCCATGCCCGAGGGGGGATTCGAACCCCCGACCGTAGTGGCCGTGCAGACCGTGACTGGAGCGCCTCAGTCCCCTCGACCACCGCGGCCGACCATGGACAGGTTTTAGGTGTAAGAAGAAAGACCCTAGGAGCGAGACTGTACGGAGGATGATCAAACACGTCCCAGGAAATTTCCGTAAGAGTTGTTTGGTCACATTCGCCTTGTGAGGTCGGGCGGCAACGTGAAGGGAAGAAAAATACTCGTTTCATCTCTTCTTACACCTAAAATCTGTCCTTGATGGTCAACACTTCAACGACGATGAGTTGAAAGAACATGTTTGCCACATGGTTCAATACACAGGCGGCATCCTTCTATGAAGAAGGCACACAAAAACTTGTCCCACGCTATGACGAGTGCCTACAAAATTTAGGAAGTTATGTAGAAAAGTAGTTGAACAGTTGTAGATTTTTATACAATAAATATTTTTTCTGTATCTGTACACGTTTGGTTCATATAACCAAACGGACCTTACTTTGTGGACATACATCGTATCTAGATCTCCTATATGATGCATCCTGCGAGATTACTTAAAAAGAAGTTAATGAATCTTGAACATGGCTCCAGTTCAGCAACGGTAAAGTTTATATATATATATATATATATATATATATATATATATATATATATATATATATATATATATATATATATAATTTTTTTTAATAAACTAGCTGAAAACTCGACGTTGCCCGGGTATTTACTTATTTTTTCCTGCCTCGAGTTAGCACGTCCCATAAACCTTCTCTCTCTGTCAATCTCCTTTTTTCTAAAAACATGTTATATTTATCGGAGAATATATAAGAAATAAGGCTGTCTTGCACAATGTACAAAATTATATGTGCGATATCCAAACAAAGAAAGATAGTAATCAAAATACAAATGACTTATTCCACCGCGTCGAACGCCTTTTTCAAGTCGAGAAAAACACAATTCGCCTGTTGCCCTTCCTCCAGGGCTCGCAAGATGTCATGTGAGAAAAGGGCAAGCTGAGTTTCACATTAACGTGCTTCCTAAACCCGAGCTGATTCATAGAAAGAAGCTTTTCCGTTTCCAGGAAATTTACTATATTCGAACTGAGAACATGCTCCAAAATTCTACATGAAACTGATGTCAACGATATTGGCCTGTAATTGGTCGGGTCAGTTCTCTTCCTTTTCATATAAACGGGAGTCACCTGCGTTTTTTTCCAATCACTAGGAACTTTGCGCTGAATTAAAGATTCGCGATAAATGGAATCTAAGTAGGGGTCCAATGCCGCAGAGAACTCTTTGTAAAACCGAACTGGTATTCCATCCGGACCAGCAGACTTTTTCGTATTTAGCTCTCTCAGCTGCTTCTCTACACCGGAAATACCTATTACTATGCCCTCCATTTCGGAATTAGTACGTTGTTCAAATGATGGTACATTTGTGCGGTCCTGCGTGAAAGATTTCTTAAAGGTTAAATTTAGAATATGATAGACAATGATATAGAACTGGAAGGAAAATGCAAAAATAACATTAAAAATAACACACACCATTAATGACAATGTACTAACTACTCATGTAAAAGTAGTAACAAAACAGAGACAAATGTTCTAATAAGCTCATCACTACTCCATGCTAAACAGTTATCATGTAATAAGTTAGCTAGATGTGTCAGATTTAAAATTATGGAGTAATGCCTCACACGCGCTGAGTGAGCTCCGACTACTGACAGGCGTAGGGACAACAGTGACATGCAGCTGTGCTATGTGGCGCAATGAAGTGAGCTAGTGTGGAGAGCCTGTATGGGGAGAGAGTGACTATGCGTGTGACCGCTGCTGATTGGCTGAGAGCCCAGGACTCCATGTTTTACCAGGATTTGGTTTTCAATCCTGTAATTGGTTATGTGATGTGATATGCAAAAGGGAGTGGGCGGGACTATTGACTCTTCGTAGATATTCAGTTACCTGTTTTGAGTCTGTTTCTGCTGTTTCCATAAATATAGTATCGTTATTTTTCCGATTTTCAGTGATAGTGTGTTCCTGAAAGTCAGTACAGAATGAGGTTTTTAGTATAAGATCGAAAGAAGTACCCTTGAAACTCACTATATCGGGGTGCAAAGCGATAATATTGTACTAATTTCAGCGATGGATATGCAGACAAAAAATTCTGAAATAGCGTCTTTTCTTTGAGATCCATAACATGAAATACCTCTCTTTCTGTCGTACCAGAACATCGTAAAATTTGGCATTAACATTCAACAGTCATAGAAACAGTTTCACAAGAGTTATTTTCTTACAAATTTATTAGGCTTATATAAACATAAATGAATGGCATTTCTTTAACCACTTGCTGATTAGTAAGCTAGAAGATGTGCTTTGGTGTCATCGGTTCAAGTGATGCCTTATCTCAATCGGCAAGTGGCTGCATTTCTACGTGGGTCGCTATGTAAATACACGTCCCGCTCGCAGTCTGGTAAAAACATGGCGACCACCGGCCGGATGGCCACTCTCTACTCTGTTTAGGCTCTCTAACCGAGCGTGTGCGTCGTCGCGTGATCAAAATATACATGTACTGATAAAAAGATAAATGTGCATGTTCTGTTGAAATAAAACTGTAAAAAAACTGAAGTTTCGTACCACGAGATGGCCCTCACGTGGTTCATGTATTTCAACAAAAATTCTTCGACACTCACACTCACGCAAACACACGTGTACATCGTGCTGCGTACATGGCTAACCTCTAGATACCACGTACCAACATTTTTATCGGCTTTTTTATTTTCTTATCCCTATTTCTGTCAATATATTTTACATTTTTCCTTCTTTTATCAGAAGATGCACATTTTTCCTTTTATCAGCACGTGCATATTTTGATAACGGACAACGCACACACTCGATCGTTTTATTTCGCCATCTAGCGCAGTTACGTGTCGCTAGTGTCTTTTACATGAGTAGTGAATACATTCTCATCAATGGTGTATTTTATTTTTAATGTTATTATTACATTTTCCTTCCAATTCTATATCATTGTATGTCATATTACTGTTCTTAGGTCCCACTTCTGAAGAACACAAAATTAATTTTGTCGAAACCTAGGTAAAGGTTTTAATTAAACCCATTTTAACGCAATTGGTTGGCTACCATTTATTCTTTTAAAAAAAGTTAATGAATAGTATTAAAAGATGATGACGTCGTCAGTCCTTTCGTTAAGCCTCAGGGAATAACGAATTCGAATCGCTAATTAAATAAAATGAACGATGATACCAGAGTCGAACATAAGAGACACGAAACTCTCAGCGAATTTCCGCAACTTCGCGACTGCAGCGCTGCCAAGCGGCTGGGTTGTGTAAACTCACCGCGAAACGATTGAGTAATGAGTATGTATTTGGAGTGAGGCAGCACAATCAAAATACATTCGTATTTACGAGATTTTGTGGCGCTATAAATTGTAGCAACAATCAGAAATATAATTCAGAAATCTCTCATTTGCAAAGGATGCTCAGTAGTAGTTATACAGTTAAGCCTAGAAGTAAATCTTCAACTATTCATTCACGTGGATACTTCTGCTCTTAATCAAAATCGCACGTACTTAACGACATATTTAATATTATATTACTGCTGTGTAAAAGTAACGTCTGAATACTTCCAGTTCCAGTTAATCAACTATTTCAGTAGAGCCTGCTTAGTTTCATACCTCACTTCTACAAAAATTATGACCCTGCATACTAACATATTTTGGCAATTACCTACTAGTTTGATAAAATGAATACGTAGCTACAAATAAATAATATGTCCATATATAAAATTTTAATATTAGCACGTCACATTCTTGAAGATATTCAGTTTGATACCTGCCAATTAGCTGAAAAAATTATGATAGATATGCGAAAGGCACGGAAGCAAGGACAAGGTGAAAAGAATCTAGTCTCCTTCAATCTAAAAATCATGTGTACTTTTGAAAGTATTACATGTCCGAAATACGCTAAAACAAAACTCGTGCAACATGTCAACACACACCGAACACGCTAAGATAATCATAGTCAGTTCCTTTTATACTATCACATGAGCTTGCAACTAATTTCTGCTTCCAAAACGTTTTGAACGATATGAATACGACTCGGGTATTGTGAACTGTATGAATTACACTGCACTGACAATTTGTTATTATAGACTGCCAATAACAGAAGCAGTGATATTTGATGATGATTTCATATTTATATTAGAAAGTTCACAACGACCTTCAGTGACCAGGCAATATGAAAGTAACAGCATTGAAAAACAGCAACTTCTCAGTTTGAATCATTCCTTTGTTACTCCTTACTGGTCACTTGAAGCGATAGTATCGCTTCAGCTGCAATTTTTTTCCGTCAGAGTTACACGCTTGACTGTGATTGACCATACAGCCAAGACAGAACGATGTTTCTGTGGCTCACAGTCCATTCCGTTCAGTTATACAGGAGTTGGACAAAAAATATGAAACTTAAAATTGCTAAACTAAGGGGAAATGCAGATGATAAACGGGTATTCATTGGACAAATATATTATACTATAACTGACATGTCATTACATTTTCACGCAATTTGGGTGCATAGATCCTGAGAAATCAGTATGTAGAACAACCACCTCTGGCCACAATGACGGCCTTGATACGCCTGGGCATTTAGTCAAACAGAGCTTAGATGGTATCTACAGGTACAGATGCCCATGCAACTTCAACACAATACCACAGTTCCTCAAGAGTAGTGACTGGCGTATTTCGACGAGCCAGTTTCTCGGCCACCATTGACCAGACGTTTTAAATTGGTGAGAGACCTGGAGAATGTGCTGGCCAGGGCAGCAGACGAACATTTTTCGTATCCAGTTTGGCCCGTACAGGACCTGTAATATGCGGTCGTGCATTATCCTGCTGAAATGTAGGGTTTCGCAGGGATAGAGGGAGGGTATAGCCACGGGTATCATCTGAAATGTAAAGGGCACTATTCAAAGTGCCGTCGAAGCGAAGAGGAGGTGACCTAGACGTGTAACAAATGACACCCCATACCATCACGCCGGGTGATACGCCAGTATGGCGATGAGAAATACACGCTTCATCGCGATGTCGCCAAACACGTATGAGACCATCTTGATGCTGTAAACAGAACCTGGATTCATCCGAAAAATGACGTTTTGCCATTCGTGCACCCAGGTTCGTCGTTGCGTACAGCATCTCAGGCGCTCCTGTGACCGCAGCCATGGTCTCCTAGCTGATAGTCCATGCTGCTGGAAACGTCGTCGAACTGTTCGTGCAGATGGTTGTTGTCTTGCAAACATCCCCATCTGTTGACTCAGGGATCGAGACGTGGCTGAACGATGCGTTACAGCCATGCGGAAAATATGCCTGTCATCTAGACTGCTAGTGATACGAGGCCCTTGGCATCCAGCACGGCGTTCCGTATTGTCCTCCTGAACCCACCGATTCTATATTCTGCTAACAGTCATTGCATCGCGACCAACGCGAGCAGCAATGTCGCGATACGATTTACCGCAATCGTGATAGGCTACGATCCGACCTTTATCAAAGTCGGAAACGTGATAGTACGTATTTCTCCTCCCTACACGAGACATCACAACAACGTTTCACAAGGCAACGCTGGTTAACTACTGTTTGTGTATGAGAAATCGGTTGGAAACTTTCCTCATGTCAGCACGTTGTAGGTGTCGTAGGTTTGTGAATGATCTGAAAATCTAATCATTTGCATATCACAAGCATCGTCTTCCTGTTGGTTAGATTATGCGTCTGTAGCACCTCATCTTCGTTGTGTAGCAATTTTAATGGCCAGAAGTGTAGCTTTTTGGTAACTATACTTCCAGAAATAAAATTTAGTGTATTACTGCGTATGGAGTACATTACGTTTACAAATCAATAGCTCAAGCGGTACTAAAGTTCCACCGAGCGAGGTGGCGCAGTGGTAACGCACTGGACTCGCTTTTGGGAGGATGGTTTTCCGTGATTTCCATAAATCACTCCAGGCAAATGCCGGGATGGTTCGTTTGAAAGGGCACGGCCGATTTCCTTCCACATCCTTACCCAAAAACTCCGAGCTTAAGCTCGCACTCTAATGGCCACGCTGTTGGCGGGGCGTCAAACGCTAAGCTTACTTCCTTCCTACTAACGTACCAGGATCGACCAATGCTGATATACACATATTAGTACCTGTGTAGACTGCGTGGGTGTCAATGTAGGCGCTGATTCTGGCACACATAAAATTATATGGATGGCGAGTACTTATTACAGACGCCTGCTCAACTTGTTCAAATGTTTGTTAATCTTAAGGGACTTAACTGCAGGGTCATCAGTCCGTAAACGTACAAACTACTTATCAACTACCTTATATCAAAGACGACACAAACATCTATGCCCAATGGGGGAATCGAACCCTCGACCGTAGCGCCCGGCACTCGACTTGTTCACGTACTTGTTGACGAGTCGCACTTGTCATTTATCATCCTATCATACCCTACACATGCTCTATTGGGCAGAAGTCCAAATATCGTCTTGGCCAGGGACGTTGCTGAGCACGTAGTTTCACGATCAGTCTGAGGGCGAGCATTATCCTGTTAGATAACACACCTTCTGTCTGCAAGAATGGTAATAATTCTGCACGTACCTGGTGCTGGTCAGCGTTCCTTCCACAAACACCAAATGTCATCGGCGTCAAATGTTCAAATGCTTGTAAAGCTTGGAACCACGCTGCAGTGATAATCAGTCCCTAGACTTAAAAACTACCGTCCAACGGGGTGATTTCCGACAATTTTGAGATTTTTTTCACTACAACTTTCGTAGGTTTTGTCAGATTTCATTGTTTTTTTTACGGAAGTGGTGGTGTGTAACCAATAAAATATCCTACAAACAGAACGTCCATGTTCATCTACTTTTGCCTGAGACAGGCAAATAAAGTGTCCGATATCACTCCATGGACTGGGGCGATTTCGGACACATGTGTATCTCTATCTGGTGTTTCGAAGTGTATGGGGTGATTTCGGACACAAATTATTTTTTTTTTTTGTTGTACTTTCTTTCTGTTTGATTTTAGTGAGTTTTCTTTAAAATTTCCGGGTCATAATTACATCGATCTTGAACACCTTTCTTACTTTTACACGTTCTCGGTATTGTCCGAAATCACCCCACAAAGTACACAAATTCTAAAAAAAAACCTCCATTACTTTGAAACTTTACACGAAAATCGTGACAAACTGGTACAGAACTTCTCACTTTGCAGCAGCCTACTGATCTCGTTGGCAAGTGATGCTACAATACTTTTCAGCGAAAACCTGTTACTCCTGCCGCAGTTGGTCAAGCTAAGCGCCTCAGACTGTTAACATCAAGCTAGGGGCATGAGACTAACTGATAACAACTGTGTCAATGGCGTGCGTGTATCGCGAATAATGTAAGACTGTTTAACGTTTGTGAATTTCTATTATACAGTTGTGGCTTTCTGCATATGAATAGTGAATCATTAATGAAAGAAGAAAAACGCCACTGGCATCCCGAAATTACGTGTGACATTCGATATTGTTAAAACCTAGCCACATTTAATTACAATTTCAGCCTCACATGAAAAAACAACGTATCTACGACCTGAATTCTGCTTCTGCGCAGGGGACAACAGCAGCGAAAGAATATATCAGATTAGTGTACGTGCAGCGCTTGTTTCTATCACAAACATAAACATTGGCACCAAATGTCTTAGTAACAGGACCGAGGATAGAAAGAAGGGAAAAAGTTGGAAACTTACGTACTTTCGAATAATTTTCACGAACTTTAAAGACTTTACCACCATCTTTTTCTCTTTTATCCCGTCGTATGTTTCAAATTTAAAAACTTGTCTAACTACATAACTAGAAATTATTCATATATTTCTGTTTTATTGTATTACAGAAATAAAAGGTACCGATATTTAATTTTAATAATAGTTTTGTTTCTGAAGTGGTACATCATTTGTTATTTCAGTTTATGTTCAAGGACCGTCGGATACGAAAATCGAATTTCAGACTCTTGATTTTTTCAGTTTTACAGTACTCCCTGCACTAGAAAAAATGTTTGTTGTTGTTTGAGTAATAAACTTTTCTTTCGTTTCAGTCTTTACTATCGTAACGTAAATAAAACATGCTGATTCTGATTTTTCCCAAAATAACATCCTAAACATAAGGACGTTCAGTGCTTCACTGTGTTTTGGTTATACACACATTTAGCGGATACAAAGAAGGTAGGCGTAACATAATAAGAACGACGAAGGAAACAGCAAATCTTAACTAGACTCCTGGAATACTGTCTTGCCACCTAGCTAGGCTCAGAATTGCCTGGGCAGGTGGGATAATCGAGTCCTTGCCGCAGCATTATCGAGTTTGCCGATAGCTATCACGAGTGCCAGGGCACGTGCTTATCGAGGCAGGCATTGCTAACCGCACCCATCTCTTACTACTACAGTCGGCTGCAGACGCGTCTCAACTCCCGCCGAGACGACACACACACTAGTGATGGGCAATCTGCTCCTGAACTGATTCAAAGAGCCAAATCCTTCTAAGGAGTGAGTGATGGATGAATCCGAAAAAAAGAGTGGTAGTTCATCCAATTCGAAAAGTCCCTCTGGTAACAGCAATGAGCTGCATAAGCACCCCTTACCACATGCTTCAGAAGTTTCCTAAGCCCCTTGCCACATGCTTCAGAAGTTTCCTAAGCTACAAAATAAATGTGGTATAGACCATGTGCAAGTATAAAACTGCAGAAAATGAGCGCCTAAACAGGCACAGCGCCTCTGTGCTGCGAGTCAAAAATCGTTGAGTCGAGAGTCGGCAAGTCACACAAGCAGCATGGTTCAGTGAGCTCGCTGCTCACTGCTCCGCACGACTCCAGCGATCGGGGCGATCCGACCGCCAACTGAGTCAGTCAGTTACCTGGTTCACTGGTTCACCTCTCCTCACCACTCTCCCTACTCTGCTCGCTTGCAGAGCCGCTCGTGTGGCACGCTCCTCATTATTCCCTCCACTCCTCTGGCGAACCGCATAGTGCCAAACAAAGCGACTCCACGCATTTCTCTGTTCTCTCAACTTCTTTGTTCTGATAAATCTTGCAGCTCGCTTACAGAAACGATCATCTGAAGCAACAGAAACTGTCATATAGGCTAATGTCGTATTCCGAATAGTATTCGAAATGAAACGTATTTATTTAATTTTATGCTTTTTCTTAATAACAGGAAATCTGCAGTCTGTAGCAAAAACGCGGTACAGTACAAAATTAAACTATATAAAATTTCCGCAAAAAATATCGTACTCCATTTTCTTGAAGACTTGTAGTTTGTATGAAGGGAGCAACACAGACAAAATCTTGTGTAATGTGCATTCTCTGTTGCTTAGATAGATTTTGTAAGCCCATATCACGCAGTTTTGTGACTTGATAGATAAGTATCCTGTATCAAATTGTGCGTCTTTTATGCATCCACACTATGTTGGCACGTCGAAAACAATGACTATATAATCGAATAACAAAGAAAATAACAATGTGCGTTAATGTTTTCTATCTCTGAAACCATTCAGTTTTGAGAATGTGTTCATTTGAAATTTTTGCTGCTGGCGTCAAATCTTTGACAGTAACAACAAACTTGTTTCCCAAGAGGGAGAAAGAGATAACACTATGATGTCAAACGATATTTGTCTAAAATTACGTTTATGAGCTAAATATCTTGCTATAATATTTCATTGCGAATTTAATGTGTTTGGTACAGCGGGATGTGTATGTTTGCAATTAAAGATAAGATATATTGGGAAGCACTTAAAAATAATTTGACTTGCTCTGTATAGAGAATATATAAAAACTTTGCACAAATAACATGTGAAAGGGTTGTAGTTACAGGAATTAAAATATAAAATGGAACGCAAATCGTATCAGCAACTGCAAAACTTAGAATATAAGAGCCCAGAACGCTACCCCTGTACTACGCCGACTGTAAGAGTATCACCACCGTTATTTACCTAATTATTTCTTTCGGTAAGACTCTCTTTGCACTTAATCAGGTTTTGATGGTTTGTACTCACAAAAGAAAACCTCATTGACGACATAGTCGAAAGTACTCGTCGTCATATTTTCGAAGAATTTGACTAGAGATCTTCACAGTCTGATTTCCCTAAATCACTCCAGGCAAATGCTGGGATGGTTCCTTTTAAAGGGCACGGCCGATTTCCTTCCCTATCCTTACCCAAAACTCCGAGCGTTAGATCCGTCTCTAATGACCACGCTGTCAACGGGACGTTAGACGTTAAGCTTCCTTACTTCCTTCACAGTCTTTTTTTCGTATTTGAAGTTATGAATGAAACAATCCACGAACATTCCTCGCTTTGTAAATTTAATGGACATTACTCTTTTGACGCCTTATTTCCTAAATTAAATAAGTTTTATTGCTTACTCTGGAGCTATCATTATTTTACTGTTTATGGGTGCCAGACTTTAGAAACAGGTGATCGGTTCTAGCGGCCATCTTGTAGCGAGAATCTGTCGCGCTCACGTAAGACACCCGGCCGTGTCGCTGCTTGTAGCTGCCGTGTCGCGTCGCTGAATGTCGCGCGCTGTCACTCGCTTTTGTCGCTCACGTAGGAGACGGCCTTATTGCGCACGGCTATTCCGCCGCAGCAGTTGCCACGTCCTGCATGGGACTCTAGCGATATGACACATTTCATTCAACTCGCTCAAACTCGCAAACTACTTACTGTATAAATATGGAACTAGTATCATTTTATTCTGCAAAATAATGTATTTTTTGAATGAAAGTATAAAAATATAAAAATAATATTTTTTTTCTTTTTCCAATTATTTCACCTGCAAAAATATTTAAATTCTGTTATGACATTTTTAATTTTTAATGTAGGCGTAACTAACAAATTTTAAGTCTCGAAAGCCGGCCGCGGTAGCCGAGGGGACTGAGACGCTCCAATCACGGTCTGCATGGCCACTGCAGTTCGAATCTCCCCTCGGGCATGGATATTTGTGCCGTCCTTAGGATAAGCTAGTTGATAAGTAGTTAGTAAGTTTTTTATCAGTTGGTGAGTCGGTGAGCCATGAAAAAGAACCAGTTCATGCCAGTAAGTGACTATTTCTGATCCAATCTCTGAAAAGATCGATTTTGCCCATCTCTGACACATACACACAATATATATATATATATATATATATATATATATATATATATTACTCCTGGCCAAAAAATTGCTACACCACGAAGATGACATGCTACAGATGCGAAATTTAACAGACAGGGGGAAGATGCTGTGATATGCAAATTATTAGCTTTTCAAAGCATTCACACACGTTGTCGTCGGTGGCGACACTTACAACATGCTGACATGAGGAAAGTTTCCAACCGATTTGTCATACACAAACAGCAGTTGACCAGCATTGCCAGGTAAAACGTTGTTCTGATGCCTCGTATAAGGAGGAGAAATGCGTACCATCATGTTTCCGACTTTGATAAAGGTCGGATTGTAGCCTATCGCGATTGCGGTTTATCGTTTCGCGATATTGCTGCTCGCGTAGGTCTCGATGCCAATGACTGTTAGCAGAATATGGAATCGGTGGGTACAGGAGTGCAATACGGAACGCCGTGCTGGATCCCAAAGGCCTCGTTTCACTAGAAGTCGAGATGACAGGCATCTTATCCACATGGCTGTAACGGATCGTCTAGCCACGTCTCGATCCTTAGTCAACAAATGGGGACATTTGCAACACAATAACCATCTGCCCGAACAGTTCGGCGACGTTTCCAGCAGCATGAACTGTCAGTTCGGAGACCCTGGCTGCGGTTATCCTTGACGCTTCATCACAGACAGGAGCGCCTGCGATGGTGTACGCAACGACGAACCTGGGTGCACGAATGGCAAAACGTCATTTTTTTCGGATGAATCCAGGTTCCGTTCATCATGGTGGTCACATCCGTGTTTGGCGATATCGCGGTCAACGCACATTCGAAACGTGTATTCGTCATCGCCATACTGGCCTATCACCCGGCGTGATGGTATGGGGCGCCATTGATTAACGTCTCGGTCACCTCTTGTTCGCATCAACGGCACTTTGAACAGTGTCCGTTACATTTCAGATGTGTTACGACACGTGTCTCTACCCTTCATTCGATCTCTGTGAAACCCCACATTTCGTTGCAGGTCCTGTATGGGCCTTTCTGCGGTGGAGTAGCCGAGCAGTCTAAAGCGTCTCGCTGCGGAACGCGCGGTTGCTCGCCGTGGAGGTTCGAGTCCTCCCTGGGGCATGGGTGTGTGAGTTGTCCTTAGGTTAGTTAACCTAGGTTTAAGTAATTTGTAAGCTATGGACTGATGACCACGCAGTTTGGTCCGATAGATTTACAAACATTTGAAAATTTGTACGGGCCTTTCTGGATATGGATAATGTTCGACTGCTGTCCTGGCCAACACATTCTCCAGATCTCTTACCAATTGAAAACGTCTAGTCAATGGTGGTCGAACAACTGGCTCGTTAGGCAATACGCCAGTCACTACTCTTGATGAACAGTGGTATCGTGTTGAAGCTGCACCGGCATCTGTATCTGTACACGCCATCCATCTCTGTTTGACTCAATGCCTAGGCGTAACAAGGCCGTTATTACGGCCAGAGGTGGTTGTTCTGGGTACTGATTTCTCAAGATCTATGCACCCAAATTGCGTGTAAATGTAACATAGTATCTAAGAAAATCGGAAAAATACCGATACAATTTCTACTGAAACTGCAGAAACTTATTCTAAATTGGTAACTGAATATCTACAACGGGTCGATAGCCCCGATCCTCCCCCTTTTTCATGTTACATCCCATAACCTGTTATAGGACTGTGAATACATAACAATACATGGCCAAGGGAGCAGTGCCGTAGCCATGTTAAAACATGCCTTGTAGCACGACATGTCAAAAACCAAATCCATGAACTGACAAAAAGCTAGAAAATAATGTTTAGAAAAATTACCGCTCACCGGACTCAAACTCGCGAGAGGCGCATCACGAATTCAGTTCACAACCACAACACCACAACGGGAACTGCACAACCAGTAGTTCTATTGCTGAATTTCATCAATGCCTTTTTCCATTGGGCGGAGGGCAACAAAAAATACTTACTTCACACAGATAGGAATAATTCGTTGTTTTCCATAAGTCGCCTTTGCGGTTCCCGCTTTATCGGTTATATTTCACCGTTCACTGTTTACGTATTTCCTCATTCCTCCCAAGCACAAGCATCAAACAACAATCTTCACTTCAGTTTTACAGCAAACAGAGGAACAACGAGGCATTTCTCTATCCTTAATGCTTATGTAATACACATGATTAATTACACTCCTAAATCAATTCAAATCAACATTTAATCTTAAAAATGCCACGAAATTCTAAAGTTATCATCAGCGACCGATGAACAACACGTTAATTTACGTAAATAGAACCGACAGAAGACTTTTAAAGTGGAGCAGTGCCTATCGTGATACGACCTGTATGTAACAGTCCAGTGAAATCGCTGACAGAAGCTTTTAAGACACCCAGTAGTACAGAAACGCATACAGTCGCTATTCACTAATATTCAAACACCGCCAAATCTGGTAAAAACATGGCGTCCTTTACTGTCAGTCAATCAGGAGTGGTACACACATGGCCACTCTCTCTCTATGTAGGCTCTCTATTACACCGTAGAGGGCCTGTATAGGGAGAAAGTGGCCAAGAGTGAAGTAGCTGCTGATTGGCTGACAACCCATGGCGCCACTTTTTTACCAAACTTGGCGGGCTTTGTATATGTGTGAATAGCGACTGTATGCGGTTCTGTAGTACAGTGTGTCTCAAATGCGTCTGACAGCGCTTTCAGTTTACAGTTATTTACAAGTTGTATTACGGTAGTTATTGTTTCACTTTCGCATGTTTGTTCCAATTAAAAAATTATATCTTTGTGCTGTAACTCTTTGGAAAATGATACAATAAACTATGTTCATAGCTCCGCAGACAGTGTAACATTTCTTGTGTTGACCTACCGCATTAAAATTTCCCGTCACCTATTATTTTATAAGTTACAGAGGCAAACACACTTAGTGAAACACCCTGTATACACTGTGGTGGTAAACGTTCATATCATCGACAGCGGCGTACTGCACTTTGGTGACGATGTTGGCAGCGGTATCTGTGCAGTACTCCGGGACAGTCGTGTGGTCAGTTGTTTGTTTACGAGAGTCAAATGAAAGAGTCGTGTCCCGACGAAATTTATGGCGACGTATTAAATTTTCACCACGCTGTAACGTCCATTCCAAACAATCGATATTTCAAACTCTTAGTATTTTGTAATTAAAGTATGGGTGCTCGGTGTATGTATACGTGAACGTAAATGGACCAGTTTGTACTGCAAATTGTAATGATACATTTGTAAAGAAAAAGAAAAAGGACGTCATTCCTCACTTCACTCAGTTCCATTCATTTAATCGAATGGTCTGAATACTGTTCGCTGTGGAAACGCCTGGGCAGTGAGCAGTACAGCACAACACACGCGTCGGTCGGGAAGCCTATCCGCAGCCGGTGTTTATAATCAGAATGTTTACGAATTAATCTCGCACCTTTTCCCGCAGATGGCGCCGCGGCCGACTGAGGGACGGTACCACTCCGCCAGCATATTTAAGCACAAGCCAGACGGCCACCCGGCAAGTCACGCCGAATTCCGAAGACGGAAGATATCTGAGAAGAAGAATCACCGCAGAAGACGTCGCCCAAGAGGATCCTTGCCTACGGCCCCTTGAAGACGGACTCTGTAGTTGGCACACGACATAGCAGAATTGTAAATAGTAGAAGTAGAATAAACTTAGAGTTGAAACCATCTCGGTGTACAATACAGTCTGTTATAATGCCGAGGAAGTACAACAGACACTCACAGAAATAAACTAGATAGTTGTTGCAGCTCCCGCGCCATAAACACATTCAGTCGTTTCACGCCTGTCATTACTTACGTCCAAGTGTTACGCCAGTGGTTACCCATGTTGACACTTACCCTGTGTGCTGGCCGCGGTGGCCGAGGAGACTGAGGCGCTCCAGTCACGGTCTGCACGGCCACTACGGTCGGGGGTTCGAATCCCCCATCGGGCATGGGGCTTATGGGACTTAACTACGGGGTCATCAGTCCCTAAACTTACAAACTACTTACGAGCTAGCTACTACTAACGACGGCACAAATATCCATGCCCGAGGGGGGATTCGAACCCCCGACCGTAGTGGCCGTGCAGACCGTGACTGGAGCGCCTCAGTCTCCTCGCGGGCATGGATATTTGTGCCGTCCTAGTTCGTAAGTAGTTCATAAGTAGTTTGTAAGTTTAGGGACTGATGACCCCGTCGTCAAGTCCCATAGACTATACAAACATTTGAACATTTATTGACCCAGTGAATGATGGGAAGTGAAGGCAGCCAATCATGAATGGCGTTTAGGCAATAAGAATGTCTTTCTTTGTCTCCCATGCCGTAAATTAATCACGAAATTATCTGTTGTTGCAAAGTGTGTAGAACTCTGTTGGGAATTCAGATGGTAATGGAAATATTACACAAAAATCCAGCCACTACATGGATGTAACATTTTCTAATAAATTGAAATTTTGTGAAATTTAAAAGACTTTATTCAATTCAAAGCTGCAAAATTAAAGTCACGTCCAAGTAGTGACAGTTTCTCTATTTTTTAAAAATTTTTCATCGAACCTTTGGGTATGTTGTTAAGCAGGAACCTAATAGCAAAACATGACTTCCACCTGCAGCAATATTATTTACAAATAATTCTTCCAAAACGAAGTATTCTCAACACGTATGTCAAAATTTAGCTATGTTACTCTTAAAAAAATATATATCCATCCACAACCCCGATTTGTTTTTAAACATTAAGGACATTCTTAACAGACTGAACGCCATCCTTGAGCCGGCCGCGGTGGCTGAGGGGACTAAGGCGCTTCAGTCACGGTCTGCACGGCCACTACGGTCGGGGGTTCGAATCCCCCCTCGGGCATAGATATTTGTGCCGTCCTTAGTTGTAGGTAGTTAATAAGTAGTGTGTAAGTTTAGGGACTGATGACCCCGTAGTTAAGTCCCATACGCTTAACAAACATTTGAACATTTGCCACCCTTGAACACCTGCCTTCCCGCCATTCATCACGTCTCTACCAACATTAATTCAACTAGAATCGGCTGTCACCAAACCTACAAAATTAACTAAACACGACCTACAGAATAACTTTTTGTTGAGCCTACATCTCTGAAAAGAAGAAAATAATGAACACAAGGCTACCATTTTACCTCCATCAGCGATGGCGTAGTATGCTGATGTTGGCAACGACAATTGAATATGAATTGAAAACTCAATCACACAGAATGAGGAAAATCATCTTTGTGTTGAAATAAATAATTAATTTTCATTGTGCTGTACTGTTAACAGGTTCATTTATGTACCCTGTCCCGGTCAGTAAATCATCATTGCAAATAGAATATTTCGTTGCCAAAATTAACATGTTCATCTTCTTCTGTAAGTAAAATTTAACCAATACGAAATTCAGTGCATACATCAGGCATACTTTTTTAACATCCAACTCTGTTGTATCAACAAAATGTCTCTTAAATGTTCGCCATTGAGGTTACTCCTGTATTTAGTTTTGGCAAATTTGAGCAACGAAAATGTTTGTTCCTGTCTATGTGTAGTGCCAAATACAAATAACAAACTTCGTGAAAAGCCTTTCATGAGGGGAAGGTTTCTTTGGGAATAAACGTATAAAACTGTACAATACTGTCTTTCTTAAATTTGTCCTTCATCGTCTCATATGCTTGTAGATAAATTATTTCCATTTGCAGCACTGCAGGTACATCTTCCATTTCACAAGAGAAGGGGTTGTGTACAATTCGTGTTTTCTTCGAGTGTATATTAAAATCGGAAAACCTGCAAGACAACTCTTTCTACAGATGACCATGGAATCCCCGAGAAAAAGGTCACGGAACGCTTGAGCGACGTTCAGTGACTGGCAATTAGCGGAATGTGAAACAATTTTCTGTTTGATACTACTTTTGAAAAGTATTATCTTCTGACGGAAAACTTTGATGTGAAATTAAAGATCACAAATAATATTATTCTCCCCTTAAAACTTCTTGTTCAGTTCATTTAAATGGAGAGCACTATCAGCCAAGAAAGGTAATTTCTATAGCTATTCTTGGTCCGATAGAACTAAGGGTTTTTTTTTTTTTTTTTTTTTTTTTTTTTTTTTTTTTTTTTTTTTTGTTAGGAATATTTCTCTCTTTATTCTCAAGCAAAAAAAGTTGACAACATTTTACCACATGTTAATCACTTTACTGCCGTGTGGCGTGTGGTATGGGAGATCACTGGACAAAGATTCAACCTTTTCTAGGAAACACTTGGTGGAGTTTTATTCAATGGCTTCAAATAAAGTCCTCAACGAAATTACAGGTCTCATTACACAAGACATATCCACGGATTTTGCACAAAGTTCTCCTGATGAAGAACACATTGCCTGTCAATGGTTTGAGAGTACGTTTGGCTTCATAGTCTGCATTTATTCTGCCAATAAAATCTACAAATTCGACACACAAATTTCTCCCTACACGCTGAGATACATTTCAGCCGAAAAAGGGGGAAGAAAGCACTTCTTGGTTGAAGTTAACTGTACCTCTTTAAATATGCCATCACTCGTTGTTGTGCCATACAGGTAAATCAGTTCTGCCACTTCTTCGGTTACTTCAAAGTAAACGTTTACCACCACAGTGTATACAGGGTGTTTCACTAAGTGTGTTTGCCTCTGTAACTTATAAAATAATAGGTGACGGGAAATTTTAATGCGGTAGGTTAACACAAGAAATGTTACACTGTGTGCGGAGCTATGAACATAGTTTATTGTATCATTTTCCAAAGAGTTACAGCACAAAGATATAATTTTTTAATTAGAACAATAGTTTTTTCTATCGTGCATTGGATTAGTTGAAACCAGCTGCGTCCAAATCAATTTAAACTACATTCCTATCACTGTTAGTTTGGGAGCTACAGCCCTTCAAAGCTCCGGGGGCGGAGGCTGCGATAGCGTAGCTGACTGGCCGAGTGGCTATTCCGTGGGGCACGACCCACTGTCTCATGACCACCAGCCAGTCAGCTACGCTGCCGTAGCCTTCGCCCCCTACACTTTGAAGGGTTGTAGCTCCCAAATTGTGATAGGAATGTAGTTTAAATTGATTTGGACGCAGCTGGTTTCAACGAATCCAATGCACGGTAGAAAAAAATTGTTCTATTTAAAAAAATTATATCTTTGTGCTGTAACTCTTTGGGAAATGGTACAATAAACTATGTTCATAGCTCCGCAGAAAGTGTAACATTTCTTGTGTTGACCTACCGCATTAAAATTTCCCGTCACCTATTATTTTATAAGTTACAGAGGCAAACACACTTAGTGAAACACCCTGTATATGCTAAACAGAAGTTGCCGTCACCTAAACTGCATTTTATCCCGGTTAACATTTTATTAATCTTTGTTTGCGGGTGGAAAAAGTGATATGATGGCGATAATACTGCATGCAGGTGAAACTGGGGCTTCCGCCTTATCAGTGACGTCACAGGTCAAAGTAAGGCTCTTAAAAGTACGAGCTGACGCACCCGCCATTTTCATTCCCGTAGTTCGTAAGTTAAACATACTACGTTGCTATAGGATTTGCGTCACGACACTTTAACATAACATTATGGGTGGTTACGTTGCCATAAACTGCTCAAATCATTCCAGAGGTAGCTACAGAATGTTTAGTTTCCCGAGTGATTCTGAGAGAAGAAAATAATGGATCATTAACTGTCGGCGCAAAAACGGGGAATCCCGACCAAGCGTACAGTTATGTATTGTAAGTAAATATTATTTATTATCATGACTTGGAGCAATATTTAATAGTTAAAATCGTCTGTGATATTCCAACGTAAGTTTTTGTTTAGCTCGAAAAGTTTCGTACTGGCATTTCACAAATTGTTGAAGATACTTCTATTAGGTTATTGCAAGAAAGTATTACAAACACTAAAACGGAAAATATAAATATACTGGGCAAAAAGTTTAGTAACTACTGTGGCATGGTACTACCGTTGAACACTGTTTGTGGTATTATGAAGATTTGGTGTCATAACTTGTACTATGCAATTTGGAAGAATAGTACCTGATGTGTTATCACAAAATACACCCTCAATTCAATTTGTTATTAGTAAATGCCAATTTTGACGCTTATCTATAAGAGACTATAACATAACTTACACAGAATACTGAGTAAATTTTACTTACGGCTGCGTCGGCGTAGTGTGCTAATGTTGGCTACGAAATGTTTACCTTACAAAGATTATTAAATTACTGACAAGACAAGGGTATTGTTACACACAGGGAACAGGATTATTTATTTATTTCATGGTCAACACAAAGGAGTATTCCCCACATTCTATACGACCATAAACTTTAGATCCTACACACTAATATTCTTTTTCGTTTTAGTGTTCGTAATATATTCTGAAACTTTCTCAATAACGTACATTCAGCAATGTGAGTACAAAATCTGATATGGTGTATTTGTCACAGCAGACAACAAACACTTATTGCGAACAAACCTCGCATATTGACGGTCATTATTCAAATTCAAATTCAAGCCAAGATCGCTGAAAACTTTTATCTATATGACCAGTTTCGGCAGAATTAAAAGTAGTGTGCGATTTGTATCACAGAAATATATATGTTTCTTGAGCTTTTTTTTTTTCTTTATTCGGACAGCAAAGAAAAGCAGCAATAAGTAAACCGGAGATTTTTGTGTCTCATTCACATATCGATGTAAAAAAAAGAGCGGAATGTAAGCACAAAGTAGCACAATCTAAGGCTCTCTTGCGGACACTTCTAAAATATTTCACTAAACTTGAACAAAACAACACTGTACGCGTAAGCTACGTGTTGTGTTTAGCATTAGCCGCGAATTAAAATGGCAGATGCGCCATCCTGTGTTTTTAGGAGCTCTAGGTCAAAGTAGGCGTTAGTATCACATTCTTCAGTAATCGCCAAATATGCTATCCTGTCCGCACTGCGATTCGGAACTTGAAATGTGGCCCTCGTGGCCTAGTAAAGTGGAAAGCCGTGGTCTGGGGCACTGTCGATGGTGCCGAAGATGACGGATACGTAAGTGATGACGATAAATCGCTGCACTGTTACACTGGACGAGACGATTAAAATACACTGACGGCAAATACGGGTTTGGCGTCTGCACAGAATAAAACAACACTCTAAATGTAGTTACACCAAGTAGATGCAAACGTCACACTACACACGACGAACAAACAGGGTGCCGCAGTATGTTTTGTTTCATATAGTTCAATAATTATCTTCCTATATGTTCGAAAGCATATACCATTTTGATCCTGGAGTCACTATGATTCAAAACACAAAGCAAGATATTATCTGCCTGCGGTTACTGAATTACATCGGTGGAGAAAGTTGCAAATGTCTGCTAGAATGTACACTGATATGGCCAATACAAGCGTGAACAACTAACCAGGACAAGGGCAAGGAACATGGAACGTGGAACATTTTTCATCCAATACATGACATTTATTTAACACAACAAATAACTACTTTCAATATTAATCCAATTATTCTTATAAAACGCCCAATTCCAGTATGACTGGTAATTGTAAAAGTTTCAGTTTTAATAAAACTAATAACATTTTTCAAATAACAAACAACAATCTTAAATACTAGCCACATATAAAATGACAGTGTGTAGTCTGATTAATAATTTTATAACCTTTTATTTTAGCAAAGCTAATAACGTTATTATACTTCATTATCATATTCTTTTATCACCCTGAATTTTACACACTTTAAAAAAATCAACCAAGGTCCCTTCCGATTCGATATTCTTTCCTCTAAAATAGTAAAGGTAAGCTTGTACATCAAGAGGTAAGGACACTTGCAAGAACGCTCCAAAGGCTCACTTTTATATACAGAAGTGTTATCCCACTACCCAAAAGCACATTTAAGAAACACACGAAACAATTATTAACCTCTATAAGGTCCCAAGTTGTGTCTTGTCGCCGCCAGTTGTCTTGGGTGTCAGTGGCCGAGTGGAGATTGCGGTGGGAAGGGGTACGGGAGATGATAACCATTTTTGAAAAAAAAGTAAAAATAATAATTACGAAAATATTTTAAGTCTCACTTGGTTGAGAGGTATCTGTCAACTCCAAGTTTTCTGTTACCTAGCAACACTAAATGTCAATTTGGCCGTGAAAATTATCAGCTTCGATCCGAAGTTCCTGCACCACCAGCACGATTAAAAAAATTAAGTATTTTCTTTAATAAAATAAAATAAGAGGTCTTTGTATGAGTGGGGCAGGGGAACTAATTTTAATCTGTTACTGTAAGTTCACTTTCAAGGTCAATCACAGGCACCGTAAATAGCTATCGATCATTCTAAACTCATACATCGAAGATCACTGCCTGCTAAACCATTAGCTTCGTATTAATAGTTAACGTACTTTATCTCGCCACAACTGGAGATAAGTCAATGATAAATTCAATGATCCATTCCGTTGTCTTATTGACTGAATTAAATACTTCCAATAAATCAGATTCATCTTCTTACAATAATAATACACACAGCAAATAGAACTTCATAATAAGCTCAAACTGACTTTCAATATTCCTTAGCCACATTTATTGTCGTTCGATATAATACATGTCAGCTAAAGACAATGATGGTATGAAACGTCAACTCAATATGACAGACAATAATGAAGCAACAACATTTTATTTTTCTCTTTGCAAACGATCGACGCGCGGCAATAGAGAAAGCGCAGCGGATTCGTAGCCCCGTAGCCGTCGGTTAAATGTCGATAGTGACCAGATACAGCAATGTTAGGTTCGGTGGCGATGACGCTGCCCTTGGTCATTGCGGCACCTCGATCGTACATGAAACAGAAAGAAAACAAACAAAAAACATTTTAAGTATCACATCATGACATTACAACATTTATACACAAATAAATATTCGAGGTTGTGTTCCGCCAGTGGTGGCTGCCGTAGTCGTCAACCCGGCCGGGTGTCCGCCACGGGTACTGATCTTGCCGTCGAAACTGAAACACACTGAGTACTGTTTACAGGCCTACTCATATCAAACGTTCACAAATAAGTCGAGTCGACAAAGTGTCACTTTACTCAAAGAAGCAACTTTCTGTTATGGTACAGCAATTGTCTTTCAACTACAGGAAACACACTCCTGGAAAATGAAATTCGTCGACCTGGCGTAGGGAAATTTCACTCACGTATTCTTGAGGATTTATTCAACACACAATCACACAGACTGAGACATACGCACGTGAGTACACCCATCACAGCGTGCGCAATGTCTCCAAAACATACATTCCTTTCAAAGTCTGCACACCACCAGATTGCCCTAGCCGCCAGATCCGTGGTCCAGCTACCCACGCCACCTTCTCCCATGCCCACTCCCACTTCACCTTCTCCCAGTTAGTTACCCTCGTCTAATCACCTGTCTAGCCCCTCCCTCCACCTCTTCCCCCGCTGTCCATTATGGTAAGTACCTCCTATACCTTCATCTACCACAAAACCCGCTTCCTACCAACCAACAAGCACCATGCACACCCTTTCCTATCACCACCTGGATGCCTTCCTCCTCAATGAAACCTTCCTCCAATCCCGTTGTCCCTACCTCCTTCACTGTGCTGACGCCCATCCCCCTTCCCCACTTGCATGCAAGGGGCAGAGTGGCAATCGGCCACCTCCACCATCATCCCGTGCGGCTACAACCCCTCCTTAATGACCCGACTGAACACCTTATCCTCAGTCTCTTTCTGCCCTCTCTTCCACCCTTGCCACCATCTACGTCCGTAGCATCGCTCCCCTTCCCTATGACTTCTTGACTCCCTCCACAGGATGGCCTGCTTCTGTGTGAATCCCCCCACCTCTATCGCTCCTATATCCGTACCCGTGACTGGGGTACACTCACACACCACCGGCAACTACAATGACACATTAGAAACCTCTTATCCGCGAAAAATGCCGGGATTGGTGCCAGACATGCACCCGTCTTAACTCAGTGCTCCCCACCAACTCTTCCAAATACTGGTGCACCTTCAAACACCTTACTGCTAGTCACTCCTCGCCCCACTGCCCACTTCTGCGTGACGACCGTCCCTTTTCTGTCAATGCCAGTAAGGCACAACACTTTTCCTCCCATCTGTCCGACATCTTTTCCATTCCCAACAATCCTCACTTTGACTATTCATGAATGCACAGACACCTTCTCTCCCCGACTCGCCAATGACTACCAGTACTTCGACTAATCCCCGCATCAGAACTGAACTATCACCGCCCAGGACATTATTGACACTCTTCGCTCTGTCACGGCTTGCTGACCTACCAACACCTCTGAGACTGCCCCCTCCCCCCCCCCCCCAACCGTCCTTTCATGCCGCTCTGGCCTCACTCTACAACGTTATTCACTACACTGATTTCTACCCCGACCTGTGGACAACCTCCCACATTCTCATGTTCTCCAAAACCGAAAGGCCCCCGTCCCAGACCTCCTCCTATCTCCCAATCAGCAACACCTCCGCGTTTTGCAAGGTCCTGGAAACCATCCTCTCCCACCTCTGCCAACACAAGCTCCTTCCCCTCTACCAATGTAGCTTCTGACCCTTCCCTGCTGATGACCAGCTCCTTCACCTCACTCACAGCCTCTTCATCCAGTTAAACTCCCATCACTTTGCTATCTTTGTCTCCCTCGATATCAAGACACCCTATGACTGTATTCCAGTCTCCTATCCAATCTCCAGCTCTACGCCCTTCCTATGAATTATATCCGCCTCATTGCTTCCTTCCTCACGCACAGCCACTCCTATGTCAGTGTCTGTATCTTCAATTCCCCTTTGTTCTACTCCTACCTCAACCACCACCCTTCCTAAATCAGTGTCTGTAACTCCGTTTGTTCTAGTCCTCCGCCAGGGTGCCTCAAGGCTCTGTCCTCCCCCCCCCCCCCTCCGCTACCTCATCTATTCCGCTGCTTTGCCCCAACCCCAGCTTCCTGTCCATCTCTTTCAATATGATGACGACACCGCCTTCCTGTCCCTTACCCCCCCCCCCTTGCACGATCCCAGCATTTGCTCCAGTCGCACCTCACCAAGTTTGCTGTATGGTGCAACTGGTGGCTCCTTTCCGTCAATCCTGATAAATCACAAGCAATCATCATCACCACCCCTTCCTTCCACCTACATGGTCGTCCTATCCGATACACTTCCATCCTTACGTACCTTGGCCTCACCCTTGACAGATCTCTCTCCTGGACCCCTCACCACCACACAGTTTGCCAGAAAACCATGCCTTGCCTTAACCTCCTAAAACTCCTCGCCAACTGGACATGGGGCTTCAACCTGTCTACTCTCCTCTACACCTATAAATCCATCATGCGCCATGTCCTATGCAGCTTCCATCCCGTCCTCCCTACCTACTATCGCACCCTTCAAATCCTAGAACGCCATGCCACCCACCTTGCCTACCACATCCGACTCTTCTCCCCCACGTGGATTCTCTACGACCTCATCCCATTCCCCCACCTCCTGTTCCTTGAACATTTCCGGCGCCTATACATTAACGCAAAATAGAATCACACAATCCTCTGGTCTACCCCATCCTTACACATCCTGGGCCTCTTCCATGCCTTCACCAGTGTATCCCTCCCACCGTTCACCTCCACACACTCCACATTCTCTCCCAGGGTAACTTCCGACACCTTCCCCTCCCGGATGACGCCCTCCATCCCGAAATCTTTCCCTCCTACCAGCCCTATTCCTTTCCCCATGGATTCAACGGCCCCTCCGTCTGCTTGGCTATCCCCCTCCCTCTACTCTCCCCTGAAGTCCCTACACTCCCTCCCTGTCCTACCCAGCAGCCTTTCCCTCCTCCCAAGCTTCTGAACCCCCCTTCCTCTGAGGGTGTGAAGTAACAATAAATGAAAAAGACATATATCTGCAATTATATTTAAAGCTTTCGAACGTTATCGGGAGCGGTCCACTTATAGTGAACAAAAAAACCCTCTGTGGGTGCAAATAAAATAATATCAAATCATAAGGGGGAAAAGAGTGAGCCGATTCTTCTATCAAAGTGAAATGTGATTATTATGATCTCTTCATTGACAACAAATTCCGGACATCCGAGAGGGGACTGCTAAGATGAAGGTGACAAGAAGGTGGAATAACGAGCAAAAGGATATTCTAAGGGTTGCAACACTGAATTTCAAAAACGTGAAACCGATTCCACATTCTGCTAACAGTCATTAGATCGCGACCAACGCGAGCAGCAATATCACGATACGATAAACCGTATTCGCGATAGGCTACAATTCGATCTTTATCAACGTCGGAATCGTGATGGTAAGCATTTCTCCTCTTTACACGATGCATCACAACAACGTTTCACCAGGCAACGCCGTTCAGCTGCTGTTTGCGTATGAGAAATCGGTTGGAAACTTTCCTCATGTCAGCACTTCGTAGGTGTCGCCACCGGCGCCAACCTTGTGTGAATGCTCTGAAAAGCTAATCATTTTCATATCACAACATCTTCTTCCTGTCGGTTAAATTTCGCGTCTGTAGCACGTCATCTTCGTGGTGCAGCAATTTAAATGGCCAGGAGTGTAGATTTGCTTGCGTTTGTCACCTCTGTGAATAAATTCTCCTTTTCATTCAGCAATACACAAGTGATATCCGCTAATGTTAGTTTTCCTTCCTATAGTCCGAAAAATTCTTTGAATGTCATTTGTATTACTAGACCACAGCTTGTTAAGTTCAGATATGGTTCAAAGCTTCGAAGGTAATAACGCAGCCGAAATACACCGATAAGACAATTTCAACTTATTCTCCGGGTCGCAAGACTTTTGACACAGCACTCAGACGCTCAGATCACGTACGAGTGCGCCAGTTCTTTTCGAGGCGAAAGCCTCTCCTGGGAAATAGGTGCTCAGAGCCATGCAAAAGAACTGACGTTACTGCTGAAGTTAGAGAGATACAGTGAAAACTGCAGTTAGCAAACTGTTTGCATTCAGATGGGTGCGTCACCTCGACTGGGTCAATTTGTGAAACTTCTTTTTTTCTTTGTTTCTGTTAAATCTGTTTTAGTCTAATAAAATACGTGGACTTAATTTTAAATATCATCTGTACTGCAATATTATGTGAACTGCACGCTATGGAGCATAATACCTCAGACCTACAGCTGATAGGAAGAACATATTGCTGTTATAGAGACGTCAACTTCTCGTGTATGTTAAAATACTCATTCCTGATTTCAGTTTTGTGGGCTTTTAACGCCAAAGAGTTATTTGAAGAGACGTTTAAAATTCTAATTCTGATTGTTATGTATTAGACGAAAGGTTTTTTTAGACATATGAGAATCAATAATGGACACCCACAAGGCATATCTTGTCAATCGGAAGGCTTGCCCTGTTAACACTGATTAAATTATTAACTTCCTGCTTTTTTCAGTCATATGCGACATTATCCATTCGTTGGCTGCCCCATCAATTCCATAACACGTCCGTTTACCTAGATGAAAGGAATGGAAATTGACTAAAAGTAGGTTGTTAGTTGAATATAGAAATAAAAGTGAGGATTGGATTATATTCGAATTATATCAGATGAAAGTTTGAAAATAGTATCAAAAAATAGAGAGGCTTTAATGAAAATGAAGTCTTGCAAGCTTATAAAACGTCGTGCTATAGAATAATGCTAGAGATAAAACAGTAGTTTTTCAGCCCTGAAACTTTAAGTAATGAGAAGTTAGTTAATTGGTTATATATTCCATAGATCGTTTGAATATTTTCCATCGAACTGATCTGGCACAATTAATTTACAGACTATGTATGATTGATTACTTTGAATGGATGGTTACATGCAACACATTTAGAAGTACGTAAATAGCACAATGGCCTAAATTTTACGTTACTAGACATATTACTTTTAGAACTAGGTATTTAACAGGCTAGCAACTTTTAAATAAATATTCGTCTGTGTAATAGTAGAAATTGTCCAAAAAGAGATTTTATGTTACTTTCAAGTCTTGTCCAAAGATCTAATTGAAGAAAATATCAAACAGTTTTGTTGATGTACAGTACAGTAAACTCCAATCTGATTCACTGGCGGCTTTATTGATAAGTAATAAAGGCCAGATCTCTTTGTAGTATTGTAGCTTTGAAACAGCATTAGGTTTGTCAAATTGTGATGATTAAATACTGACCAATCTTATTATACATAAAAGATGAGTGAGAGCGACCTCACATTCGGTGTCGTGCATCACAATTTTCTAAGCTATAAACTAGCTCATAAGATTATTGCACTAGATATCTGTGAGCGCAAATAATACACAATTTCCAAGGCTTTCCTTCAGCGGTCTGTAATATTTTTATTCAATCTGAAGTTGTTAGGTAATCAGTTTCATGCATTTATTATAGGCATGATGCCTGTTCTTTCGGACATTTTTCTGATTTTCTCGCGGTCCTAGGATGTCGGAATTTACTGAATGGTATTTACTGAATGTTAGTGCCAGACTCGCACCCAGTGCACACAAATCGTGCAGCCCATTGCGGGAATACGGGTGTTGTTGCCCTCAGAAATTGGGAAAAAGGATGAGAACATTAGTGTTCTTGAAGATTTTGGTAAAACAGGAAGCGTGTCTGGATAGCCAAAGCGGTTAAGTTGAACACTCGCGAAAAGCGACTCCGACTATCTGTAGAGCACAAATTTTCAACTTACAAAAACAATATCAGAAATGTCTATGTCATAGATGTCCTATGAACCATTTCCAAGATAAATCACAGTGCTATGGTTTTAGTATCTCATATTAAAAATTAATTTGTAAATACGACTACATGCTGAAAATTTGTAGCTTTTCTTAAATGTAACGATGTGGGTCAGTAAGTCCTACACATTAGAGCAATGGAAAGATTGCTATGAAACGGGAAATTTCAAGGAAAAACTTTCACAGTTAATTTTTTTCTAATTTAACTTCGTCATCTGTTAGACATTTATGCCACTAAGTAAGTGACCCTTTTGGTGATAAAGGCAAATGGAATAGAAGCAGAAACGAACGATGTAGTTTCGACGTATTTAAACCGAGCGGTTCACACACAGATTCGAAGGCAACAACATATGTCCACAGTACACTATGTGGCGAAAGGAGCTTCTGTTTTATATTAAATATTAGCAAACCTGACAACGCTTCGCAGTAACGAATGTGTATTGGATATATACCCTAATCTCTTCTCTTCTATGTCTGTCCCTTCCTCCCTCTTCTATTTTCCCATCGCCTTCTCCCTCCTCCTTTGTCCATCTCTTCCTCCTCCTCCACCTATATTTTTCAATCACCTTCACACCACTCCCCCCATATCCAACTCCTCCCCCTCCTTTCTGCATCTATATCATCACCCCTTTTAAAATACATTTCATTCCTCCATTCTCTATTTCCTCCTCCCCCTCTCTCTGATCGTATTTATTGTTACTGCAATCGGAAACTTGATTTGAAATAGAAGTCAAAATGCATGGGTAAATCAGTTGGAAACGAGTTATTAGAGAGACCTTTCGAGCTGCTTTAATGGCCGTACTTTTCATGTTCATATTGTACGAACTGGGACGATTATAAATTTAGACATAAATTGTGTCATTGACTTTATAATGACGTAGTAGGATTGCGTTGCGCGTACGCCGATCGATATTACGACGCTGCAATGGAGGCATTTTTCTAAAAAAAAAAAAAAAAAAAATAAAAAAAATAAAAAAAAAACAACCCCACGATCTGCACTCAATTTGTTAGCAACACTCAAGAATACCACGAACTGGCGTCAAATCTGTCTTCGCAATGCTTGAAAGATTTGATTACCACCGATAACACCATGGAGATAATAATAATACGGAGGAATTTATAAGGAAACAATGTTTCATGTTGAATCTGTCTGGCTGCTTTATCGCTATTTTTAGGAAGGATTTTGCACTATAATGGTAAAGGGTCATTTTTACGACGCGATTCCACGAGTCTCGAAACGAACTTTCAGTTTTTCTCAAATTCTGATATTTTCCGGTAGATTTTCCAGTTGCTGCCTGGCTTCAAGTTATGCCTTTTCTCAGCATAGATGACGCCATCTCCCTTTATTCTAAGCTCCTTGGCGTGTTTGTTCGCTCCGTTACAGCGTGTTTGGTCGCTAGGCGAGTAGCGAATGAATATGCTGGACCGGGATTCTAACACGGATTTCCCGCTTTGGGCCAGCGGTCGCCTTATACAATTACGCTACGCAGGCAAGCTTCCCTTCCAATCCGAATTCTCACCTTGTAGCACACTACGATTGCAGTGTCTCCTGCTCATTTGATTCCAGTTGTCAGTTTCCTGTTGGGGCAGATATACAATTATTTATATGGTGTCTGTTATTTTCGAACATGTTCGTATTCTACAAAGACTTCCAGAATTTTGATCGTACGACCTTCGTCAGCAGGAGGTTGGCGTATGGTCAACTGACGGACGATTGCACACACCATAAAGATAAACCGTAAAACTTATGCATATATAATTCTCTCCATAATCAATTTGTTGGGACTACAGCTGATGAATTTGTAGGCGGAAGAAAGCACCATCAGCTGTATATATATTATTTATTCAATTACACGACCGGTTTCGGTTTTACAATCACACCATCTTCAGACGCTTCTTTACGTTGACTTGAGCATATTTGGGCGTAATTTCTTCAGCTAAGCGTCTTCTGTTGAAGTTGATTGCAGCCGTGCCGCGGGGGGGGGGGGAGGGGGGGGGGTAAGCCGAGCGGTCTGGAGCGCCATGTTACGGGTCACGCAGCCTCCCGCGTCGGAAGTTCGAATCCTCCCTCGGCATTGGATGTTTGTGTTGTTTTTAGTGTAATTTAGTTCATAAGTATTTTATATTTTAGGGACTAATCACCCCGCAGTGAAGTCCCATAATCTTAACAATCATTTGAACATTTTTAATTGCAGCAGTCGCCCTCATCAGTTTGATCTTCTTGCTGAAAAATTTACGGGATTGATCATCATATGGTGAGGTCTACTAAGTTTAATTCTCTCCACAATCAATATGTTGGGACTAAAGCTGATAAATTGATTATGGAGAGGATTAAACTTAGTGTACCACACCATATGATGCGACAGTGCCGTAAATTTATTAGCAAGAAGATCAAACTGAAGAGGACGGCGGCTGCAATCAACTTCAACAGAAGGAATTACGTCGAGGCATGCTCAAGTGAACATAAAGAGGAGCATGAAGATGGTGTGATTCTAACACTGAAACTGGTCGCGTTACTGAATAAATAATATTTATACAGCTGATCGTACTTTCTTCCAACTTCTGATGTATGTATGGTGGAGGATGATACAGTCATTTCACTCATCGTGATAAGAGAGAGAGAGAGAATTTGTTGCAGAGAGTTTTTTTTTTAATGAAAATTGTTTCTTTATATTTTTCTTTCACGTACAAAGACCTACATCAAGTAAAGGTTTGAGAATGTTGTATTTTCTGTTCGTAATATTTGAAGTGTGCATTACACAAGTTGGAGTTACATATCGAAGAACAATATAGAGTAAGGTGGTACAAATCCGATCATTTCGGACAAATGTTGTTGGTACTGGAAATATGTTGAGAAAAGAGATAATTTTAACTATGGCACTTGTTCTTGGGATGTTTAACGAATATGTAACACAAATACTAGACCATTACAAATGTTGGTATCAACACACACAAAAAGTTACAGAAGTGTGAAAAATCGATCGAAAATGTACCACACTAGGTACAATTATGATCACTTCCTCGTAAAATTTTGATCACTGCTTCTTCCACATAAAAAGCACTTTTTCCCTTGGTCACCAACGCATACTTCTTAGCTAACAAACATTGCATGATATAGAATTTGCAATTGCGTGGAAACTAGATAATTTATAAGAGCGCGTTCGGCGACGTTGCTCTTAACAGGCAAAATTTATATCTCCGTAGCGCAAAGTGATGTATTCTAGGAAAAGACAGGAGGAGCTGTAGAAACCTGCTACACTACAACGCCACACAAAGGCATGTGCTACTAACACTACAAGACTGACAAATTATGTTGATCGGAATTGTACCTATATCGAATTTGTACCACCTTACCCTACCTGTTCTGACTGATTAAGACAATTTAGGAACACAATTTATTCACATAGTTCTTACTATAAGATCACGGAACAAAAGACATGTTGTTGTTGTGGTCTTCAATCCACAGACTGGTTTGATGCAGCTCTCCACGCTACCCTGTCCTGTGCAAGTCTCTTCATCTGAATACGTTCGGCAACCTACATCCTTTTGAATCTACTTACTGTATTCGTCCCTCGGTCTGCCTCTACGATTTTTATGCCACACACTTCCTTCTAATGCTAAGTTGACGATTCCTTGACGTCTCAGAATGTGCCCTAGCAATCTATCCCTGATCTTACTCAGGATATGCCAGAAACTCCTTTTCTTCCAAATTCGGTTTAGCACCTCGTCATTAGTTACGTGATCTACCCATCTAATCTTCATCATTCGTCTGAAGCATTTCAAAAGCTTCTATAATCGTTTTGTCTGAACTCTTTATCGCCCACATTTCATTCCCATACAATTCTACACTCCAGACAAATGCTTTAGAAAGTTTTTCCTAACATTTAAATTAATATTGTATGTTAACAATGTAACGTCACAGCTGCGTCCACCTAATCCTCGATGGGCGAAGTTGCCGTTATATTCTATTTGCTGCTTAATCATTTAATAATTTTTCCAATGATTTGACAGTATGGGATGCGGACAATTACTAGGTTGATCCATAACAAGAAACTTTGTTAACTTTCTTTATTATGGAACGACAAATGTTAAAAACTCTTCCTTTAAATACACTGATTAAATAACCGCGTGCCATTACGATGAATGTCTACAAGTCCACACTGAAACAAGTTCAACCGAAACTCATATGCGATACGACTGAAGGGCAAAAACGTTGGCCACCGCTAAACGCGGGTTACGAACGCACTGTCAACATGCTACTGCCTCGCTCTGCGGCCGGCGGGAGACTGTTGCACACCGGCCAACAAACAAAAAACATTCCAACCTAAGCATTGTTGCCAGCAGCTATCGCTGCACGCCAACGATAACTATCGTTCGACCAAAACGTACCAAAGAGGTTACTAACCTAAAACCTTGTATCCTCCTCGCTTCTTTAGAAACGCTTTTCTCCCCATAGCCATTCTGCATTTTATATCTTTATTTCGGCCATCAGAAGCTATCTTGCTACCCAAATAACAAAATTCATCTACTACTTTTATTGTCTCATTACCAGTGACGTAGCTATCATAGGGCTGGGCGGGGCAGTGCCCCGGGGCCCCCGAGCTTAAGGGGCCCCTTCCGCCTTCGTGAGCTGCCTCCGGAAAAAAGTTACAATAGAGCGTCGAATGTTTTAATTTTTTTCCTTTACTCTCCCACCGTAACGGCACAAATATCCATCCCCGAGGGGAGATTCGAACCCCCGACCGTAGTGGCCGTGCAGACCGTGACTGGAGCGCCTCAGTCCCCTCGGCTACCGCGGCCGGCATTAACGGCTATATTTACTTGTTCAGCGTGGGTGGATATTTTCCAGACAGGTGTCCGTACTCCGCGGCAGAGCTTTCGTTCGGAGAACTGTGGTTTTTGCTCCCCATATACTACTTGTGAGCTTGCGGATGATGTAATTCCTATCACTCATTTTCATTTCCTTCTGTTCTTTGTACGTGAGAGCACGGTCGAGTTTTGCTCGAAGATATATTGGTGTTTCGCGATGAGAGAGGCACCATCCTCTCCATATCATGTTGAGTTTCTTCCTGGCCTCCCTATTGCGCAGATGAAAAGCACAGACCTGGGTTTTTGCTGGATTTGTCTTGAGGTGGTTATTTTTATAACAGCCAGCTAGCTTCTCAAGCGCTAACGTTAATTTTCTTTCCAGCTCTTCAAAAGTTCTGCCCTCATCAGTAATAGTAACACGGGATAGAAAGGGATGTTAGGCGGCATCCAGTAAGAAAATACAGCCTTTCTGTGGATCAGATGCCAACAGCTTCTTAATTATTACATCTACATGGGATACTCTGCTAATCACATTTAAGTGCCTGGCAGAGGGTTCATCGAACCACCATTACACTATTTCTCTCCCATTCCATTCTGGAATAGCGCGCGGGAAGAAAGAACACCTGAAACTCTCCGTTCGAGCTCTGATTTCTCGTATTTTATTCCGATGATAATTTCTACCTATGTAAGTGGGAGTCAATAATATATTTTCGCATTCGGAGGAGAACGTTGGCGATTGGAGTTTCGTAAGTAGCCCACATCACAGCGATTAGCGCCGTTGATGTAATGATTCCCATCCCAGATCTTGTATCATTTCCATAACACTGGCTCCCCTGTATAGTGACAATACGAAACGAGCTGCCCTTCTTTGGACTCTTTCGATGTCCTCCGTCAAACCCACCTGATAATGATCCCACACTGGGCAGCAATACTGCAAAAATGGACGGACAAGCGTAGTGTATGCAGTTTCTTTTGTAGTTCTGTTGCTTCTTTTAAGGGTTCTGCGAATAAAACGCAGTCTCTGGTTCGCCTTTCCCACGACATTATATACGTGTTCTTTCCAGTTTAAGTCTGAAATAACAGTAATTCCAAGGCATTTTGTGGAGTTTACGGCCTTCACTTTTGATTGATTTATCTTGTAAACAAAGTTTAACGGATTTCTTTTCGTACTCATGTGGACGACTTCACACTTCTCATTATTTAGAGCCAATTGCCAATTTTTACACCTTACTGATATCTTATTCAGATCGTTCTGCAGTTGGTTTTGATCTTCAGATGATTTTACTAGACGGTAAATGACGGCGTCATCTGCAAACAACCTAAGAGAGCTACTTATATTTTCCCCTAAATCCTTTATGTAAATAAGGAACAGCAGAGGACCAATAACACTACCCTGTGGAACGCCCGATATCACCTCTGTTTTAGTCGATGCCTTACCATCGATTACTACGAACTGTGTCCACTCTGACAAGAAATCCCCTATCCAATCGCAAATTTGGGGCGATATACCATAACCACGCAATTTGATTAAAAGCCGTTTGTGAACATATAATAAACAATGGCAGTCGGTTAAAGTGAACGTGAAAGTAGTTGTTGACCTTTACGTTCATTTCGTGACTGGATTCGAGAATTCCGTATTGCAGGTTTTGAAACATGCATTGCAGAAGCTCGATCGTTTATAGAAAAGCGGTTAGGAAATTGAGTCTGAGTTTAAAAAGAAAAGAATAACACAGAAAAAGAGAATGTTCGATTACGCACAAATTGGTGAACCAATACAACATGATTACATGCAGTAAAGATTTTTTTTTTCAACGTAATGATAGAAGTTGTAATAGCTGACAGTGAATTTCAACTCACAGCGCTCGAGGACTATTTTGAGCGATTTGGTTTTAGTTATGATATCAATTATTTGAAACTTCTATCCAAGGAGGACTTTCTCAAGCATTGTGATGATTTAGGTATGATACTCCGAGAAGGCGGAAATAGTGACATACAGCCTTTAGAACTTTACGAGGAACTCCAGCTTTTAAAATCGAATCCACTAAACTCAAAGACGCAAAACAATTTCTTCAGTACATTTTAGAAAACAATTCGGTAGAAGTATATCCAAATGTTTATATAACAATCAGAAATATTGCTAACAGTTCCAGGCACTACAGCTTCGGTCGAAAGAAGCTTCTCAAAGTTGAAATTGATTTTACTAGACGGTAAATGGCCCTGAAAGACCTACGTCGAAACAAGGCCCCTGAAGTAGATGATATTCCCTCAGAGCTACTGAAGTCTCTGGGAGAACCAGCCATGACAAAATTGTTTCACCTGGTGTGTAAGATGTATGAGACAGGTGAAGTACCCTCAGACTTTAAGAAAAATGTTATAATCCCCATCCCTAAGAAAGCAGGTGCAGACAGGTGTGAAAACTACAGAACCATCAGTTTAATAAGTCATGGCTGCAAAATATTAACGCGAATTATATACAGAAGGATGGAAAAGCTGGTAGAATCCGACCTCGGGGAAGATCAGTTTGGGTTCAGGAGAAATATAGGAACACGGGAGGCAATACTCACTTTACGGCTTATCCTAGAAGATAGATTAAGGCAAACCTACATTTCTAGCTTTTGTAGATTTGGAGAAGGCTTTTGACAATGTTGATTGGAATAAACTCTTTCAAGTTCTGAAGCAAGCAGGAGTAACATATAGGGAACGTAACGTTATTTACAACTTGTACAAAAACCAGACAGCGGTTGTCAGAGTTGAAGGGCATGAAAGGGATGCAGTGGTTGGAAAGGGAGTAAGACAGGGTTGTAGTCTTTCTCCATTGTTGTTCAATTTGTACATTGAGCAAGCTATAAAGGAAAGCAAGGAGAAATTTGGAGAAGGAATTAAAGTTCAGGGTGAAGAATTGAAAACATTGCGTTTTGCCGACGACATAGTAATTCTGTCAGATACAGCAAAGGACCTGGAAGAGCAATTGAACGGAATGGACAGTGTGCTGAAAGGTGCATATAAGATGACAATTAACAAGAGCAAAACTAGGGTAATGGAGTGCAGTGTAAGAAAATCAGGTGATGCTGAAGGAATTAGATTGGGAAACGAAGCAATAAAGGAGGTAGATGAGTTTTGTTACTTGGGCAGTAAAATAACAAATGATGGTCGCAGTACAGAGGATATAAAAAGCAGAATGGCAATGGGTAGAAAAGCGTTCTTGAAAAAGAGAAATTTGTTAACATCGAATATTGATTTAAACCTAAGGAAGTCCTTTCTGAAGGCATTTGTATGGAGTGTTGCCTTATATGGGAGTGAAACATGGACGATAAACAGTGCGGACAGGAAGAGGATTGAGGCTTTTGAAAGTTGGTGCTACAGAAGAATGCTGAAGATTAGGTGGGTGGATCGCGTAACTAATGAGGAGGTACTGAACAGAATTGGGGAGAAAAGAAATTTCTGGCGTACCTTGACTAAAAGAAGGGATAGATTGGTAGGACACATTCTTAGACATCAAGGAATTGTGAATTTAGCATTGGAGGGAAGTGTGTGGGGAAAAAATCGCAGGAGAAGACCAAGAGATGGATACAGTAAGCAGATTCAGACAGATGTAAGTTGTCGTTCTTATGTGGAGATGAAGAGGCTTGCTCAGGATAGGGTATTGTGGAGAGCTGCATCAAACCAGTCTCCGGACTGAAAACCACAACAAATGACGGAATGACTGTGTCATCTGCAAAGAACCTAAGGTAGACTATAACCAACGGTAGGCCCGTAAAAAAAAAACCGTCAGCGGGTATGACATCGGTGTTTTACTCATCTCTTCCACAGCGTCCGGACAAACAGCGCTCCAGAGCCCTCCATCAAGCGAGCACGCGTGACGCAGCATTAATATGCACGGAGACTGCGAGCGGCTCGTTTAAAATTTCAAACACTCTGCCCGCTCCGCAGTCTCCGTTGCATTTAATGAACTACAGCAAACGCGGGATAAAAAATGCCGCAGCTCTCAACCTAGTTGTAGCAAAAACCTCAAGAATTCGTGCACCAACTCTGTCACTCAAGGAACAAACGTCACAGAGCAGCCAACTAGCTATTGGTACGTAACAATGAACTTCATTGTTTAACACTACTAACACTCGTAGGTGGTAAGAGTTTTCTCGGGTCTTAACCACGTGTGCTACGTACCCTTGGTTCCATGTCTCGATTCTTTATTGCTTCCAAAATCTGGGAGCTGCCTGTCCGGTGTATTTACTTTTACTGCATCCGAACTAACCGTCATCTAACAGATCTTCAATTTCATTTCCCATTATTCTGTGCATTGATCTTCTTAGATGTCTGGGTGAATGAGTTATTGTGTTGACTCAGTAATAGTTCTCATACTTACCTTCCATTGCCATCAATGGGATTGTATGTACGTTTTTCTGATGTTTCTCCTCTACTGGGCTCGCAGCATAAATTATCGTAATATAGAACTCCAAGTTTGCTGCTAATAATATTTATTCAGCTTGTGCATAATGACTCCACTACAAGCTTCTTTCGGATTTTGCCATTTTCAAGTGGACGTTTAACCCGCGATCACTCGCGTTGTTAGAAAAAGTCTAACATTTACGATTTTACTTGAATACTCCATCACATTTCAAAGCTAATGAAGTGACCATCTAGAAATGCATTCTTTCATATCTCGTGATTCAATGAATTTGTGACTCGACAATCAAATATCAACAATAGCTTGTAAGTTGTGGCATTATTTGAAGTGGTGCGCAGTGTTAGATTTTTTTCTTACACGGGAGTCTTAACGTAACAGTCACTTCTCCTTCCGTGTAAAACCGCCTTGCTTCACTTTTAGTCTGTTTCTTGTACTTGTAACATGCGGCTGTGTTCGTTTGTTTTCTCCTGAAACTGTTCAGCACATGTTACGTCTTCTATGATCAAAGTAGATATTCTTATTGAGTTTTACGAATTGAATGAAGCAATTGTTTATACAGAGTACATGACATTCTCTGTCGGTTATGGAAGTATATAAAACTGAAAGACAGCGTAAGGGGCCAGCGGTTTCATCTTGAAACACAATATTCTGATTTCGAACGGTCGACAACATCTACACCTCCTTTTTTGAGATTGTGGAGAGTAATTTCTTCAACTTTGTTCGCTTCGGCACTGTCAGCGTCTACAGAATCGTTGCTGTGCATGGTGGATAACATTAGAACATTCTTTTTCTGTTTATTTTTTTGAGACGTATGAGCAAATGAAGCAGTTGTTGCTCGGTTTTTCTCCAAATGCTGATGTTTAGTTGCCTACATTTTACGTCCAGAAATTCCGGTAGAATTTCTCTTTTATTCTTCCATAGAGTATCTTCTAATGTGAATCTATGGTTGGCATACATTTTGTTACCCAGTGGTATTGATATGAAATAATTGTCCATCGTCACGTTTCTGCCGGTTTTATCAATCGGACTAATCAATCGTAGCACCACATGCTCTGCATCATTTGCTACTTGATATGGCCCAGTAGGCTGTTTGCCTGAATATACTTCGTAATTAGCGTATAAAAGGTTCTGGGATCACAAAGCGCATGTACCATGATGCCATATTTTGCAGGCTTATTTGCTATATACTGCCTGAATTTGAACCTTCCGCAGAATGGTTCTAACATTTCGTCAATCGTTGTAAGTGCGTCGGTACTATAGCTCTTCTTGGAAACATCCACAAATTCGTCCAATGACATGTTCCATACCATGTTTATACTAATTTATAATGCTTTGGAAATAACAAAGAAATGATTTATTGTATAAACTTGTCTTTTTCTGGCACAAAGAGATAAAAAGATGCAAGATCTCATTGTTAGAAAAAATCTAACATGGGAGTTATCGCGTGACAACAATGTACCGCGGGTTAAGTTGGACTGACGTCCATAAAGCATATTAGAGTTTGTGTCTTTTTGTGACAAGATGGTAAGGTCACGTTTTATCTCATTACTTTTTTTATTTGACAGATATAGACACTGTGTACTCGGTTGATGCTTTATGTTTACATATTCTGCCAACAGTCATTGGATCGCGAGGAACGCAAGCAGCAATGTCGCGATTCGATAAACGCCAATCGCGATAGGCTACAATCCGACCTTTATGAAAGTCGGAAACGTGATGGTACGTATTTCTCCTCCTTACTAGAGGCATCACAACAATGTTCCACCATGCAACGCCGGTCAACTGCTGTTTGTGTACGAGAAATCGCATCATAAAGCATCAACAGTGTAAACAGTGTCTATATCTATGAAATAAATAAAGTAATGAGATAAAACGGGACCTTACCATCTTGTCACAAAAAGACATTAACTCTAATATGCTTTATGGATGTCAGTCCAACTTAAACGTCCACTTGAAAATGGCAAAAGCCGAAACAAGCTTGTAGTGGAGTCAGTTTGCACAAGCTGAATAAATATTGTTAGCAGCAAACTTTGATTTCTTTATTACGATAATGTTTTTCTGATGGCGTTCGAAAACATCGTCACATTTTGTTGGATGTCACGAATATCGTCATATCTGCTTCCTTTCAAAGCGAGTATAAGTCAAGAAAATAGGAAGAATTCTGGAGGATTGAGATCCGGAGAGTATGATAGATGTTCAAGTTGCACTACTTCCTTTTTTTTTTTTTTTCCAGGAACTCAAATGTTCAAATGTTTGTAAAGCTATGGGACCAAACTGCAGTAGCCATCAGTCCCTAGACTTACAAACTACTTACACTAACTTATGCTAAGGACAACACACACACACACGCACACACACACGCACGCACACACGCACGAGGGAGGATTTGAATTCCGACGGGGCAGCTGCGCACTCCATAGCAAGTCGTCTTGGCGCGCTTGGCAACTCCCGTGCGACTGCCAGGAACTATTTGAGGATATTGGCAGCGTGAGGGCGAGCGTTGTTGTGAACGAAACACCAGGAACCTTGTTGTGCGTACTGGGATCATACCCAGCGTATACGTAGCATGAAACAGGTCAAAATTTCAACATATATTGCAGTGTTCCACGTCGTCCCCTCAGGTATAAATTCCTTTGGATAACGCTTTGACTATCGAAAAAGGTGATCAACATCGTTTTGTTACACAATTTCTCGCGTCTGACCTTTTTTCCAACGAGATGATGTCAGACAACGCCTTTCCATGCTTTGCCGTTTCGTTTCAGGGTCGTACCGGAGACACCAGGTTTCATCCACAGTGACAATACACTTCAAGAAATACGAGGTGCATTCAAGTTCTAAGGCCTCCGATTTTTTTTCTAATTAACTACTCACCCGAAATCGATGAAACTGGCTTTACTTCTCGACGTAATCGCCCTGCAGCCGTAAACATTTTTCACAACACTGACGCCACGATTCCATGGCAGCGGCGAAGGCTTCTATAGGAGTCTGTTTTGACCACTGGAAAATCGCGGAGGCAATAGCTACACGGCTGGCGAATGTGCGGCCACGGAGAGTGTCTTTCATTGATAGAAAAAGCCAACAGTCACTAGGAGCCAGGTCAGGTAAGTAGGGAGCATGAGGAATCACTTCAAAGTTGTTACCACGAAGAAACTGTTGCGTAACGTTAGCTACATGTGCTGGTGCGTTATCTTGGTGAAACAGCATACGCGAAGTCCTTCCCGGACGTTTTTGTTGCAGTGCAGGAAGGAATTTGTTCTTCAAAACATTTTCCTAGGATGCACCTTTTACCGTAGTGCCCTTTGGAACACAATGGGTAAAGATTAGGCCCTCGCTGTCCCACAACATGGACACCATCATTTTTTCAGCACTGGCGGTTACCCGAAATTTTTTTGGTGGCGGTGAATCTGTGTGCTTCCATTGAGCTGACTGGCGCTTTGTTTCTGGATTGAAAAATGACATCCACGTCTCATCCATTGTCACAACCGACGAAAAGAAAGTCCCATTCGTGCTGTCGTTGCGCATCAACATTGCTTGGCAACATGCCACACGGGCAGCTTTGTGGTCGTCCGTCAGCATTCGTGGCATCCACCTGGATGACACTTTACGCATTTTCAGGTCGTCATGCAGGATTGTGTGCACAGAACCCACAGAAATGCCAACTCTGGAGGCGATCTGTTCAATGGTCATTTGGCGATCCCCCAAAACAGTTCTCTCCACTTTCTCGATCATGTCGTCAGACCGGCTTGTGTGAGCCCAAGGTGGTTTTGGTTTGTTGTCACACGATGTTCTGCCTTCATTAAACTGTCGCTCCCACGAACGCGCTTTCGACACATCCATAACTCCATCACCACATGTCTCCTTCAACTGTCGATGAATTTCAATTGGTGTCACACCACGCAAATTCCGGAAAAGTATGACTGCACGCTGTTCAACAAAGTGAGGAAAACGTCGCCATTTTAAGCATCTAAAACAGTTCTTATTCTCGCCGCTGGCGGTAAAATTCCATCTGCCGTACGGTGCTGCCATCTCTGGGACGTATTGACAATAAATTCGTCCTCATTTTAAAACAATGCGCATGTTTCTATCTCTTTCCAGTCCGGAGAAAAAAAATCGGAGGCCTTAGAACCTGAATGCACCTTGTAGGGTATCGCATCCACCGTTTCAACAATATCCTGTGAAGCCTCTAAATGTGCCTGCTTCTTATCGTCAGTCAAGCGATGTGTCACACAACAACACGTTTTCCTCTTCCCTAACATCTGGGTAAGGATTTGCCGTACAGGTTTCTCGTTTAATCTGCGGTTCATGCGCTATCATGTGCACAGTTAATCTACGATCGTTCGCGATTAATGTCCTCAGTTTCTCCTCATCACTGACGGCAGTCACGTGGATTGTCAAAACCCCTTTCCCAGCCTCTTCGAAAACTGGCGAACCACTCTTACACACTCTTCGTGGACAGTGATCCCAATGAACACAAAGGTCTACCAGCATTGCCTGCGTTTCATTAGACGCCAAGCTTAAAACAAAACTTTGGAGTGATCCTTTGCTCGTTAATTGTCCTCTTCTCAGTTCAGAACCAACGCACTAAACAAGCACTTCTTCCAACAGGTTGTGACAATACTGCTGGCCCTCTCATCTCAGTGTTATCGTACGATACCGTCTGCGTCGGACCTGGAATCGTGTGGTGTAATAGTGATATATTTTGCGTGTGAAGTTAAAAACGAAATAGCCAGCCCAGGAATCAGTGTAGGACAGTGTCTCAGTGATACTGCGATTAAAACAAGTGATAGATTTCATTAATTGAGAGATTCATATATTTTCTTTCCAGACAGCTCTGTAAACTATAGTTGGGTCATTGTATTCAAAACTTAAACAGACGAATTGTAAAATCTTTTGTAAAAAACAAGAAGAAATGAAAATTGATAGTATGTTAGGCTCATAATCTAGTTGTGTAGACCAGCTAATTGTATTAATTAATTTAATAGTCGAGATTTGAGTTTTATAATTCTCTGTATATATTGACTGACGTGAGATTTTGAACTTATTTTGAGAATTGACAAAATAATTGATAGTTCAATATATGTTAGGAACATGTATTATGTACTCATCAACTAATTAATTGACATTTAACATCGCACTTTGTTGTCAACAAAAAGATCAGAGATTTCGACTTAAAAAAATATGTGCCATGTAAAATTATTGTATGTATAGTTTTCATTTTATATTGTGATTATTTTTGTGTACATGAAATGTTTCACTTGTGTGTTTGGTAATTGTAAATTAGTATATTCAATTCTTATGAACAATGCATAATGTAACAACATTATTGTCGATGTTATATATTTGCCTCACCGCCTTGCGTGGGGGAGTTTTCGAGTTTTAGTCGTTTGTCAAGTGATCTGGAATCTATGTCACTCTGTGTTTTGAAATGGAAGTACTACCGTTCTGATGCTTTGTATATGTTTTGAATTCGTATTGTTTTGGTGGAGAAGTTTGACTGCAAATTAAAGAAGTCGTGAAAAATTGTATATATCGAGTATTTATTTCTACCACGACACCCCAGGAAAATAATGTTGCAGCGAGCAGAACCCCCATACATCGCAATGTTCAAAAGATGAATATTATGTTGGAAAGTGGTAGAATGAACTGTAATAACTTATATAGCATATAAATGTTATAAGGTCTAACACAGAACACACTCTGTGCTCAACTGTACTGCGGTGAGGGCAGTTTGTCAACACCGGCCGCTAGGTTAGTTTAGACTAGATTACATCTACATCTACATACATACTCCGCAATTCACCGTAAGGTGCGTTGCGGAGGGTACACTGTACCACTACTAGGCATTTCCTTTCCTATTCCACTCCCAAATTGAAAGAGGAAAAAAAGAATGCCTATATGCCTCCGTACGAGCCCTAATTTCTCTTATCTTGTCTTTCTGATCTTTACACGAAATGTAAGTAGGCGGCAGCAAGATCGTACTACACTCAGCTTCAAATTCCGGCCCTCTAAATTTACGCAACAGAAATTCACGAAAAGAACGTCGTCTTTCTTCCAGCGATCCCCAATTGAGTTGCCGGAGCATTTCCGTGACACTCGCGCATTGGTCGAACCTACTGGTAACAAATCTAGCTGCTCATCTCTGAACCGCCTCTATGTCTTCCTTTAAACTGATCTGCTGCGGGTCCCAAACACTTGAGGAATACTCAAGACGTGTTCGTACAAGCGTTTTATACGCGGTCTCCTTTACAGGTGAAGTACATCTTCCCAAAATTCTCCCAATAAACTGAAGTCGGCTGTCCGCCCTACTCACAACTGTCCTTACATGCTCGTTCCATTTCATATCGCTCTGCAATGTTACGCCTAGATATTTGAACGACGCGACAGCATCAAGAAGCTCACTACTAATGCTGTATTCGAACATTATGGGATTGTTTTTTCTACTCGTGCGCATCACCTTACATTTTTCCACATTGAGAGCTAGCTGCCAATCTCCGCACCAACTAGAAATTTTGTCTAAGTCATCCTGTATGCAATTACAGTCAGTTACAGACGACACCTTCCCATACACCACAGCATCATCAGCAAACAGCCGGATATTACAACTAACTCTGTCCATCAGATCATTTATATAGATAGAAAATAATAGCGGTCCTATCACACTCCCCTGGGGCACGCCTGACGATACACAAGTCTCTGATGAACACTCGCCGTCGAGAACAACGTACTGCGTTCTATTACTTAGATTAATGCTTGTTCCATAGATCGTAATTATGACATTTCGCAATGATGTGGACCGTTTCATTTTGCACGGTTACCATTTTAATTCTGCTTCTGTGTAAGTAGATTTGATTATTTAATTACGGGGAGCTTAGCAGAAGAGCTGCTGTACGCCCCACCCCAGGAGGTTGAGGGGGGGGAGGCTATATAAGCCCCACACCGGCTCCACAGCGGTGGCCACAGGATGTAAGAGAGAGGGCCACAGGACGGCTACGCGTCATTTACCCACTGCTCAACCCGCAGTCGCCACTACCGTCGGAACACGGCATTACGCTGTACCTGTCACTGGTCCGCCCTATGCTCGAGTACGCGTCCCCAGTCTTTGAAAACGCCGCCGACGTCCACATCCAGCTGCTGCAGACCATCCAGAACCGCGCTCTTCCAACGCGCTACCCAACCGACCTGCTTCACGAAGAAGCTGGCATTCTACCGCTCCGAGAGAGATTCCGCGTCAGCGACAGGACCTTCTACGAGAAGACGGAGCAGTCCCACAACCGGCTCATCCGGCAATTGGGGACACAACAACACTTCAGCCCGCTGGCCTGACCTGCTGCGAGATTAACAAAAATCTCGTAGCAAACCAGGGAAAAAAATACATCGTCAGTAATCTGACAGTCTAAGTCCACACATACAGCCAGGTACTAATACTTTTTCCTATGTTTCAGGTACAGCAGGAATAGCAGCAATTGCTTATCCTGCACAACCATCGGACCAAGGTCGAGGTCCGTCAAGAAAGTGAAGCGTGAAGCACAGCGGTCAGTTCAACAGCGTACCTGATGATGGCAACGCGGCCTGTTGCTGAAATATTGTGCCCGTTGGACACTGGCACCCGGCTGTACAGCAGCGAAATCTTTCGTCATGAAATACGCCGTGAAAACTTGAAGAATCACGTGACACACCTTTACGGGAAAGAGATGTATCGCAGCATGAAAATACTTGACAAGCTGCGCAACCAGAAAAGGCGTTTACTGAGTGCGTTTGCATTCCTTCTGAGATGCCGTGAAGAGCGTGTGGTGCCGTACTTTTCCAAAGTAACGTGTCACATCGATTCATCGGCAGCCAGAAGAATCAAGAAGCATGCTAGCTTAGCCATGGTCCACAAGAGAATACGTTTTACTCCCTGGCACCTGGACTCGACCAACAGAGAACTTTTGAAACTACATCTGCAGCTTGCCAACCAGACCAGTTGTTTGACGTAGTAATGGATTGATGGCGTTTCGTAGGTCACTGCTAAGTCTACACAAAGAAAGGCTACTGGACGTATGACATCAAAATTCGAGCGTCTATCAGAGAGACCTGATTGCAAGACTACTGTCAATCTCACAGATAGGAAACTTCATGTAGATGCTATTTCCGTTCTTAATAAGGGGCTCAATTTCGCACCAACCCCGAAATCCGCACCATCACGGACATCGTCAGTGCACTGGAATAGGCAGGTGCATGACTACCATCTGAAGCAGCTGTGCTAACACACAGACTAAAACTATGAAACCGAACATCTCTAGTAGGGAGAGGGCGTACAGAAGCTACGAGAAGATCCAGATATCGTCGTGTTACCAACTGACAAAGGTAACGCAACTTTCATCCTCCCTCATCATGATTACATTGAGAAAATGCGGGCCCTCCTGGAAGCCAGTGCATACCAGAAGATCGTCACGGACTCTACCAAGAAAGTGGAGAGAAAGATCGTGGCTCTGCTCAAGGAATCCAGCTTGCCAGGTGATGTTGTTAAGAGCCTACGACACAGAACACCTGTGCCACCAAAATTTATAACCTCCCAAAGATTCACAAAGATGGGGTGCCTTTGCGCCCCATTGTGAGCAACATTAGTGCTCACTCGCTAAGTACTTAAAGAATTTGCTTAGCCCTTATGTCGGCAAATGTCCACATAATATTCGCAACTCAGCGGATTTTGTTGGACACCTTATCAACTCCAAACGTCGTAATTATGACATTTTTGTAAGTTTCGTTGTGGTCTCCCTTTTTAGCGGAGTGCCTTTACAAGATTCCTTGGAACTTATTGGACAGAAATTTGACACAGAGACGACGAACCTGTTTGGACGTGTCCTAAAATCGACATACGTCCCCTTCGACGGTGGCTACTATGAGCAGACGGAAGGAGTAGCGATGGGCAGTCCATTGTCACCAGTTGTCGCCAACCTGTTAAGGGAACACTTCGAGGAGCAAGATCTGGAGCCAGCACAAAGGAAACCTACCTGTTTCTTCCGCTATGTTGACGACACATTCGTCATATGACCACATGGTAAAGATTAACTAAGTGATTTCCTCGCACATTTCAACTCCTTACACAGGAATTTACTATGGAAGTCGAAGTGGATGGTGCTCTTCAAATGTTCAAATGTTTGTATAGTCTATGGGACTTAACTACATGGTCATCAGTCCCTAAACTTACAAACTACTTATGAACTACTTACGAACTAGGACGGCACAAACATCGATGCCCGAGGGGGGATTCGAACCCCCGACCGTAGTGGCCGTGCAGACCGTGACTGGAGCGCCTTAGTCCCCTCGACCACCGCGGCCGGCTGGTGCACTTCTTTCAAAGAAGAGCAGACGACACGTTAGACAACAGCGTGTACAGCAATAAGACACACACCGACCACAGCTTACATGCAAATAGTTCCACCAACCAGCGCCCAGGAAAGGCGTTCTTAAAACTTTACTTCACAGGGCTCGCACCCTCTGAGATGATGAGAGCCTTAACGAAGAACTTGAACGTCTGAGGTCGGTGTTTCGAAAAACGGCTACACAGAGAAGTAAATTCTGAGAGCTCTGCGTCCCACGTCGACTGTTCATCTGGAGGGAACAGGAGTCTGATCAGAATAGGGGTACAGCATTTATATCTTTTTGTGCCGCATTTTCTGGAAAAATAGGCCGAATTCTTCGTAAAGTGAAGACGTTTTTTCTGCCCAGCAGCTAAGAGACAAGTACTGCTTGGGAGAGAGGGGGTATCAAGGACGATCTTGGCGGAAATCAGGGGTATATCAGATCCCCTGCGAATGTGGCAAGAGTTACATAGATCAGACAGTGTGTACTAGCAAAGATAGTTGCCGAGAACATCAATAGCCCACAGAATACAACAGCCCAATAAGTCAGCAATCGCTGAACGTTGCATTTCTGAATTACACGGAATGATTTACGACTAAGCAAAGGTTCTGACACGGACGTCCAACTACTGGGACCGAGTCATTAAAGAATCTATCGAGATTCGAGCGAGGGAACCTCATATCAATCGGGATACATTGTCAGTAAGGCCTGGGATCCCGCTTTGAATCAGATTAATAAGAGTGAAAAGACAATCCCAGAATAACTGACTTTGGGGACAGGCAGAGCAACAGTAGAGACGCCGCTAGCACATACCCCTGGGCGCGAACCATGGACGGAACGACCTAGTGCCGGGGAAGGCAGTGGGAGCAGAGGAGATGCTGGACGCACCGCCCCAGGAGAAGGGTGGGGGGAAAGGGTATATAAGCCCCACATCGGCGCCAGGGATGCCGTTTTCCCTCGGCCAGTTCGGTCCAGTTCTCAGCGGTCAGTTCATCAGCGCACCTGATGATAGCAACGTGGCCTGTGCCAAAATATTGTGCTCGTTGGACACTGGCACCCGGCGAAATCTTTCGTCAAAAATAAATGAATAATTAAAAATTAATTTAAAAAAAGATATAGTTAAATAAGCCTGCAAACAATTATACAAACAATAGAAACACCATAAGACACAGCTTGACATATTGAACAGTAACAGTTCACTATGAGACCATGTGGTACTGACTGAGAAGCAGCCAGTATTCACATACCAACCCCACTAAATAATCTGATAGTTAAAAACTCTCCCTTCATTTTTAAGCCTTGTTTTAAACTCAGTCAGCATTATTTTTATTACATCCTTTTATACCATACAGCAACTAAGACGCTGCCATGTGCGCAAGTGCGAGACACAAAGAAACCATTGGTATAAAACAAATTTGCTCCACCAATGTAATCCAAATGTTTTACTTCGACTTATAACGAACAATTTAAACCAAACCAACTAGTAAGTTACCTCATGAGCGGTACTTATACTGAACAAGAGTTACTAGGCACACAGAAAGTGCTTCAATTACAAAGTACAAAGAAAACTATTAAAATCAAGCAATTTAACCCACAAAAATTATATTATTGCTTTACTACAACCACTGAATTCCCAAGAAAATGGTCACACAACAAAATATGTCAAAGCACACAGCATTGCAAGCTCGCTTTTACTATCACACCGCAGCTCTGTAGTCCATGTCCTGTCACTTTGGTTGCCCTGCAAGAAGTCACCGCAACTTTCTTTCCATTCGTCCCAACGGCTCTCGCTTGAATCACCCTGTCCTGATTAGCTGAGGCGGTGGTCTTTGCCCTCTAAATCTTTTGAATCCACTCCCACAAGCTTTCGTCAGCCATTCCTGTGGCAAGCCCCTTGCCTTCCTTTCTTGCGATACTTCTTCACTTACATAAACATCTTTGAACTACCCTGCTATCTACTACCCAAGCATCTCTGTTCTATCCGACCAATACATTAATTAACAACAACACAGCCACGCTCCATGCACCCACTCCCACAAGGAAAGGGTATTGGGAAAAAGTCAGTGTGAAACAGCTGATAAAAATACAATCAAGTGATAAATGAAACACAGTCGCCCCTTTCCATATCCAGTAGTTGTTAACCTTAATAACTACACAAGACACGCTTGCAGAATTCATAAATGCAGTGCCTTGGGCTGCTGTTTTTAGTACATAAAAGTTGGTTAAGGTTCATGAAAGGTACCTTCATCACCCCTCCCCCCACCCAGTGGACTTGTAAATGGCATACAGACTGTCTTTGCACTGGGAAGGCAATCAAAAATATTTCAAACCAAGGCATGATGTGGAGCAATCCCTCACTCGTTGATTCCAACTCAATTAAAAAATAAAAAAACATAAACGTTAGTTGTGAGATATTATACATGAAACAAATACTATATGATCAACTGAGTGTAAACCAGGTAAAGAAAATTTTATATGGATAAACGATGCAAAATATCATATTACCCTATTCAGGTAGTAAAGCTAGACTCTAAATCTCATTCACAAGGAAAGCTATCTCAACATGTAAAATAAGGTAATGGTGCAAACACACACAAAAATAAACTTATTGGAATTATCCAATAATGGATCCTCATGTCAAGAAAGAAAATTGAAATCTATCCAAAAACATTAAAATTTTAACATCTTCCCCACCAAAAAAGTGAAGTCATTCTGATAAAACATAAGTAAGGTGAGAAGTACCAAAACAACCTTCCACTCACGGTAATTGAGCTAATGAAGTTTATACATGATAACTAACACACAGCTATACTCGAAATTTTCCATGCAAGAATAAACCGTAAAGTATTTCATCATCAAGACAATTTTATAGTCTTCATGGCGAGTAACAGATGATACATATAATGCAACAACTGAGAAACATCATACCAAATATACACATCTATAATATGTACACTATCAGAATAAAAATATGCAAAAAAAATTTAAATTAACAAAATAAAAGTGTCAAAGTCATCAATGATGAACAACATCAGGAACAGAATGTAAAGAAAATGAAATACTATTGTCTGTCTCTATAAAGAAATAACAACAAAAAGAAAAACACTGATGAAACATCAAGATAAACAACAACCAAGATATTTCTCTGATACAAGATGGCTCTTTGGCCATAATAATGGAGCCAGAACACTCATGTACACCCACAAACACAAGTAAAATTACAAGCACTGGCAAAACCAATTCATCACACATCAAAAGACGTCTAAAAAGTAAAATCAAATATAAAAATTAAAAAATAATAATAAAAATCAGTGTTACTTTCACTGTATAAGGATGTCCTTGGGAAGGGCATTCTTCATAAGTGACTTAGAGGGAGCCTAATCTCAGCGAATCAACACACTTCCTAGCCTGAAGATCGCTGGTCTTTCAAGCATGACTCAATGGGAAGTTTAGCTCTGCATGTCCAGTTGTCATGTCTGCTTGTCCCCTCTAGAATCATCACGTAATCTCACAACAGCACTGTGGTTGAAGCACATGGTCCATCCACAGATTGTGCTATGTCTACCTAAGCATAAAACCATGCACACCGAATGCTCATAATTCATTTTTAGCACCATTGACAAGTTCAGTTTGTCATCAGTATCTCTGTTGCTTCTCAAGACGATGGACAGCGAGTAAGTCAAGCCTGATCGTAAACTGAACGAACACATTATCATTTAAGAAACTCAACATTTCCATTACCCAAGTGCAAAAAAAAAAAAATGTTCATCGCCCGATTCGTTGAATTAATAGCCTCTCTGTTCAATAACCACAAGAGAGCTAATCTGCATATCAACAGAGAATGTCAGTAAGATAGTTAATATGCAAATTTACAGAGTAATGTCAGTTCAAACAACCTGTTGTGTGCTGACTGACAGACACTAAACTCAATTGGAATATAAGAGAAACTATACTGTGTCCATCTCTACCCTCCCTTGCTAATCATTAAAACAACATATCCTTAGGCTCAGTCAGCAGTTGTCCTTCTCGTCTGTATGCTCACATCTACAGAGCATCCCATCTTGATTTTTTTTAAATAATCTACAATGCGTTGGCCTGATGTAAGCGCTAGTTTTCCCCCTGCAGCACGCTGCATCCATTGCATTCAGTGCCGAGTACACAGGACATCACATTTGGCAAGTGTCGCCGCCGACCTCCCACTGTTTGCTCTGGGTGCATCATACTGCTGGATGAATGGGATCCCATCGCACAAGCACACAGCTGACTGAGATGCTTGCTGTGACGTCAGCGCTCCAGCTGATGCGAGTTCATGGCGGCAGGTAAGACAGGGATACTGTTAGATGGGTGGGCCACAGTTCACTGTACATCTCGGCTGCGGTCGCCCCTGCCGCCCTCATGACTGACACTACGTGCCTAATGTGTTCACTTCTTCAAACAATAATGACCAACTCCAATTATTACCAGAAATTCGTTACAGAAAGAGAGGAAGTCAAATAGAAATCTTAATTTATAATTACACTCTTAAACCCGCGGCTCCGCTCGCGTGTTGGTTGATTATGATAGATAAGCTTTCAGTAGTGTGCTATGAGACTGGTTTTGAAGGATGAAATGAAATACAATACCTTCTTTAGAAACAAACATTTTTAATCATCATTCAAATAAAGAAAGAAAATTATGCGAAGTGCTTAATGATTTACGTTTATCAGGAAAGTAAGTAGTGTAGATCAAATTCAAATGTTCAAATGTTTGCATAGCTTATGGGACTTAACTACGGGGTTATCAGTCCCTAAACTTACAAACTACTTATGAACTAGCTAATTCTAAGGACGGCACAAATATCCATGCCCGAGGGGGGATTCGAACCGTAGTGACCGTGCAGACCGTGACTGGAGCGCCTCAGTAGTGTAGATCAAGTCACACGTAAAAATGCGCTAGTTTTGAAGAATCCAATCACGAAATTCAACAATAATGATTGTAATAATATCACAGATCGACCACTTGATGTAATGCGCGAAACGTCAAATCAATTTTTTAAAGAGTTGTATTAAAAGAAATTTCTTTTTTACTGCTTTATTTATTTATTCTTATATTTTCTTATTCGTATGCTTATTCCTACAGAGAAGAGATAAATACATTGTAGCACGCATGAACCAAAGATATGTGCTGTGGCGTCACGTTTTGCTGTATGTAACCTCCTTGCTATAGAGTCGCAAACATCATCGTTGGCCTTCAGTCCGATTTTTTTTAATAATTTGACGACTTTCAACCACCATATCTTCCACCCCCTTATAGCTATCGGCATGGAACTGCTATGGTGTACAACGGGAGACTTCAAACAACAATTACACACAGACCATTCGTTTGCATTCTGTAGTTTTCGCTGCAGAGTAAAATATTAACACAAACATACGTACAATTTTAATACACCGATAACTTTCCATCCCAATATACTCCACCCATTTATCATTATCAAACCTCAAGTAACAAGGCAACCAATAAAACCATTTGCAAAGAGTAAATATAATTTCAAAAGAGTAATTATTGTTCTGCATTTCGCATTATATTCTTCAAATTACTAAATATCTATCAGATCGCTACAAAACCGTGCCTAAAACCTACCTCAAGTATAAATTAGTAAATGTACAAATATTTAAGTCTCTGCGTCTTGTCATTCGGACGTGATAGGTGTACACTGAACAGACATTCATATTAATATATATACATAAATAGCTATCCGATCGTCATAAAACCGTGCCTAAAGCCTTCCCCGGGTAGATATTAGTAACTCTACTAATTTTTAGCTCTTTATGTCTTGTGGTACAGACGTGGTAAACGTACACCAAACAGACATTCATATTTAGATTGTTGACAGAAAGATAAAACTGCAGACTCACAGTCCACAGTGTATGTAACGGAGTGTTAATGTCACATAATTTATTTTCAGACAGTGAACTCCACCAACAAACTGCACACTGATCTGAATATATAAGCACCTGGTTGTAGTCACAAGTCCAAAACCGGCCATCTTATAAATAAATACAGACTGTAATTGTGACTGGTTGCAGTAATTATTCTTAATCTTTTATAATGCATGTTTTTGGTCTACTTAGTGTGGTTAAGTGCTGGCATAACGAATAGAATGTAAAAGATGTGATCACTTGTCGAGTACACCCGTTTCAACTCTTGGCGGTGCTAGCTCCTACTTACGCGCTACTCTCCCATTCAATACACTTGCACTTTCACATTCATTCCTCTATTTTGCATGTTATGAAGTCGCATTTTTCATATAGGCCCATATGTTGTTGGAACATATTTAAATGACATTATTTAAGTGCACTTTCAAGACTGATAATTGCTTTTTGAAAAGTTGTTCTGGGATGGAAACAGAAGGACACAGCAATGAATAACTGCACAACTTCACACACAGTACTTAATTTTTGGACTATCAATGTAATAAAATAGCAAGAAAAGGAAAAAAAGGAACCGTTGAATGTTCTATGGTAACACTAATATTTATTCTTACTGTGTCACTTCATTTTACTGCAACAGACCAACTACATAACGATTGTGAAATCTACTGAAATGTATAAACATTCACATCTCACTTTTAACAATGCTGCAAATAAACTAGAGTGAAAAGCTTTCAGTTCTATAATATGTATTGCACAATATTGTCAATCCTCTCCTAAAATTATGTTTTCAACTATTACGTTTTTGCATTTGAGTAAGAAGGATTAGATTTTCTTAGCCAATAGTCAAGCAAGAATGCATCGGCACCTGTATATCAAAAGACACAATAGTTGTGCTTGTCCACCAGTGATTGTAATGTGCCTTCAACAGCGCAATTACTCAAGTCTTCTTTGACTTAAGTTTGTTATTTGCCCTGCCAAGCTACATTTTAATTTTTGTTTACTTGTACTTTCCATACACTTACTTCAAGTGGCTCAAGAAATATTGCCGCGAGGCTCGAAGTTAACCAACTGCCGATGTGGGGCAATGGATAGCATCACCGATTGTGGTGCTGAAGGTCGGTGGTTCAATCCCATCCACTAGCAAAAATTTATTTCTTCATAATTATCATTTCCAGAATATTCTACATGTTTATTATGTTCACTTGTAATTTCTACATATTTCTTATGTTAACCATTCTTCTAATTTCTGGTACATTCTGTCTGTGTTTAAATGGCAGAGCACTCTGCCTGAGAGGCAGTCAGTGCTGCGTGTATGTTGAGTTCGTAATAAACGTGCTTTGAGTATAGGTGCTGTGTTCAGTTGCCTTCGAAGTCAAGCCTACTCCCATTTCAATGCGACATTGTTTGGTGGAGGCCCTGGGTATCTGTGCAGCAGCTGCATCACCGTTGGTCTGATTAGGCAATGTAAAAGCCGCCGCTTACACGAACTAGAACCAGAATACAAGGGATATACCGAGTACATCCTTCCGAAAGTCTGTATCATCAGAATTTCAAGGGACACGAAACCAGTGGTACTGCACTTCAGACACCCGTCGGTGATCTCTGGAGATGCTGGACAGGACCCCAACAAATGGCTAAAAGGGTTCGACCGAGTCGCCAAGTACAACAGGTGGGATCATACAATGTGCTTCGCCAACGTTTATTTCTACCTGGACGGAACAGCCCAGCAATGGTTTGAAAACAATGAAGAGAAGCTGAATGATTGGGAAACGTTCCAGACGGAACTCAAGAAGACGTTTGGAGACCGCCAGCGACAAATCCGCTTGGCGGAAGAACAACTAAAGAACAACATGGTGAGCGGACACAGTCATACATACAGAATGTTTTGGCTCTGTGTAACATAGTCTATTCGAATATGACTGAGGCCGACAAAATCACGCACGTGAAGAAGGGTATTGCAAAAGACATGTATCAAGCCCTTCTGATAAAAGATGTCGCTATGACAGAAGAGTTCATCAAGTGGTGCCAGCGTTTTGAGGAGATGCAACAAAGGAGGGTTGGACGAAAGAAGTATGACAGGCTCCCCAGTGTAGTCCCCATGGCTGTTGTGGAAGACCAGCATGACTTCGCTTCTCTCATACGACAAATTGTGAGAGAATTACAACAGTTTATGGCAGCCGGGAGTGATAGACCAAGCGAGGATCAGATTATGGCCATGGATGTAAGCCCTATAAGTCACGAGGGAGCCGACGCCGCTGAGGAAGAAGTATTTCAGACATTAGCTCCCGTCTGCCCTGCCCATCACATCCGAAGTGAATAATGGCGTCGCCCTGCTATGACTTACGCTGCAGTCACCAAACGGCAGCCTATGAACCGACTGACGTGGCCACAACCAATTCCCCTGACAACTATGACGCCCCGCAGAATAACAGACGTCTGGAGGACAGAAGACAACAACACACCACTGTGTTTCCACTGTTGGCGCCCTAGACATGTCGTACGCTACTGCAGAGAGAGAAGGCGGATATTCGGCAATTATTTTGCCACAAGACGTCAGCCATCAGACCAGTTCTATCCCCGGTAGTCACCTGCTGATGACTTCAGTTCAGTCGACCTATGAGAAGACGCCCATCGCCGTACCCTGGACGAGGTCGCTCCCAGACGTGCCGCTGCCTGTCACCATCGTCGTACAGAGGTATCAGCCGCTTCCCTAGCCGCTGCGTCTAGGAAAACTAAGCGAGGCGACCATCTACGGAGACGAGGCCGCTGCAGATGAAAATCCTCCATGGACGACAGTCGCCAAGATGTCGGGAAATCTCATCGACGCCATAATCGATGGCCAACCTGTCCGGGCACTTGTTGATTCAGGAGCTTCTTTCTCTGTATTGTCGGATAATTACCGCTGTACACTAAAGAAGACAATGTTCTGTGATGTGGGTCGCGAATGGAAAGTATGTCCGGTCAGCAGGAGCTTGTGTCGCAAGAATAACCAGCAACAACAGGACCCAGCCGTTTGAATTTGTCGTTTTAACAGAATGTAGTCAAAATGTCATCCTCAGATGGGACTTCCTTCAGGCATCCCAAGCTATCATCTGCTGTGGAAGATCTGATGGGTAAAGGTAATACAGAGTTTTCTGGAAAGTTATTTGCTGTCGACAATGTGACAATCCCACCATTGACAATGAGAAGAGTTCCACTCACAAACAAAGATGACTGGTTAAACTGTGAAGTGCTTGTCAATAGTAAAAAGTTTGTTGGGCTCACAAAAGAAACTTACATACCAGCTGCTATCATAAGCATTACTGGTGGTCAAGGTGAGATTTGGATCACTAATTGTCATGATCAGTCACAACGTATACCTAAAGGAATGTGTATTGGGATAGCTGAAAAAATCCAGGACGGTGAGCTCAACGTCATCAATGAAGACCCACACTCTGCTGTTAGTACAGACAACACGCTGGTCACCAGGTATGTTTAGGTCTACAAAAAATTGCAGGAAGCTGAATATTTGGTAAGTTGTTAGGACATATTAGAGTAGTATTAAACCAAGTTTGCAGCTTCGAAGTCCCTTAGCTTAACTTTTAAGAGCCAAAAAACCTCGAAATTTTCAGGATTTTTTTCTGATTTTGGCTTATAACTCGTGAAAGATGGTTTTTTGACGCACCTTTATTAATGTAGATAACACATTCTAAAATTTAAGCCCAACTGCAGCTCTGTAAGTCCAATAGTTCCAGAGATATTGGTCTTCAAGAATTGACTTATTTCTTCAAAAAGTTCAAATTTTCAATTTTAGTCATCTTTCGGCTAGAATATTGGCTCTAGTGATCATCCCACAGGGAAAGTCATACAAAACAAAATTATAGAGCAGTTATTTAGTTTTAATCTAAGTACAGAATGAAGTCCATAGGCCCAATAGATTTCTAGTTATCATTAAAAAACGAAAAGTTGGAAAAATCGGATTACTCAATAAACTGACCCAGATGAATTACAGCCCTCTTATCCAATAAAGAAGGAGTAATTACTCATTAAAGATGATTATTAATTCATTGTATATAAATAGGATTTTTTAAACACTGTTTTCAGCAAATATTGAACAGAGGAGTTCCTTGAGTCCACTTTCTTCCATTATGGCACCGATGGCCCCCATGAATGACATGAGGTGAAAACCTCCGAGCTATGTTGACGAGCTGAGGATGCTAGTGGTTTTCCACAATGTCTCGGGCTTTAAAGTACAGTTGTTGGTCATAGGTCACAAAATGTGTTTCCTGACCATAAATGCTTGTTCTTTAACTGGCTTCCAAAAGTGTTAAAACAGTGTCGTAGTTGGTTGGGAGACCAAGGATAAAATGGAGATATACGATCTTTGAACGTTTGCAAGGAAGATCTTCTGTCACTTGGTCCATGAATCCATTCCATTCTGGGATGCCTGGCATGTTAGTTGCTTTTCCCAACAACCACAGCAGGCATGGGGATTTTGGCAAAATGTCTTCAGCGATTTTCACTTCGCTAATTGAAATGGCTGACAAGCCAGATTTCTTTCTAATAGAAGAATGTTTAATGTGTGTGGCAGTGTGTGAACCTGATAGACTCTCCAGAAACAGACTGAAAACATGGTATTTTTTGTCTGGGTGAATGGATAAGGAGTCATGATCATTATACCACCCATTTGATGGAACGTACTTTCTCCATCAATTATGTTAACAATTACATCTTTATTGTCGAACACAAACTGTATAAAAGCTCCTTTGTCAAATAGTTGGGTCACTTTTCCACGGAGGCAATATTATCTGTTTTTCGAAATATTCCTTGGAGAATTTTTCACCACAAGGGAAACATTAATCTCCAATGCTGTGATACCTTGAACCCGACGCACTTCTCAGTCTATCCCCACGCGAAGACGATGGCTGAACAGATTAAACATATCCTCCTCGTTGGGCAGATGCTTTCACATTACTTTCCACAGTGTATCTCTTCCTGCATGCGTCATGTACGGACAATTCGTTTAAATTGCACAAAAACCTCATGATCCTTTCAAGCCCACGTGCTGACACACTTTTATCAGCATCTAAATTCCACGCTTTTTCACTGTCACTGTTCCCTCTCCAAGCACTTCCCAACGACCCCGAAACAAACATCCGACGGGGGTAGCTCCGATATATTGCAAAAAAAGTACTTAAAACACCACGACGATCGAAATTTAGACGATTTTTGTTTGAAACGTTCTTCACAGATCCGAATACGGCCGTTTCTAGGGTCAAACTGGCTGTAGTGGGGAAGACCTCGGAGACAAGAAGTATGGGAGGGAGGACAGAACAACCGCTGGGTCACCACTCGGAGAGAGGGGGGCCGGGATGCCTTCGCACAACAAAAGGCCTGTCTATGAACGAAAGTCCCAATCACTTAATGGCTGACAAATACATACGGAGAGGCTTTCGTTGTTTTTACAGCAATATCTACTTTCACTATGCATTAACACATAAATTACACTTATTTATATACAATGCGTTAATAATCATCGTCAGTGAGTTATTCCTCCTTCTTCTTTAACATATATTGGATAAGAGGGATGCAATTCATCTGGGTCAGTTTATTGAATAATCCGATTTTTCCAACTTTTCGTTTTTTAACGATAACTAGAAATCTCTTGGGCCTATGGACTTCATTCTGTACTTAGATTAAAACTAAATAACTGCTCTATAATTTTGTTTTGTATGACTTTCCCCGTGGGATGATCACTAGAGCCAATATTCTAGCCGAAACATGACTAAAATTGGAAATTTGAACTCTTTGGAGAAATAAGTCAATTTTTGAAGTCCAGTATCTTGGGAACTATTGGACTTACAAAGCTGCAGTTGGGCTTAAATTTTAGAATATTGTATCTACATTAATAAAGGTGCGAGTGACTTTTCGTCAAAAAAACGCCCTTCACCAGTTGTAAGGCAAAATCAGAAAAAAGTTCGAAAATTTCGAGGTTTATTGGCTCTCAAGAGTTAAGATAAAGGATTTCGAAGCTGAAAACTTGGTGTAATACTACTCTAATATGTCCTAACAACATACCAAAAATACAGCTTCCTGCAATTTTTTGGACCTAAGGCCATTTTTTTATCTACGACGACTGGCCTATACGCTAATTTTCCGGTGCATTCACGTCCCAGCAGAACAAAAGTCAGACGGAACGGCCCACGATAAGGTATCGTATCAATACTGGGGATCATCCACCAATTAGTCAGCGTTCGTATAGTGTTGCCAGCTGCAAGGCGGATAATTCAGGAGGAAGTCGAGAAGATGTTGCACGACGACATAATTCAACCTTCAGAGTCCTTGGTCGTCTCCGGTGGTCCTCATAAAGAAGGATGGCACGTGTGTCGACTATCGGCAGCTGAACAAAATCACAAAGAAAGATGTCTACCCATTGCTGCACATTGACGACACCATAGACTGCTTGAAAGGCCGTTCATACTTCTCAACTATGGACATGCAGACAGGTTACTGGCAAATCGAGATTGACGAAGCTGACATGGAGAAGACAGATTTTATTACACCTGACGGCCTCTATGAATTCAAATATTTCAAATGTTTGTAAATCTATCAGACCCAACTGCGTGGTCATCAGTTCATAGCTTACAAACTACTTAAACCTAGGTAAACTAACCTAAGGACAAACACACACACCCATGCTCCAGGGAGGACTCGAACCTCCATGGCGAGCAATCGCGCGCTCCGCAGCGAGATGCTTTAGACTGCTCAGCTACTCCACCACGGCCTCTATGAATTCAAAATAATGCCATTTGGATTATGTAATGCTCTGACCACATTCGAACATATGATGGACAACTTGCGTCGACACCTTAAGTGGACGACGTGTCTTTGCTATTTAGATGACACTGTCGTTTTCTCGAAAACATTTGAAGAACGCCTGAGTTGCCTGTCAACTGTGTTGAAGTGTGTTCATACTGCAGGACTCCGACTCAATCCAAAGAAGTGCCTCTTCGTTGCCAAAGAGATAAAAATCCTGGGGCACCTAGTGAATGGAGATGGTGTCCATCCTGATCCAGATAAAGTAAGGGCAGTCACAGAATTTCCAACTCCTCAGCACATACCGAGCGAGGTGGCGCAGTGGTAAAGCACTGGACTCGCATTCGTAAGGACGGTGGTTCAAATCCACCTCCAGCCATCCAGATTTAGGTTTTCCGTGATTACCCTAAATCACTCCAGGCAAATTCCGGGATGGTTCCTTTGCAAGGGCACAGCCGATTTCCTTCCCAATCTTTAACCAAAACACAAAGCGTTAGCTCCGTCTGTAATGACCAAGCTGTCGATGGGATGTTAAACCCTAAACTCCCTCCCTCCCCTCCTCAGCTTATTCGTGATGTGAGAAGTTTTCTCGGGCTGTCTCATACTACCGACATTTCATAAAAGGATTTTGTAACAAGTCACGTCTATTGCAAGAACTTCTGCAGGGAGACGCCAAGTTTTACTGGGATGAGACAAAAGAAAGCGCTTTCTGGGCACTTAAGGAGGCTCTAAGTTCCACACCAGTTCTAGCTTTGTGCAACGAGAATGCGGAAACTGAACTTCACACAGACACAAGTGGTTATGGGATTGGTGCAGTGCTTGTAGAAGCTCACGAAGGTGCTGAAAAGGTGACAGCCTATCACTGAGAGTACTCTCAAAGTCCGAGATAAACTACTCTACAACTGAGAAAGAATGTCTCACAGTTATCTGGACTATCAACAAGTTCCAGCCATATTTATTCGGCAAACCATTCACCATCGTGAAGACCACCATTCATTGTGTTGAATGATCCATCAGGCTGACTAGCAAGATGGGCACTAAGACTCTAAGAGTACGATGTCACAGTGGTATTCAAGAACGGGTGCAAACACAATATATATATATATATATATATATATATATATATATATATATATATATATATATATATATGTGTGTGTGTGTGTGTGTGTGTGTGTGTGTGTGTTTGTAGTTACAGAATACGCATAAAACACACATATGCAAGTAATTGTTCGAAATACGTTTATCTTGCTGTAAATCACACTATCACTCAGTATCAAAATACAGAAGACTGATATATTAGAAATAATTTTAAAATTTAACTTCAGTCATCTATAAACTCTGAAGCTCTTTTAGGACACTTCTTATCCAAGTCAAAATTCTTCATTAAATATACAATTTCAATTTTATATTGATTTTTTAGAAACAGTGTCAGTTTCATAAGCTTCGGAGATTATTAGCTCACAGAATTCTTGTGATATCCTTAATAAGCTCTATAAGCAGATGATTCTAAACGAACCCCGACACTTGCAGCGCGTGAGATAGTGACAAAATTCAAGCAGATATTAATCTCAAATGTCGTCCTTTGTCGCGTATAGCGCGCGACGCGGCAGATGTCGCTCATGTAGAATAGACCTGTAACCATGCATGCGATTGAGATTTGTCGCTTGAGGCTGTCACTCGCTTATGTCGCTCATGTAGGACACCACTTAATGAAGGCCAAATCACACTGTCTGTCTCGTCATGTCACTTTACATTTCGTCAATACATTCCACAATATATCTCTAATCGCGGCATTCACACTGTCCGTCACCGGAACGTAACGTTACGTCATCTCAACCTTTCTTGAGAAACAAATTTTGACGGAACAGTCTTCTGTTAACATCGGAAGTTACTCTTTCTCCGTCACGCGATTTTCATGTTATAGTCGACGATTATACAGATTACACGCAATTGAATGAAATTGTAATTTGATGACGTAAATTTTCATTAAGTAACATTTTATGTGAAAAAGTTAGTGCTAATGAAGGACAAAATTTCAGATTTGTACGACGGTATTAACAATGTTAGCAAATCGTAATGGATAAAGTTAACAGGCTCTACTTAAGGCCAATTCACACTGTCTTCCAAATCAGTTCATATAAGCGTCTATCAGAACATTCCACAATGTATTTCTAATGGCTGCATTCATACTATCCGTCACCGGACCGTCACGTCACGTCAACGTCACATCAAGCTTTCTCGAGAAGAATGTTTTGACGGTACGGTCGTCTACTAACATTGGAAGTTAATCTATTTTCATGTTGTAGTCAACGATTACACGATTTACACGCAATTATACTTGGTTTTAGCGGTACATTCTAAACATTTCATGACCACTTAAGTATTTTTCTCAATTGATTGTCCTCCTAAAAGCGAGGTCAGACATCTGAAACCGAGAAATGGTTTATGTTTTTGTGATATTGTAACAGATGTAACTGAAGAAAATTGCTTATTTGAATAAGATTATAATTTGATGACGCAATTTTCATTAAATAACATTATAAAAGAAAAAACCAGTGCTAATGAAGGACAAAAATTCAGTGGTGTACGACAGTATTAACAATGTCAGCTGGATAATCGTAGTGGATAAAGCAAATAGGCTCTATTTTTGCTCTTTTCAATATTAATGTGTTGGTATGTTTTTTCATTTGAAATTATATGTCGAGATACTGGAATGTTATTTCACTTCCCAGCCCTTTACCACACTAAGTTCCCCAAAAGCATACATTGTACAGTTTTCTTTTGCCATAAATAACATTGTTGTTTCAATTCCAATATTAAACTATGACTTTCTACATCGGGTATTGGGATAAACGAATTGGCGTGATGGACATTGTGAATACTACTTGACGTGATGGTGCCATGACGTGATATTGACGTGACGGACAGTGTGAATTGGCCTTTATGCTGTTGATATTCTTTTTTTGTGCTTGTATGTTTATATGTAAGCTTGAATATAGATGTCAGTGTTGTTTCACTTCCCAGCACTTTCCCACACTAAGTTGACCAAAAACATACATTGTTTTCTTTGGTCGCCGATAACATTTAACGTTTTTGTTTCCTCAATTCCAGTATTAAACTATGACTACATAACAGATCGCCACTCATAACCTCACTTTTAACTTTGAATATTGGTATTCACGGAATGTATGACATTAACAGCAAGTGGGTAAAGTTGAAAATGTGCACCCATCCGGGACACTAACCCAGGCCTCCTGCTTTCTAGGCTGTTGCGCTGACCTCTATACCACTGGGCACACAGCAATCACCACACCTGCACGGAATTAGTCGAGTACGCTTCTCGCCAGCTACAAATTCTCAACTCTACCCTGCCCACTAGTACTCAAACTCGTAGTTATAGCAAAATAATTCCCAAAAAAGGGTCTAGGAGTGCCTCCGTACTGAAGAAAGGATCATTGCCCGTAATCAGCATTTTAATGACGTGACGAAATAGTGTGAATTTGCCTTAAATAGGTTTATTGTTGTGTGCTGTGTTTTGTTAAGGTTAACTAGATTTTTTCATTATTTAATATGTCAATACAAACATTAACTTAATTTCCATAGCACAAAGTAACAGACTGATATAAGTAATTTAGGGGATTTTGATACGATTTAGAGGTAACTGATTTTTGATCTAGCGGAAAATTTGCTCTACTGTTGGCGACACTGTGTACGAGTACAAGGTCTTTGGTAGTGAAGTGTTTACGATCAAAAGTTCCTTGGCGACAATGCGTAGGGGTTATGTTTTTGTTTGATGTGTGTTGTTTACATTTTTTGAAGAAAAGGGATTTGGGAGATTCGATGGGTGACATACTGAGAAATGGATGATAAAGACTCCTTATGTTGTTGCGAGTATATCAATCGCAATCAAGAAAGGTCGCACATATTAGAGTGTTGTTGCAATTGTGAAGAACTTGATATTTGTTGCGACAGGTGAGAATAACTGTACTTCTTTAACCGAATGTACGTAATGAAATTGAAAGGTGTGAGCTAGAGAATTAAGTCCAGTCTGACTGATGCAAATATCTATGATTCTTTGAGGAAGTCGTCGTCGTCGTTATTGTTGTTGTGGTCTTCAGTCCGGAGACTGGTTTGATGCAGCTGTCCAACCTATTCTATCCTGAGCAAGCCGTCTGAACTGCAGAGTCTGTTGCCCAAACGTTGCAAATGTTGGCAACACCACAGCAGTCTGTGACTAAACAGTGATTATTTTAAGTGAAAGTTGGGTTAGGAATAAGTTACACAAGAAGTTTTCTTTTTTATTGTGTATGAGGGTGCGTAGCGCCCGAATCTCAGCAAGGCTCTTCATCTCATACGACCTGCAAACTACATCCATTTGAATATGCTTACTGTGTTCATCTCTTGATCTCTCTCTGCGATTTTTACCCCACACACTTCCCTCCATTGCTAAATTTACGATTCCTTGGTGTCTAAGGATGTGTATTGCCGATCGATCGCTTTTTTTAGTCAAGGTGTGCCAGAAATTCCTTTTCTACCCATTCTTTTCTGTACATCTTCATTAGTTACGCGATCCATCCACGTAATCTTCAGCATTCTTCTGCAACACCACATTTAAAAAGCCTCTATCCTCTTCCTGTCCATACTAGGCCTATTTATCGTCCGTATCTCGCTCCCATACAAGGCAACACTACACACAAATGCCTTTTGAAAGGACTTCTTTACACTTACATTAATATTTGATGTTAACAAATTTCTCATTTTCCAAAACGCTTTTCTTCCCATTGCCATTCTGCGTTCTATATTCTGCCTACTGCGACCATCATATGTTATTTTACTGCCTAAGTAACAGAACTCATTTACCACCTTTATTGTTTCCTTACCTAATATCTTCAGCATCGCCTGATTTTCTTAGATTTCACTCCATTACCCTTGTTTTGCTCTTGTTGATGTTCATTTTATACACACCTTTCAACACACTGTTCATTCCGTTCAACTGCTCTTCCAGATCTTTTACTGTCTCTGACAATTACAATGTCATCAGTAAAACACAATGTTTTGATTTCTTCACTTTAATTCCTTCTCCAAAACTCTCCTTGCTTTCCTTTATAGCTTGTTCACTGTACAAATTGAATAACATTGGAAAAGGCTACAACCCTGTCTTACTTCCTTCCCAACCTCTGCCCTTCAACTCTGATAACTGCTGTCTCGCTATTGTACAAATTGTAAATAACCTTCCATTCCCTATATTTAACTCCTGCAGATTTCAGAATTTGAAAGAGTGTATTCCAATCAACATTATCGAAAGCATTCTCCAAATCTACAAAAGCTAGAAATGTATATTTCCCTTTCCTTAATCTATCTTGCAAGATAAGCCGTAAAGTGAGTATTGCCTCCCGTGTTCCTACATTTCTCCAGAATCCAAACTGATCTTTTCCATCCTTCTGTAAATAATTCGTGTTACAATTTTTCTTAAAGTCAGATGGTATGTCGCGATTCTCGTACACCTTGTACACCAGGTGAAATAATTTAGTCATGGCTGGTTCTCCCAGAGACTTTCGTAGTTGGGAGGGAATGTCATCTATCCCAGGGGCCTTGTTTTGACTTAGGTCTTTCAGGGCTCTGTCAAATTCTACTCTCAGTATCCTAACTCCTATTTCATCTTCATCTATTTCGTCTTGCCTTATAACAATAAATTGTCTGTAAGTTCATTTCCTTTGTAGAGCCCCTCGATATACTCTTTCCCCTTATTAGCTTCCCCTGCTTTGCCGAGAACTGGTTTTCCATCTAAGTTCTTTATATTCATACAGCTGCTTTTCTTGTCTCCAAATGTCTCTCTTATTTTCCTGTAGCTCGTATCTATTTTTCCCTATTTATACATTCTTCTACTGACTTGCATGTGCTTTCTAGCCACTCCTGCTTAGCTATTTTGCACTTCCTGTCAGTCTGATTTCTTAGTCGTCTGTACTCTATTTTGCCTGTTTCATTTACTGCATTTTTATATTTTCTCCTTTTACCAATTCAGTTTAGTATTTCCTGTGATATCCAAGGATTTTCTGTAGGTCTTGCCTTTCTGCCTATTTTGTCCTCTGCTACCTTCACTATTTCATCTCTCAATGCTACCCATTCCTCTTCTACTGTTTTATTTCTCCCCGTTTCTGTCAATTTATCCAAGTCCCATTTCCTTATTTTCCTTCCTTTCTGCAGTTTTGTCAGTTTCAACCTACAGTCCATGACAAATAAGTTATGGTCAGAGTCTATATCTACCCCTGGGTATGTCTTACAGTTTAGAACTTGGTTCCGAAAACTATTTCTTACGGTACCATTATATAATCTATCTGGTACCTTCTGGTGTCGCCTGGTCTCTTCCATGTATACAACCTTCTTTTATGATTCTTGAACCAGGTGTTTGTTATGATTACACCTACATACATACTCCGCAATTCACCATAAGGTGCGTGGCGGAGGGTACACTGTACCACTACTACGCATTTTCTTTTCTATTCCACTGCCATATTGAATGAGGAAAAAATGAATGCCTATATGCCTCCATACGAGCCCTAATTTCTCTTGTCTTGTCTTTGTGATCTTTGCGCGAAATGTAAGTAGGCGACAGCAAGATCGTACTACACTCAGCTTCAAATTCCGGCCCTATAGATATCCTTAGCAGAAATTCACGAAAAGAACGCCGTCTTTCTTCCAACGATCCCCAATTGAGTTGCCGGAGCATTTCCGTGACACTCGCGCATTGGTTGAACCTACCGATAACAAATCTAGCTGCTCATCTCTGAACTGCCTCTATGTCTTCCTTTAAACTGATTTGCTTTGGGTCCCAAACACTTGAGCAATACTCAAAACGTGGTCGCACAAGTGTTTTATACGCTGTCTCCTTTACAGGTGAAGTACATCTTCTCAAAATTATCTCAATAAACCAAAGTTGGCTGTCCGCCTTACTCACAACTGTCCTTACATGCTCGTTCCATTTCATATCGCTCTGCAATGTTACGCCTAGATATTTGAACGATGCAACAGCATCAAAAAGCTCACTACTAATGCTGTATTCGATCATTATGGGTTTGCTTTTTCTACTCATGTGCATCACCTTACATTTTTCTACATTGAGAGCTAGCTGCCATTCTTCGCACCAACTAGAAATTTTGTCTAAGTCATCCTCTATGCTATTACAGTCAGTTACAGATGACACCCTCCCAAACACCACAGCATCATCAGCAAACAGCCACAAATCACAACTTACTCTGTCCATCAGATCATTTATATAGTATAAAATAAAGATTTTTGACTTACCTAAAGTACAGGCTCGTCGATAGGAACACCAAACACACACAAAAACACACAACCATTCGAGCTTTCGCCACCAGTGGTGGCTTCTTCGGGAAAAAGAGGGAGGAAGGAGAGGAGAAAGGGAAGGATACGGGTTTTAAGGAAGTGGAAAAGGAGCCATTCCAATCCCAGGAGTGGAAGGACCTACCTTAGGGGACAAAAAGGAAGGTAAACAAATACACACACACTCACACATATCCACATCCAAACACACTTAGGCAGACATTTGTCAGACAAATGTCTGCCTAAGTGTGTTTGGATGTGGATATGTGTGCGTGTGTGTGTGTATTTGTTTTTCTTCCTTTTTGTCCCCTAAGGTAAGTCCTTCCACTCCTCTGACATTTGTCAGACAAATGTCTGCCTAAGTGTGTTTGGATGTGGATATGTGTGTGTGTGTGTGTGTGTATTTGTTTACCTTCCTTTTTGTCCGCTAAGGTAAGTCCTTCCACTCCTGGGATTGGAATGGCTCCTTTTCCACTTCCTTAAAACCCGTATCCTTCCCTTTCTCCTCTCCTTCCTCCCTCTTTTTCCCGAAGAAGCCACCACTGGTGGCGAAAGCTCGAATGGTTGTGTGTGTTTGGTGTTCCTATCGACGAGCCTGTACTTTGGGTAAATCAAAAATCTTTATTTTATACCATTTTCCCACTTGGAAGGTTCTTCTTCTATAATATTAGATCATTTATATAGATAGAAAATAATAGCGGTCCTATAACACTCCCTGGGGCACGCCTGACGATACACTCGTCTCTGATGAACACTCGCCGTCGAGAACAATGTACTTCGTTTTTTTACTTAGGAAGTCTTCCAGCCAGTCATAAATCTGTGAACCTATTCCATAAGCTCATATCTTCATTAGCAGCCTGCAGTGTGGCACCGTGTCGAACGCCTTTTTGAAGTCGAGAAAAACACAACCCGCCTGTTGCCCTTCGTCCATGGCTCGCAAGATGTCATGTGAGAAAAGGGCAAGCTGAGTTTTACATGAACGATGTTTCCTAAACCCGTGTTGATTCATGGAAAGAAACTTTTCCGTTTCAAAGAAATTTACTGTATTAATTATGTTCCGTGCAAAATTCTACCAGTCGGCTTTCTCTTTCATTCCTTTTGCTCAGTCCATATTCATCTACTATTTTTCCTTCCCTTCCTTTTCCTACTACCGAATTCCAGTCTCCCACGAGAATTAAGTTCTCCACTCCCTGAATAATTTCCTTTAACTTCTCACACATTTCTTCGATCTCCTGATCATCGGCAGGGCTTGTTGGCATATAAACCTGCGCTATTGTAGTCGGTGTTGGCTTCATATCTGTCTTGACCACGATAATGCAATCATTTTGCTGCTCATAGTAGTTTACCCACATTCCTATTTTCTTATTCATTATCAGACCTACTCCTGTAATACCCCCAACTGATTTTTTATTTATAATCCTGTACTCACCTGACCAGAAATCCTGTTCCTCTCTCCACGCAACTTCACTAGTCCCCACTATATCTAACTTCAATCGATCCACTTCTCTTTTTAAATTTTCCAACTTCCCTACACAATTAAGGGATCTGACATTCCATGCTCCGATCGATAGAATACCAGTCTTGTTTTTCCTGATGATCACATCCACCAGAGTAGTCCTCACCCGGAAATCCGAATGGGGGACTATTTTACCCGAGAGAATGCCATCATCATATGTTCATACAGTACAGCTGCATGTCCTCAGGGAAAAGTAATGTCTGTAGTTTCCCCTTGCTTTCAGCCGTACACAGTAATTTTGTGGCAAAGCCACATTAGCTGATATTAGAAGGCCAGCTCAGTCAATCATACAGAGTGTTGCCCTTGTAACTGCTGAAAAGTCTGCTGTCCTCTTCAGGAACTACATGTTTGTCTGGTCTCTCCACAGATACCCCTCTGCTATAGTTGCACCTACGGTACAGCTATTTGTATCATTGAGGCACGTAACCCACCCCACCTCGGCAATGTGTTTCATAAGGGTGGTGAGGATGTCACATAAGCCAAATTAAAATGATCAGTGTTGCAATACCGGTAGCTCAAACGTTTTACATGTTTCACCTTATTTTCTGTGTATGCATATTTTCGTGTACTTAGGTCTCCTCGGAATAAAGTTCGTGAATCCCAAGACTACTAGCGAATTTCAGTCATTCATTAGCACACGCTTGCCTATACTGTCACTAACAAGATGTGGAGATTTTACCACTTGGATATAAATTATGGGTAAAATATCTATGTAGTTTATAAAGCTTGTTTGCAGTAATACAGAACATCACTTAAAAAAAATGAGTTATTGTTAGCCTCTGTAGTCTTTAATCGTATTGTTTTCACTCCGATGATGATGTATGACATTTGCCAGTAACTTCGTTATACATCACATTGATAATTCTAATTTAAACCAGTTAGATCTTTAAAGGTTTCTGTGAATTTGCCAACTTATTAAATGGATTTGAAGGAGTTGTCTGACATTCCTTTTTAAACTCATCATTATCTACGTGAAATTGCGTTGTTGTTTTTGTAGTCACTTGAATACAGAGTCAAATGAAGTGCGGGATATCACCCATTAGCTTTGACTGCTGACATTGATGTGTTGTGACTCGAGAAATTGATCATTTTTCTTTTGTTACAAATACATCATTAGTCTTCACAATACAAACTGATCAAGTAGGCCTATCTTGAAAATCATATTTATCTGTTTGGACTACTATATCATTTTCGAAGGCAAAGCTTTGTTAAACTCTCCCCCCCCCCCCCCCACCTCCCTTAAAATAATTTCTGTTACAGACATACATTGATTACCTCCATGTCTTTGTTACAAGGACAAGTGCATACTGACAAAACTTTGCCAAATGACAAATTGTCGAAACGTGTAAGGCATTAATATAGTGCTAAGTGTGGTCAGGACAGTAATATACGATTGTCAAGTAAACTGATCAGTTTGCCTTTCCTTAACCTATCTTCTAAGCTAACTCATAAAATGAACTATGCGTCAGTGTTCCTGCATTTTACCTAAATCCAGAGTGATCCGCACTGAGGTCGGATTTTACAAGCTTCTCCATTATTAAAGTAATTCATGTTAGATTTTGCTACTATGACTTAACAAAACTGATTGTTCTGTAACTTCACTTTCTGCCTGCATTTGCTCCTGTTAGAATTGGTATAATGATATTCTTCTTGGAAGCAGAGGGTATTTCACCTAACTAATCTTTTAATAATTTTGCCATGACAGGCTGTCCCGTGGGTATCAACAGTGCATAGGGAATATTATCTACTCCAAAACCTTTCACTTAAATCATTCAGTGCTCTGTCAGTCTTCTTGCAGATTGCATCTCATCCTCATCTTCACTTTCTGCAATACTGCCTTCGGGTGCCTTTTCATTAGCTAGCCCTTCAGTATATTCTATCTACTTTCCCTTATCTGCTTAGTAGCCTACTGGTTTTCAATCTGAGCTCTCGATTCGAGATTGCGGTTAGGGGTACTAGTGTTTTTGTTGTGCACATAGGTTAGCAATACAACACATGTCGGGTAGCTGAAGGCCCTTTGACTTTCACAATACAATCTGATCCATTTACATGCATGCATCCACATACTGAGCTCTGTGGTTTAATAAAAAATACTGATTGCATGAAACATTGATCATTAGCAATGGATATTGCTGCATGGTGAATAATTAATATTTCCTCAACTGTTTTGTGGGAACAGGGGTTTCACACTTGGCACACATAAACATCATAAGCTACACAATTGACTCGCACTGCTTCATCCTGACATACCACACTGCAATACCTGCCAATTCACCACACCAATGTCCCCCCAGCGGGCCCACAGCTCTTTTGTGGGTACATGTGTGGCGCGCACGGGGCCCCAAGCTGAGGCAGCCTTTTTTCCGCCCCAGGCTGCTACACTTTCCCTCCCGGTTTATGCCTTCACCTGGAGACGGGCGTCCTTTGCGAGTTAACGTGGTTTCTTGTAGTAGTTTCTCTCATTCCTTGCTTCCTTCCTTACCTCACCTTTGCTTCTGTCTTTCTCTCCTTGCTGTTCTCTCCTAGCCTTCCTCCCCTCCTCATTAGTCTCCGCTTCGGCGTTTGAGACACTTCTTTCTCTTCATTTCCTCTATTCTTCTTGTTTCCTCCCTGTTCGTGTTTGAAGGCCGACCCACGCATTATCATGTGTAGCAGGTGACAGGGTAACGCGTAATTCCTCGCCACGGGTAGACAAGTAGGGCACGTTTGTACCCCCTGGTAAAGGCCAGGCCCAAGGAGGGGTGATTACCCGAGCTGGTACCTTCCGAACATGCCGATTGGTCCCTCCGTCAGTTCTCGGGAGGTGTGACCTGAGGTGTGTACAATCACCTAAGGCGGGTAAGCCCTCAGAGAGGGCCCCCACTAGGAAGGAGCGCGCCATCGGAGACGCCGGTAATCACGGGGGACACTTCCGCAATGACTCCCTTCTCTTTTTCAGTGACGTTGACCCAGAAACGAAAGTTAGATTCGCCTCAGCAAAAGAAAACCTTGCCTAATCTTCCAAAATTCCTTGTTGTCTCTCGAACTGACGGTAAAGATATCACCTCTGTAAATCCTTTCGTCATCCAGAAAGGTGTTGATACAATTGCTGGCCCTGTTAAGACATGGTACATTGTTGCTGGAAGCGGACAGTGCTTTCCAGGTGCAAAAACTCATACGGACCACATTGTTACACACATTTCCTGTCAAGGTCGAAGCGCATCACATTCTCAACTCGTCATGGGGGGTAGTTTTTACGAGATCCCTTGACGGGTTGTCTGACGAAGACATACAAACCTATATGTCCGATCAGGGTGTAACAGCCGTGCATAGGGTGTTGAAAAAGGTAGATAACCAGCTGACACCAACCCGTACTGTGTTCTTGACGTTCGACAGAGTTGAACTCCCATCGAAGGTCAAAGCAGGGTATGAAGTTATCTCCGTCCGCCCTTATATACCAAACCCAACGCTCTGTTTCCAATGCCACAGGCACAACCATACCCATCAATCTTGCCCTAATGCAGCAAAATGTGTCACTTGTGGTAGGGACGCCCATGAGGGGGATTGCCCACCTCTGTCCCCTCACTGCCTTAATTGCAGCGGTGACCATGCGGCTTCCTCTCGGGACTGCCCTGTATATAAGGATGAAAAGGTCATCCAGCAAATTCGGGTTACAGAAAAGGTATCAACATCTGCCGCTCGTAAGTTGTTGGCGAGTCGGAAGCCCACTGTTCTCCCAGCGGGCACATACAGTAAGGTCCTCACCTCCAATCGACCTACTAAGGATTCAGGTACCCAGACCTGTGACTTCACTTTGGCTGACACAGTTGTACAATCCGCCAGCCTGAAGATTGCCCGTTCCATGTCCCCGCTTCCTCCTGCTGCTTCTAAAGTTCAGTCTTCGTCAACCTCTAATAAACCGCAGGTACCTAAACAAGATGCCTGGACTTTGGAAAAGGAACCCGTCCGTGAAGATTTTCTGCGTTCTCAGGCTTCTCAACCGTCAACTGCCTCTTCTCACCGTCACTCTTCCAGAAGAGCCAACAAAAAAAAAAAGAGTTCCTCTCCTTCCCCGCCGAGGCGTGACCCATCCGTCTCACCGCCCAACAGTAGTCAGCCCCGATCATCTTCTGTCTCGCCGGGACGCACTGCTGTTAGCCGGGCAACCAGCATTTTACCGGTGGTGGAAGCTGCCCCTCCTGATAAACTCGGGAAGGTGGCAGATGAGTCATTTGAACCTGTGGAACATGACTCTCTGCCTCTAGGTGGCAACAGTAGTGCTCCCTCGAAGTCTGGTCCTCAGTGGCCGTCGAGGTGACCCCACCTGCTTGTTCCTTTTTATCTTCCTTTCTTCTCTTATCTTTTATCATGGCGCTCCTTCAATGGAATATTCGCAGCTTTCGTTCCAATCGGCAGGACTTAAAACTACTCCTTCGATTGCACTGCCCGCTTCTAGTGTGTCTCCAAGAAACTAAGTTACGTCCAAGTGATCGTGCAGACTTCCCCCACTACATGTCTGTGCGTTTCGACTTGCCACCTGTGGAAGGTACCCCAGCCCTTGGAGGGGTTTTGATGCTCATTCGAGACGACGTCTATCACCATCCCATTTCATTGCATACTCACCTACAGGCAGTTGCCGTCCGCATCACTCTGTCCACCTTTTCCCTTTCTCTTTGTAATGTCTATTCGCCATCGTCATCTGTCCTTACTAGGGCAGATGTGCTCCACCTCGTTGACCGGCTCCCTCCACCTTTCGTGTTGGTAGGCGACTTTAATGCCCACCACCCCCTATGGGGCTCTTCGGCACCTTGTCCAAGAGGCTCCCTTTTGGTGGACCTTCTCCAACACCTCAATCTTGTCTGCCTCAACACCGGTGCACCGACCTTCCTTTCCGACACAACACACACCTATTCCCATATAGACCTCGCGATATGCACTCCTCAGCTTGCCGGTCAGTTAGAGTGGTATGCACTTTCTGACACGTACTCGAGTGACCATTTTCCTTGTGTCATCCACTTCCTGCATCATTCCCAAACTCCTCATCCCACCAGTTGGAACATTCCTAAAGCCGACTGGGGGCTTTATTCCTCCATGGCAGTTTTTCACAATCAGGACTTTTCCAGCTGTGACAGTCAGCTCGAATACCTCACAGAGGTTAATCTCACAGCTGCCGAACATTCCATACCTCGTACATCCTCTTCTCCACGTCATGTCCCGGTCCCTTGGTGGACTGCAGCCTGTCGCGACGCGCTTAGAGCCCGGCGACGTGCTTTACGCACCTTCCGCCGCCACCCAACTTTGGAGAATTGTATCAATTATAAACGAATGAGAGCGCAATGTCGTCGTATTATAAACGACAGCAAAAAAGCTTGCTGGACTGCTTTTACTAGTTCTTTACTCCCTCCACGGTTGTTTGGGGTGGCCTACGCCGTTTATCCGGCATCAAGGTCCACTCCCTGATTTCTGGCCTGACTGTCGAGAACGCAGTCCTCGTGGACCCCGCTAATGTTTCCAACGCATTGGACCGTTTCTTTGCGGAGGTTTCGAGCTCTGCCCATTACCACCCTGCCTTTCTCCCTCGCAAACAGGTAGAGGAGGCACAGCTGCCTTCTTTCCACTCTTTTAATCGTGAAAATTATAATGTCGCCTTCACCATGCAGGAGCTAGACCGTTCTCTCGCCCTGTCCCGATCTTCTACTCCCGGGCCCGATTCCATCCATATTGAGATGCTGAAGAACCTCTCTTCTGTGGGCAAGTGTTTCCTTCTTAGTACCTACAATCGCATATGGACTGAAGGTCAGATTCCCACAAGTTGGCGTGAAGCCTTTGTTGTCCCCATCCCCAAACCAGGGAAGGACAAACATCTTCCTTCCAGTTATCGCCCCATTTTCCTGACGAGCTGCGCCTGTAAGGTGATGGAATGCATGGTTAACGCTCGGTTGGTCTGGCTCCTCGAATCTCGATGCCTCCTGACTAATGTTCAATGTGATTTTCATCGACACCGCTCTGCTGCTGATCACCTCGTTACCTTGTCAACCTTCATTATGAATAACTTTCTAAGGAAGCGTCAAACAGTAGCAGTGTTCTTCGACTTGGAGAAGGCATACGATACCTGTTGGAGAGTGGGCATCCTCCGTACATTGCACACATGGGGCCTTCGTGGCTGCCTCCCTCATTTTCTTCAAGCATTTTTGGTGGATCGCAAGTTTGGGTACGGGTGGGCTCTGTTTTGTCAGACACCTTTCGCCAGGAGAATGGGGTGCCACAGGGCTCCGTCTTGAGTGTGGCTCTCTTTGCCATCGCAATCAATCCGATCGTAGGTTGCCTTTCAGCCGATGTTTCGGGATCCCTTTTTGTAGACGATTTCGCAATTTATTGCAGTGCCCGGCGGACGTGTCTCCTGGAGCGTCGTCTTCAACACTGTCTTGACCGCCTATTTTCCTGGAGCATTGCGAATAGCTTCCGATTCTCCACTGAGAAAACGGTATGTATAAACTTTTGGAGATACAAGGAATTTCTTCCACCATTTCTCCGTCTCGGCCCCATTGCTCTCCCATTCGTGGAGACAACAAAATTCTTGGGGCTAATGTTTGATCGGAAACTTTGCTGGTCCACACATGTGTTGTACCTGGCTGCCCGTTGTGCCCGATCCCTTAATGTTCTTTGTGTCCTCAGTGGCACGTCATGGGGAGCGGATCGTACCGTCCTGTTTCACCTTTACCAGGCCATTGTTCAGTCGAAGCTAGACTACGGAAGCCTTGTATACTCTTCTGCACGGCCATCGATTCTCCGCCGTCTCAACTCTATTCACCATCGGGGATTACGTCTGGCGACAGGTGCATTTTATATCTGTCCTGTTGAAAGTCTGTATGCCGAGGCTGCTGTATTACCCTTGACCACTCGGCGTGACATACTCTTGTGTCGGTACGCATGCCGCCTGCGGTCGATGCCCAGCCATCCATCTTACCCATTATTCTTTGACTACTCACTCAATCGCCAATATCAGTTGTCTGCGATAGCCTTGCTTCCACCTGGAGTTCGGTTTCGCCGCCTGCTTCAGCGGCTCGATTTTACCCTTCCTTCCGCCTTTCGGTTGAGCGACAGCCCATTGCCACCATTGCATCAGGCCCAGGTTCACACTCACCTTGAACTTAGTTTGCTGCCCAAGGAGAGCACCCCGGATTTGGTATACCGCTCGAGGCTTGTCGAACTCCTTTCTCGGTTTGATAATGCCATTTTTATTTACACTGATGGTTCCAAGAGCACTGACGGTGTCAGATCTGCCTTCGTCGTCGGGGACAACCGTTTCCAATACAAGCTCCCTGACCAGTGCTCGAATTTCACGGCTGAGCTTTTTGCCCTCCACCAGGCTGTTTTGTATACCTGCCGCCACCGCCAACCTTTCTATGCCATCTGTTCGGACTCCCTTAGTGCCCTGCAGAGTCTTAAGGACCCTTTCTCGACCCATCCTCTCGTGTATCAGATCCAACGCTCCCTCCAGTTGCTAGCAGATGACAGCTGTCATGTTTCTTTTCTGTGGGTCCCTGGCCACGTGTGTGTGCCCGGGAATGAGACCGCTGACATAGCAGCCAAGGCAGCAGCTCTTTTGCCTCACATGGCTACCTTTTGTGTCCCATCGGACAATGTTCAATGGGCTCTTCGCCGGAGTATCGTGTCATCATGGCACAGTGCGTGGTTCTCACTGTACGACAATAAATTGAGAACTGTAAAACTGATCCCGACAACTTGGAGGACCTCCTCACGCCCCTCTTGGCGAGAGGAGGTCATCCTGGCCCGGTTGCGGATCGGTCACTGCCGTTTCAGCCACCGTCATTTGCTAACCGCCGATCCTGCACTGCTGTGCTCCTGCGGTGAATTGCTGACGGTGCGACATGTTTTACTGTCTTGTGTTAATTTTAATCATGTCCGTGTAGCCCTTCGCTTTCCGTCTACTCTGGAGGAAATTTTAGCTGATGACACACGAGCAGCTGCTCGAGTTTTGCGTTTTATTAACTTGGCCAATTTATCAAAGGATATTTAACCCTTTTAATATTTTTTTTTTATCTTTCGTTTTTAGCCTTCTCTTGATATTCTAACTGGCAGTTACCAATTTTTTTGAGATCTAGCGAATCTCTGTTCTTGTCTGGGTGCTAATGACCTTAGCAGTTGTGTGCCCTAAAACCACTAAAAAACACGGTAGGTGACACATTTGCTGGCTTGGCCAACTCAAAACCAAACTGTTACTTTCCAGCATAACCTAGACCTTGGCCTATGCTACAGATCAGTCACCACAACAAATGTGTGTGTACATATTTGTTGGAAACTATACCAAACAATCACCACAAAATGACAAAAATAGCATCAGACACCTCACTTCCCTGTGACAATACTGCAAACAAATTAATAATGAAATTTAAAAATTACTTATCAAAAATGAAGGTGTCTGCCCCCTCCAAATCCACCACCCTTGCTCCAACCAACAACACCCTTCCCGACCAAAACCAATATCCACCCCCTACCAAACCACTCAGAAACAAACTTCACTCCTTGGGTTGATAAATTCTCCCCAAAGAACAAAAAACACAATAACCCTCAGAAATGCTCTTCCACCAACAGTATTCACCCAGGTGAACCTGCAAGCCAGAACAGCATGGCTTCCCCTTCCCCACAATAGATTTAACAGGCATCCAAACCCCTTCTATAGGGTTAGTACATACCCCGGTGGAGTAATTCCTGAATTCAATACTGTGATTAACAACTATCCCCCAAACTACCCCTATACAAAATAAACTCTGCACATTATTCATGGCAAAATGAAAACCAGTTAACAATCATACACTCATTCACACCAATCATGTGTGCAAAATTCCACATTTGTCTGAAGACAATAAAGAAATAATAGGCATATAAACAATCTCTCTTGGGGCCAGCATCAATTTCTATAACCAGATTGCCAATAATTGTCTGGGCTGCAGCTCCGAATATACATGTCCCTAGTTTTAGAAGGTGCAATGTCCATCAACTTGATAGGCTCTCAAATAGTCCAACATTTGACCAGTAGTTGCAAAAGCTTTATTACATCCAACATACTGTCCCCCATTGCAACACACAAAGATAACAAACTCAACTTAGTTGTAACATCCATCCTAACAAATCACACAAGAATTAGAAACTAAGAAATAAACTGGAAAAATACAAGAACTTATATGCATACTAACTCACTCACTTCCAAACTGCAAAAATTAGCAACACCACCGACACGACCAAACAATACAATTGCAAAACATCAAACTAACAGTAGGACTGCATATGACCACAAACCATTCAAATTCCAAGAAAAGAGAGTGTCATCACATAATTACTCACGTCACCTACAAACATGCACACACCTCAAAACTACCGCTCAGCAATGACTTAACACACCACATCACGCCAATTTCATTGGTCGTGGTTGACAGTCGCAGTGGAGTGGCTAAGAGCATTGAGGCACTATGCTTCAATGTGCGAGGCCATTCCCCGTTGGGGGTTTGAATACCCCCCTCCCTCCCTTGGGCATGGGTGTTTGTGCTGTCTTTAGTATAAGTTAGTTCATAAGTAGTTTGTAAGTTTAGGGACTGATGACCCCATAAGCTCAACAAACATTTGAACATTTTGAAGAAACTCGATGGATCATATCCCGGACTTCAATTGACACAAGCTTTTGAAATGTGTTGCTACAGACGAATGCTGAAAATTATGTGGGTAGATTGTGTAACTAATGATGACACATTCTTAGACATCAAGAAATTGTGAATTAGTAATTGAGGGAATTGTGTGTAGTACAAATCAGAGGGAGACCAAGAGACAAATACAGTAAGCAGAGTCAAATAGTTGTCTCTGGACTGAAGACCACAACAACAAAAACAACACATAATGAGCTAGAAGTTTATACATTTTTCCACAAAAATTGAAATTCAGTTTATGTGTGAAATAAACAGTAAAATTTCTAATCGAAATCTGTAATATTATTACAGTTTTCTTCTTTTTTTAATAATCTTTTTTTTTTTTTTTTTTCAGACTCTTTCGGTGTCGGAAGGTTCCAGTCTCTCATCTCCATGTCGTCATGGTAACTGTATTTGACAGAATGCGAATTCCGTGGCTACGAGGTGCACGGCCTTTTGCGCCTGAAATGTTCATGCCCGCTCTACTACTGGCAATAATCGGTGTGACAGCAGCACAAGGACCCTGGTGGACAGCTTCGACATTAGGTTCTCTGCCATTGGCTGGTTGGTTGATGCTAAACCGTGTACCACCCCGATATTTTGTTGCATGGATGATTTCTTCCGCAGTTATACTAACTGTGGTGAGTATGTTAATGTTTAATATGTGTTGCTTAAGATGAAACTTCTGAAACTGTTAGTTAACTGAAAATTGTATTCCGTATTTATTATATTTGGCAAAATTTAAATATTGATTATACATTTACTGTCAACGGAGAACATGGTGGTATATAGAGCAGAATAGGATTATTGTATAGGGTGGCTGATTTTAATTTGTTGAACAGATGAAAAAGTATGAATTAAAATATTAATACTTGCATTGTAAAAGTGTGATTCATTAGCATTTTGAGAACCTATTACAGTATCTTGACGAGGATCTTTGTTCTTTGGTCAAGTAGCATGCTCTAAACACTAGTTAAATTTAGTTTCCATAGCCTCATTACCATTAGGGCATTCAAACATCATGTGTTGATGTTTGATTAATCACTCTTTGCATCATCCGACTGATATTGGTATTGAAACTGTGAAGTAGGAGAAACAAGTAATGCTGGCAGTTTCTCTCTATTTACTTTGTGCTACAGAAATAGCACTATTGAGACTTTATTATCCCCATGCAGATTTTAGTGTTGGTGTATTGGTAGGGTGACAAACTACCATATGACATTACATAGCACCCATTCTCTGCACTAATTAGCAACGTGAAGCTACCTCTGACACCACTTAACCTTGAACACTTTTCTGTATCAGATAATGGAAAGCCCAGGTTGAAATTCAACAACATAAGTTAATAACTGCATCTATGATTTTGTGCACATTCACGGAAACGGTGCAGCAAGTAGTGAAAGTCGATGTCTCAGTATAAATCGAATGGTTTCATTATGTACTGCAGCCAACATAACAGACGACTGTTCTTAACATGTCTGTGTGGCCTTAAACAAAAGCAGTATGTAACACGTGCACATCCTACGCACAGAAATGATTTTAATTTGATGTGGTAAATGAAGCTAATCTTTGCGATAAAAGTTTAACGTGTGTCGCGGAAATTCTTATCATGTCATTTACATTGGTAATGCCTACTGCTTCCGGTGGTGGGAGGGATGGCAGAACAACTGATTTGTGTAGCTAATACCGAAGTTGAGCTCAATTGCTACATTTTAAAATAACATATTTTACCTCAACCAGATGCAATGCTTTGACATTTGTTGGGGTAATTTCCACGAAACAATGTACGTGGAACTTGAGGCTATTTTGCAGCCTTGCAACTGGATCATTTCTGTTGTAACAGCAAAATCACAGTTCCTGTTTTGAATTACGAAGTCAGGCAAGTCTTCTTCTACATCTGGATATTTACATTTTTGCCCTCGAAATGCACGACTCTTCGAACATTTTAATAGTTTGCCCTCAGTTACACACTAGCAGCCACCTCCATGAATCACAGACATTGCCGAGGTGGAGTGGCTTGCGTGCCTCAACGATGCAGATAGCCCTACCTTAAGTGCAACCACAGCGGAGGGATATCTGTGGAGAAGCCAGACAAAAGTGCGGTTTCTGAAGAGGGGCAGCAGCCTTTTCAGTAGTTGCAGGGGCAACAGTCTGTATGATTGACTGAGCTGGCCTTGTAACATCAGCTAATATGGCTTTGCCATGCAGTTACTACGAACAGCTGAAAGCAAGGGGGGACCACAGTTGTTACTTTTCCTGAAGACATGCAGCTCTTCTGTATGAATATATGATGGCATCATCTTGGGTAAAATATTTCGGAGGTAAAATAGTCTCCCATTCAGATCTCTGAGCAGAAACTACTCTGGAGGCTGTCATCATCAAGAAAAACTAAACAGGCATTCTACGGATTGGAGAGTGGAATGTTCTATCCCTTAATTGGGTAGGTAAGTTAGAAAATTTGAAAAGAGAAATGGATAGATTAAAGTTAGATATGGTAGGGATTAGTGAAGTTCAGTGGCAGGATAAACAGGATTTCTGGACAGGTGAGTACAGGGTTATAAATACAAAATCAGTTGGTGGGAGCACAGGAGTAGATCTGATAATGAATAAGAAAATAGGAATGCGGGTAAGTTACTATGGACAGTATAGTGAATGCATTATCGTAGAAAAGATAGACACAATACCAACACCGACTACAGTAGTGCAATGTCAATGGATAGAAAAGCAGCCCTCGGTCGCAAATTATTGCCGTTGTTAACGGTCACTGACAATAGCAGCTGTGTTTAAAATTAAAAAAGAAAAATTACAGTAGTGCAAGTTTATATGCCAACTAGCTCAGCTGATGATGAGGATATTGAAGGACTGTATGAGCAGATAAAAGAAATCATTCAGAAAGTTGAGGGAGACAAAAACTTGATTTTGATGGGGGACTGTAACTCGATAGTAGGAAAGGGAAGAGAGGGAAATGTAGTTGGTGTATATGGGCTGAGAAAAAGGAATGAAAGAGGAGATCGCTTGGTAGAATTTTGTGCAGAGCATAATTTAATGATCACCAACACTTGGTTTAAACATCATGGAAGAAGGCTGTATATGTGGAAGAGACCAGGAGACACCAGACGGTACCAAATTGACTTTACAATGGTAAGGAATAGATTTAGGAACTAGGTTTTAAACTGTAAGACATGCCCAGGGGCAGATACAGACTCTGACCATAACTTACCCGTAATGAACTGTAGATTAAAACTTACGAGGCTGCAGAAAAGTAGAAAAGTTAGGAGATGGAACCTGTACAAATTGAAGGAACCAGAGGTGGTTGAGAGTTTCAGAGGGAGCATTAGATAAGGATTGGCTGAAACAGGAGAAAGTAATACAGTAAAAGAAGACTGGGTAGCTTTGAGAGATAGGGTAGTGAAGGCTGCAGAGGATCATATAGGCAGAAGAACAAGGCCTAATCGAAATCCCTGGATAACACAGGATATACTGAACTTATTTGATGAGAGGAGAAAATATAAAAATTCAGCAAGTGAAGCAGGCAAAAGGGACTACAAACGCCTGAAAAATGAGATTGACAGGAAGTGCAGATGGGCTAAGCAGAAGTGCCTAGAGGAAAAATGCAGAACCGTAGAAGAATGTATAACTAGAGGAAAGATAGATCCCACCTACAGGAAAATAAAAGAGTTATTTGGAGACAAGAAAAGCACCTGTATGAATATCAAGGACTCAGACTGAAAACTAGTACTAAACAAAGAGGGGAAGGCTGAACTCTTGAAGCAATGTATAGAGGGCCTATACAAAGGAAATAAACGTGAAGGCAGTATTCTAGACATGGAAAATGAAGTGGAGGACTATGAGATAGGCTGTGTGATGCTGCGAGAAGAATTTGACAGAGCTCTGAAAGATTTGAGTCAAAACAAGACCCCTGGAGTAGATGATATTCTGTCTGAGCTGCTGATATCATGAAAAAATTGTTCCACCTGTTATGCAAGATGTATGAGACAGGGGAAATACCCTCCAACTTCAAGAAGAATATTGTAATTACAATTCCAAAGAACGCAAGTGCAGACAAATATGAAAATTACAGAACTATCAGTTTAATCCTGTAATAGCATACAGGATGACTTAGACAAAATTTCTAGTTGGTGCGAAGATTGCCAGCTAGCTCTCAATGTGGAAAAATGTAAGGTGATGCGCATGAGTAGAAAAAACAATCCCATAATGTTCGAATACAGCATTAGTAGTGAGCTTCTTGATGCTGTCGCGTCGTTCAAATATCTAGGCGTAACATTGCAGAGCGATATGAAATGGAACGAGCATGTAAGGTAAGTTGTGAGTAGGGCAGACAGCCGACTTCAGTTTATTGGGAGAATTTTGGGAAGATGTACTTCACCTGTAAAGGAGACCGCGTATAAAACGCTTGTACGAACATGTCTAGAGTATTGCTCAAGTGTTTGGGACCAGCAGCAGATCAGTTTAAAGGAAGACATAGAGGCGGTTCAGAGGCGAGCAGCTAGATTTGTTACCGGTAGGTTCGACCAATGCGCGAGTGTCACGGAAATGCTCCGGCAACTCAATTGGGTATCGCTGGAAGAAAGACGACGTTCTTTTCATGAATTTCTATTACGTAAATTTAGAGGGCCGGAATTTGAAGCTGAGTGTAGTACGATCTTGCTGCCACCTACTTACATTTCGCGTAAAGATCACAAAGACAAGAGAAATTAGGGCTCGTACGGAGGCATATAGGCATTCTTTTTTTTCCCTCGTTCTATTGGGGAGTGGAATAGGAAAGGAAATGCCTAGTAGTGGTACAGTGCACCATGCACCTTACGGTGAATTGCGGAGTATGTATGTAGATGTAATAAGTCATGGTTGCAAAATACTAACATGAATTATTTACATACAAATGGAAATACTTGTGGAATCCGACCATGGAGAAGACCAGTTTGGATTTAGGAGAAATATAGGAACACAGGAGGCAATACTCACATTACGACTTATCTTAGAAGATAGATTAAGGAAAGGGAAACTTAAGTTTTTAGCATTTGTAGATTTGGTGAAAGGTTTTTGAGAATGTTGAGTGGAATACATTCTTACAAATTTTGAAGATAGCAGGGGTAAAATATAGGGAGCGAAAACTTATATTCAACTTATAGAAAAACCAGACTTATTAGAGTCGAAGGGCAAGAAAGGAAAGCAGAGTTTGGGAAGGGAGTAAGACAGGGTTATAGCCTTTCCCCAATATTGTTAAATCTCTACATTGAGCAAGCAGTGAAGGAATGCAAAGGGAAATTTGGAGAGGGAATTAAAATTCATGAAGAAGAAATAAAAACTTTGCAGTTTGCCGATGACATATTAATTTCGTCAGAGACTGCAAAGGATCTGGAAGAACAATTGAACAGAATTAACAGTATCTTGAACGTAAGATATAAGATGAACATTAACAAGAGTAAAACAAGGGTAATGGAATGCAATGTCAGAAAATCAGGCGATGCTGAATGAATTGGATTAGGTAATGAGACAATAAAAGTAATAGATGAGTTTTATTATTTGGGTAGCAAGATAACTTCTGATGGCCAAAGTAAAGAAGATATAAAATGCAGAATGGCTATCTGAAGAAAAGCGTTTCTAAAGAAGTGAAACTTGTTAACATCCAATATTAATTTCCTTTCTGAAACGATTTTTCTGGAGTGTTGCACTGTATGGGAGTGAAATGTGGACGATAAGGTGTTCAGACAAAAAGATGATAGAAGCTTTTGAAATGATGAAAATTAGATGGGTAGAACATGTAATTAATGAGGAGATGCTTAACCGAATTGGGGAGAAAAGGATTTTCTGGCATATCCTCACTTAGAGAAGGGATAGATTGGTGGGACACATTCTGAGACATCAAGGAATAATGAACTTTGCATTAGAAGGAAGTGTGTGGGATAGAAATCATAGAGGGAGACCAAGGAATGAATACAGTAAGCAGATTCAAAAGGATGTAGGTAGCCGAAAGTATTCTTAGATGAAGAGACTTGCACAGGACAGGGTAGTGTGGAGAGCTGCATCAAACCAATCTGCAAACTGAAGACCACAACAACAACACACTAGCGATGAACATTTTTTCAATGTCAAATTTATGTCCAGCTTTCCACTTTTCATGTTTCTTACTGTGACAGGGCAATCTGAAGTTTACATTTGGCAGCGTAACTCATACATTCTTTTCCTACTATCACTTACAAGCCAAAAGATCGTCTCACGCGCATACACACACAAACACACCGAAAAAACTATATTTCCATAGCACACGTCTATGCTATACAACACTTGAAACGCCTGGTAACACAGCTTGGTTTGTCCTCCCGTCACTTGGAGCACTGAATGACTATCGGCCTGTCATCTCAGTTTCTTATTTGTTGATTTACAGTTTTCCATATTTGTTGAAAAGAGACATGATTTTGTTATCATTGTGTTTCTGATCACGAGAAAGTTCAATCAGATGAAAATAAATAAATAAAATAAAATAAAACCTGCTACCTATATTTGAGATTTATTTTTCTCTAGAATCTCAAGTCAAAGGTTTAGGTGCGGCCTATATTCGCACAAATACGGTAATTGTTGTTACGGTAATTGTGTTTATTATTGAGTCTTCATATGATTACAATTCTTCATTAGGTAAGACATCAAAATGGCTTTTCTTAACAATGCTTGTACAGATCTCTTTCGCGTTATATTCAGTAACGATCAAACACCCATACTTATACTTAAGAATAAAGATAAGTAATAACGCCTGCAGTTTCTTTGTATGCCTTTGCTCATATCCCAGAGAATGAATAAAAATCATGGAAGTTGCAAAATATGCTGAATACTTTATATTGACTGAAACACTTGTTGCAATTAATTACAGGAAATTTATGACATGCTGAGAGAATTTGTGTAGGGATATTAAGGGATACTAAATAAGGCATTGACATACAGGAACTATCCCCCTAACCTAATCTACAAAAAGACATGCCATGCCATATCTCAATATCTTTGCACATCCCCAATAATCCCATTTGCTGTTACAACCAACCACACAGGAGCACACTCCCCCCCCCCCCCCCCCCCCAAATATATAATAAAACTTTCGGCCTGTTATGACCTTCGTCAGAGGGCTTGTAAGTCATAGTTTGTTGAAATTTTATGACACATTCAGAAGTTGGTAATTTTAACTATATTCCAATATTTTGAAAATTAACTTCTGTAGTTTTCAAGATATTAAAAATATCGTTAGTTCAAGAGATCTGCCTAATTTTTCTGACATTGTAGATGTATTCATGATTGATGGGAACATTACACTGATTTATTATTTGTTTATAATAAAATATAGTGTCCATCTTTTTAAGTATATCCTAGTGTATCCATTAGGATATTTCCCTCTTGTCTCAGCTTTCCTAGTAGCACAAATGTACCCTTTGCCACCAGGGTCTTTAATGGTTTGCTGGGGAAAAACCCTTAAGTGCCCTAATGGCTGGCCTGGCCCTCCAAAATGGCAGCTGCACGTCTCGTCCCACCTGTACATGTGCTGCCCTACTTTCCCTACAATTCCAGTATTACAATAATTATGGGGCACACGGAGTACATATTCATTTTGTCATAACTGGTAGCATCAGTTGATTTGCTGAAGCCTGACAAATAGGCACCATTCATCAAACCTAGTCGTCACTCATATCTCCCGTACAGTAACCATTATGTTCATAATCTTCCAAACACCCCACTGCAGCCATGTCATGTTTCAGCTCTGCTGTGACTAATATAACCAATTAGGCCAGTCGTCAGGTATGTTTAGGTCCAAAAAAATTGCAGGAAGCTGAATTTTTGGTATGTTGTTAGGACATATTAGAGTAGTATTAAACCAAGTTTGCAGCTTCGAAATCCTTTTGCGTAACTTTCAAGAGCCAAAAAACCTCGAAATTTTCGGACTTTTTTCTGGTTTTGACTTATAACTCGTGAAGGGTGGTTTTTTGACGAAAAGTTACTCACACCTTTATTAATTTAGATAAAATATTCTAAAATTTAAGCCCAACCGCAGCTCTGTAAGTCCAAAACTGGACTTCAAAAATTGACTTATTTCTCCAAAAAGGTCAAATTTTCTATTTTAGTCATCTTTCGGCTAGAATATTGGCTCTAATGATCATCCCATGCGGAACGTCATACAAAACAAAGTTATAGAGCAGTTATTTAACTTTAATCTAAGTACTGAACAAAGTCCATAGGCCCAATAGATTTCTAGTTATCGTTAAAAAACGAAAACTTGGAGAAATTGGAGTCATCAATAAATTGACCCAGACGAATTGCAGTCCTCTTATCCTGTGTATGTTAAAGAAAAAGAAGAATTACTCATTGACGATGATTATTAACATATTGTATATAAATAGGTGTAATTATGTGTTAGTGCATACAAACATATTTGTGAATGTAGGTATTGCTGTAAACAAAAGACGAAAGCCTCTCCGTTTTTGGGTATTGGTCAGCCATTAAGGGATTGGGTCTTTCGTTCGTTGCGAGGCCTTCTGTTGTGAGAAGGTATCAATCCCCCTCCTGCCCCCCTTACTCAGAGTCGTGACTTAGCGGGTGTTCTGTCCTCCCTCCCAAACTTCTTGCCTCCGAGGCCTTCCCCACTACACCCAGACTGCCCGTAGAAACAGCCGTATTCGGATCTGTGAAGAACGTTTCAAATACAAATCGTCTAAATCTTGATCTTGGTGGCGTTTTAAGTACTTTCTGTTTTACAATATGTCGGAGCTACCCACGTCGCGTGTTTGTTTCGGGGTCGTCGGTAAGTGCTTGCAGAGGGAACAGTGACAGTGAAATAACGCAGAATTTAGACGCTGATAAAAATGAGTCAGAACGTGGGCTTGAAAGGCACATTAGTTTTTTTGTGCCGTTTAAATGAAGTGACCGTACATGACATATGCAGGAAGAGGTACACTGTGGAAAGTAATGTGTAAGCATTTGTCCAGTGAGAAGGAGATGTTTGATTTGCTCAACCATCGTCTTCATCTGGGGAAAGGCTGAAAAGTGTGTCTGATTCAAGGCGTCACATCATTGGATATTACTGTTTCCTTTGTGGTGAAAAATTCTCCAAGGAATATTTCGAGAAGGAGATAAAATTGCCCAAATATCTACAGGATGAACTCCATCAAAGGGAAACACTGGAAGTGAAAGAATCAATTGTGGAAAAAGCTAGACAAGCTGGTGAATGGGGACAACACATTCTTCAGCGTCTTTCATGTATAAGTGAACTTGTTGCTACTGAGGGTAAGTACCACAAACATTGCTACGTAAAACTGCACTCCTTGTCGCGATCTACTGGTGCAGGAGGTAAACAAGACCGTCCTGAACATCCCTTACTTATCGAAGGTATGGAGCGTATATATGCATACCCTGCAGAAACAAGACAGGAAAACAAGACAGGAAGACCAATTTTCCATAAGTGACTTGTTTGCAGAGACCTTCACATGTGATTACAAACCAGCAGCTGCAAGCTCATATAAAAAAGCGATATGGCGGAAAAATTATTTTTGCGCCGGTTGGTCCGTATCACAGCCCAGTCTTGATGTTAACAGACGTTGGACAAAACATCCTTTATGAAAAGTGGTACAATCAAAGACTTAGCGATCCTGCTGAAGAGCGGCTTAGAGTTGTCAAAGCTGCAGCAGAGATTATCCTGCAAGACATTCGTTCCCAAACATTTGACATTACTCAATATCCCCCGTCAGATGCTTTTTTAAAAGACGCAGAGGCATCCTTCTCTTGAACAGTGGAAAAAGAAGTGCAAAGGATTTGCTCATGCAATCATGGCTGCAACGAGGCCCAAATCTTTCCTATCCTCAATTCAAATAAGCTTTGGAACCTATTTGTATGGAAAATTTGAATCAAAGCACCTTGTTGAACTTTGTCACTGTATGGGAATTTCTTGTACATATACGGAGGCTATGCATTTTGAAAGTTCCGCTATCCTCCGTGGAGAAGTGGCCCAACCAGTCGACAAAGGAGCTTTTATGCATTTTGTCTTCTACAATGCAGATGTGAACGTTAACACAATTGATGGAGAAAATACGTTCCATGAAATGGGTGGTACAATGGTCATGACCCCTCACTCATCCGTTCGCCCAGACATAAACAAACCACGTTTGAAGTCATTTCAATTAACGAAGTGAAAATTGCTGAAGTCATTTTGCCAAAATCCCCAGACCTGCTGTGGTTGTTTGGAAAAGCAGCTAACATGCCGGGCATCCCAGAATGGAATGGATTCATGGAATAAGTGACAGAAGATCTTCCTTACAAACGTTCAAAGATTGTATATCTCCCTTTTATCCATGCTCCCCCAACCGACTATGACACTGTTTTAACATCACTTTTAGAAGCCACTTAAAGAACAAGCATTTACGGTCAGGAAACATGTTTTGTGACCTACGATCAACCACTGAAAGCCCGAGACATTGTGGAGAGCCACCAGCATCCTCAGCTTGTCAACATAGGGGTGAGACTTAAGGGTTTTCACCACCTCATGTTATTCATGGGGCGCTCGGTGCCATAATGGCAGGAAGTGACTTAAGGAACTTCTCTGTTCAATATTTGCGGAAAACAGTGTTGAAAAAATCATTTTTATATACGATGCGTTAATAATCATCGTCAATGAGTAATTCTTCTTTTTCTTTAACATACACAGGATAAGAGGACTGCAATTCGTCTGGGTCAATTTATTGATGACTCCAATTTCTCCAAGTTTTCGTTTTTTAACGATAACTAGAAATCTATTGGGCCTATGGACTTCGTTCAGTACTTAGATTAAAGTTAAATAACTGCTCTATAACTTTGTTTTGTATGACATTCCGCATGGGATGATCATTAGAGCCAATATTCTAGCCGAAAGATGACTAAAATCGAAAATTTGAACTTTTTGGAGAAATTAGTCAATTTTGGAAGTCCAATATCTCGGGAACTATTGGACTTACAGAGCTACGGTTGGGCTTAAATTTTAGAATATTTTATCTACATTAATAGAGGTGAGTGTGACTATTCATCAAAAAACCACCCTTCACGAGTTATAAGCCAAAAACCAGAAAAAAGTCCGAAAATTTCGAGGTTTTTTGGCTCTTAAAAGTTACGCAAAAGGATTTCGAAGCTGCAAACTTGGTTTAATACTACTCTAATATGTCCTAACAACATACCAAAAATTCAGCTTCCTGCAATTTTTTTGGATCTAAGGCCATTTTTTTGTCTACGATGACTGGCCTAAATCTTTTACCCCATCAAAATACTTTGCTACCAACAATCATTAAATTGCAACCAAAAACTGAGTTGACCCACCAGTGGTAGGAAATGGGGATAATCGCAAAATGCTTAACAACAATATTTGATACAGGCCATCTATTCCCTCCCACTCTGCCTGGTATGATCTATGTAGATATTATTTGTCTGCATGCTTCATTCTTCAATCGTGCAACCTGGCCTCAACCTCCATGAAGTTCTGTACCACGTGCAACTCTGCCCACTTACTTCTCTTCCACCCACACTTCCCTCTACACAGTATTCCTCATCCTCTGTTTTGTTTCTTACCTTTCATTTTGTGCTACAAACAAGAGTTTCATATTTCTACTCGAAATTGTGTCAGCCGTCAACAAGGGTGCACAGTGCCCCTCTCAGTCCTTCCAGTCGCCCTTTCCACACTTATATTCTCTAACCAACATAAATTCCAAACTGCAGTGCTGATATATGGTAACTGAGTCAGAGGTTCCAACCATTATGATTTAATTGTAATTGTTATGAAAATTGTTTAAAATTATGAGTTTATGGTGGTAGTGATTCGGATTCCGATTTTCAGGTTTAAATAACAAATCGGTGTCATTTGTTTTCCGCCAGCAAAATCCGTTTCCTTTAGAGTTTGTTCATGTGATGTTATCAACAAAAATAAATTGGTTGTGAGCGACCTTCTCTTGCATGTTCTTATGGAAATCACCAGTATTGACGGTAACTTTTACTATTTGCCACATTCAAAAGTTGGAACCTCTGCTGAGTGTGTGTGTGTGTGTGTGTGTGTGTGTGTGTGTGTGTGTGTAGGGGGTGGGGCGTTGTACTGCAGTTAAAATGGTGCAGCATTTTTGTGTTTTATAATCCTTATGAATGAGAATTAAAGTGTGACTTTAGTCTGTAGATACATTTGTAAAGTTTGACTGTAATTTGAAAGCAATAATTGAAACTAGAGGCATTCTGATGTATTTTACACTTTCAGGTATTTGAAGCAAGTGTTGTACCAATGTTGGAGATTCTACCAGATGAAAACATTATCCTTATTGTCCTTACTTTGGCAACATTTGTACTGTTGCACATGGTCTGGAGGCGCTCGAGGTCAAGTTTGGCAATACCTCCTGCGCCAGTTGACGGCACTGGGGTGTCATGTGCCTTCTGCCGTCGCAAAGTTCCCCTCAGTGCCAGTCATTGCCATTACTGCCGTGTCTGCTCTGTTGGCAGGATTCACCACTGCATATGGTCAGTATTTTTACTTTGAATGTGAAATAATATTTTTGAAGTGTGTTGATATAGAATGGACTTTATTCATTATGCAGTAGCTACAAAGATTTGAATAATGTATTTATGCTTCTGGTAATATATACTGCTATAATATTAAGTACAGTAGGCCTACTTCAAAATAACACAGTCTTGAACAGGGATGTATTCTATCTCCTGCACTTTTACATGATGTGATATTGGGAATGATGACAGTTAAAGTTGTGGTAAAGACAGGAAGATGAGTTTTGCAGATGATATGGTAATATGGGGTATAAAAACAGATAGATGAGCAGTTACAAATTGATACATGGAAGGAAATCATGAAAAGGTAAAGATTAAAAATTAATAAAGTTAAGAGTGAAGTAATGGTATTTGGAAGAGACAAAGTGATCAAAGAGGACATTACTCTGAATGGCGAAATTGTTTACCACTTTGTGGGGAGAACCCCACAAAGTGGTAAACAGTTTCTCTTACTTAGGGAGTTAAATATCTAGTGATGGAAATGTAATGGATAAAATTAATCGGATGTTACACAGAAAGAGAGAATTTTTATCAAACAATAACAAAACTAGTTTGGAATAAGGAAGTTTCAGAAAAACCAACACTCCTTATGTACAAGAGTTATTACTTTCCTATTGTCACCTATAGAGGAGAAACATGGACAATGATAGAAAACGACTGGAGCATATTGCATGCAGAGGAAATAAAATTTCTCAGAGCAGTGAAAGGAAAGCAAGGAATGTGGATGTAAGGAAGAACCTTTAACAGGAAAGTATAGAAGAGGAAATCGAATATAAAAAGATGACAGACATGTTAATGGTATATGTGGGCAGAGACTACCCAAAATTATGGAAGAACTAAAGGTGGAAGAAGTGACAGTATCTCTGACTTCCACAATCCTCAAACACCATCCTCATGACCTAGGTTGTGATTTACCTTCCCCTTCCGTTCCCATTCCTAGTTTCTTCCCTTCTCTCCTACCTGAAGAAGGAACACTGTTTCAAAAACTTGTTTTATTTTCATCCTTTTTTTCTTTCTGTGTGTGACTATCAACAGTGCAGCACAGAGGTAAGTACTAGCCAGCCAATCTTTCTCTTTTGAAAAATAATTTATCATTTCTGTGGAGATTTACCATCATTAGACCTGGCGTCATATAAGGAGGCGCTTCTGCGCATAGAGGCGGAGTGATAGGGGAAGCGTGGAGGGGAGGAGCTATGGCCGGGTGCCAATAGTTGCGCCTGCAGGAGAAGCATTGCACAACTTGCAGCCAGCCACGCGTATTTTCCACAAAATGAACGTTATTGGCTGTCATAGCGGTAATGGACGGGGATGCGCAGAACGGCTGAAAACTGGGCCGCCTTTGTAGCTGACACCAACTATAATCAAGCATATTAATTTCCCTGTTTGCATGTCAGTTAACACATTTCTTGTTGGGTTATCATTGGTACTTACCAAACATTTCTGTGACAGCCTAATACCAACTAAATGTTCTCATAAAGTTTAATAATCTCTTCCTTATTACATTGAAATGTTGTATGAAATAAAGGTGACTCTTCATCTGACTTCCTCAGTGCTTCATATGCATGCATAAGGATATCTGTGTACTTTACACTTTTTAAACTTCAGAACATACGTACATTATTGTGTAGTTAAAGTTATTAATTTATTGAAACTATTTTTAAATGAAAAAACAAAGCCAAATCTTCAGCCTCATAACTCTACAGTATTGAGTATACAGATTTTATATGAAATGTCATATGCACAATCCATGACACACCTCCCATTTTCGGGAGGGTACAACCACAGAGCATAAAAGGTAGCAGAGCTGCCTTCGGGTGTGCGAGGTGTGTCAAGCTTCCTCCACTCCCTGAGTACCAGCACCTGGCGATATCCCATAAAGTACACCTGGGCCCATGACATATTTTCCACTGTGCTTCCATTAATCAGTACTTTCACGTGAAGTGGTAATCTCTCTACTGTGTTTTGTTATTTGTTCAAGTTACAGTTTACAGATACAACGTAAGTCTATCTGGTGCAGATATTATCGTGCATCGACATTTACCAGCTTCAACATATGTCAGTGTGTGCTGCATTAATATAACAACAGGAAAAAAGAAAACAAGCCGTTTAGAGCGAATAAAAATTACTTTCCAGCATTTTCCTCAAGTTTCAGAACTGCGACAAAAAATTATTTGAGCAATAAGAGGGGATAACTGGAAAATCATAGCCGTCTTTGCATTGCCAATTTCAAAGAATTTATTTTGCAGTTAGAATTAACAAATATATTCGTTGTATTTGTCACTGAAGTCAGAAAAATGAAGAAGAAAAACTTAGAAACTGAAATGATAGTGCACTTCAAGGTCAGAAACAAATGTGTTAAATGTAATAATACTCAAATGTTAAAAATGAATTCTACACTATTCTTATGTTAGTGTATGTCAGTGCTCAATGCTGTCCATCGCCTTCTGTCCAATTCTATGTTTCCCTCATCTGTTGAAGTTTTCTTTTGACGAAACTCCATTGTTATGACGTCTTATCTCTTGAACTGTTTGTAGCATTGAGTTGTAATTTCGACAGTATGTTCAGTAATATGTGTGGATACAGCCTGAAAAAGCCTTACACAAATACAGATATTAATCCAGACATAATAAATTTAAGTGTCAAGCCAAATGAAGTAGTTTTACTGAATGAACAAGGGAAACTTACTAAGTGAGGAACGTCTTTCAGTTAAGATTTTCGGGGGTTGTTAGCAAGAAGACGTTTCCAAAAGTTTTCAGATACGAGCCATGTTTATTGTACCTCACTAAGTGCTGTCATTCTGAAGTAGTGGATGAATTAAGTTTGGTTACCCGCACATCGTAAGATGTGGCTGTTTTTCAGGCAACACATTGTTTATGACTTAACGACTCAGTAAAAGAACTATCGAATTCACTTAATAATGTAAAATTCAAAAATTGTAGCTTATTTCTGTAGTTTTACTGCATGAAAAGGGGAAACAACCCATAATTTTTCTTTCTCATCATTTTGTAGAGGTTGTCAGCGACAAAACCTTTCGTGAAGGTTTGAAATTGTGTGTAAAGTTTCTTATAAGTCGCTAAGTGTGTTCGTTTTCAAATAATATATGAATAATGTGTGTTTATCCACACGTCACGGGCCACTCTACATTTTCAACACCACCCTCACCCCGTAGGAAGGTAGGTGGATTTTACCCGCACGGTGATTGTTGTCTGACAGTAATGAACATGTGTACCAATTTTGATTGAAATTGGTTCAGTAGTTTAGGAGGAAATGTGGAAAATACACAAACACAAACTTAAATCCTCTTTTGTAATATGTACGGATTTATTGACACATTTATGTAATTAACTTGCCAACTAACAAATATAAAGGAAATTTGTTAGAAAGGTGATATAAGGTAGTGAGTAAACAAGCAGAAATAGAGAAAACAAGAGCGTGATTGGTGTTGCACTAGGCGCGACTGGTACTCAGAGGGTGGGGCGGCTGAGCACACGCCTGCCGATTCCTTGCCATGGGGAAGGCACCTCTACTACCTTCTATGCTATGTGGATACAACTGACATTTATTAGAGGTATAAACTGTGTTTACACTCCATATTACCAGACAGATTGATGATTTGGCGTATCATCAGTATAATTTTAAGCAAATGAAGGAAAATTTTCACTGCAGTGAAATTGGTGACAGAGAAGAATTTCTTCAGCTGCATGCAGGCAAAACTGATCATAATGTGGGGCACTACTGGCAACATTTTGATGACAGTTGTATTTGGTAACAGTTCATAACAAAAAGCCTTAAGAATACTGATTCCATTTGCTCTTGCAGATGACAGTGGATTTTCAGTTGTAAACAAAAGTGAGCAACCACAATAATTTGGAGCATTCTTTACTGTATTCATTGGCAGAAATGTAATTGATAAAAAAAAAAAAACCTGTAAAAGATAGGCAAGATACAAACTGTTTCAGTGATTCATTGTGTTTTCTTGGCTTCAATATCTATGAATATACAAGGGTTGAAACTTAAATAATGGCAGCACTGCTGTGGAGACACTATGCAATGGAATATACTAAGGTCACTGATAGCGCACATTGTTGACATACCTACCATACCTCTGAGGAAATGGACTCGCCCGTCCCATGTCACCAGCGTGCACACAATCGAGGGAAACACAGTCAATTTTGAGTGAGTGGTCTAATGTAATGGTGTTACTATGTTTTCGAAACAGGAACAATGGTGTTGGATCAAGAGTGAATGTGCCAAAGGTCATACGTCAAGACAGTGTCATCAAGGTCTTCAAGAGGTGTCAGAGCCCCAGTATGGTGAAAGTTTTATTCTTGTGTGTGACTGTGATGGTGTTAATTAATGCCTTACATTCCTCCATGGCAGACCATCAGTGCACAGTATTACTGTTGGTTTTTGGAGCTTCACCTGTGACTAGCTTTGCAAACAAGCGGCAACACTTTCTGTGCAACCCACCCATCATTTTGCGGGACAATGCACAGGCACATATAGCTCAACGGTGGCTGCTCTGCTCAGTGTACGTGACTGGGAAGTACTGTACCTGCCACCATACTCCCCTGACTTTAAGTCTTTGTGACTTTGATTTGATTCCGAAGATGAAGAAACCATTTGTGGCATTCGCTTCAGAACTGTTCCAGAGATTCGACATGCAGTAAGACTACTCCATTCACACCATGAATAGAACAGGCTCTGTTAATAGTATACTACGCCTTCCACATCACTAGCAATGGGTTCTACACAACGCTGGTGGCTACTTTGAAGGACAGTAACAGATGCAAACATGTAATGCTTTCGTATTGGTTGTGAATAAATAGTTGCCACTATTTAAGTTCCAACCCTGGTAATATCTGTGACTGCTAACATAACATTTTTTATTTTTCACAATTTTGAAAATATGGCTGCACAAAATATTGATTGATTTATTTATTTATTTTTAATTAAAATTTAATTAGTTGTGTGACACCTGATTTTGTTTTGAGGCAGAGGTCCCAAAAGGTTCCACGACTGTAGGTTCATGTTCATAGTTTTGTTTCTTTTGTAGTGCATTTGTAACCATAGAATAAATGGCAGTTTGTGTGCCAGCTGGCATCTGTGAGTACCCACCCATGCTGTTTTCAGTTGTCAATTGCAAAGATTTTTTTCAGTTGTTCACATTTTTATTTAAAGTAGTGTAAACCTGCGGCTCCACTCGCATCTTAGATACACTGTCTTTCAGTAATGTGCCATGAGATTGGTTTAAAGAAAGAAATGAAATACAATACCTTCCTTAGCAATAAACATTTTAATCAACAATCAAATGAAAAAATAAAAGTAAGTCAATTGCTCAACGATTAACAATAAATTATATATATGAGTACAATATACCTTAAAGCCTGTGCTGCATTATCTCAACATGTGTGCTGAGATTAATGTCCAAATTGATTTTCATTTCATTTTAAGGCATGTGGTAAACTATGTTATTTATTTATTATACTGTTTCAGTGTAGGCTAAGTGTATAGATATTTTGGGTTGCTGATCCTTGAGCAAGTGATTTATAATTTACTGTGTGAAAAACATTAGAGCTGTAAATGGATTCCTACAACATTTAATGATTTTCCTTGTGCTTTATTAATTGTCATTCCAAAAGCAGACATGCCAAGTATTACGATTTGTCCATAATTATCACAATCTCTAGGTAAAAATTACGGTGTTACGGGAGCCTATCATAAAATTACGGAATTCACTATTTCATTTATTTTAGTAGTTTTGGTCATTTTATGAGCGACCATAGTTTCAGAAATAACCCAATACCGTACCCTTTTATTGACAGTTTGTTACAAACAGTATATACAAACACTGAAATGGAGCCTCAATAACTTCACTACTGCGGATGCATAAAATTGTACTAATGTTCATGCCGGTATGTCAATAGCTAGTGTAAATAAGTTATAAAGTAGCACTGAAAAATTAATTATTGAACTACTTTAGTCTGTTTCGGACATATGCAAACAGATGTAAAGGTCAATGCAATTGCTTCTTCTAAAGTGACATACTGTGTCAGAGGTATGTTTATTTTTTAGTTGGCATCTTCTCATGCCTTGAAGTTATTTTTTAACTTTGCAGTTAAACATTAAAAGGATATTTTTACTATCAGTTTTGGGAATTAACTGCGAGGTAGTAACCTGGTGTACTCCCATCTCCTCCTCCCCTATTCTTACCCCATTATAGATAGTGTCTTTTAAAACTTGACATCTCTTTGCTAGATGAACTGAAGCCTTTTGAATTCAAATGGCATATCGGAAGGGATTTAAATGTGAGGTATAAAAACATCTTTTCCAGCTGATGTTTCTGATGAAATTGTTGCTTCAATGAGGATTTGATCTAAATTTTTGTAGATTGGTCAAGTCCCATTCACAATTGTGGAGGCCTCAAATTTCTCAGGCTCATGATCGGTGATCCTACTTTAAAAAGTAATTGATGAGATGGCATTCCTGATGACTCTAACAAATTCAGGAACACCGCAGGGTAGTTCACAGCATGATGTTAATCTACTGTGTCAATCGACTTGTAGGTTGTAATATTTCCTGGTAACTAGTTCTGAAAAGCTATATTTATGTTGGTAACTTATGTAATGCTAAATTGCTCTCTTGCAGCCACTCATGATTTTTGTAATTGACCTCCACATTGTGGAAGACACAGTTAACTGCATCAATAGATTCAGTCAAGTTGCAGAAGATTTGTGGAAATGTTGTTGAATAATTACCTGGGGTATTGATGAATGTTCCTTGCCTAGTTTGTAGAAGCTGTTGAGAAAATTCCCCCTATGCCTCAACCCCCTGCAGTCACTCATGCAGATTTGTCGTCAGTGTCAATTTCTTAACTCTCTTCCATAAACACTGACTTCAGACATGCATTTATCTCACCTGTTGGTGATCCTCTTTGAATAACAGGGAGAGTTTGTCAGTAATCTCCAGCTAATAGTAAGAGTGCTCCTCCCTTTATTTTTTTCCATTCTTTGGAGATCTTCCATAGTCGTATCTAAAGCTTTCAAGTTTTTTTTTGCCATTGTGCATTTATCCCAAATTATGATTTTGCACTGTTTTGTAATTGTGGCTTGTCCAGAATTTTTCTTAATATTGCAAATCGGGTCATCAGTTACTGAAAGATTTAGTGGTAACTTGAGTGCTGGAGGTGCAGTTCTTACCCCTTCCAAAATAGTTGTGGTGATTCCTGATGATGCTATAACAAGAACAATGTTGCTGTTTTTCTTGTTCCTCTTGGTGTGAAAAATACGTCCCTGATCGCTGTTCATGTAAACTAGTATACAATGGAATGCAGTTTTGTGATCTCTGATCAAACGAGGTTCATTTCTTTCCTCAAATCAAATCTGTACCTTCATTTTAACTGATTCTTCCATCGCTTCTTGGTAGAACTTATTCATTATGAAGATTAAAATACACAATTTTGTGTTTGTTCTATGGTTTTGTTTATTTTGTGAATCAATTTTCGGCTTATTAGGCCATCATCAGACATTTACTGAAGTTCATCAAAGAATTTGTGTTACCAGTAAAACAGAAGATATGTCACATACAGAAAAGTAAATTAACTTCTTTGATAGAGCAGTTACAGTGTAAATAAATATTTGAATGAAATCTGCACATTAATAGTACTGAAAAAAGAAACATAAATACCATACATAGAGAAACAGTGCAAACATAAAATCATACAAAATTACTACAGTAAATAAAATAAAATTAAACAAATATCTGATGTTTTTAACGGTTATTCAAAACATCAGCGGCTCATTGGCCTGGTGCAAGTCTTTCAATTGGATGCCACTTCGGCGACTAGTGTGTCTCCAGCTTACTCCAGTTATCCAACCGGGAAAAGGGGGGCTACAGCTCAACGTGGAATCCAAACCATAGTTCGTTTCTGGCGACTCTGATAGTTGAGAACTGAAAGATAGGGTAAAGCGCAGTCTGAAAAAATCTGAGGTGTGACCAGCTTTCGAACACGCGACTGTGCAGTTTTCAGTCGAGTGCTTTACCCCAAGACCACTGAGCACAGACTGATTTACAGGAAGGTGTGTTGCTATGGTCTACCCTTATTGTTAATGTGTTTGTGATGATAGTTTATAACAAAACTCATGAAAAAAGTTGAGAAGGCAAATTGTTGTCTGAGAGGAAGCATTTAGTGTTGTTTATGCTCATACCATTGTCATGGAATTGGTGTCTATTGTGCCTGTGATTAAATAAATCTTTTGAGACAAGAATCAACTGCAAATTTCTTGTCAATTGTGAGATTAGTTTTGTTTAACAGGGCTTCCATAGTCTGTTCATAATAAATTGTGTAATTACTGTAATCAGCATTGTTGCTACATAAGATCATTTTAGTTGATGTCACTACTGTCATATAAGCTCTGTTACACTAAAGAGCCAAAGAAACTGGTATAGGCATGTGTATCTAAACACTCGGTGGAAAGCACTACAGTCTGCAATGTCTATATAAGCCAACAGGTGTCTTGCATAGGCACTAATCGATTACTGCTGCTGCTACACTTACAGGTTATCATGATTTAAGTAAGTTTGAATGTGTTGTTGTAGTCGGTGTACGAGAGATGGGATACAGCATCTCCAAGGTAGCGATGACTTGGGGATTTTCCTGTATGACCATTTCATGAATGCACTGTGAATATCGTAAATGTGGTAAAAAATCAAACCTGCAGCAAGAAAAAGATCCTGCAAGAATTGGACCAACAGTGAAAATCATTCAATGTGACAGAAGTGCAGCTCTTTCGCAAATTGCTGTGTATTTCAGTGCTGCTATATCAACAAGTGTCAGCGTGTGAACTAGTCAATGAAATATCATTGATATAGGCTTTTGGAACCAAAGGCCACTCGTGTATCCTTGCTGACTGCATGACACAAAGCTTTGCACTTCACCTGGGCCAGTCAGCATCAACATTGGGCTGTTGATTACTAGAAACATATTGCCTGGTCCAACGAGTCTTGTTTCCAATTGTAATGAGTGTGTGGGTGTGGAGACAACCTCATAAATCGATGGATCCTGCATGTCAGAAGGGGGATGTTCAAGCTGATGGAGACTGTGTAATGGTGTCAGGTGTGTGCTATTGGAGTGATATAAGGCCCCTGATATGTCGAGATATGTCTTTGACAGGTGACATATGCATGTATGCATCCTGGCTGATAAACTTCAACCATTTATGTCATTGTGTGTTGTGGACAGACTTGGGAAATTCCAGCAGGACAATATGACACCCCAAACACCATAATTACTACAGCATGACTCCAGGAACACTTCTGAGTTCAAGCTCCTCAACTAGCCACCAAACTCCTCAGAACATTTGTGAGCATGTTGGGGATGCCTTGCAGTGTGCAGTTCAGAACAGATCTCCACCCCTTTCTACTCTTACATATTTATGGACAGCCCTACAAGATGCAGCTACTCCATGCCACATCATTCCAGCACTTCTGCATTCTTGTAGGGGCCCTTACGAGATATTAGACAGGTGTACCAGTTTCTTTGGCTCTTCAGTGTATAACATGACCTGTCAAATCTGTATTGTATCACAGAGAAGAATTAGTTGCTTCATAAATAATAATAATAATAATAATAATAATAATAATAATAATGATAATAATAATAATACAAATGATTTGTTACATAGTCAAACTATAGTTATCATGCCCTTGTTATCCACTGAGATTAAACATTAGAACCAGTGAGCACCATGAGGTTCCATGGCACCTAGTGACTGTGGCTAAATGACATGATGAGAAAAGTTTATAAATGAAACCAAGACAAATCGGGGAATCATCTACTAAGAGATGGCTTAGTGCCTAGGAATGAGCTGTGGCTGTCTACATCCTTTCATGGTTGAAGTCTTTTAAGATGGTAATCACATTTTCCAGGGTGATAACTGCATAGTTAACAAGGCCACATCGCACTACAACATTTTGAAGAACTTGGAGGTGAAAACATTTTGAAGACCTTGCCATATAGGGAAATAGTGAGCAGGTTGGGGAAGAAGTTCAGTGATCACTCTGTTTGTTTGCTGGAGATCTGAGTTTTGGAGGATGCTCTGCCAGTAATGACTGAGAGCACTGGATGCACCTGGCTGCAAATCTGCACTCATGTTAGCACTAGTAAATCCTACTGTTGGGGTTCAAACGCTCTCTTAGTTTCCTACAGACTGCTTCACTTGGTGAAGGCAGTTAGTCTTGTTCCTGGGGTAGAAGCGTAGCTATTGATTTGTGGCATCATTCTCAGAACCATTTGCAGTCCTTTGGTTTGGGGCTTAGACAATCTGTGGCAATCTCGTATACAAATTTCTTGACATCTGCTATCAAATGGAGAAATGTAGGATTCCCTGTAATTGGTCAGGTGTGCGCTACACACAAGAAGCAACTACAGTATAACTACACTTTTATGTTCCCGTATTTTATATTTTCCTCACCATTTTTACGGGTCCCATCAAATTTCCTATGTGCAGTGTTAATTCACACCCATTTATGCATGAACATTTTTAAAACTAACTAAATTGATATAAATTGATGCAGGCATGGCTTTCACCTTAAAATATTGTTGATAAACGTTATTCTGTCACATTTCTTGACACACTGCATTTATTCAAATGCATGTTTTTTGTTTCATTGTTTGCAGTACGCACCAAGTAGTCATGGCGTGGTGTCTGATGATTGCTCCCATTGGCCTCCGTGCCGAGTATCAGCTTAGTTTGCTTGGCTAGTAGTTTTAAATGCTTAGCATGGCACACTTATAGATTTTATTCTTATTGTAAAGTGCAAATATTTATGTATTTTTGTGATAGTTTACACACAATGAAAATGATGTCTTGTTTGCAATGATCTTAGATGTCACTGCTTGCTTGCTTGCTTGTGTGTGTGTGTGTGTGTGTGTGTGTGTGTGTGTGTGTGTTTTCTGCATGTTGGAGGATGGTGGTATAAGTTTATAACCTTAAAAATACTATTACAGTACAAGAGACAGACATCGTGCAAATGTCACCAAAAATATGTACGTACTTATTTGCACTTGAGAATGCAAACAAATTCTTGAATATAGTTGAGAATGCGAACAAATTCTTGAATATAGTTATGTGAAACATGGAGAAATACACAACTTGTGCAGTGTTTCTTTTGTTACATAATGGGCAGTACACTTAAAGGCTTGCCCACAACATTGATTATGATGAATGAAATTTTGTCAAAAGTTTATACTTCCTATGAAATTAAAATGTGGTTAACCTTTTGCAGTGTAACAGGTTACACTACATGTCCTATATTTAACCCAAGATATCAAATTAATTTGCCTTCTGGGATTTATCAGTTATGGAGGCAGTTACTGTCCCGAAAAATTTGTTTGTACAGGATTTGCACTGCCCCAGCACAGTTTCTGACAGTCACATAGAACTATATATCAACAAAGAGTACCAAGTCTATGGAAGAACTGTAATGTCTGTGTAAGAATGTATCTTTCTTTTGACTGGTATTCAGAATTATTCATTCATTCATCTAGTACAGTTTCATGTGAGATAAGGATCAGTTTGTATTGAGAGTTTAATAATCTGTCATTTGTCATAAAAACCTGTCACATTTATTTAAAGGAGTGTCAAAGTATCTCTTTAAATAGAAAGCCTTTCAGGGTGTAAGTTCAATGAAGTAAATGAAAAAAAAAAAAAAAACTTTGAACACACACACACACACACACACACACACACACACACACACACACACAAACCCAATCCCTGTCTACGGCTGTTGTGGCTGGACTGCAACACACAGCTCAGCTGCGGCAAGAACAATCAGCGGTGGGGGTGAGGAAGCAGCATGGAAAGGGAGGGAAGGGATGCTGGTGGGGATGGAGCAATATGTCAGTGCTGTCTGACAGATAGGAAGGAACTGGAGTATGTGGCGGAAAGGGTGATGTACATTATCTTTTATGGGATAGGAAATGCTTGTGATGGGACTGTAGTAGGTGGTGGTGGGATGGTGGATAGGACAGGTTTTGCATCTTGGTCTATTTTATGGAAATGAGCCCTGGAGTAAGGGGTTGGGAGCAGGGAAGGAGTAGGGATGGACAAGGATATTACATAGGTTTGGTGAACGGCGGAATACCACTGTTGATAGACATCATGTTGTATACAAACTGAGCTGCACTGTGCAGCTTTCTATGTGGGCATGACCAGCAACAAGTTGTCTGTGCAGATGAATGGCCTTCATCATACTGTATCAAGGAGACAGCAGGAGCATCCTGTTGCAGAGCATGTAGCACTGCATGATGCAGGGTGGCCACCGAACCTTGAAACCGGGAAAACCGGGAAAAAGCCTTGAATTTGAAAAAACCGGGGAAAACCGGGAAAAAACCTTGAATTTCACCCAGAAACCGTGATTTTTAACCCATGAGATCTCGCGGCTTCAAGAGTTAAATGATCTTTCGCGTGTATAGCCTATTGCTCAGATTACACGACCGGTTCGAAATGCACTTAATAAATGTAAATAAGTAATCCTTGTAGTTTTAGTAAGATAAAACCTCAAAGTTTAATATTTAAAAGTAACAAAATGCCAGTCGTTTTTAAATTACGGAGAGCAAAATGCTCAGATCGCCAGTGCCCGCGGATTAAATAATATTCATCGCTTTATTTTTGTATACAAAAACTTTTTCAAATATATTTATGGGCGTTTTAAAATGTTTTATAATTATAGGGTACGTATTCCGTTATCTATTTCTGTATTTATCTCGAAGTATTGTTCAACCACGCGACTTAATTCCTCTCGCTGTACTTCGCAGAGACGCGACGTTATCATAAGGCGCGATTACGAAATCGCAGCTAGAATGAAAGGCGATATTTATTTGTACTAAATTTTAGCAATTTTCGTAATTGACGAATTCCCCCCCCCCTCCCATCAACACAGATCTCGCTTGTCTGATTCCGTGTTGAAAAATTTCTTCACGGAAGCATTTTGTTGGTTTTAACTATAAACTCCGTAAAAGTTGGTATGGTGATGCTCGGTCGCTCAAGCATACCCCCAAAATATGAGTGGGAATGCTAGGCGTACCCCACTGAAAATTTTGGTATCATTTTTTCTTTACATTATATTTCTTGACTGTAATTAAAATCGACTCTCTCATCCCATTGATGGCCGGCTGGCTTTTGTAAGACACCGCTCTAAAATGATTATTTTAAACGGGTAATTGAATTCGTAGGCATTAAAATCCACGTTCTCATGTGAGTGAAGTGACCGTTTTCTATATAGTCCGAATGTTAATGGAATTCCGCTCGTTACGTCAATATTGTAAACCAAAGGCGACAACCTTTTAATGGCATTAAATAACTAGAAATGAATTGAGTTTGGTACGATACATTGAAAATGTTTACGCTACGAATTTAATTCCCGGTATCTTTTGAGGTAACCTTTTGACAACCACATATTTTACCTGTGAGCCGACATACTTGTTGTGTAGACTGCCCTATCCCTTCTAGCTAAAACATTCTGTAAACAGACAGTCCTCATAACACATAACTTGCGAAGGTCTTTGCGTTTTAATTTGTAGCCCTACAAAATTCTCTAAACGCAACAGCTAGTGATAGATTTTTTTCTGAATTTGAATTTTCAGGCTTCAACAGTTTCTCAATTGACCGTAGTAGTTGGACCTTAGTTTCTGCTCTCTTTGACCTGTGTCACCTGTGCAAGGAATTACGTCTTAACCCTTTCCCTCCTCTCATCTTTATCTGTCCCTTTAGCCGCAATCATTTGTTCAAAGATTGTAAATGGCATTGCAGGGCTTCCAATAATTCATTGTGACTACATTGTCTACCGTTACGTCGAAGGAACAAAAAGCATTTGGCTACAATGTATTGTCAAAATATATATTGTTGCTTGATGTGTAAGTTGGAGTAAGTGCAAGAATACTTCCAAATAATTTTATCAAGGTAAAGGAAACAAAATAATTAAAAAACTTTATTACTAATTGTCCAATGTCTAAATTAGTAGTCAATAGTTTGAAAATGTTATTAGCTACGGCAAAGGAAACATATCCTACACACTGATGGCATGTGTAGTCATCCCAAATTTCACTCCAAAATCTAAAATTAATCAAAAATTCTGTCCAATACACATTAATCCAATCATTATTTATAGATATACGCAAAGAAATATTTTTGTTCATAAATAAATAAAATTTGGAGTTAAAAGGGTTAATGTCTTGCGTGTGAAAATTGTTAAAATGGATAAGTATATAGTGAAATAAAAAAGGACTTCGACTTATTATCGTGATGGTGAAGGAGATATGGAATCGATAGCGTGTATGTTTTGTGTAAGTTTTTGGCTTTGCTTTGTATTTATGTATTTATTTATTTATTTAGAAATACCTGGGTACACCTCTGAGCATACCCCAAGATTTTCAAAATTCGGCATCTATGTTCATTAGTAATAATTATAGATGATTGCTGTGACTGACGTAACATTGGTAATTAGAGCTCCTAAATATCCATGCTGAACCGTCCGCCATGTTTCCCCCGAAATGGTTGGAATTGCGCTGCACCAACAGCATAGAGGCGCACGTCTTGCCATCTTTCACAAATGATTTCGCGAAAACTAATGGGTAGAAATATGTAATTTTTTCGCTACTTAAATCTTTATATGTCAGCATTTTTACGAAATCTGCATAATTTCGTGAATAGCCATAGTTAGTAAGATATTGGCTTTGAAATAAGAAACAGCGCTAAGTTAGGAAAAGTTTGCAGTAAAAAATAAGGGCTGCTATGTTGTTTCGTTGGGTGCATGTTACTCCATATGTTGCTGCGGATGAAATTTTCCTGACGTATTGAAATTTATTTTAAATTTAGCAGGAGATCGTTACCCTTCAATCAAATTGCTAAAATTTATTTTATGTAGCGAACTCATTTCCGATGCTGATAAGGCCAGCATGAAATATAGTGCGTCTCATACACGGTTAGAGGTATCAAAATGATATTTCGGCAAATAACAACGCAAAGAGGGGCGTATTTTGCCATATGGTTATTACGCAAAACTTCATTAACTGTCGCTTTATTCAAAGAAACGTAATTTTTTTAACGGAAAAGAGTAAAGTTAGGGATTTATTAATCAGTGTTGAGGTATTCCTTCATCAGTCACAAATGTTTTTTTTTGTTGCTTGTTGTCCAACTTGTTTCAGACCTACTACTCAGTTTGCAAAAACTAATAGAAGTTACATTTCCTAGCAGTAATAGAACAAAAATCTAACGTGGATTTTATGCGAGAATACGAAAAAATGACAAGTATCAAGAAACTCTTCACTATATAATGAACTGACTTGTTCTCATTTCCTCACATAATAAAGCACTCTGTATTGAGATATTTACAGTGTCCTTTTGATACAAATGAAAAATTGTAATTGAATATTACATAGAAACACAGCACTTTTGTAGTTTGGGTTAAGAAGTTAGTACCGGTAGCTTCAAGTATGTGCGTTATGCAGTAACAACCTGTGCTAAGCTCTAATACTGAAGACGAGGTATTACTATACAGGCGAGCGAATTCCAAATCAAATGTTCAAATGTTTGTATAGCTTATGGGACTTAACTACGGGTTCATCAGTCCCTAAACTTACAAACTACTTATGAACTAGCTAATACTAATGACGGCACAAATATCCATGCCCGAGGGGGGATTAGAACCCCCGGCCGTAGTGGCCGTGCATGCCGTGACTGGCGCGCCGCAGTCCCCTCGGCCACGGCGGCTGGCGAATTCCAATGCTGCATGTTTAACTGACATTATCTCAAGATATACATTTCTCACAGAGTTCTTGTTTAAAGACGATGAAAATTTGATGTATTTTGAACATTTCGCTTAATGTGTTCACCTAACTTCAACTGAAAGAACCTCGCATGTCGAAAATTCCGTAACGTCGTCAGTAAGTGCATGTTCCTAAACTGTCACTATATCCTCTTAATAAACTATTACCGCAAATGAAATTAAAATGAAAATGTAGTGTAGTCATTCACGAACACATTCATGAAAATTGCAGGTTCATACAACGAGTAGTTTGCGAGTATGAGCGAGTTGAATGAAGCGCGAGGTAACGCGTGAGCTTCGTCCGGAACGTGGCAACTACTACAGCTTGGGGAAAAATGGCGGACAGTTCAGCTCGGGTTTATAGGAGTCTTAATGGTAATATACAAATAGTAAACACAGTCATCATGTACGTGTTGTTGATGGCTGAACTGTTTTACATGAGGGCCCAGTTAGCGCCAATGAGGAGTTGCGGTAACAATTACGAGGATACTTAATTTACTTAGCGGTAGGGGGGAGTGTCAATTTGAAATGGGAATCCCGATTTTTTATTGCAGACTCGGATTCTAAGGACCACATCATGTATGGTCTGGTTGATAATTTTGTTGTTGTTGTTTTTTTGTTGGTGTTTTTCTTTTTACTACAGATGGCGCTGTAATAGTAAGAAATACATGCCATACTGGTGAAGAAAAGTACTAAACAGGAAATAAATGAAAACCATATTCATGATGCTTCAGAACGCTACCAAATGATACCAAAAGTGTTCCATCCCTCTCCCCGCAGTTTACAGGGCAGTCTTCCAAAGTGATACCTTAGTCCAGATTGCCCTTGTCTGAATACCAGTTATAAATTGCCGAAGAAACACTTAATTGAACTTAAATGTACATCTAGTATCATTTGGTTTGATTCTGAAGCATCATCAATATGATTAACCTTTATTTTCTTTCCTGGGTGGTACATTTCTTCAGCAGTATGGCAAATAATTCTTACCATTACAGTGCAATATGTTGCCAATTGAAAAAAAAAAAAATCAACCAAACTATACATGATTTGGTCAGTAGAATCTGAATCTGCAATAAAAATGGGAGTTTCCATTAAAAATTTTACACTAGTCTCTCACACCTCTCCCAAACGGTGGAGACAGTTCAAGTTTAGTATAACTTCCTAAGCCTCTGCTGTCCGTTCATAATGGTGAAAATATATATATATATATATATATATATATATATATATATATATATATATATATATATATATATATATATATATATATATATATATATAACAGGCGATAGCTTCATTTTTGTGTATTCTTTTGTGTGTTCCTTTCTGCGGCTCATCAGGTGTCTCTAGTGAGTAGCAATCTATCCTTTCCAAAATATTATTTAATAAATTACATCATATGAAGAACCTGCTAGAACTAAAAATGAAATTGTGATGGCTCGGGCATAGGCTGAGAAACACAGTAACATCACACTTTGTTATGTAATAAATGAAACTCCTGGCAAGTAGTTTCATACCTGTTATGTATGTATACATCAAATACAGCACTTTTTCCATTTTCTCACATTTTACACCATTTTTGAAGCCCTTGAAAAGTATAAAATTCGGTTAAGGACAGCAGAGGAGACGTTTCATGCACATGTGGTTTTTTCAGGATAGAGGAATCCTTCCATGTCCTTAAAGAGTCGCCTCCTTTGTCAATCAAAGAAACATTTGACACAACAGGAAAGAAAATGTTAATGTAGTAATATGCACAAGCATCTGTGGAAAAATCATAGAACTACTCTCAAATATAGATTGCCACAATGTCCACATAGTACTAGGGGTGGAAAGATGGCTAAAAGCATGATCATGGGTTGTTTTATAGACCAGCTGAGTTGCCAGCGGCATGGGTGCGGTGCTGGAAGTAATAGCCTTCTTACATCATGATGCTGTACAACACCCAGAAAACTTTTATGTCATCTGACTTTGGCCGCTGAAGCCTACGTAATTGTGGAACATTTTTGTTTTTCACAGGAAATGTGCTAATTTTAAATAATAATAATTATAAATTCAATGTGAAGGTGTTATGTGAGCTACTGGGATGCTTTGCTGTTGAGGTGGAAGTCTCTAGTGGGCAACCTGTGAAGATACTGCTGCACTTCAGTTGTATAAGGCTTATCTAGGCAAGTGGGTCTCTGTCTGGACTGATTAAAACTATAGATTTTGTCAAAGTTCATAAGTAAAGTGTCCTCTGCCATGCACCATACAAACTTTTTATGTAGACAGTGAGTTTCATTTTGTTTTGAAGATGGATTGTTCAAATTTTTATCATAATCAGATGAACGGTACGTTGACACATAAAATACAAACAAAAATGATGAGGCATTTCCCATGCATATCAGTTTTTATGGCCTCATATCTCTGAAACAATTTGTTGTAAATTGATGTAATTATGTCTACAAACTTTATGAAAGTGCAAGCTATATATTGACAAAGTTACATCTAAACTTGATGATTGGAATAAAAGGATAAAATTATAATACTAGAAGTTTGAAATATATTGACAATACATTTTAATTATTTATTGCAATGTTTTCCTACACACAAAATTTTTCATTTTAATCCACAGTATACATATAAGATTGCCACAGTATAGTCTGCCATTGTGCTTTAGGAATAATAAAACTATGGACTAAGCTAATTTTTTTGGAAATTGCAGTCTTTTAAATTGGGTTGGCAGTTCATTAGAGAACAGTAGTTTATTAGGAATAAGCACTGTGTATCCTATTTCCTTTGCAGTCATAAGCTCGTATGTCAGAGAATGTCAGCTCTCATATTCTTTGTTAGTTGAAGTATTTGTATATATGGCCAAAGATATCTCTGGCCACGCACATATGAATTTTTAAGCATGAATTGATCTCGTCTGCTGGTGGTGACATTAAAATTAAATTTCCAACCGTATGCCTGTACACCCTCCACGTAAACACAAGAATAATCTTTATTGAAATGGGATAAAGGGGTATCACCCCATGTAAGTCACTTGATTATATGTTAATTTGTTGCAGCACACACATTGTACACTTACTTTTATAATATATAATGATTACTTGAATGAATAAATTGTTGAATCCTTTCAGGAATTTCCATTGTTTGATTTTTTTTACTTTAATGAATATTGGAAAAGTATTCCTAATATTTCTCCCATTTATACTTAGTTTGCCCCTTCCACTTGAAATGTCCATTAATTTTATATACAGTCGTACTGTGTTGGGTTGTTTGGTTGGGATAGGGGGACTAAACTATTGAGGTTATCAGTCCCCTGGTGGGGAGGGGAAGGAGTGAGCATAGGAGGGGAGGGGGAAAGGAAATGAAGTCCGGGACGTAAAGAAGGAAGGAAGACTGCATTAGCTTGCGGCCCCATGCTCACCATGCATGTACTCACGAAAGAAACATGAGCCCTCTGGGAGGGGGGGGGGGGGCAGTCGTACTCATATACTTTAAAAGTCTAGTTTAGATATGTTATCTAATATGTTCTGGTACAAGACAAGTCTCTTTATGTTCACCTATATCTGATAAAACTAATTTATCAGTCAAAACACACACACGCGCGCACACCAATTGTGTGCTGTGAGGACATCTCAATGTTAATACATATGCAGTATGCGGTGCAACATATATATAGCAGACAATTGGCTTATAAAGTCTTGGACAGTGCCTTGCGGTATATTACACATTTTGTATTGCAATAGTCAACTTATGTGATCAGTGAAATGCATAATCCCTCAGACTTCCAGAGTGACCAACTCATTGGTGTGCAGTTCATAGGAACAGCATCTGTGTCAAAAGCAACTGCATTGTTTAACATTTCATTAGCAACAGTACCCTTGTTAATGACACTGTACACAAAACAAGATAAAACAAAGGCAAAGAGGAACAGGAAACAAAATCCGAAGTTAACTGAGAATGACTATCAAGCATTAAGTACTATTGTGACCAGACATTATCAAACTGCCATAGCAAAAGTGACAGCAAACACTTCCTTCAGTAATAGTTTCAATAAAAACACTAAGGCTGGAGTTTAACATTTGAAAGGTCTGTAGTTGAAAACCCATAACTTAAGCCAAAGAAAGCTGTGAAGGAAGCGATGTCACAGTTGTAAGACTTGGACACTTGATGACTGTAAGTGTGTGGTCTGGCCTGATGACTCTACTTTTACATTGCTTGCTTTAAAATAAAATAAAAAGAGAGAGAGAGAGAAGAAGAAGAAGACTGGCTTTATGTATCAAAAATCCGAAAATAAGAAATAAGATTATGATATGCCATTCCTGCTTTCTACAGTTAAGCATGGAGGTGGTTTCCTCGTGATTTAGTCATCTATATTGTGGTAGTCAACTGTTTCTAGCATACCCTCACCTGTTGGATAACTGTGACTATCTCATCATCCTTGACACTATATTACTTACTGTGATTGACACATTTCTAACAATCACTACCATATTCCCCCCTCCCTCCCTGCTCCCCCTCCCTCCCTCCTGTGTGTGGGGGGGGGAGGGGGAGGTTGGGGGGGGAATGGATGTGTGTGTGTTACCATGTGTACATTACAGAGTAAAAAATGTGTATAACAATGAGCCGTTGGAGCTCCATCATAAGTTGTATTAAGAACTAACCTTTATTAACTGTTTTTGAACACCTTTGTTCATTTTCAAACCATCCATAATTGCAAATAACATAATACAGGGAAGGGCCTGGTTACTACAAGGCTACAATAGACTGACAAGGATGGCAAAATAATCAGACCTGCCACAATTGAGTAACGGTTTGGATAAGCAATCGTTTGGTTGACTGATTTTCAGGTAATTGATGCTGTACTGTAGCCAAAAGAAGTTAGATATGTAGATGTTTCTGTTCAGAAAGAGGTGGAGTATTGTCATGGAACAAAAGTACCTCCTTGCATAGTTTCCTACAACACATTCCGTGACAGCTTTCCATTTTCTTGTCTGGAGATTTTAGCAGTATATCCCTGTGATGATTTGCCCTTTACGTACCTTTCAGCATGAAACCATGACAGTTATCCCCCTCTGCACTCATTAACTCTCCCCTTCCAATAAATAAATAAATAAAAATAACACCACACCTGCGCACACACTTTCTGTTTGCCATTCAGACTTGTATAACTACTGAAAGACTAACTCATTATTTACTGTTACATTTTCACCTTTAAAATGCAGGAAACAATTTTTCTCTGGTGACATCCTATGGTACTCTGTCAGTGGGATTCCAGTTGTACTAGGACAGCAAACAAACATGTCACTACGTATGCACCTTTATTATTTTAAGATGGTGATTAAATATGTATGATTTACCATTCCAAAAGAACTAATTTTGGACAGTTCGCCAAATAAATATTAAAAGGTAAAGCAGTCAACAATCCGAAGATTGGTTTGAACACCAAAGTGCTTTACTAGTCATGGTCCTGTTTGGAGGTGGTATGCCGTTGCCTTCCTCCGACCTTCGAACTGACTTACCCAGCCAGTTATAAGGGGACCTACAGTTTAACGTGGGTTCCGAACCATGGTGCTATTCGGTATTTTTCACATGATCAATACTGCCAGAGGTGAAAGAAGTGGAAAGTGACAGATAAAAATCCTAGGACCTGGCGGGGATCGAACCCGCGACCTTTGGATTTATAGTCTGGCACTCTACCACTGTGCAACCGAGGCGCAAATATTATGTACAGGTATATCAAATTGGACACATTGTTTCAGTGTATGACCACATTGTCATCTTTCCCTACTGTCTTCCACTTATGGCCCACTGTCTCGTGCTTCCCTCCATATGATACATTGCTCCATTCTTGCTAGCTCCCAGAAGCATGTTTTGGGGACATCTATTCTGTTGCTCCACCTGTCCCCAAAGTCAGTGCATTGTTGGATATTGCCTTCCTCTTCTTAATTAGAATATATGTGGGTATACAGGCCTTACTAATGATGTAGCCCCTGTCGTGACTGATCAGTAATTTCCTTATTAGATGTCACTAACTTTTTCTAATGACACAGACACTGAAAATATATATCTGTATCACATCTTTAGTGAGATGATAATCAATTCCAGATGATAACAGTAGGCAATGTTTTGTCACTGCTGACTTGTTATCATTATGAAACATGTACTTACTAACATATACAGTTGACAGTTTACGTGACCTACACCTGTCAGCATCAATACTTTTAAACAACTTCCACAAATACTTAAGCTGAGTACTGGCAGCATCAGTTCCGCACTCGTCACTGTCTGACACAGGACTAGATGTACCAGAAACCAAGTGCGAACTTTTTTGGCAGCAGAGACAGTCTTTGACAATACGCTTCATGTGGCCTATGTGGTTTGTCACACTGGAAGGATATCGGACAGACCCTGGTTGAGTAATATTTCCCATTTCTTAGAGTGTAGTTACCGCAATTCTCATTTCTTAGAGTTCAGTTATCACAATTCTTAGTTAATCCATTTTATCTTTCAAAATTTTGAGACTGTGTGGTTAAATAAGGGAATTTACATTGTGTGTTAATATGTTGTTTACCAGTCCTATCTAAATTTCGATTATCTTTCAGCCTTGGAAATTTAGAGACACTCCTATCCATTCAAATTATGTTTCAAGTGATTTCTTATGATATTGGAATGCTGTATTCCCTAGCTATTACCAAGTGGTTTAATTTTGTTTTTAAAGATGGCATCAAATGTTTGACTTTCAAAGGTAGTCAGTCTTCAACTTTCGAAGGTAGTCAACTTTCAGTAGAGCTAGTTAGGCATTATAACTACAGGTTTTTCCCATAGAGGTTGTGTGTTTGGTCCATAAGAGGTTTTTTCCCCCTCCAAAAGTCTGCCAGCAATCAGATCAATCAGATGAGAACTCCTCTATTTACTACCAAATTAGAGTACCAGCTCACCATGTGCATGACAGTGTTGTTATTATTATTATTATTATTATTATTATTATTATTATTATTATGGATAAATTGCCTCTTTTTAAAACATGGCATGGAGGGATGTAAACTGGATTCAGAGTTGTGATTTACATGTACCAACATCTTAATTGCAAAAAAAGTGATGTGTGGTTCCAATTTGGAAGAAGTGCTGCATATTTGTCTAGGTTTCCTTAAAAGGGGTGTAGACTGGTTTATTTTAAAATTATGCATCCATTTTACTTTTCCATACTTGATCAGAGTATGTTGCTCATCTCTAATGACTTTTGATGACATTACAAGCTAATTTTTCTTCTTCCCTTCCTTTTCAGGCTAGATTGCTGTATTGGGGAATACAACAGGCGGGCATTTATAACAGCACTACTATTAGGTACTGGAGCTCTCGTTTATAGCTCTATCCTTATTCTCACATCAGTATGCCGGCCTTTCTTCTGGTTGGATGCAATATTACTGCCATATGACTGCAGTGATGTTTATCATGATCTTGAGTAAGTAGAATTTGTATCGAAACTGTTATAATTTTATGGCATAGCTAAAAATTCACGTAAGTCGACAATTAAGAAAAACATCACAATGACTGTTTTACAGTATGCATGTCGCTATTAACTGAAGACAATTGTCTTTGGCTGCTCACTTTATGAAGTATTTTTATAGTATTGTTCCAAAAAATGTAATTTAGCAGATTTTTAATTGAAATCATAATTATTAAATATTAACAAATATTTAACATTGAACAAAAGAGAAACATTTTCATAACATAATTAGATGTTTAATTACCATTTTTGATGAATTTTATATTTAAATGTGTAAGTATTTATATTGCATATAAAATCAACAAAGTCTCTGACAATCAGCTGTCACTCAATGCTAACATTGAAATTTGATACTCATAAAATGTTAGGATTGACAGTTTGAATTGCACCATTCCTTTTCTTTCAATTCTTTTTTCTTCTTGTTATTTTCCAAATACTTACACGTTTAAATATAAAATTCATCAAAAATGGTAATTAAACATCTAATTATGTTATGAAAATGTTTCTCTTTTGTTCAATGTTAAATATTTATTAATATTTAATAATTATGATTTCAATTAAAAATCTGCACAAATTACATTTTTTGGAACAATACTATAAAAAACTTCATAAAGTGAGCAGCCAAAGACAATTGTCTTCAATTAATAGCGACATGCATACTGTAAAAAAGTCATTGTGATGTTTTTCTTAATTGGAACCATCATTATTAATAACCTTTCATAAAGTACTGAAAATTAAGAATAAACAAAAGTCTACTTTTTTCATAAAAATTAGCATACTTTTGATGAACTTTTAGATTTAATTAGTGTAGGTATTTATACACGACAAAAAATTATATTAAAAAATAAAAAGAAACAGACCCCAGGTTAACAGTCCAAATTAATAGCAGTGAGTCATAGTGATTTCTAACATTACTGACTTTATAAGTATTATTTAATGCCCTCAAAAAATTTCAAAGTGAATTTAATTATTTTTTGTGAAGTAGCAAAATTTACGTCACTTTTTTGCTGACAAATGACTGACCTTCACATCACCGTGCATGTCCATCACCTCAGTAGTCGCAACTGTCCTAACAATAAGAGCACACATTAAACAAGCCTGTGGCTGTGATGATGTCATTGTATAATGGATAACACAAATGTATAACACAGGATCGAGTCCCCTAGACTACTATATATGAAGAAAACCATTAACACTATGTAACATGTGTACAATGGTTTTTATGTGCTCTTTGTTGTGTTGCACTGTTTAAGACAATTTCAGATATAACCTGACTGCTTGTAATGTTCTTATAGGAGGAAAATGCAGTCAATTTCTTCTCTCAGAAACTTGCTGCAGTGACAAACTATGACTCAAAACATGCAGCGTCATGAGTTCTTTCACTTTGTATGGGTACGAAATAGTATCTTATGAAGATGTGTTAACGTATAAACCTGTGAAATATGGCATGCAATATGGCTGCTATGCACTCTCCAAGCTCTCTCAGCTCTCCTGACAGTGTTGGAATAGGTGCATGCAGCGGTCGAGTGACAGTAGTTGCCTTTTACAAGAGAGCTCAAATCTCACAGGGCGCGACTATCTGCGACGTTACCCCTCTCTTGGAGACTTCCAGCAAGCTGACTCTCGATGCTGTTTACATGGCATTTATTATTAACAAATGCTCTCTGAGAGTGAAAGACACTCACCTGAATACCTAGGTACCGTCTTCAGCCTGTAGACAGAAGAAAATGACTTCTCAGCTGAAGCATTGCTGACTGGTAGTGTTGCTAACAAATGAAGAAGATTGCGAATAAGGTGTCTGCCTGGTCTGCACTCTTGCTCTTTCACTCATCCTCTCAGTTTAACAGTTTTTCAGTTAAAACAAAATAATGCTCACACCAAGAGAGTATTTCCCCTTATGAATAATAAGTCGACGTCTGTTAGGATTAGTAGTACAAATGTAATCAAATCTGGATTGGAAGCTGCCATGAATATTACTTAATCATGCAGTGAATTCTTTGAATTAGCTAAAAATAATATAAAACTACTGGATGAGGCAAAATCTCTTGCAAAATATATGTAAGTATTTGGGATGTATAATTAAATAGTTACCTTTTTACAATTGCTGCTTTGATTTTTTTCTGCAATTTTGACATGGTTTTTAATCTCCCTTTTTATTTTTTATTTATTTATTTTTACCAAGGATACAAGTATCTGCCTTTTTTTTTTTTTAAAGTTGGTCACCCCATTTTCTACTGTCAGATGTACAGATTGTGTGTATTGGGCTCAGTAAACATCTTTAATTTCTAGTTCACTGCTTTACATCAATCCACCTGCACAAATTTTGAAAACTGTAATGATCCAAAGGAATTTTTTTTTTTTTTTTTTTTTTTTTTTTTTTTTTTTTTTTTTTTTAAATCAAATTGTGTCTCTCAGCTCAGTCCTCCAGACAAAGTAAAAATGTTGCCACTGCTGTAGCAAAAGCATTGAATTACTGTGTGTTGGAATAACAAGAGTTATAAGATGGACTTTTTTGAAATGCAAGAATGCCAGTTATTTGACCTGGAAACTTAAAACTAGTCACAGTGTAAAGAAATAGTTACAGTTTAAAACAGATACCAACCAATATATCGTAACATAGTTTTGGATGGGGGGGGGGGGGGGGGAGGAGACTGTTGGGTGTGGGTTACGTAAGGAAAATAGGTTACTGTAGATTGAGGCCTCAATAATTTTGGAACCAGAGAATGTAGTATAAGAATAATTCCCATTTGTGTAGTTAAGAAAAACTGAGGGAGGAGTGGAGGATCCCGGGGGCTTGCTTTTTAAAACTCCTTGAGACAGTATCATAGGCCTCATTCCATAAGGAACTGATTTTGATGTATTTATGTCTAATGCATATTAAGTGAAAAATAAGAATCCTGTTGTACTGACTGCCACTATTTGTTTCAGGATTGCAATATCCTTCGTTTGTGCATTATATGCTCTGATGATGTCAGCATTCTTATTACCAATTCTTTTGCGACATGGCTGGTTGCTGGCAAGGGATTCTTGCTCTCGAAAGCGGGTGACACCCTGTAATGGCGATTACCAACTTCCTGTCGCATGAGACTGTTTTCAATAAGACTGTGATACAGGGCTACCAGAGTTTCCTTTGTCTGCACTCATTGGGCAGAGTGACAGATAAGGTGGCAGCAAGAGGTCCAAGAGAACTGTAAAAATTGACAACAAAACTACTACAGCTAAATAAAAAGACATTTCAAGCATTTATAAACAAAGGATTTTTGGGTAAAGGAGTTGAGGAAGTAAGGAATAAATGAAGATTCTTATAATGAATGAAAAGCAATGCAGAAATGGAGTTTCTGCTTTAAATCTTGGTACCTCTTATTGAGAGAGAATGAGGAATGTTGAAAGAACGGAGTGAGTGTGTCAGTTTGTATAAAAGGGATATTGGGTATAAAGACATGCTGACAAAATGTACAACATAAGAGAACTTATTTGTATATTACTTATACTTTTAATCCTGTGATTCATACTTTCACTCCAGTATTAATTGTAGTTTTTAATACTTTTACTCCAGTATTTATTCAGTACCGTCCTGTTTCATTTAATTTGCATGCAGTTTTCTTTGTACTTATAGAATGCTTCAGTTGAACATTCAAAATACAATATTTGTTTTAAATTTGTAAGAAAATCATTTTACATTCTGTATTGTTTGTGTTTGTTTACCTATTATGAACTCATTTTCATTACTTTTTTATTTTTTTTATTATGTTTCAACCGTATACATTACTGACATAGAAATAGACAACTGAATGAAATAAATATCACTGCAATAATGACAGATAACCTATCAATGAAAACCTGTGATAAAGGAAATGTAGATTATTCTTCTGTAGTTGGCACTCCTGTCTGAGGAGTTGGTATATTAAATGTGACGCTAATAGGGAACCACGAACTATTATTGTGGAAGAAATACACAGTGTATACAGTTATTTAACCATGAACTATTCTGTGATACCTACCTGTTTGTGGTAGAGAGTGGGGGAATTTTCTTTGTGTGTGTTGGGGGCGGGGGGGGGGGGGGGGAGAGAGAGAGAGAGAGAGAGAGAGAGAGAGAGAGAGAGAGAGTACTTAACTGTATTAGAAATTGATAGGGCTTTGCTGAATGTCAATGAAATATTTATAAGAATAGATATAGCAACTACTATAGTTGTGTTTTTTACAATAGGGTGCCAGATCATTATCATTAAATAAATTTTTTTTTATTAAAATTCACTCTAAGACAAAAGATTCAGCACAAAGGAATTATTAGAATGGGGCAGATATCGTGTTATGTATATTGCTGAAATGTAAATGTAGAATGGCTTGCCATGAAGGGAAACAAAATCAGCTATAGATTATTGTGAACATATTGCACTGTAAGGGTACTTCAGATTACATATGACATGAAATGGCACTCAAGTCATATGACAGGTGACAGGTTGATATCCCAGCACTGTTCGGAGCTTCTTCAGACAAATCTTAGATAGCCGTTGGGGGCTTAGTTTCATTTGGGACTCATCACTGAAGACAATTCTACTCCAGTCAATGATGTTCCAATCCAAATGTGTCTTCCACTACTTAAAATGGGCTTTTAGGTGAACAGATATCAATGTTAATGGGCTAAAGGGGTGTTGAAAGCTCATTTCCTTTTTTGGAGGCTGCCTGTTAAAGATCTTTGTGAACACTGAAGTATCATTTGCACATCAGATCAATGATAATGATGAATTCATTGTACGGAGTGAGTGCCTCTCTAACGATTGCTCTGTTTTTTCTAGGTCAATCACTTACTTCTTGATGCTGTGTTTTGTCACAGTTCACTTATTCCAGCCAATGTCCTGGAATAGTGGCATCACTCCGATCTAGTGTCAAGCTGTTCACCAGTTACCCCAACCGACTTCTTTGAAACCAACTACACATCCTTCCTCAAATGCTGACATTTCCATATATTTTCCATGTGTTTGTCTGTGAGGCATAGTTACTGTTCAGCTGAGATATGCAGAATGAAATCTGGAAAGACTATGCCTTAATACACGAACGTGTACTCTGTTTATTGTCCTTGACAGCTTTAAATGGTGAAATTTGCCCTCCAAAATCGGACATTCTTCAGTCAGTTGCCAAGTTTATAATTTTGCATATTTTGTCAATACCTTCAAGATATGGAAAATTTCGGGGGGAATTCAACAATATAATTAGAATAGGTTGTTAATTCATAGGCAAACATCGAACTGCAGACAGGCATGTGAAAACACACACACACACACACGTTAGCTTTTGTCCACAGCCTTCATCAGAATAGAACATTTAATCATATAGTCACAACTCAGGAAAACAATCATTTCAAGTTGTTGCATTCCTTGGAAGGCTGTGGTCAAAAGGTAAGCCGACTCGTCGAGAGAAACAAATAAAAAACAAATAAAATCACACACAAACACACATACAAGCTTTCGCCACCACTGGCAGCTTCTTCAGGAAAAAGAGGGAAAAAGGGGAGGAAAAGAGAAGGATATGGGTTTTAAGGAAGTGGAAAAGGAGTCATTCCAATCCCAGGAGTGGAAGGACTTACCTTAGGGGACAAAGAGGAAGGTAAACAAATACACACACACTCAGGCGTTTTGATATGTCCGAGTGTGTGTGTATTTGTTTACCTTCCTCTTTGTCCCCTAAGGTAAGTCCTTCCACTCCTGGGATTGGAATGACTCCTTTTCCACTTCCTTAAAACCCATATCCTTCCCTTTTCCTCCCCTTTTTCCCTCTTTTTCCTGAAGAAGCTGCCAGTGGTGGCGAAAGCTTGTTTGTGTGTGATTTTATTTGTTTTTTATTTGTTTCTCTCGACGAGCCGGTCCTTTTGGTAAGTCATCTCTTTTCTATATATATATATATATATATATATATAAAAAATAGACGAAGATTACTCACCAGGCGAAGGAGCACAGGTGTGACAGCATCACAAATAAATAAATGAATACACACACACACACAATCGCAAGCTTTCGCAACCCAGTTGCGTCTTCAGGCAGTAGGGAAGGAGAGGGAAAAGGAAATGATGAGGGTTTTAAGGAAGGGGGTAAGGAGCCATTCCAATCCCGGGAGAGGAAAGACTTACCTTGGGGGAAAAAATGGAGGGTAAACAAATGCACACATGCCCACACATTCACACAGACACAAGTACACCTAGGCAGACATACTGTATGTCTGCCTAGGTGTACTTGTGTCTGTGTGAATGTGTGGGCATGTGTGCATTTGTTTACCCTCCATTTTTTCCCCCAAGGTAAGTCTTTCCTCTCCCGGGATTGGAATGGCTCCTTACCCCCTTCCTTAAAACCCTCATCATTTCCTTTTCCCTCTCCTTCCCTACTGCCTGAAGACGCAACTGGGTTGCGAAAGCTTGCGATTGTGTGTGTGTGTGTGTATTCATTTATTTATTTGTGATGCTGTCACACCTTTGCTCCTTCGCCTGGTGAGTAATCTTCGTCTATTTTTTATATTTTATTTTTCCTGCTAGGAATTTTTCGTCTTAATAATCGTTATATATATATATATATATATATATATATATGTGTGTGTGTGTGTGTGTGTGTGTGTGTGTGTGTAAAGGGGGGGGGGGGGGAGTGCATGCCTGTGTGCGCCCTTGGCTTCTTTACATGCCCATCTGTAGCTCAACAATTGTTCTGTGCTGCATGGCAAAGTGTAAAGGCTCTGATATGCAGGAATGTGATATGCCACTTGGACTGCAGAAAGATGGCACAGAGTTGGAAGAGTGTTTCAGATTGGAAGTAGAAAAGGATGGTGAAGAGGGGAGACTTTTAAACATGGAGTGCAGGGATGATATGTTGTCTTAGGTTGAGGCCAAGATGGTAGTGGAACTGTAGAATGTGTTGGGGAAACTACCACCTGTGTAGTTCAGAAGAGCTGGTAGCAGAGGTGTAAATCCAGATGACCTGGGTGGTAAAACAAGCATTGAAATCAAGCATGATGTGCTCAGCTGCATGCTGCACTATAGGGTAGTCCATCTTGCTTTTTGTGACAGTTTGTTGGAGGCCATCCTAATCCTAATGGACAGCTGGATTTCAGTCGTACAGTTGTAAAGGGATGTGCAGTGATTGCAGCAGAGTTGGTAAATCACGCAGTTACTTTCTCAGGTAGCCCGGCTGTGATGGGTGGGATAAGCCATTGCCTGGACAGGAGTAGGAAGAGTTGGGTTGGTGGATTGGGCTTCCACAGGGATATGATCTCTCTGATACGGGGTTGGGTTTGTAATTGGCATAGGTCTGGGCAAGGATGTTGTGGAAGTTGGGTGGGCAATAGATCATAAGAGAGGAGTCAGTACAATCTTGGATAGGATGTCTCTCTTTTCAGGACAAGGTGACATAAACGAAACCATAATGAAACCTGTGGTTTAGTCGTTTCCGTCTGTGGTGGTATTGGGTGACGAGAGGCACTTCTTTATGGACAGTTATTGGCTGTAGAGGCAGGATTGGTGGTTTGTCATGATATGGCATAGGAAATATGTTTGCGGACTAGACTAGAGGATAATGTTTGTCCATGAAAGCTTGCCGCCTTTGGATGGTGAATTTGAACTCCATTACCTAATATGCCAAAGGCCTCACTCAGGACTGAAGGGAACTATTTTTTTACAAGTTCCAAGTTTTGGTGAGTTAACTTTTTAAATTCTGTTCATCTTTTGTAGTCAGATAATGTATGAGAAACTTCCTCCTTTAATCTTGATTAGAAATCTGAAGGTGGCAGCAGCCAAATCCAAAGTGATCTAGGTTGGTTTTCTCTAATTAATTTCACTGACATGTACAAGCCTTAAACAAGAGGGGGGGGGGGGGGAACATTATCCTGGTACTGCACCAAACCATTGCTGTATGCATATATGCACACAATATGTCATGTAGGAGTAAAGGAGACCACTTGATAAATAGGAGAGGCACTGGAAGGAAGGAACCTTGTGGTTTAACATCCTGTCGACAGCGCAGTCATTAGAGACGGAGCTCATGCCCCGGGATTTTGGGAAAGGATGGGGTAGGAAATCAGCTGTGCCCTTTGAAAGGAACTATCCCGGCATTTGCCTGGAGTGATTCAGGGAAATCACAGAAAACCTAAATCTGTATGGCCGGAGGTGGATTTGAACCACCGTCCTTCTGAATACGAGTCCAGTGTGTTACCACTACAGAGAGGCACTGAGTTGTTGACAGGCACAAAGTAGAAAGAAAACTTGTTGGTTTTGGAATAACTCATTTGTTAAATGAGTAAGTGAGGGGGGGAGAGAGAGAGAGAGAGAGAGAGAGAGAGAGAGAGAGAGAGAGAGAGAGAGAGAGGATTTTCTTTTTCTTTTGTGCTTTCCTATCTACACGTCCCTTTGTGAGTGGCTCTCCCTTACATATAAGTTTTTTAACTCCTGCAAGAAATTTCTTTATTTATGCACAAAATATTTATTGTATACATAATGTGACACACTGTCTATTCATAAGTATATAAAGAACTGACAGATAGTGACATTGTAGTAGACTATAATCAACTACGTCTTGAACATGTCATGCTTCAGCTACAACTGGTTGTTGTAGTTGTGTACATAGAGAAAAATTGCTGACCAAAGACTGTCTAAGGAAAGAGATATGACAACTGGCCCCACTCCTCAAATATAGAGCTGCAAATTAACTGTAGAACATTTCAAGGTTTTTTAGTACACATATAGCATTCCATGGTTTGTAATCCATGGTCTATATATGTACATTGTCATCATAATCACCAGGAACTATATTTATAATAAAAGTTATCTAAAACTGATAACTTTATAGGAAGTAGAAACTTTTGACATTATTTCATTCATTTTATTCGATGTTGTGGGCAACCCTTTGTGTGTGTCATTAATGATTTGAATAATGAACCATTACACAAGTTCTGTATTTCTTGTATTTTTCCACATTTCATATGATGATATTCAAGGATTTATTTGCATTCTTAAGTGAAAATAAGTACACAAGTATTTTTGTGGCATTTGCTCGGGGGCTGCATCTCACACTGTAACCATATTTTTGAGGTTATAACATACTTCGCTTCCTGCGATGTGCAGAAAAAAATACACACAATCAAGCCAGCACTGCTTAAAAAAATACCTAATAAATATTTGCACTTCACAATAAAAATAAATTATCGAAACATGCTATGCATTTAAAATTGCTAGTTGCACCAACTAAGCTTATACCTAATGTGGTGCTTTATGGGGATGATCCTAAATGAAAAAAGCCTCTCATAAGACACTGCACCATTTGCTAGTACTGCAAACAACAAAAGACAGAAAATGTGTTTGAATAAACGCACAGTGTCAAGAAACGTGACTGTGTAATGTTCTTGAACACTACTTGAAGGTGGAAGCCATACCAGTGTCAATTTACGACAATAATGACCATTTTTGTCACCATGAACATGGTTTCAAAAAGCATAAATTATGGGAGAAATGTAAATATGTTAACTCAGAAACTGGGAAAAATTTACATTGTGAACATAGAGAATCTGACAGAACTGAAGAAAATTTTCTAAATTGCACGGAAAATGTAAAATGAGGGTATATAAAAGTGGGATTGATACTGTAACTGTGTAATTTTATATTCATGAGAAAGCACCGACAGTGTCAGCAAATCATTTGTAGTATTAGTCCCTTAATTCAAAATACTGGGGATGTAGGTATTCAGGTGAGCATAAATTTCAAACTTTTCTATAATATTTAGATTCCTCCCCTTTAGTTTCTTTGCAAAAAATGTATTTATCTTATGTACCAAACCTTAGCTTTCAATGTCGCATTCTGTTTAATATATAGCTACTTCCCAGTCTTTCACTTTGAATAAAGGTTCAGTGAATGTTCGTGTAGAGATTCAGAATGTTTGTGCGTGTGTGTGTGTGTGGGGGGGGGGGGGGGGAATAATCACCTGTGCTTTAAAGAGAAGAGCCTTTGATCCAGCTGAGTGGAATCTATGAATTAATCCTCAAAGAACAGGAAGATGAATAGGACTCTTAAAGTACCGATAATCCAAAAGTAGGTAGGTACCAAGAGTTTACTTGATGTGAATGAAACTGGCAAACACTGTGTGTTCACCTGACATTCCTTTATGAAGGTGTCTGAATTTTTAATTGTTCATAAATATATGAATTTTTAATTGTTCATAAATATAAAATGGTCACTGCATAAAACTTAACAGAATATAATACTCATGGCTAACGCATCATCGAGACACTATAGAATCTCAAAAATCACAACAATTATATGAATATAACAATTTATAGTAATATAGTAAGGACAGTTTACAATTCACCACAAAGATGTGGCAACGAGCTGTTTGATGGAATTATCAAATGGGAGCAAACTAATATGCCAATTCATTGGCAGGAAGCTGTGAAAACAGTCATACTGCAAATGAGACATTACAAATCATGTCCAGTCAGGGAACAAGGTGTAAAAAGTAGAGCTGCACAGATGTCAAATATTTGACTAAAAGGGAGAGGGAAATTGTGTGTGTGTGTGTGTGTGTGTGTGTGTGTGTGTGTGTGTGTGTGTTGTCGACAGCTTTTACCCTCTGCTACTCGCTCTAGTATTTCCTGATACTGTACAACATTTGCTAATTGTCATGTACCTTCTTCTTGGCAGTGTTTTCAGTTTTTCTTTATTTGCTGATTCTGTGGAGTACTTCCTCATAAGTCAAGCTAAAATTTTCTTTTGTATAGCACATCTCTGACATTTTAATGATCTACTTCTCCATTAATCCCCTCATGCCATGATTGACTTACCATGTAATGTTGTGCTCTAAACAAACATACCCAGAAATATCTTTCTCAAGTTGAGACCTATATTGACTTACTATGCTTGTGCTAGTCTACTTTTTACATTCTTGGTACTTTGTCCATCATGTGTTATTTAGCTTCCAAGGTAGAGAAATTCCTTCACATAACTTACTCTGTGATCAATAATTTTAATGGCAAGTTTTGCTACTCATTGTAAAGACGACACGGTGAGCAGCAGATACGCACAATGAAAAGAATATTACAAATGAACAATGTGGAATGGGGCAGGAACAGGAAAGGATAGCAGGATATGTGTGCTGCCTATAAGAGCAAGCAGGGGCTTTAGGTCTATGGTAGATGGTAGGGCTGTTACATGCAGCAGTGGGAGAGACTGAGGAAGGAGGTCAAAACAGGTAGTGGAAAGGAGGGTAAGAGGCAGGTGAATTTGAGCAGTGAGGGTTAAGGACTTAGGGACTTGAATTATAAATGTCTGAGAGGACAGAGGGTGCAGAAACTGTTGGCTGAAATATGTGGGGACAGTAGGTTGCCATAGGTTCAGTCCCAGATGGTTTTGGGACTGAAAAATAAACTATAAGTATTATTTCCATCTCCACTGTTCCAAAAAGATTGTGGTGGAGAGAAGAATCCAAATGCCTTATGAAGCTGCCACTCAAATAAAGCATGTTATGTTAATCTTCTTGTTGCCACAGTTTGGCAGGGGCCATTCATCTTTTGTGTCACCACCTTCATACCATCACTATCCTCCAGAGGTAGCCTACAAACAGCTTTCCCCTGTCATAATATATACAGTCTTCTCACCAACCTCCAGAAAATGCTTCATAGGAGTTCCCCTCATGTCACCCCCACAACCTGTGACTAGAATAAATGAAACACACCCTTCTTCAGGACTATGATTATCATCATCTTCTGAAGTCAGGAATATCATATACCTTCTAAAATTGTGTTCCGTTGCTACCAAACCTCTACATCATCCTGATCCAATCTCTTGTCACATGGATCATATCCATGTGGGTGACTCAGGGGTAAGACCTGTCCAATCTACCACCCAGTACTTCATTATTTGTTCTTGTCATAGGCCTGCCCTACCCCAACAAAGGTTGGGCCATCTGTGAAAGCAGCCATATCATATACCACTTTTTCTGCAATTATTGCACAGCTTTCTATATTGCCTTAGATGAATGGCCCCTGCCAAATTGTAGCTAAGAACAGGATAGACCATCCCATGGCCAGCATGCCCTGAACATAACTTGCTTGATTTCCATGGCTGTTTCTCAGCCTGAAACAGCTGGATCCTCTCCTCCACCTCCAGTTTTTTTTTTTTTTTTTTTTTTTCTTTAACTGTATAAATGGAATTTATCCTTCCGTATCATATTCTCTAGTAGAAAAATCATCTGGACAGCATCCTACAGTTACCTACTGTGCTCATACCCTCCACCCAACTTGTTCTCACATCTCCTCTTAATTCTCATACCTTTGCTCTCATTTTGTTAAACACTCTGCCAAAACACTCACTTGTCTTTTCTACTCCTCTCCTCTCCTTTCCTTTCTGTTCCCCATGTCCTCCCTCCATCACAGGCTCTCATTGCTGCACATAACAACTATACTGTATACAGTGTGACACAATCCAATAAAATGAGAAGTGATGAAGGAAACAAATTTAATTCATAGTAATTGAAATCTCTCAACTTTGCCATTTATGAAACATAGATGTCATTTATCACTTTTTTCTTTCTTCTTCTTCTTTTTTTAATTATGTCCTTTAGATGTTGTTGTTCTGTGTGAATACATTCATGAAATCTGCTATGGAGATTCCTCATTGACTGCTGCAACATCTCAGCTGGGATACTGTGAATTTCATCCCGATTTCTCTGTTTTAACTCGTCCAGGAGTCTTGGTTGAAATGTGTAGTTTTTACTATTCAGGTAGCCCTACAAGAAAGATCACAAATGGATAAATCTGGTGATCTTGGGGGAACAGAAAAGATTACCGAATAGTGAGCTCACACAGTTACCGAACAATTGTCACACACAAGCCATTGATTGCCTGTCCTGCTGAAACCAGGCTTCTTGAATGTTTGGAAAGTTTGCTCAATGCAGGTGTAACAAAGTTTCTAACATCTCCATGTAATGATCGGTATTGACAGTTGATGTGATTCCCTGTTCATTTGCGAAAAAAATAGAAGGAAGGAAGATTAGTGTTTAACGCCCCATTGACAGCATGGTCATTAGAGGTGGAGCTTGTTTGGGTTGTTTGGGTAAGGATGGGGAAGGAAATCAGCCTTGTCCTTTGAAAGGAACCATCCCTGCATTTGCCTGGAGTGATTTAGGGAAATCACGGAAAACCTAAATCAATCAGGATGGCCGGAGGTGAATTTGAATCACCATCCTCCCGAACTTGAGTTCAGTGTGGTACCACTGTGCCACCTCTCTCGGTTTGAAAAAATAAGAGAGTCCGATAATCCCAAGTGATGAAACACCACTCCAGACTCTCACTTTAGTAGTGTGTGAAGGGCAGCAGTCAGTGAGGAATCTCCATAGTAGATTTCACAAATGTATTCATACAGCAGGATGCCATCTAAAGGATATAATTAAAAAATAAAGGACATTGATATTTAGTAAATGGCAAAGTTGTAAGATTACTATTATTAAAAATTAAATTTCTTTCTTGCATCACTTCTAGTTTTATTGCATTCTGGTAATGTTTCCATTTTTCTGCGACACCCTGTACCTGTAGTCCCTGTATGCTGTGAAGTTTGGAAAGTAGGAGGCGAGGTACTAGCAGAATTGAAGTTGTGGGGCAGCACTGTGAGTCGTGTCGGGATAGCTCAGTGGTAGAGCACTTGCCCGCGAAAGGCAAAGGTCCCAGGTTCGGGTCTCAGTTCCAGCAATCTGCCAGGAAGTTTCATATCAGCACACTCCGCTGCAGAGTGAAAGTTTTATTCTGGAAACTTCTCTTAGGCTGCAGTTAAGCCATGTCTCCACCATATCATTCATCTGGTAAATGTTTGACCAGTTTTACCACCTATTTTTAAAAATGTCTATATCTGTTTTCCGAGCAGAGATTGGTAACTTAGAGAAGATTCTGAAACCATTCACTGTGTGAGAGCTCCCAGTCATCGTTAATATGTGCCTAGGTATATCTAACTCATAATTAAAACCCTGACATTGTGGTCACCCACCTTGTTAAAAGTTCTGATGTTTGATTTTCAATATAGAATCCTATAACATAGATATATAAATTTACAATAGTGAGTGTTTTGAGGCTGGTGAAGAGTGGACAACAGTGATCCAAATAATCTTTCTTACAGATTAAGTCTCAAAATTTTCTTTTGTATTTTTAACATTTTATCAATGTGAGAAAAATGCCCCATATAATAAGACCTGTATTGTTACACGATCACAACAGGTGTGAATAGCCCCACTGGTGTCGGTAACTACACTTTATTTCCCATAACTTTCAACTGATTAGTCATAGACTGGGAAAACACATTTCAGACCTGTGCATTCATCTAAGAAAATCTAGATGTAGTTGTGTAATTTTTTACCAAAAAGAATAATAAAGAAGGTTCAGGTATGGTGTGCCTCTAACCATCTTCCAAATGTTATGCCTTAAAGACACTCAGATCATCTTTCATAAATTATTGCTGAGTGAGACCAATTTGTTAAATAAGTGCTTGGAACAGTCGAAACAGTGAAGTTTCTAGTATGAATACTCTCTTTTTATTTCTCATAAATACAATTGACAAATTAGTAACAAATTGCAGTGGTCTAACATGGTGCTTGTGCTTGTTTAGTTGTCTGAGTGATTGCATGAATGTGTTTCTTTTTCTGACAAAGGCCATGGCTAAAAATTTAAGTTGTGTGTATGTGATTGTCTACTTTCATGCCTGTCAGCAGCGCAGCGAGCCTCTTTATGGAGTTGTTACCTATCCCACCATTATTTACATTATCAAACTATTCAAACACACAGAGTCAATCAAGAATGAAGACAAAAGCTCTATTACATTGAGTAATTACAGTAATTAGAGACTGTATGTACTCATTACTCTATGAAATTTAGTTGTTTTCTCTAAGCGTCCACTATGCAGTTGCCAACTGCTGGTCGAATCTGCAATAAAGATAGATCCTCGCAGCAGCAACTGCTTTGATAGGCTGGTCTTATGCAATTTAATGCTTTGATTGTCTCAACTCTATCCCGGAGAAAATTGTAGTTTACCTTGTAACACTACAGACCACATTATATGTGGGATTGGAAGAGTCCACAGTCAGTCATGCTAAGTTATTCCATGCTTACCGTGTCTCTTAGTTTCAAAAAGAGGAATGACATCCAAGATATCTTCTTACAGGCATTATTTATATGTTCTTGCCAATTAAGTTTAGAGTCTATATAAATACCTAGAAGTTTTACCAACTTATCATTCCTATTATGAGCTGTTGTGTTTTGTCGGGATTACATAAAAGTTTATTAGCGGTGCACTTTCTTTGAACTTTTCTGTAGATAGCTTTTTTGCTATGATGAACTTAGGTTTGTGAAACTTTTTGCACTTGATATATCTCTTTCTGCTTGTTTCTATGAATACACAAATACTTTTAGATCATGTGTAATTTGTACAAATTTTCCCTGGTTTCAGAAAATTCTTCAGTATACCAGTTTAGTACATTATTTTTAGGTTTCCCTATAGTGCTAGATTTTGTTAATGATAAACAGGAATACCATAAATCTGTAATTTTTTTGAAAAAGTTATCAAAGACTATTGTCTGGTTTCTGGAAAACTATAGTTACCGTGCCTTTAGCTACCGTCACGTTATAATTTAACAGGCCAGATAACTTCCTTGGGTTTCCCGTAGCTGATTTCAACGACCGTTAATTAACCCTGAGGTAACTGCACCTTCTGTTGAAGCAAATTGTACATCTCAACAGATAACAGATGGCACTACCAATGAAAATCGCAATTACTCAAATTTTATCAATTATTAAGTGAAATTGAAGATGCGTCTTTTGTGTAGCAGTTAAGAGTTTTCTGTTTCTGTTTTCAAAGGCAATGGGCGACATGTGAGGAAAAAATTTGACTCTATTTGAGAAAAAGCAGCTCCTTTGGTCCCATCAAATTCACCTGGTCCTATTCCAAATCCCATGCCACTTTCCTCGATGTTGACCTCCATCTATCCAACGGCCAACTACACACATCTGTCCACATCAAACCTACCAATAAACAACAGTACCTGCATTATGACAGCTGCCATCCTTTCCACATCAAACGTTCCCTTCCCTACAGCTTAGATCTTCGTGGCAAACGAGTCTGCTCCAGTCCTGAATCCCTGAACCGAAACACCAATAACCTGATAACAGCCTTCACATCCCGCAGCTATCCTCCTGATCTGCTACAGAAGCAAATTGCCAGAGCCACTTCCTCATCCCCCCAAATTCAGAACCTTCAACGGAACCCCAGAAGTGCCCCTCTTGTCACCGGATACTTTCCGGGACTGGAGCGGACTCTGAATGTGGCTCTCCAGCAAGGATACGACTTCCTAAAATCCTGCCCCGAAATGAGATCCATCCTTCACGACATCCTCCCCACTCCTCCGAGAGTGTCTTTCCGCCGCCCACCTAACCTCCCTAACCTCCTAGTCCATCCCTATGAAATCCCCAAACCACCTTCCCTACCTTCTGGCTCCTACCCTTGTAACCGCCCCCGTTGTAAAACCTGCCCTATGCACCCTTCCACCACCACTTACTCCAGTCCCGTAACCCGGAGGGTGTACACAATCAAGGGCAGAGCCACTTGTGACAGCACCCACGTGATTTACCAACTGACATGCCTGCACTGTGAAGCGTTCTATGTGGGAATTACCAGCAACAAACTGTCCATTCGCATGAATGGTCACAGGCAGACAGTGTTTGTTGGTAATGAGGATCACCCTGTGGCTAAACACGCCTTGGTGCACGGCCAGCACATCTTGGCACAGTGTTACACCGTCCGGGTTATCTGGATACTTCCCACCGACACCAATCCTTCAGAACTCCGGAGATGGGAACTAGCCCTTCAGCATATTCTCTCTTCCCGTTACCCACCTGGTCTCAACCTCCGCTAAATTTGAATTCCCACCCACCATCTTAACATCTTTGCCTTGGTTCTCTGGACAGAGCCTCTGCCTCAAGTGGCATCTCTGTCTAACTTCTAACTTCTTTGCTTTCTATAGTTCTACAGTGTGTCTGCCTAAGTGTACTTGCGTCTGTGTAAATGTGTGGGTGTGTGTGTGTGTTTTTGTTTACCCTCTTTTTTTCCCCCCCAAGGTAAGTCTTTCCTGTCCCGGGATTGGAATGACTCCTTATCCACTCCCTTGAAACCCTCATCATTTCCTTTTCCCTCTCCTTCCCTTCTGCCTGACGAAGCAGCTAGGCTGCGAAAGCTTGTATGTGTGTTTGTGTGTGATTTTATTTATTTTATTTGTTTCTATCGACGAGCCGGTCCTTTTGGTAAGTCATCTGTTTTCTATTTTTATTTTTGTTTAATGATATTAATACATTCAAAAATGTTTTTGTGACTTGTGTGTCTGTTTTAGCCATTTCAATGTTGTAATTACCACAAACCACAGTCCTTGTATTAATTATTATTATTTTAAATTAGTAACTCAAATTTTTCAATTAAGAGATTAACATCCCCAACTGGAGTTCTTTATAGGGTAACCACTATTATGTTTTCATTCATCAGTTTAATAAACTATGTATTTCTGAGCAATATGTTGCCACATCAATTTTTGAGAATTTCACTCCCTCTCTTACAAAACTACCTGCACCACCATTCTTTTTCTACACAAGTGTCAATCCTCTGCTAGTAATTCTGCATTTTGCTACAAGTTTCTAGTAATGCAGCTTTCTCTTTGAAAAGTTATTGGGAATTTCTTACATTATCCATGATGTAAATTCTATGCAGTGTAAGAAGTAATGATCCTGCTCTTAGGATAATTATGAAGCTTTCCCTCCAAGACCTTCCCATTTAAAGTTTGTTCAGGAAAAATTACATAACTGAGGTTTGCTGCCTTGCCACACCCCTCCCTCCCTACCTGAACTCAGAAATAAGCTATGGTTTCAACAAACCAAACTCACATTTTGTCTCATCACATATATGTATAAATTCATTATTATTGTTCAAAAGAGATAAGAGTGGCTGGCCAGTACTTACTTAAACTTGGTGCCACTACCGCCAATAGCCGCACACAAAAAAGCACAAATGAATCGGTATTTGTTAAAAATCCTAATTTTACAGGAGAGAGACAAAACTGTTTTGCACAAATACTTTGGATACTGGACCTCTGTTTTTCATCTTAAAATTTTGTTTTGGCCTATTGTTTGTTGTTGAAACAGTTTTTAAACATTTCATTAATGTACATATGAAATACAACCTTAATTAGCTATTGGATTTATGCCCTTTTAACAAATAATGGAGTTTAAGAAAATGTTTTCTTGGAAACTGACATAAACCACATTTTATTGCTAAAAATTTAATGAATAATGAGTAACATACTACAGACTGAGAACACTGACAGTTATTGTTAATATAATTTGTAAATTACAATATTATTATTAATAAGAAAATAATCGTACACAGAACACACACTGTGCGGTCAATTTTAATATTGACTGATAGCTGAAAATTCGCAGAGTATTGGAAACATATCACAGTCGTGGAGCGCAAACCATGGAAAGTAACCTTAATTTTAATATAGCTTCTGTCAAGATGTAATTTTAATTTTCCTGAGCTGAGAATATGAATGGACTAATTCTTCATAAACGTTTTTGTATGTGTCTTCAATGTATGGTGGAATTTTCTTCATGTCCTTCACTTTTTCTTTCTTCAGTGGCAGTTTTCCTTCGTGTAGGCCGCTAAATCTGGGGTGGAATCGTGATATGGGAGTTGTGAGGAAGAATGAACATGTTGGCAATTAATCCATTAATGAAATGTCTTGTAAGAACAGTCCCTGGATGTTGATTATCATACACAAAATGGTAGAAGTTACTAATTCGAAAGTGTACTCTCGTAGCAGGGTCCTTCTCATGAACCTTTCAAGAGATGTAGGATTTTTTCGGTAATATTTTGGCCACGAATCTTTGAAATTGTAAATTATAGGGTTGGTGGTACCAGCTCTTCCCACTGTAGGGCCTAAATTTAAGAGATGCACTACTTTGAATTATCAGCTCAGAGAGTTGTGTCACAGTTCAAGAAACTGTGTCCTCTTATTGGGAAGAAATGTTCAATTTTTAGGCTTAACAAAAATTTTGAGATAGAATGGTTTTTAAATATAAATTCAAATACCCTAAGACAGTTTTTCATCTCAAACATTTCCAAGACATTAACAGTAAATAAGAAGCAATGAATTAAAATTTGTGATGCATCACAAATTTTAATTCATTGCTTCTTATTTATTGTAAGTATAGTTTTTGTTCTGCCTGGAGCAGTTGTTGGAGAACAAATGAATTTCATCATACTGACCTGGGACAGTAGTCAAATAGTCTAAAAGGAAAGAGCATACCTCATTAGGGCCCATTTTTGCCTGGCCTTTATGATAGATATACATCACGGGTTTATTTTCTTTTATATTATGAATATAAAAAAACCTTAACAGTTAGTTGCTTCAAATAAAAGAGTTCCTGGACAGGAAATTTAGGCGTTGCTATATTTTGCATATAATCACATGAAATGGAGAGGTCATTCCCGTTTCTCCCAGGTTTTCCATCTGACCTATCTTGTTGCAATGCACTGTAAAACTTCTTACTTCTCATGTGAACAGCCAGCTCAGCAGCTGCAACATGCTTTGCTGTATCAGTTAAGTGTGGAGATTTTAACTTTATCTCTTCACAAACACAGCTGCAGTCTACTTGAGGCTGCCCAAATCTATGATTAAAATTGTCTTTAAAATACTTGAAATAAAAAGCATAGCTCAATTTGACATCTGGCAACTTCTGTTTAAAGGGATTATACATTCTCAATGACAGCGAGGATAAAAAGAAATGCATTTGCGCCATTTTAACATGGTCACTGAAATTTGATATTAGAATTTAACCATTTGCTATGGGATTTTCAAAGCCCTGTTAACATAAAACGTTGTGTCTATAGCAGGGGAATGCAGCTTGTCAAAAAAGTGGATTTTGGAAAAATGTGAGTTACACCCTTTTAACAAATAAAATGCAAATTCAAATGCAGATGAAAATAAATGTTGAAACAAACTTTGGGAAATGCAATATTTTCCTTCGTCAGATAGGAGAGCAGGGATGAGAAAGGGGACAGAAGATAAACGTTACTCATAACCGCACACGTGCATGAGAAAAGACTACTGAATTAGTGAGTTGAAAATAGTGGATGGGTAGAGGCTAATGTAGGTGTAGGCCAAAAGGATGGCCAGACGAGTGTTTGTGTTGGAGTGTAAGTTCCCATCTCCATAGCTCTGAAGGACTGGTGCTAGGTGGGAATACCCAGATGGTGTATATGTTTATCACAGGTGCATAGGCTGTAGAGGAGGAATCAATTAATGTGGACGGGATGGCAGCTATGAAACAATCCCCTACAGCCTAGTCATCCATAGCAAAAATATTTGCTACAAAGATGAATCCGTCACCACCATGCCAACAACCTGCCCAATGATTTCCTCCCCACAAGTAATCTACATACCGTACCTTGTCCACAAACTGATCTCCTGAGCAGTCCATTCCTCCCCTTCCAGTAACAATGTTCCTAACCTCAGACCATACCCAGAAGCATCCTCTTAGTTACCCAGTACCACCCCGTCCTAGAATACCTTAACAAATTGCTGCATCAAGGTTATCATGCAGCACCACACTTGCCATTTTGATACTGCCACCTAGCACCATTTCCTCAGAGTTATGGAAATGGGAACTTGCCCTCCAACATATCCTTTCCTTGTACCACCATCCTGGTGTAATGCTACATTAACTTATTCCCCTCAGACATTCTCATCTCAACTCATTTATTCATTACAGAGATGTCCAATGAGCCACAGAAACAGAATACAACAGTGAAAAAAGAGTTTTCAGCTGTTTAGGACTTCACTGGTTAATCACACACACACACACACACACACACACACACACACACACACACACACACAATCAGGCACGATCACCGTCTCTGGTCTGGCTACAAACAGTAATGGAAAGAGAAACAAGAAAGTGCCTGTACATAATTTCTCCATTGCATGTAGGGGTGATGTTTACAAATTTCTGAAGACTAGTTGCCAAGATTGTAATTGTAAATAAATTTATTCTTTTTTATTACTAATTTGGTAAACACCTTTACCATCTTCAGATCTGGAAGGAGAAACTGACATGATCTGAAGATGGTAATTGTGTTTGCTGAAACTAGTAATAAAAAATTTAAAAAATTTACAATTGTGATCTTGGAAACTTGTCTTTAAAATTTGTAAAGATCGCCCCTACATGCAGTGAAAAAATTATGTGCAGGCACTTTCTTGTTTCTCTTTCCAACATTGTTTGTGTAGATTCTTATACATGCAGTGTTTAAATGACACGCTATATAAATTTGGAAATCATTCACTAACACACACCCATCTTTTTATCTATCAACTGGATATGGAAGTAAGTTCTGTATCCTTCAAAAGTTTCTGATTTGTTTCTTATTAGGGATGGCAGGCAATTACATTTTAAAATATGAGCTGTTTACACTGAAATAATATGATCATATAACATTATTGGACCAGGAGACCCTGTTCAGTTGCTTGGTGTAAGTCATTCTGTGTATCAATAAAGATGCGGCAGAATGATTTGGACAGCACAAACGTCCAATATGTGAATGAAGCAAATTTCTAATCTGCTGAGGAATCTAACCCAGAACCCCATGATCTGCAGCCAGTGATGCTAACCATTAGACCCCAATTTGCAAATGCTGTTTACTCCATGATGAGGTTGTGAGCATATGCTACCATAATGGCATTGGTCTCCACCATCCCTCCTCCATATATATATACACAAATTAAGGGATGTACCTGGCAAATATTTTTTGCTTGAATGGTTTGATTTGGGCACATGGTGGTGCTTTTACTAGATGTCGTCAAATTAATGTACTCCCATAATTTTATTTTAGAGCAGTGTAAGTTTTTCAATATGGTATTTTTATGCTTTGTGCAGTCATAGGCTGTTGGTAGTATGCCTTAACTTCTTGGGTAGGAGGGCTGTTAAAAATGGATGTAAACCTTTCAAAAAATTCTACTGAGAAGGCACGGTCCATATAAACCATTTAATATACTTTCTTTTCAAAGTAAATCACACTAGAAATTCACATAAGAATAGAAACAATTTGAATGTAAAGTATATTATTTATTTCAGTGTTTCCCTTTTCCTGTTGAGTTGTTTGAGTGGAGTGTTACTACAATATTTGATAAAAATTTTTGAGGCAGTAGTAACAGTACCAGTGGCCTTTTACACTAAGCTGCTTGTTTATGAAGTGATTTAGGAGAAGATATTCATGAATAGGAGAACAGATGCTAGGAAGCTTTGATGGTACATTCATATTAGTGGTAGAAAGGAGCTGAATGGTATCATCTCAATGTGTAAACATGTCAATTGAGGTGCATGTGCACTGGGTATAGTCCTAAACCTCTAGATGTGACATGGGGGAGGAAGAAGAAGAACATGACAATGTGTTTTCCGGGCTAGGATTCTACTAAGAAGCCTAGAAGAAGAGAAATAGGATCATTTGAATGGAGTTCACAATTTAATACAATGCAGCACAATTTTTTAAACATATTTCCTTGATGATATGGTTTAAAAGTCTGTTGTTAATGTCTCTGAAGAAGGTGCAGTACAGAGCCTAGAAGCCGAAAAAATAATCAATTGAAAGGTTGAAGATACCTACACAATCCTAAGTTTTGCAAGTCTCTGATAAAATTAGAAAATGAAAGTAGAATATGTAGGTTACCAGCCAAGGTTTTAAGTACACCAATGCTGCCAGGATTATAGATACTATATGTATAAATATAAAACTCTATTTTCTAAAAGCAGATATTTAATAATTTTGAATACTGTTATGTTAAAAAAGATTTTTCAGATAACTGTTACCTGGTACAAAAATTTTAATGTCTTTTTATAAAAGAAATATTGCCCTTTATCTCATGTATACATTTGTATGATTTAGGTGTGTGCTGTACAGTGTTGTTCTTGTATACTGCAGCTTGAACATGCTGTGTTTGTTGTTATTTTTCTTTGCGATGATCTCTTGTCAGTGAGATACTAAGTCATAACGAAAAGTATATTACAATACTTTTAATATTTATTGCCACATCAGGTTGCAAAGTGGCCACAAGATTTCAAAAGGGATCCACATTCATCCCATCTTATCTCAAAATAAGGAACTTAATTGTGAATTATTGTGACAAGAAATCAAAGGGCTACAAACATAAATTTGCACAAAAGTAAATTATTGTTACTGTAATTGTAACGCCAGAGAAGTGGTGTGCTGTAAGTCTGTTAAATTATGTGCCTTAAGTCATTATATTGTTAACTGGCAATGAGATTGTTTCTAATGCAATAACATGGATTATAATGCTTGTAAATGATCCCAATGTTCATATGTTGCTCTCTTTTAACTATTTTAGGTATTTTGTTGTACACTTTTGCTTGTAATAATGTAATATCCTGATACTTGAAACAATTCTCAACATCATTATAATATTTATATATGTAATAAGAAATTATTTTATTTTTATGATATTGATGTCTGTCTATTTTGTGATTGTTCTATGTTGTTCACTTTTATTTTTCATTAGATATTCTTTATTCATGAATTAAAATACAAGAAATATACCAAGTAATAGTATGAGAAATATTTTATTATTTAACTAATCAGTACATAAATCTACAATTCTCATCTTTTTATTTCAAGAGATGAGATGAGCTGGATTGTGAAAGTTACTTTCTCAAAGTAACTAAGTTACAGTTAAAGATATATTCCTGAAAGTTAACTTAGTTACAATTATTGTTACTATACTTTGAAAGTAACTATATCAGTTACAAGTATCGTTATAGTTATTTTTTACAGTTGCATTTAATCATTGTAATTCTACTTTGTTTGTAAATCCATATTGATCCTTACACATGTAGAAAGGAAGCAGACTTTAATGTCAATCAATAGTTAAATACTTATATACAGGATAATTCTCACAATGAAGAAAACAGCAACCAACCACATTTGATTATTCTGTTTATTTGCTAAATAGTGCCATTACCAGTTTCACATTTTCCAGTTCGTCAGATAGCTAATCACATTGACTTACTTTTTTTATTCTACATTTTGCTTATGCACATAATTTTGTCACGTGGCGAAAAGTCGTTGGTTATGTGGTGCCCTACATTGCATTGTACTGTTGTTTACTGTAGTTGTTGAAGCAATGAGCACTTATTCCTCTTATGTGGAGCAACATAGCATGATTAACCACATTCACACACACAAACCAAAAAGTTTTTGCCACATAGAATACAAAGATGGTAATATTGCCAACATAACACTGCCAAAGATGTTTTCTATCAGAGATATGTACTTAGTTACAATTAAAGTTACTTGATGCAAATAATAAGGCTGTTACTGTCCGTTACCTTTAAAAGGTAACTGTTACTAGCAACACCATTACAAGTAACAAGCTAGTCCCCAACCCTGGAGATGAGCATAGTGATATATATCAACACATGGGGGGGGGGGAGATCTGAGCCCCAGCTTTTATCTTAGATTGCATTACATTTCATGTTCCCCTTGCCTTTGTGGTTTCATTTGAAATTGTGTAATTTTTTTATAACTTATTAGAAGTGTGTTCCAGAACTCTTATCAGAAAGCTGCAAAACCCAATTGCAGTCATTGCTATAATATGGCCGAATTTTCCACTATATGAACAGTTTTAATGAACATAATAAATGCTTCTTTGTTCTTATAGTGCATGAAGAAGTCTAGTTGTAAAATTACATAGGATATTGGACAGTTATGACAGTTTTTGGGAACATGATTGTTGAAAGATCATGTAATCTCTTAGAAGAATTAGAAAAAATGTAGGTAAAATTTTTTTGAAAAGAGATAGATTGGCTAGCCAGTAATTACATAAGTTCTGTACCGCTGATAGACACACACACACACACAACAATATATGAGGGGAAGACAGGGAAGGGGTTGAGAAATGGGTAGTGAATAAGTGGGTTGAGGATGGAGGAGAGGAGAGGTTAGTGTAGATTCAGACCAGGAGGTTGGCGGGAGAAGAGGACATGTTAGAGGGCAAGTTCCCTTCTCTGTAGCTCTAACGGACTGGTATTGGTTAGTAGTATCCTGGATAGTTCTGAGGGGGTGGGTGTTGGTTGGTAGTATCCTGGATACTACCACCCATCACTAGACCCTCCCACCAACCTCTTGCTCTTGCCTCTATGCTAACCAGTCCCCTCCTCCATCGTCTCCTCACTACTCATTTCTCACCCCTCTTCCCTGCTCTACTCTCATAGATTGTTCTGTTTGTGTGCGCGCACACACGCGCGCAATTGTTTGTGTTTGTGTTTGTGTTGTGTGTGTGTGTGTGTGTGTGTGTGTGTGTGTGTGTGTGTGTGTGTGTGTGTGTCTCCTCATGGCCTCGTGAATAACCTTTTCCTTCCGTTCCCTTTCTCTTCCTTCCTCTCGTACGTGGCAAAGGAAACTATTTCCGAATGCTTGATGCCTATTTTTTGTTTCCATTTTTTGTGACTGTCAGCAGTACAGAACTAAGGTAAGCATTGACCAGCCAATGTATCTCTTTTCAAGAATATTTTAGCATCTCAGTGGAGAATTTCCATCAGTAATTGAAAAAATTTAGGTAGTAATGAGATCCTTGTTACATTCTAATAATTGTTGAAGTACCAGGTTCGTTACGTTAGCATATTGCGGTTGTGGTCTTCAGTCCAGAGACTGATTTTATGCAGTTCTCTGCCCTACTCTATCCTGAGTAAGCCTCTTCATAAGAACAACCACCCTCATCCATTTTATTGAATGTACTTGCTATAGTCATCTATTCATCTCCCTCTGAGATTTTTGCCTCAACCACTTTACTCCAATGCTGAACATCGATGATTCCTTGATATCTCAGAATGTGTCCTACCAATCACTCTCTTCTTTTAGTCAAGGCATTTCAGAAATTTCTTTACTCCCAGTTCTGTTCAATACCACCTTATTAGTTATGCATTCTACCCACCTATTCCTCAGGATTTGTATGCAGCACCACATTTGAACAGCTTCTAGCCTCTTCTTTTCAGAACCGTTTATCATCCATTTTTTATTCCCATACCTTGCAACAATCCACACAAATGCCTTATAAAAAAGATTTCCTAACACTTAAATGAAAATATGATGTTAACAAATATGTCTTTTTCAGAAATACTTTCTTCCCGTTTCCAGTCTGCATTTTATATTATCTGTACATTGACCATCATATGTTATTTTACTGCCCAAGTAACAGAAGTAATCTACTATATTTATTGCCTCATTACCTAATCTAATTTCTTTAGCATCGCCTGATTTTCTTAGACTACATTCCATTACTCTTGTTTTTCATTTTACTCACTCCTTTCAAGACTGTCCATTCAGTTTAATTGCTCTTCCAGGTCCTTCACTTCTCTGATATAATTGCAACGTTATCACCAAACCACAAAGGTATCATTTCTTCACCCTGAACTTTAATTCGTTCTCCAATTTTCTTCATGCCTAACTTCACAACTTGCTCAATGCACAGACTGAAGAACAAAGGGTAAATGTTACAACCCTGCCTTACTCCCTTCCAACCAATGCTTCATTTCCATGCCCTTCAACTCTTACAACTGCTGTCTGATTTCTGTTCAAGTTGCACATAATCTTCTGTTTTTTGTACTTTACCTCTGGTGACTTAATTATTTGAAAGAGTGTGTTCCAGTAAACATTGTCCAAAGCTACAAAAGCAAGATATAGGTTTGCATTTCCTTGATCTACCTTTGAAGATAATTCATGAATATTGCCTTATGTGTTCCTAAATTTCTCCAAAATCAAAACCAATCTTTCCCTATGGTTGGCTTCTACCAGTTTTACCATTCCTCTGTAAATAATTTGTGTTAGAATTCTGCAGACATGGGTTATTAGACTGATGGGTCTGTAAATTTCACACACACCTGTTCCTTCTTTCTTTGGAAATGGGGTAATTTGATTTTTTGAAGTCTGAGTGTATTTTGCCTCTCTCATACTTTTTGCAGATCAGGTAGAGTAGTTTTGTCATGGTTGTCTCTCCCAGAGACTAAAATAGTTTTGAGGCAATGTCATCTACTCCAGGGACTTGTTTCAACTTAGGTCTTTCAGTACTCTGTCAAATTCTTCTCTCAGTAATAGTATCTACTATCTCCATCTATTTCCTCTTCCCTTTATAGAATATTGTCTTTTAAGTTCATTTTCCTTTTAGAGCTTTTCTATATATTCTTTCCACCTTTCAGCACTCCTTTCTTTGCTTAGAACTGGTTTTCCATCTGAGTTCTTGTTATTCATACAGCTGCCTTTCTTGTCTCCAAACATTTCTTTTACTTTCCAATAGGTGATATGTACCTTTCCCCTAGTTATCTATTCTTCTAAATCCTTGCATTTGCCCTATAGCCATTCATGATAAACCATTTTGCACTTTCTGTCAATCTCATTCCATTTTACCTGCTTCATTTACTGCATTTTTACATATTCCATTTTCATCAATAAAATTCAGTATTTCTTGTGATATCCAAGGATTTTTTGTAGATCTTTTCTTTCTACCTGTTTGTCTTCTGTATTCTTCAATATTTCATCTCTCAAAGCTATCCATTCATCTTCTATTGTATCACTTCCCCTGGTTCCTGTCAATTCTGAAACTCCAGGAACCTGAGGTTTCTTCAATTTATCCAGGTCCTACCTCCTTATTTTGCTACCTTTCTGCAGTTTATTCAGTTTTAGTGTACATTTCTTAACCAATAAGATGTTTTCAGAGGCTATGAACTTATTAGTGTGCAAACAATGTCTTGGGATATTTTTCCCGAACTTCACTTTGTAGTCCACTGAGATGGCTGCTCATAACAGCTGTGCCATCACAGGTTTGGGCAATTTGTTTTCTCCCACAGTTACACTGTTTCATTATTTTACTGACATGTTTGAAAACATCTGTTGCAGTTCTGAAATCCTGAAAATAGAACATCAGCTACTGCATCTATTAAATCATTTTGAATAATGTAAACATTGAACATTTTTCTTTGAATGGAACATCAAAATTGACATTTGCAAGAATAAGTTTCATGCGATTTTCTTTGTTCACACTTTCAGAATTTTTCTCATGGCCTCAAAAATATAGTTCATTTTTTGCTAAACAGCAAACTACATTATTCAGTCTGTTCAATATTTCCTTACTCTTTCTTGGTGGGTCATTGTACAATTCTATTTTTACCTTCCATTGTGAACTCAAAAGAACATCAATTGTACGGTGTGCAAAAATTTGTTGTCTTTTTAAAAAAGTAGGAAGGTGGATTTAAGAGAACATATTTCTTCACTGCTACATTAAGATAATTTTAAATGACAATAGCCTTTCTTATTTTAAATAATTTGCTTTGTCCCAAACAACAGATGGGTCCAACAATAAAAACTGTTTATCACATCACAGCTGCAAAGCTGTTATGAAAATGTCTCTCAAATTCCTTTCTAAGAACCACATTTTGCCTTGACACACATTGAAATGTTACAGTAAGACATGGACTGCCATTGCCAATAACATTTCTTTCTGTATAAGATAGGAAAGAAAGGGCAGTGAAATAATTTTAGTACAATGCTTTCACTACCCATTTCAAAACTACTGAAGTCATACAGAGGAACACAAGCCATAAATAACACAATAATAGTCACCCTGCCACCAGCACATCAAGTTGTTGACAACAGAAACAATTTGCCGGTTGCCATCTAGCCAATAAGTGGGCAGAGCTGACGCTCCTGTAGTGAACCTCGCACAGTGAGGGAATGTTTGGCGAAAACGTTGCCAACGCCTTAGTTCATGTTTAGTGCATTCCATACTACCATGAGTGTGGCTGGTGGGGAACACTTGAATTGGAGCATTATCCCAGATCAGATCTTGTGTTGTTATCACGCAAAATCAGATGATGATGTCCGCAGTCAGGGGGAAGAAGTTTTACCGATCAACCACAGAGATTCAGCTCGGAAGTTTAATTGATGAAAACACTGGCTGTGGAAGCCTACATGTAATAAATAATGTAGTTAATACTTATTAAGAAAAATATCATAATTTTATGCAGGCATTTCCCCAGTTATGCCATTGTTCACAAGTACAAACTAAAAGAAAGAAAAAATATTCCATTACCCTTTAATGTACTATAGATATGTAATCTTTGGCACAGAAATGGCCAATGTAATTCTTAAATGTAAATTAAATATGTGTCTCCCTCATAAATCCTTTTTTTTTATACTAAAAAGGAGGTTAATAAGTAGAAATAATTAGTCATGTATGCAGCAAAATACCTGTAAATGGCCAGATTGTAGCCATATAAATATTTTTTCCCATTTTTATGTCTTCTTCGTTAGTCCAAATAACATGTTGTGCATTATAATATTGATTTTTAATTTGATCTTTGGAACATGGAACTAACAATTATTGTATGACAGTCTCTCTTCATAAATGGATGAAAAGATTGGAGTAATCAATATTACATACTATATTAAATATATTAGACAATATTTCAAAATACCTGTTAAAGGATTATTCCCTGGATGATTGATAGATTCCATGAAAGGATAATGAGCATTTATGACACTATCATCCAGATGCATTTGATAGTTGTTGCAAAATTTTGTGGTATTTGACATGCAGACCTTGACAGATTTTGGAGCCAATCACCAAAATAACTGCAGAGACAAAACAGAAACCAGTGTGAAATTATAGCAGATGTCCCAAAAACTAGTGCATGTCTTAGTGCTTTTCCCAGAAAGCTTACTTAAAGATCCCAGAAAATAAGTATTCTTTAAACATCTTGGTTTAGGTCAGCGATTACAGGATTTGACTACTTCCACAGTGCAACAGTAGACTGAGGTACAAACAGAAGTCCAAACTTATGGTGGTCCATTGATAGTGACCAGGCCAAATATCTCACGAAATAAGCATCAAATGAAAAAACTACAAAGGACAAAACTTTTCTAGCTTGAAGGGGGAAAACAGACGGTGCTATGGTTGGCCCACTAGATGGTGCTGCCATAGGTCAAACGCATGTCAACTGCATTTCTTTAAATAGGTACCCCATTTTTTATTACAAATTCATCTAATTTGTAAATAAATATGAATGTTTCATTTGGAACACTTTTTTCGCTTTGTGATAGATGGCGTTACAGTAGTCACAAATGTATAAGTAGGCGGTATCACGTAAAATTTCGCCAGTGCAGATGGTATTTGCTTCGTGATACATTACTCATGTTAAAATGGACCATTAACCAATTTCAGAAAAGATCGATATAGTGTTTATGTATAGCTATTGTGATCAACATGTCCAACGAGCCTGTGCTATGTATGTTGATTGTTATCTTGGAAGACATCATCCAAGTGTCCAGACCTTTTGTCAGATAGTTAAGTTATTTAAAGGGACAGGAAGTGTTCAGCCACAAGTGAAATGTCAATCATGACCTGCAACAAATGATGATGTGCAAGTAAGTGTTTTCACTGCAGTTGCAGCTAATCTGCACATCAGTAGCAGACAAATTGAGTGAGAATTGTGAATCTTAAAAACATCTGTGTTGACAATACTACAGCAACATAGCCTAAATATCATCCGAACTATATTTCTATGCACCAGGATTTGCATGGCAATGACTTTGTACGTCATGTACAGTTTTTCCACTGGGCACAATATAAATTACAGGACAATAACAGAGTTTTTTCACACACATACTGTTTAGTGACGAAGCATCATTCAGAAACAGAGGTAACATAAACCAGCATAATATACACTATTGAGCAATGGAAAATGCACGATGCCTGCGACTAGAAATCAGCGACCATGGCAGGTTAAGGTATGGTGTGTCATAATGGGAGGAAGGATAATTGATCCCTATTTTATCGATGGCAATCTAAATGGTGAAATGTATGCTGATTTCTTAAGTAATGTTCTACTGATTTTACTACAAGATGTTTCACTGCATGACAGAATGGTGATGTACTTTCAAAATGATGGATGTCCGGCACATGGCTTTGCCTGCAGTTGAAGTGGTCTTAAATGGAATATTTAATGACAGGTGGACTGGTCGTAGAAGTACCATACCATGGCCCGCACTTTCACCGGATCTTACAGCCTCACATTTCTTTCTGTGGGGAAAATTGAAAGATATTTGTTATCGTGATACACCGACAATGACTGAAAAGATGCATCACCGCAATTTCAATGCATGTGTGAACATTACTGAAGGCGAACTACTTGCTGTTGAGAGGAATTTCGTTATGGATATTACCAAATGCATTGAAGTTGAAGGACATAATTTTGAGCATTTATTGAAGTCGTGAGGTAATTACAGGTAATCATGCACTAACAGCATGTCTTCTCATATACCCACTGTTTATCTAAAATTGTGAGCAATATGTTTGTGAATATTACAATTCTATCTATCACAAGCTGACAAAAGTGTTCCAAATAAAATATTCATATTTATTTTTATTTATTTATTTATTTAAGCATCCACTTCATCAAATTATTGATATAGGATATTGCTTACACGTTTTTTACATAAGTATTCAGATTTCTGTATACACATACAGAATGTATATATGGCACATCACAACAAAAATGAGTCATTACTATATTACATTTATTAAGTAGTTTTTAGCATGTCTAAATAATAATACAATCATTATACAGGAGAAATTCCTAGCAGGAAAAATATATATTAAAAAAATAGATGAAGATTACTTACCAGGCGAAGGAGCACAGGAAGTGATAATAGCACAAATAAATCAATAAATTCACACACACACACACACACACACACACACACACACACACACACACACACACACACACACACACACACAAATGCTAGCTTTTGCAGCCTAGCTGCTTCATCAGGCAGAAGGGAAGGAGCATATTCTCTCTTCCCGTTGCCCACCTGGTCTCAACCTCCGCTAAATTCAAATTCCCGCCCACCATCTTGAACATCTTTGTCTCGATTCTCTGGACAAAGCCTCTGCCTCAAGTGGTATCTCTGTCCAACTTCTTTGCTTGTCTGCCTAGGTGTGCTTGCGTTTGTGTATATATGTGGGTGGGTGTGTATTTGCTTACCCTCCTTTTTTTCGCTCAAGGTAAGTCTTTCCTGTCCTGGGATTGGAATGACTCCTTACCCACTCCCTTAAAACCCTCATCATTTCCTTTTCCCTCTCCTTTCCTTCTGTCTGACGAAGCAGCTAGGCTGCGAAAGCTAGTGTTTGTGTGTGAATTTATTGATTTATTTGTGCTACTATCACTTCATGTGCTCGTTTGCCTGGTAAGTAATCTACATCTATTTTTTTATATATAAGAATACAATCAATATCATACAATAGGTGACAATAATTACAGTAGTTATATGTGAGAAAACATGACATTAAGTTTGACAGATATTCACTGACAGTGTAATAACATTTAAAGATTAATGAATCGCAGACACCCACAGTAGGGCAAAAGCAGGATTTATGCAGAATACTGAATCAATATAAAGACGTATTTGTGTGTGTGTGCTTAATTGTTTTTCTATCTTTGTACCTGTGCTCTTTCGCCTGGTAAGTAAACCACATCTTTTTTTATACATATTTTTCCCACTAGGAATTTTTTCCTCTATAAAATAAACACACACACAGATACAAACACACAGTATTCTCAATAAATCCTGATTTTGCCCTACTAAGAGTGTCTGTGATTCATTAATCTTGTCCCAAAATAAATCACTTTGTGCTTCTATGTCCTCATTCAGCATAACTTCTCTTAACAACTTTGCTGTGGCTATCAAATGTATATTATTTTTTACTGGCCATTGTTTATTCTGTGTGACAAATGGTAAAGGAAAATGATTATCTTTCTAATTGCTCCGACTCGAAGTTTAATGTTACTTTATATTTGGCTAACCAATCTGTTCCTAACAATACCCTTGCATTGACTTTTGGCAATTTGCATAAAAGCGAATAATCCAATAGTGCCGGCCGCAGTGGCCAAGCGGTCTGTGGCGTGCCAGCCACGGTCTGCACTGTCACTACGGTCGGGTGTTTGAATCCCCCCTCTTGCATGGATATTTGTGCCGTCCTTAGTATTAGGTAGTTCATAAGTAGTTTGTAAGTTTAGGGACTAATGATGCTGTAGTTAAGTCCCATAAGCTCTACAAACATTTGAACATTTCATCCAATAATGATTAGGCACTCTTATTTCATGTTTAATAGCATACCCTTTCAAACCTGTTATACCAACTACGTGGACACCTGTAACAGGTAATGTTGGACATAAGTCTTTCTTTTTAAAAGTAAATACTAATTCCTGAGAAATAAGGGAAATGTTGCTGCCAGAATCAATGTCAGCTCAACATCAATATCATAAATGTTCCCACATATAATAGGCTTTCTGGTACCTCTTCCTCTTGTAATAACCAATCACATATTGGAACTTTGTGAGTCAATGCTATCATGATTTGACTATAATGGGTCTGAGGTTGTGCTGTCACAATACCCTCAGATGAATTTGTAGTATTATTTGCTGGCTCTGTCATCTTCCCCATTTGCTGTGTCGAAAATAGATTATTTCTATACCATTTATTATTATTAACTCTCTCGCTACTGCATGATTTTTGAACGCTACATAAATTCACTTCTTTCCTCTCGGCAGAGGTATACAAGTTCGTATTTCGCCTATTATCTGGGTTCCCACTATTACCTCCACATCCATTATCATTCTGATTTCTGTTCATCAAAGCATCTATATCTTCAGCGGATAACAATAAATCTTTGAAACTGCTCCATCCACGACACCAAAGCTGTTGCTGGACATAGTGATATGGTAGGCCTGTGCACTAAAAGCCGAGCAAGTTGCATCTCATCAAGAGGAGTATCTAACAATTTTAGATCTTGTGAAATGCCACTCCAAGTATTTCTTTATGCTACTCCATGAATTATTATAATTTTTAGGATCGGCTAGCACAATCATAACTTTTTCCTGAGTAGTAGCAGACCAGTACTTATTCTTAAATTTGTCTTGGAAATCAGCCCATGCTTCAAACTCATCTGCATGAGCTGATATTGATTCCGCAGCGTCTCCTATCAAATAACCTATAGTGTTGTCAATTTTCTTAGAACCCGAGCAAGAATGAGGTAATGCTCGTGAAAAAACGTTTAAGAAATGCTTCAAGTACACATTCCCGTCTCGCTTAAACTTTGGAAACCGTTTTGTCATACTTGTTTCTGTTCCTAATTGCAACTCCTCTCTATCTCTTTCGGCATGGCCATAATGGTTCCCGCCGATTTCTTTGCAAGCTCCTGTTTCGTATTATCTAATACGGTTTGAATTCTTTCCAATTGTTGTGTAATTTCTGACGGAATAGTTCCCCGAGTGAACCTCGAGGCCGCTGAATCTACTGACTCCCGTACCTTTTGTTCGATCATTTCCTGTATTCGTTCATCAAAACCGTTGGAGCTTTCATATTCCACGACTATTTCAGTGAAATCCTTAACTTTCTCTAAATATTCTACTCGTTCCTGCGTCTCTGAGATTCGGGAATGTACATTACACAAATCGTGCTTGGCGACATTTTGTAAATCTTTTATGTTACATTGCATTACATTAATTTCTGCACACACCTCTTCTCGAAGCTGCTTGCACTTTGTTCCTACTTCTCCCAGTAAACCAGTACCGGTATGCAAAATTTTAAGGGCTGCTTTGACTTTTTCTATCTCGCCATTTATTACACGTTCTTCCTCCCTAGACTCGTGAATATGCTGATCTAGCTTTTCCTGGGTGTTAATCAAGGTTTCAGTTAACAAAGCGGTTTGAGATTTAATTTGATTGTTAATTTCTTGTGTCAAAGTGGATTTTGTAGTTTCACTTTGAGTTTCTAATTGTGATATTAAATCACTGCCTTGAGTTTCTGATTTTGATGATAAGTCGGTAATTTCGCAGATATCCCGTATAGAGCGGATATAGCGAGGCTTCGATCTCCAAACGATATATATCGTAGCGATTAAGTATCGAAACGATAGATATCGAACAGGTGAATGTCGTAGTAGAATAATGGATTAAATTTGCGGGCCATTTGAATAGTGAGATTCTGTTGTTTCGTGTTCAGTGTAATGGCTAATGGAAGTGCAGAGGAAAGTGATTTCGTCATTGACATGGAAGGAACTGATTCCGAAACTGTCAACTACAGAGAAATGTATAGAGTTTTGCCGATTTTTTAAAATTATTACCAGACGTTGACTTAAAGAAATGTATTGACTGTCATAGTATCGTAGTGTGAAAGTTATCCGTAATAGTGCTGACAAAAACTTCCCGTTCTTATTATTTTGCGGCAATTGCAGGAAAAGAACGGCGTTCAGAAGAAACACGTGGTTTGAACATTGCAGATTTGGAATAGAACCAAGTATTATATTAGTTTCATGTTGGGTAAGGAACTTTTCGTTGGAAATTGCTGCCTCAGAAACTGGTCTTGCATTGAACACTGTATATGAATGTTATGGGTTTTGTAGGGAAAAATGTTACGTTATTGTAACGAATAGTAGTCAGCCTATCGGAGGAGTGGGGAAGATCGTTGAAATTGACGAATATCATATTAGTAAAAGAAAATATAACAGAGGACGTGTACTGAAAAACGAGGTGGAACGCATTTGGGTGTTTGGTGATATTGAGAGAGAAAGTAAAAAGTGTTTTATGGTAAGGTGCATTCAAGGGAAAAGGCAACTTTAGTACCTCTTATCAAACATTTCGTACTACCAGGGACGAAAATTATAACGGACGGATGGGCTTCGTATCAAACACTAAAAAATGAAGGCTTCCAACACGAGTTCGTCAATCACAGTGTCGAATTTGTATCTTCAGAAGACTCATATGTGCACACACTGAACGTAGAACGTCTGTGGAAAAGTGTGAAGAGCAATATAAAACGGGAGGGCCGGCCAGGTGAACACGACGAGATGTACTTGTTTATATCGTGTTTACATGGCATAGCCTGAAGCGGATTTCCTAATCCACTTAACATGGCAGCTGAAAAACAGCTGATACAGCTCCTGGTTTAAGTCAGCAAATTAGCTAATTTTCGTTACTTAAATACATAGATTCAGTGCCCACTCTAATATTTATACATCTCTTTCACTGAATAAAATGTTACTTTATCCATATGAGTCGAAAATTCTTAACAAGAAAACACAATCTGAGAAGCCAAGAACGCTTCAAAAACGGTTGCGTTTACATTGGCACGAAAATCGATTGTGGAACTGGAAAACCGCTTTAAAGAAGCGGATTTCCAGAATCGATTTCAACATTTTTTTTTTTTTTTTTTTTTTTTTTTTTTATGTCTCCTACCGTTTCGGCGATATGTGGTTAGAAATACATGCATCTACAACACAGTTACAACAAATACTTTTAAAAAATCTGCATTTTAATCAAGTACAAGGACTGAAATAATTGGATGTACACCAAAATGTTAAAGAAAATGGGTGGAGTGAGGTCAGATATGACGGATTAGTTTAGTCTGGGGTGTCAAAGGACAAAGGAATCTGAAGGCACAGAATGAACTCTGGACCCTTTGGAACAATATCGCGAAATGATGGGCTGGATAAAAAGTTCAGGTGCGCTAAAATTCTGTAAATAAATCACTTCCTGGCCAATCTATACGATTAAAAAATCTTACTTGTATACAAATATCCAGCATTTCGCGGTTTCTATGCAGGTTTCCTCGTAGTTTCCTTCCTTAAAAAAGTTATCTTCGACATTTACAAATGTTCAAATGTTTGTAAATCTATCAGACCAAACTGCGTGGTCATCAGTCCGTAGCTTACAAACTACTTAAACCTAGGTAAACTAACCTAAGGACAACACACACAACCATGCCCCAGGGAGGACTCGAACCTCCACGGCGAGCAACCGCGCGCTCCGCAGCCAGACGTTTTAGACCGCTCGGCTACTCCACCGCGGCTCGACTTTCCTGGCGATTCATTGACAACTATAACTAGGATTGCAAAAGTGTTGTGAGAAACATTACAGAAAATGGTGGCGGTATCAAAGAAGGCAAATAATTCAGACAATGAAAACTACAATGGGCCCACAGGCGAACTGCATCTTCATCTACATACATACTTCGCAATCTTCGTAAAGGTGCGTGGCGGAGGGTACTCAGTACCACTACTAGTTGTTACGAAATTTTGCTTCATTTTCCGGTCGTCTAGGTCTCCTTTGCGATATAATATTTACATTAATTAGGCCTGCCAAGTAAGCATTCGGCTCATTCATAGTCATTTTGTTATATAATATACCCACGTTCTGCGTCAGTAATATTCTGGAAACATTTCAGTGTGGAATATTTACAATCTGGCCCTAATTCATGGGTGGATGATAAAAGTTTATTTCTCACGTCGGAAATTCGACCTGTTCTCTTCCTTTTCTTCGTTGAATGTGACAGTTGACTGAAGGTGATACTTTCCTCATCTTCATTTTTTATGTTCAATTCCACAGTTCAGTTAAAACGTAAAATAAACTAAAGAAATTCACACAACACACAAAGCACTAACTTAACCTCGCCAACAGCAGATTCTCAACACCTGGACTACGGAACGTAAACGAGAGGTGAGATAGGTGCTGCCAACTAACCCCTTTTTTTCCTAGTTTCACATTGACTTACCTCCTTTTTCCCGTGGACGCTATATTTTTAAACCGCTGTAAGTTTGAGACTATCCCCCTTCTTTCCATGAAACAAAAACCGATAAAAGCAACTTGTTGAAAGCTTTCTAAATCTGTAATAATCTAAAATTTCATTTTTTTGATTTACCCCCCTTTTCCTGTGGACCCTTCATATCCTCGTACTTTCGTTAGCAGTCTGCGACGCGGCACCGTGTCGAACGTCTTTCGAAAATCAAGAAATATGCAGTCTTCCTGTTGCGCTCCAACCATAGCACGCAAGATGTCATGAGAGAAAAGGACAAGCTGATGCATGGACAGAAGCTTTTCCGTCTCGAGGAAATTTACTGTATTAGAACTGGGAATATGTTCAAGAATTCTGCAGCAAACTGATGTTATCGATATAGGTCTGTAAATTCGCGGGTCCGTTCTTTTGCCTTTCCTATACGTGGGAGTTACCGTGACTTTTTCCAGTCGCTTGAAACAGTGCTGGATCGAAGATTCGCGATAAATGTGGCCAATACACCAGAGTACCCCCATCAGGACCTGGCGACTTGTTCGTTTTCAACTGTGTCAGTTGTGTCTGTACACCGACTATGCCTATTACTAGGTCCTCCATTTGGGAGTTAGTGCTATCATCAAATAAAGGTATGCTTGCATGGTCCTCCTGCGTGAATGATTCCTTAAATATTGAAATTAAAACTTCTGTCTTCATTATGCTGTCTTATGTCACTGCCCCAGAATGATCAACGAGTTACTGGGTAGAGGCCTTTGATCCGCTTACCGATTTTACACGAGACCAGTATTTTTCGGGTTCTCGGCTTGCTTTTTCTCTTTTGCTAAGGTATGACAGTGGTAATTATTGTATGTTTCGCGCATAGATCTTTTTATAGACTCGCGAATCTCTACCTGATTTGATTTGGCTGAAATGAAGAGGTTGGCGCAGTAGAGGACTTCGTCACACCAGTCGTAACAGTGAAGAAGAAGGAGGGAGGAGGAGATTGATTAAGAAAAGTGGAATCAGAGATTTGTAGAGAGAAGAAAAGGAGCGCGATGAGGGATAGAGAGAAGATGGGCAAAGAATGGAATAGGGAAAGAAGAGGACATTAACAGAGAGAGAGGGCACGGAGATGAACAGTGGCGAATAATAGATAAATAACTAAACTAGATGGGGAGGAAAAGAAGAACAGAGGAGATGGGCTAATGGAAGACTGGAATAAATAAACAAGTACAGACTGATGGAAATGTTACTGTTTCACCTAGTGAGCTGTGTTTGAATAAAGCAGGTGTTCTGTTGACAAATTGCTGCAGCTAATAAAATACTGAGTGTATCAGTGACCTGCTGCTCATTGATAATAACTACAAATGTTCTCATGTTGCGAACAAATGAAAAGTGTTAAAAGCTACACCTGTAAATATATAATATTCTTTGCACATTTACTTCATAAATAGTACTCATTTCATGTGCACGTCGTGGCAGAATAAATCTTCTGTTTGGAAATTACTCTTATTTCCATGATGTATAACTATTTATATGAGCTAAATGTATCCATGATGATTACTTTTGTGTTAAAGGAAGAGAATAATAGGAGTGGCAGAAAAGATGGGAGAGAGAGAGAGAGAGAGAGAGAGAGAGAGAGAGAGAGAGAGAGAGAGAGGCGAGATTTGTGTGCTTAGCAGCAGGGCGAGGAGAGGCGAAGCGAGACTCGAAGTGAACAGTCATGCCGGGTTACTCGCATGCCCGAGTCCAGATAACAGTCAGGCAGTGAGTATGTGACTGACCAGAGACTGTATAGGAAGAGAGTGGCCAACCGACTGATGGCCGCCATATTTTTACCAGACTATGAGCGGGACGTACACTTACATAGCGTCCCGGCATAAAGCAGCCACTTAACGGTTGAAATAAGGCAGCAGTTCCACCCATGAGAACGAAGCTCATCTTCTAGCTTACTAATGAGTACGTGGTTTTAAAAATGCCATTCATCTATGAATATACAGACCTAATAAATTTGTAAGCAAATAAGTCTCGTGAAACAGTTTCTATGACTGTCGAATATTAATACCATATTTTATGATGTTCTGGTAACTTCGACAGTTGGCAGCTGATTAATAAGAAGGAGAGGTATTTCATGTTAAGTATCTCAAACACGATGCTATTTCAGAACTTTCTGTCTACTTATCCATCGCTGAAATTAGTACATTATTAACGCTTTCCGCCGGAAAATAATGCCTTTTAAGTGTGCTCCTGTCGATCTTATAACTTTTTCCGACCCTGGAAAATACCAGAAACGTCATTATGTACATACTTCAAGGAACACAGTACTATAGAATATCGGAGAAATACCGATATTGTCTCTACTGAAACAGCAGAAACAGAATCAAAATAGGTAACTGAATACCTATAACGAGTCAATAGTACTACCCTCCTCCATTTTTCATGTTACATTCCATAACCAATTAATAGGAATGTGAATAGCCCATATACGCAGCAAAGAGGGAAGTGACGTAGCGACGATAAAACATACTTTGTAGCATAACATGTCAAAAACCAAAACCACGAACTAACAAAACTCTCGAAAGTACTGTTTAAAAAAAAATATCGCAATCGAATTCGACTTCGTACGCAACCGCTACACCACGTGGGAATTGCACAGGCAGTAGTTTCAATTCCTGATGTTCATCAATGGCTTTATTGCATTGGATAGAGCAGCAGAAAATATTTACTTCACACATATAGGAATAATTCGTTGGTTTCAATAAGTTGCCTTTACGGTTCCCACTTTCTCGGTTAACTTTCACCGCCACTGTTTCCGTATTTCCTCATGCCTTGCGAACATAAGCATCATATAACAATCTTCACTTCGGTTTTTACTACCAAGAGAGGAACAACGAGGCATCTCTCTTGACTGTCCTTAATGATTACACTCAGTAAATGACTTCAAATCAACATTTAATCTCGAAAATTGCCGCGAAGTTCTAAAGTTATCGTCAACGACCGATGAACAACACGTTAATTTACCTAAGTACAACCGACAGAAGACGTGCAAAAGTGGAGCAGTGCCTAACGTAATACAGCCTGTATGTCATTGTACAGTGAAAAGGCTGTCAGAAATTTTAAGACACTCCACAGTACAGAAATGCACACTGCAGCTATTCACACATATACAAAGCTCGAAAAATGTGGTAAAAACATGGCGTCCTGGGTTGTTAGCCCATCAGGAGTGTTATCACGCAGGGCGCCGGCCGCGGTGGCCGAGGAGACTGAGGCGCTTCAGTCACGGTCTGCACGGCCACTACGGTCGGGGGTTCGAGTCCCCCCTCGGGCATGGATATTTGTGCCGTCTTTAGTATAAGATAGTTCATAAATAGTTTGTAAGTGTAGGGACTGATGACCCCTTAGTTAAGTCCCATAAGCTTAACAAACATTTGAACATTTTTTTTCACGCAGGACCACTCTCTCCCTATACAGGCGCTCTAACCCGAGTCATGTTAGCCTGGACACGGGCGGTTCGGTGCCCCCTTAACCGGCCTAGCCCTAACTGGTCAAACAAAGTGCGCTGCAGCGCTCTAATCGATCTCTCATTTCTACTCACAAGGGGAGGCCGCCAATTGTTAAAATCAGATTCATACAGCGCATAATGAAAGCTCATGGCCAGAGGTGTAATTTGGCAAAGCACCAAGATGCACTTCGCAGCCGTTGTCGAGAAAATCGACAATTAAAAAAAGCCGTTGCGGTGAAATACTCTCTACGATCTCTACGATTAGTAATATCGTACAGAGGCGTGGCGTAGCGGTAAGCGCTCGGGTTCGTAATCCGTAGGTCGCCAGATCGAATCTCGCGGCCACGACAAACTAGTTTAAAACAACTTATTATATACAACTGGCGACTTCGAACATCATTATGTCCGCAAACAAAGTTGTATTTCACAAATGTTATTAATCGTCTTCATAATGTTTACCACGTATATTTAACGGAAGAAGTATAAACGATATTCCGAATCGAACAGGTATAGTGTAAGTCATACCTGACGAACGATAGAACAATTTTTCAGAATGTCAGTCAGGTGTGTTTCCCAACAGATAATTTAAAAAACAATTGTTCTTGTAAAAACGCATCGTTTATCAGATGTGCTCGATGTCGTGCTGTTTCTGCTTTCCATATTTCTATGATAACTATCACTCTGGTTCGTGAATTAAAAAAAAAAAAAAAAAAAAAAAAAAAAAGAGAGAGAGAGAGAGAGAGAGAGAGAGAGAGAGAGCGAGTTGCATGCCGCGAGATTCGATCCCGCGATCTTCGGATTACCAATCCGAGCGCTTACCGCTACGCCACGCCTCTGTACAATATTATTAATCGTAGAGAGTATTTTACCGCAACGGCTTTTTTAATTGTCGATTTTCTCGACAACGGCTGAGAAGTGCATCTTGGTGTTCTGCCAAATTACACCTCTGGCCATGAGCTTTCATTATGCACAGTATGAATCGAATCTGAATTTCACAATTGGCGGCCTCCCGTTGTCAACACAAATGAACTGTCACAAACCTATAGTAAAACAGGCGAGAATGAGGAAAATCTATCCTGTACAGAAACTTGTACTTAGACGTGAACTCGTCCTTGCAGGAAGTGAGGACGTGTTGATTGCTTTATCCCTTTTGTGATGTGGAGGCGTGTGATACACTTCCAATAACATTATACACAATGCCCTTACAAAAATTACACACAAAATTAAAAAAAAAGAAAAAAAAAAACCCTACCAAACTCAAATTCTGCCACTTCTTCTAGAGGAGGTACCACTGGATATTCGAAAATGTGGCTGCAATACGACGGATGTCCAGCCCGCTCGTCCTGTATGCAACGCAAATATTGCAGCAACAATTTCCTGGACTTTGGATAGGACGAAATTATGTTGTAAAATGGCCAGCGAGGGACCCCGACTTGATTCCCCTTGTTTTCTTTATTTGGGGGGGGGGGGGGGGCGCACACAACGCTGCAGTTCTACCCCAGAAAGTATGCGTCGTCGAATCGTCGGTGCATGCTCTAACGTATCATCCACTCTAATTACATCTGTTCGTCGTTCTTTCGAAGGGCTATTGAAAGTATGCCTTTCAGTCCATGGTTAACATTTTGAACATATGTTGAAATAAAGGTTAAAGTTGTCTTCGAATACGATACCTTAATGTATGTGCTTTGGATGGTTGTTAGTAAATTGTTTATTACAATTAAGTCTGTTTGAAATTTCATTGCAATGTCAAATAATTCGACACTGTGTACTGCACGTAGCTGGCAACTCATTTCGCACTTACATTCAGCATGAAACGACGTTTCGTCGAAAAGAATATATATTTTGCGGTATACAGATGGTCACCAAATTGTTTTTCATAAAATATTTCGTTTAATGAATGTGTTCCATGTGATGTAATTTATAGTAGTGTAGGTTGAGACAATTATTCCTTCTATAATTTAGATATTTCGTACAGTAGTTGCTTTTTGAAGCGCAAAAGACCTCTTTATTTTTGAAGTATGAACAAGTAATTTCTTGTTTCAACTCACATTCATCCGGGAAGATAAAACGAGAAGTAATTTTCCTTAGCCCTTTGTGATAGGCAGATTATAACCTATGTCATGCATCCATATACAACATTTAGGTGAACCTGCATCCACTGTAGGTCTTAAGTTGATTCAAGCGGAAACAAAGCGTTACCATAGTCGCGCAGACCTACTTCACGGTTTACTGTTACGAAGCCTAGTGCGGAATGCCTGCTTGGTAGTGTTTGCACTGCTAAAGCCGATTATGCTCACCGTGTCCTCAAATTATAGCACATTTCTCGATTTTTTTACAACATGTGTCACAGTCAACATTAACAAACGCATTGTAACTGTCTTATGAAGAGCTGTCGAATGCAGTGGTTCCATTACAAGAACTTACGTGGCGAATATCGCATATATTTTCGGCACGGGTGGCTAAGATTAATGTAATTATAAATAATTTTAAGTAGACACTCAATGATATTTTGTATGTTTTCCTGCTCATATTCAGAGGACAATTTGCGCTGAAGCCCCTTTTAATTTACTGAGATCTAACTTTTGTATTGTTGGCATTAAATCATAAAAATATAGCTATTAAAAAAACTGGCACAAACTTCACTCCAATAACACACCACTAACGTCACCAACACAAGAAAATATGACTGTGTAGTACGATGTTGGCTTCAAGTATCATTCATTAAAATAATTCAATTTCCGTACTTCTTTTTTTCTTTATATTCATTATTTCGGTGTGGGGGGGGGGGGGAGGGCAGCCCCACTGCCCCTTATATACCGGGTGATCAAAAAGTCGGTATAAATTTGAAAACTTAATAAATCACGAAATATAGATAGAGAGGTGCAAATTGACACACATGCATGGAATGACATGAGGTTTTATTAGAACGAAAAAAAAGTATTGCCAGACGCGTGAAAGATCTCTTGCGCGATTCGTTTGGTGATAATCGTGTGCTCAGCCGCCACTTTCGTCATGCTTGGCCTCCCAGGTCCCCAGACCTCAGTCCGTGCGATTATTGGCTTTGGGGTTACCAGAAGTCGCAAGTGTATCGTGATCGACCGACATCTCTAGGAATGCTGAAAGACAACATCCAACGCCAACGCCTCACCATAACTTCAGACATGCTTTAACCCCATGTCATTCCAAGCATGTGTGCCAATTTTTACCTCTCTATCTACATTATTCCCTGATTTATTAAGTTTTCGAATTTATACTGACTTTTCGATCACCCGGTACATCTCTGTACTTGCTTCAATATCTCATTTGATAACGGTGCTAAAACCGTCCACCAAACAAAAATATATGTGCCCATCGAGGCTCTAGCCTGTGCCGACGGCCATACTCGATTATTCGCTTGTGGCCTGGCCGCGGTGGAGTGACCGAGCGCTCTAAGGCGCCTTGCTGCGGAACGCGCGGTTGCTTGTCGTCGGAGGTTCGAGTCCTCTTTCAGGCATATGTGTGTGTGTGTGTGTGTGTGTGTGTGTGTGTGTTGTCCTTAGTGTAAGTTAGTTTAAGTAGTTCGTAACCTAGGGACTGATAACACCGCAGCAGTTAAGTCCCTTAGATTTACAAATATTTGAACTTCTTGAAAAACCGACAGGAGGAAAAATAGTTCAAACGTTGATAACTATATGGGACTTACCTTCTTTGGTTATTAGTTCCTAGGCTAATTGGAAATGGCGAACAGTGTCCTAACTCAGACCGAGCCCGAGGTAGAACATTGAAGAATTATAAACCCTAAATTTCGAAGACACCAACTGCAAGACCTAGTACTTCAGAATTATCTGGTTTAATTGCTTAGGAGACGATGAATTTCTTTGAGCGTTTCCACATTAACGTAGATTTTCTGACATTGTAAGGAAGGATTATGGATTGTGAAGTCACTAAAGGTCAATGATGTGGTAGAAAGAGGAGTGAAATTAATTGTAGACTTTAATAACCTTCTCGCCACAGATGGGGAACAGAAACAACACAGTGCTGAAAGCTGTACCCTGATGTTACAAAAAACACTTTCAGCAAACGTATGGAATAGTTTTCATTGTATCCTTCTTAAAGGTGGCAAACTATACAATTTCACTCTGTTTTCTAATTAAATTGATAAATGTAAAAACCAACAAATCAGTCATTTTATTCCATCACAATCTATTTCATAGTTTGAAAATTGCTAAATAATTCTCATACCATAATTTCGTTAATAGAGGTTCCTAGTCACGTATTTGATGGAAAAGACTGTTATAGCTCAGTTGGACTTTAAGTAGCAACAAACATGTATACAGTATAAATTACTTAGAACAATACTGCACTTCATTTGACTCATAAATCATGAGAAAATAATGGGGAGTTCCGGATATAATATGCGTAAATATCGCTAGTTGGCCCACAGGAGTTTTTTTGTAACTTTAAGCGCCCAGCGCACGGGTTAACATTATCCAATTGTGCTCAAACTTTCACTACCTTAAAATCTGATCATATTAAGATGTAGTAATACATTAATGATTTTTTTAAATAACTTGTGCGATGCTTGTCGCTGACTTCTGCCCTCTCTCTGCCAGCGTATCGATAAACATATGACATTTTTCACGTTCAACTTTTTTGCAACAAGCTGAAGGGAGAGAGCAGAACTGTTCGTCACTTACTTTCTTCTCCTTCATGTGTTAGGACGTGTTCCAAGATTTTGTCTAATCAATGTAAGTGTGAGCTTAGTTTTTTTTATTAATTTCAATAAACCCCCACAGTTAATTTGAAATATCTTACTTACTTACAATCCCTTCTCCATTTTCACTAATTTTAAAGTTGTTTATTTTCAGCAGATCCAGTACCTGATAAAGTGATGCTCGGATATTGTTGCAATTTGTTTCGCGATTGTACTAAAACATTCTCTGCGCAACTTTTATTTATTTCGTGTCTATCAATGGTTTATTACATTTTAATGCCTGCAGAAAAATCTACGCGATGTTTATGAAGTCCGATAATTTTGCGACTATCATGATTAATTTTCAACACGGTCATAGAACAATAGTAAACGAAATTCACAATCCCAGCATCAATTTATCGAAGTAATATTCCAGTCATCTCAGCTAGAATCACTACAGAACATGACCGAAATATTAGTACCAGCTCTCAATAAGGTAAAATTTAGATTCCGCCGACTTCTTCTGTAATGTTGCTTTCTGGTGTTGTATTTGCTACCGAAATTACGACCGCTACCATTTAATGGCGGAATCCAATAATTTTGTTTAAATTATCCCTTCCTTGTCAAAATTGCTCAGTAATTTCATTTAAAAATATTTCACTACCTGGAAAAATTTCATTTGCGGTCCCCAACCTTAACTATTAACGTAACACCCATTTTTCGTACGAAAGCAGCATTACAATGAGGTTCCCGTTGATACAATTCCGGAAATGAAATTTTCCCGATATCACTGCGATCACCCTAGAGGTCACTAATGAACATATTTTGTGAATATGAACTTCCTGTCTAGGCTTTGAAGGTGTTCTGTTGTATTTCTTCATTTTATTTTTTATTATTTTTTCCTGTACATTGTAGAACATCGTTATCGGAGCCCTAGTTCTATAGGTGGCGACCTTACGAGCCATACATCCCACGCACTTGCGTTCAGCTTGTTTGGTCGGAACCCACGCCGGCCTTCACAAGTACAAATTCCTGCCAAGTTGTAGTGTAGCTGACGTTTCCTCTCTCACTGGAAAAACGCGTAAAGAATGCCCTGCACCCGGCGAATTGAACAATTGTTCTGCGGTACAGTACACAGCCGCAATACAAACAGCAGTGGTTTTTTTTTTTTTTTTCCTCGCACTCGGCGAGTGTTCGTCTGCAAAACCCATGTTTTCACTCCCTCCCTTTTTATGAATTTTGTTGTTAGCAAACAAGTCCAGTTTTACTCCTGCTGTGAACGTATGAAATTCGTGCGCTGTCCAGAGATTTTGGCCGCTTCCGCATTTCTTTCTGAGTAAATATGCAATATTTTCGTACCTTTCAGAGCGTTACAGGAGGAAACGAAATGCTGGTAAATAATGAGACAGCCATTTCTAGAGCGATCAAAGAAGCGCTGCTTAAATTTAGTACTGTAAGGAACAGCATTTTTCTCTAAGCAGAAAATGCAAGGAGAATAAGAGGTAATGGGATTAAAAAATTCACGACCTACTTCTAGTATTTTACTTTTGAATGGAAACTGATGTACCTTGAAAAGAATGAGAAGTATTAAAAATTACAATATCGTTAAGCGATGTTAGAAAAGCAATTAATGTGGCTTTCGCTACGCCACAGGCATCAGCTCCTCTGATTAACAGAAACAAAATATTATTTTTAACTTTTCCCGGCGTAATGAATGTTCAAACAACTTACGGGTATGCTGCCGGGTGAAGTCGTCGACAATCACCGATATTTCGGCAGGAGAATACCCTGCCATTCTCAAGGCACAAATGCACTTAAGGAAGCAATGTGCAAGCGTATTTAATATCTCGGTTTGCAAAGGGTAAACAAGGTAGATAACACACACAGTACAAGTCACTGCAGAGTCAACACAACCAAAGATGACCAAACATCAACACTCCTTTGAGGCCTATAGTGTCTAACATTGGTGCTCCGACATATCGTGTAGCTAAACATCTTGCTAGTTTGTTGAGTCCAATGGTAGGCGGTGTGAACACCACATTAAGAACTCGGCGGATTTCTTACGTCGATTGCAGGGATTGCATTTGAATGACTCTGATATTTTAGTGAGTTTTGAAGTTGTGTCTCTCTTCACTCGCGTTCCTCTGTAAGATTCGTTGCAGCTAATTGAGGTTCAGTTTGGTGTCGAGTTAACAAATCCTTTTCGACATGTGCTGACATCCACTTACTTTTTATTCAATGGTCAGTACTATGAACAAACTGATGTAGTTGCAATGGGAAGCCCGTTGTCACCCATTGTGGCCAATTTGTTTATGGAGGATTTCGAGGAACGTGCTTTAGTGTCAGCGACTCTTAAACCTGCGTGTTTTTTCAGATATGTAGACGACACTTTTGTCGTTTGGCCTTATGGTAGTGAGAATTTAAACGGTTTTTTGGAACACATAAATTCAATCCACCTGAATATTCAGTTCACCATGGAGGTGGAAAAGAATGGCTGTCTTCCTTTCCTTGATGTCTTGGTCAGAAGGAAGGTTGATGGTACATTGGGACATTCTGTTTATAGGAAGCCTATTCACACTGATTTGTATCTGCCAGCTGATAGTTGTCACCATCCAGCTCAGCGTGAATGAGTACTTCGTACGTTGGTTCACAGGGCACATGCCATTTCAGACCATGAAAGTTTGTCAGCTGAGTTGTCCCATCTCGAGGAGACCTTTCGTCAGAATGTTTATAGTGACAGACAGATAAAACGTACATTGCGCTATCAGCGTTCTGTTACTATCATTACGATAGTAATGAAGTGGCGCTTAAATCTATGGCCTTTTTGCCTTACGCAGGAAGCATTTCCAACAAGATTGGTCGTATTTTACGGAAATATGATGTGAAATGTGTTTTTCGACCACCTTCTAAGATAAAGGCCCTGTTGGGGTCCGTAAAGGTTGATCTTGGCTTGCGTAAGGCAGGTGTATATCGTATTCCTTGCAGTTGTGGCATGTCATATATTGGTCAGACAATCAGGACTGTGGAAGACCGGGGCATTGAACATAAACGTTACACGCGCTTACAACAGTCAAGTAAATCCGCTGTTGCAGAACACTGCCTTGGCACCGGCCATCCTATGAAATACAACAACACGGAGATTCTGGCATGCACTTCCACCTATTGGGATAGTGTTATTAAGGAAGCTGTTGAAATTAAACTAGCAAGCGATCTTATAAACAGAGATTGTAGTTTTTGTTTAAATTCTACTTGGAATCCGGCACTGTCTCTCGTCAACAAACAGAGGGACAAAATTAATGCTGCCTCACCTGTTGATTAAGTCACTATCGATATTTTTGATGTTTGGTCATCTTTGGTTGTGTTGACTCTGCAGTGACTTGTCCTGTGTGTGTTATCTTCCTTGTTTACCCTTTGCAAACCGAGGTATTAAATATGCTTGCACATTGATTCTTTAAGTGCATTTGTGCCTTGAGAATGGCAGGGTGTCCTCCTGCCGAAATATCGGCGGTTGTCGACGACGTCACCCGGTAGCATACCCGTAAGTTGTTTGAATAAAATATTATTTCATCGCTGAAGGATCATTCAGTTAAAGATACATATTTTATTATTTATTTATTCGTTCGCCATTTACAAGGCAAACTATTAAAAACGTATTACAACATAAAATGTTTTTATACAATAAGACTTATCCTTATAAGCCGTCCAGTGGCATTGTCCTTGAATTAATGTACGTCCTCAAGTTCACCATTAAAACCATGCACATAAGTGTCATATGTTAAGAATAGCTACAACTGTAAACTCTCTTAGTCGTACAACAATAGAAACAAATGGAGGCAGAATAAAATAGCGTGAACACTTCCTAACGAAGTGGTATTCCACGTTTTCCATTGAAAACGGTTCTATCATTCTAGGAACTGCAGTACGTGGAAACAGAAATATTTTGATACCGTCCTCACAAAGAAACGGTTTCAGATTCTAGAGAGACGTAGGGGATAGATTACTGGGTTTAATTTATTTTCAAATATAGACAATACTGACCTATTCATTCATTTAGTTGTCTGCCGTACGACAACCAAACAATATAAAAATTTCGTCGTATGAAGTCTACGGTAGGTAAGAGTGATGCGCTTTCCCAACGGTTATCAAAACATTCCTTTACCTATATGCGATGTTTCTGATATGTTCACGACGGAAAACGTATTTCACCGTAGTGTCACAATTCGATTAGAGATGGAAAGATGATTGTCTGTTATAAAATAACATGCATTAACTAGCTACATAGATGGAATGACATGATCATTTGGATTTTAGTAGGCGGCATAGCGGCATATCCCCGCTTACTGCAAGCACTTTTATTGACGCCACTTCAGCAGCTTGCAGGTTGGATGAAAGTTATGATGACAACAAACACACAACACCTAGTTCCCTGCCGGGGATCGAACCCGGGCCCCTGGCATGGCGGTCAGAAAAGCTGCGACTATGAAGGCAGGCAGTTACAAACATTTGAAGGTTTCATTATTTACTAATACGACGGTACTGATCCAAAAATACTCAAATCACGCCGTTGTGAATTCTACTTAACATCAGTTGCCCCAACGATCATCAAACAATTCTTTTAAATGTGATATCTGGTTCAAAACCGTCTCCGCCTATCCTGAATTAAGTTCTCCGTGATGGCACTGGGATGGTTCCTTTTGAGGGGTACGGTTCTGCCCTTAGCAAAAAATCAGTCCGAGCTTGGGCTCCGCCTCTAATGACCACGCTGTCGCCGGGAGGTTAAACACTAATCTTTCTTTCTTGTTCCTGCGATTTTGCTAATGCGGTCAAATTGGCAAAGGCAGCTCGCCATGACAATGCAATAGACCGATTGATAGTGGCCACATAGAATCGGACATGCATTAACTAGTTAACAGATTTTTGGGTTGAATTTATTTTCAAATACTTGTCCTGCAATATTCAAATCTCGTCGTTGTGAGGTCAGCATATACTTACGCACTGCTCATTAAACCAGTTCTTTACCCACACGCGCGATAATTCTGATATCACTTGAATGGGAAAAGCAACTCTCCGTCTTGGGATACTTCGATTTGAGACATAATTTTGGAGTCACTTTAATTAGGCATTTATTAACCATATACTTACCTTCAATAGATCCATCAAAACTGTCTGTGGGTTCAAGAGCTGGACGTGACAAGCAAGGATGTGGACACTGGTCTGCAACTAAAGGATTTGATTAGTCCACATGTACTTTTATTACAGATGAACAGAATACTTAACTTTGATGTGCTTCTGTCTATTAAACAGTTCTGCAAGGTATCATTACAGTTCTTGGCAATACAGTTTTGTCTTTTGCTTTGTAGATGGCTGGCTCGCCTCTGTTGAACTTCTTGATCAATGACAATACTTGTACTGACTGGAACTCCCGTACTGTCTGTCGTTCCTGTGGTGCGCCGGTATATCTAGGCGAGCTCCTCTCTTCCTATTGGCCGACACTCGAAGCAGAGAGAGTATCCATGCATGTGACTGCTCCTGATTGGCTGAGAGCCCAGGACGACATGTTTTTACCAGATTTGGCTGGCTTTACATGTGTGTGAATAGCTACAGTGTGCGTTTCTGTACTGTGGTGTGTCTTAAAATCTTCTGATAGCGATTTCACTGTACAGCTACGTACTGGCTGTATTACGGTAGGCACTGCTGCCCAAAATCAAATGTTTGTACAGCTTATGGGACTCGACTACGGGGCCATCAGTCCCTAAACTTACAAACTACCTATGAACTACTTAATACTAAGGACGTCACAAATATCCATGCCCGAGGGGGGATTCGAACCCCCGACCGTAGTGGCCGTGCAGACCGTGACTGGAGCGCCTCAGTCTCCTCGGCCACCGCGGCCGGCCACTGCTGCCCTTTTGTACATCTGGTGTCGGTTCTATTCACGTAAGTTAACGTATTGTTTGTGGTCATTGACGATAACTTTAGAACTTCGCGGCAATTTTTATGATTGAATGTTGATTTGAAGTGATTTACTGAGTGTAATTAATAACGTGTATTGCATAATCATTAAGGACAGTCAGAAGAAATGCCTCATTGTTTCCCTGTTGGCTGTAAAAACTGAAGTGAAGATTATTATACGATGCTTATGTTCGCAAGCATTGAGGAAATGCGGAAACAGTCGGCGGTGAAAGTTAACCGGGAAAGCGGGAACTGTAAAGGCGACTTATGGAAACCAAAGAATTATTCCTGTCTGTGTGAAGTAAATATTTTCTATTGTAGAAAAGACATTTTTATATATGCACCAAAGCTGCTTTTATTTGAAATGCTGACTAGTTTCAGGCTTTGCCCATTTTCTTAAGCCACCTATTACAAAGTGTGTTTTACATGAAAATACATTAATGTGGCAATGTTATATTGACTTACAAGATGTAACTACTTGCATTCATATATATATTTATATTTGGTTACTGTTTAGGTCACGCAACCTTAATAGCAGTCATCCTTAAATATTATAAGGTAATTATCCCCTACGTCTCTCAAAAATGTGAAACCGTTTCTTTGTGAGGACAGTGTCAAAATCTTTCTGTTTCCATGTACTGCAGTTCCTAGAATGATAGAACCGTTTTCAATGGAAAACGTTGAACACCACTTCGTTAGGAATATAATAATTAGGAATAATAATTAAATATTTTCTGCTTCCGCTCCACCCAATGCAAGAAAGGTATCAATGCAATTCCTACATGGTGTAGTACCGCCGGCCGCCGTATCTCAGCGCGCCTGGTCAGTATTTTGGAGGTTATTGTCAGTTCATGGTTTTGGTTTCTGACATTTCGTGCTACAAGGTATGTTTTAACATGGCTGCGGCACCTCCCCCTAGGTTGTGAATTATTGGTTATTCACAATCCTATAATTGGTTACAGATTGTAACAAGAAAAAGGGACGTGGGCGGGACTATTGGCCCTTGGGAGATATTCAGTTGACTATTTTGAGTTTGTTTCTGCTGTTTCAGTATTGTAAATGTATTTTTCAGACTTTCTATGGTACTGTATTCCCAAAAGTATTTACAGAATGACATTTTTAGTATTTACCACTGTAGGAAAATGTTATAAGATCGACAGGAGCACCTTTGAAATGCATCATATCGGGGCGGAAAGCGATAATAATGTACTAATTTCGGCGATGGATATGCAAACAGAAAATATTGAAATAACATCATGTTCTTCAAGGTAAATAACATGAAATACGTCTCTTTCTTACTAATCACGTCTCAACTGTCCAAGTTACCAGAACATCGTGAAATATGGTATTAATAATCGGAAGAAATATATGCTGCTTCACGAGACATATTAGCTTACTAATTTATGAGGCCTAAACAGACATAGACGAATGGCATTTGCTTTGCCCATGTACTGATTAGTAAACTAGAAGATGTGATTTGTTCTCATGGGTGGAACTGATGCCTTATTTCAATCGTTAGGTGGCTGCTTTTCTGCCTGGGTTGCTATGTAAGAGCACGGCCCGCGCTCAGTCTGGTAAAAACATGGCGGCCACCGGCCGGTTGGCCAATCTCTCCCTATACAGGCTCTCTAGAGGTACCGAGACTGCGGCGCCCCTGGCGGCCGAAGTACCATCGAGAGATTTATCGCCTCTTCTTGGTGTAGCGACTTGGGTAGACCGCCATCATTGTGGCAAATAGTGACGCCAAAACAAAAACAATAAACCCATCAATATAAATACCTAAGCTACCGCACTAACTCTGCTATGTGTTAAACACGGAAGGAGACTGGATTGTCTCCGGAGGTGTTGTCCGTACACAAGCCGGGGGAGTGTAAAAGCAATCACCATTTCTTACTTCCTGTTTCCATCGGTCGCTATTTTTAGTTTTGTGGTGAGAGTTGAAGGGTCGGACGAGGATGTCCAGCAGGCAATTATGGTTTTTCTCACACAACAGGACGCGATCAAGTGCTTGTGTGGAGTGATTGCCTTCTTTCTCACGGCTATTTCGTCTCATTCGCTTACAGATTCAGGACTGTATGATCTTTGAATCGATCGCGCGCAATAATTTTCTAAAAATGTTCAAACGTTAGTAAATCTATGGGACTTAACTATTGCGGTTATTAGCCCCTAGGCTTACATACTACTTAAACTAAGGACAATATACACACCTATGCCCGAGGGAGGACTTGAACCACCGATGGGGAGCAATCGCGCGCACCGCAACAAGGCGCCTTAGAGCGAACAGCAATGCCGTCGCTTTTCTTGCATTTCCTGTCAGCGTTGCTATTAACCAAATAAACACAACAACATAAATGTCTGTGGAACTGTAGGAAATCTGTCATATTTTAAACATGGAAGAAGACTGAGCTTCCGTACAACTCCCCTGTTATTTTCCGTATGCAGTGTCTCACTTCAACTTTTCACTCCAAATATCTTTGCACCTACAATAGATATTGAAAAACAGCTTTCGCGGGCATGGAAGGAAGGAAGGTTAGGGTTTAACCCTCTATTGCATGGTGTTGCCATATGACAACATACCATAAATTTACCAAGAATAACAAGAAAAGCAATTGTTTATAACAGTGTGACCACATTGCAGTACATACGGTCTTACTACATGTAGCTGCACTGAATTTAATGTCATTTTATTGTCAGAAAAGTAGAAAATTTACAAATTTTCCATTGAAATTGACTTCCTAGAAAAAGAAAAGTCATGCAATAGAGGGTTAATGTCTCGTCGACTGCGAGGTAATTAGAGACGGAGCTTACGTTCGGATTTTTGGGTCAGGATGTGGCAGGAAATCGGCCGTGCCCTTTGTAAGGAACCATCCCGGCATTTGCCTGGAGTGATTTAGGGAAATCACGGAAAACCTAAATCTGGATGGCCAGAGGTGGATATGAACCACCTTCCTCCCGAATGCGAGTCCAGTGAGTTACCACTACGCCACCTCGCTCGGTTTTTGCGGGCATGCACGTATGGTATGAGTTTATGAAATATGGTACTGTGAGACATTGCAAAACGTAAACAAATATTATTTTCAACACAAAATTAAGTTTTTTTTTTAGGTAACATTATTTCGTAGCAATCAACAGAATGAAAAATCGCAAAAAAAAAAAAAAGAAAAAAAATGAATTGGTAGTACCGTAATACGTCAATTACACCCCGAGAAATTGCGAAGCGAAGTTGACTTTTGGGATAAACGAAACGCGCAGCTATCGCACGTCCGCAAGACTCCAGTGTGAACCTCACACTGCCCGTAATCGTGCGCTCTCTGCTCGTTTCTTTTATTTTAAGCATAAAATTCGCTTCGCAGTTTCTCGGGATGCAATTGACTATTGCGGTATTGCCAATGTCACACGTTTGCGATTTTTCATACTATTGATGGCATAAGAAATGATATGGGGTATCCATTAAAAAAAACATGTGTCGAAAATAATACGAGGTATGTCCACGAAGTATTTCCGTTTGGTTATATAAATGTGTACAAATACAGAAAAGAATATTTAACTCTTAAACTATTTTTCTACATAGCTCCGGGAATTTTGCAGGCACTTGTCATAGCGTGGCACAAGTTTTTGTATGCCTTCTTCATAGAAGGTTGCCGCCACCTTTGTATTCAACCATGTGGTAACATGTTCTTTCAGCTCGTCATCATTGTTGAAGTGTTGACCACCAAGGACAGATTTTAGCAAGGACACTTAGTGAAAACTTACGGTTGTGCTTAATATTCTCTTCAATTGTGTGAACTAGTACGTCTGTAACCACAGACGGGCGACCACTACGTTCTTCATTGTGCACTTAATCACTCCCTTCATTGAACACTCTCACCCAACTTCTAACCATTGAATCACTTTACATCTACATAGATACTCTGCAAATCACATTTAAGTGCCTGGCAGAGGGTTCATTGACCACTTTCAAAACCTTTCTCTACCGTTCCTTTATCTAATACCGCGCGAGAAGATAGAACACCTTAATCGTTCCGTTTTCCATCTGATTTCTCTTATTTTATTGGGTTGGTCATGTCTCCCTTTGTAGGTGGGCGCTAGCAAAATATTTTCACATTCAGAAGTAAAAGTCGGTGATTGAAATTTGGCAAATAGATCTCGCCGCAACGAATAACGTCTTTCTTTTAATGATTTCCACCTCAAATCGTGCAACATTTCCGTGACGCTTTCTCCCCTGTAACGTGTTAAAACAAAACGAGCTGCCCTTCTCTGAACCTTCTCAATGTCTTCCGTCATTCCCACGTGGTGAGGGTCCCACAATGGGCAACAGTACTCCAGGAGAGGGCGCACAAGTGTGATGGCAGTCTCTTTGGTGGAGCTGTTGCATCTTTCAAGCTTTCTGCCAATGAAACGAAACCTTTGGTTCGCCTTCCCCACAATATTTTCTGTGTGTTGTCTCCAGTCTAAGTTGTTCATAACTGTAACTCCTAGGTATTTGGTAGAATTTACGACCTTAAGGTTCGACTGATTTATCGCGTAATTCAAGTTAAGCGGATTTCTTTTAGTGGTCATGTGTATTACATCACACTTTTCTTTATTTAGTGTCAATTGCCAATTTTCGCACCATGTAGAAATTTTGTCTAAATAGCTTTGCAGTTGCTTTTGATCCTCTGTTGACTTCACTAACCGATAAACGACAACATCATCCGCGAACAGTCTAAGGGAGCTATTCAGATAGTCTCTTAAATCATTCATAAACACATGGAAGAGTAGGGCACCTATAAAGCTTCCCTGTGGAACGCCAGATATCACTTCTGTTTATTTCGATGACTTACCGTCAATTACTACGAACTGTGTCCTTTCTGATAGGAAATCGTGAATCCAATAGCACAATTGGGGCGATATTCTATACGCATGCAGTTTCATTAGAAGCCGCTTGTGAGTTACTGTGGCGAAAGCCTTCCAAATATCTGGAAATATGGACTCGACTTGAGAGCCCTTGTCGATGGCTCTTATCAGTTCAGGTTGTTTGTAAACCTCGCAGCTTTACCGATGAATTTCCTTTGGTTTAACTTTCTATGCATTTAGAAAATAAATCACAGATTTGATTTCACACACGGCGGCATTTTCAATTACGGCTCACATTTAAAGAAGCACTACGAAGTACACGTCGGCAGCAGCGATCTGGGAATAGGGTACATCTCCATGAGTCAGAGTAACTGTCGCATATACTCGAAACTGCGATCGTAGCGCTGCCGCGGATAGAAATTGAATCGGAATTTACTCTGTGGACCCTCGTATTTGTTTATGTTTTGGAATATCTCACAGTACTTACTTTCATAAGCCTCTGCTGTACGTAAATACCGGGGAAAGTCGTTTTGCAATATCAATTGCAATGGCAGAGATGTTTGGGGCAAAATGTGGAAAAATTGTAAAGGTCGTCAATATTTCCGGTGTAGTGTATATCCCGTGAATGAATACAGATCAAATATTAAAACAGGAAGAAGTTGTATGGAAAATTAGTAAAGTTAAACAAAATAGAAACTCGAGCGCTCCAAACTAAACGTGTGCAACATAAAGCAATCTGAAAGAGTATTTATATTGTGTCTGTTCTTTTCGGACATGTCCGAAAGAACAGATAACATTAGTTGACAGTATCGGCCGTAAAGTTACGAAATCGAAATACTGACACATTTCGACCTTTTTGGGCGTCGAAATAAATTCAGCAACAACGGTGAAAATTTGTGCTGGACCGGATGTCCCGCTTCGGGTTAGCGGTTGTCTTAACGCTTCCCTAACAACCCCAATTCTCAACTTGTAGTCCCCCTGCCCATTGATTCCTCTTTCTCGCAGACTATACTGGATTTCCGCAAAGGCTCAAGCGTCACCATTGAAATTGTCATTGTGACATGAGTCATAGTTATTGGAAACCGCTTCAGCTGCATGATACTTGTTTATTGAACCAACTAGTTTCGTGGCATCAGAGCCACATCCTCAGGGTTATCTGTATACAAAGACGAGCAAATACCACCAACAATCAAGTTATGGTAATTGTCACCGAGAAAGGAATATGAAGTAGTTTGTGAGTTCACCTACAGTTTTCTTATCTATAGCCCAAATGCAAATTAGCATAACCATTGCCCGCTAGTATACTCCCAGCCTTCACACTTCGCTCGGCTTGCGTGTTTCGGAGCGTACATAAAGAAGTTTCCGCCTTGGCCGCTGCAGCGCTAGTAGCGTGCACTAAACCCGCGTTTCACGAACATTGTGAACAGTGTGATTTCTTGTTGTTTGACTGCCTAGACTAGCAAGAGTATACTGAGGTATGATCAGGGAATTACGGTGGATTTATTCCGTAATAAGAAGGATGTAATCGAAGTAGGTTGTTATTAGAAAACCATTACAGGGTTTGCAATAATCCGATCTTCTTGTTTCTTACGCGGTCTCTAATTTTCTACTCCATCGGTATATCTGGTCTGATTAGTTACTCTTTATGATCTTGCCATGTATTACTTTAACACAGTAACGTCTCATTACAAATTTTAATTTGCCAATAGCAATTGTGTATGGCTGTGTGCCTTTCTGCGCAAACCGAAGTGGTAAAGCGAATTTCCCAGCGAAAGTGATGTCAGAGAACAGTGGCTGAAAGCAATATCAAGAGCAGATTTTACGCTCAATTTCAGCTCTATCTCGTGTGTGGTTTGTAGTTTTTGTTTCCGAGAGGCTGATTATCGGCGTGGATTAAAAATTGAGAAATTGCTGAATGCTGCTGTTCCTCCCCCCCCCCCTTTTTCCTTCTTATAAAGTTGTACAAGCAAAAGAAGTACGTAGAACTATTAATAAATATGAAAACACTGAGGAAACCCATGATCAGAGCATTAAATCCAATGTCCCACTGCTCAAAAATCATGGCAGTAATAGCTGTCATTCTTCCATTCACATCCAGTGTCATATTTTAGACGAAAAGCTGATAAAAATAGAGCAAAATAAATTACGTGTGAAATTGAGGTCTAGAGTTAAACGCTTACATCTTGAAAAGAAACTTAATGAAATCACTCGTGAGCTGGAGACTCATAACAATTATCAAAAAACTTCGTCCCAAATAATTAAAACTGCTGAGAATGATCCATCAAATGTTAAATCTTCCTTTCTTCTCGCACAAATAGAAAGTTTCAATAAATCCTGTCCGAGATGGACAGAAAATACTGTAAAACATAGTACAGTATGGGAATCAATTTCACCTAAAGCGTATAGATATGCTAGAAAAATATCTTGCTGTTACCTTCTAAGCCCGCATTGTCCCGCTATTAGGGAAATCTTGTGAAAGAGCGATTATCCCTTGAAGCTAAACGTCTGAACGAGGCTGAAAGATTTTGTTCTTTGATAGTGGATGAAATGACAATGAAACAACAACTGCATTATGATAGAAAGTTGGATGCTTTATTTGGTAATAAAACTACACCTGGTAGAAAAAGATATCAAATTACTAGCGACACTACATCTGAATTCTCGGGAGGTAATATGTAAAACAATTTACCAGTCGTCTTAAAAAACATTGGAGCAGAAGTGATGAACGTTTTGAACGGGCGAAGTATTTAAATAGCTAGCTCATAAACAGAAAAATAATCCGAATCAAATGTCCTATGTGCGTATAGCGGCGGACGGCCAGACTAGTGCAGGCTTGCAGCGCTCCAGTGGCGAATGTGAGTACTTCCTGACTTTCGGTGATTTTCTCGGAGTGGGGAGGCTGGAGTATACTAGAGGGCGATCGCATAACGTGATAGTTAGGGGCATTTGCTATTCTTTGTATACACATAACCCCGGTGATGTGCCTCTAAAGCCACAAAACTAATTAGTTCAATAAACAAGTATCATACAGTTGAAGCGGTTTCCAATCTCTGTGACTCAAGTCTACAGCTGCGGATGCCCACAGTAAATAATTTGTTGAAATTGACATTGTCTGTTGTGGGTAAAAGGTAAAGCAGTCAACAATCAGAAGGGGGGGACCTACAGTTTAACGTGGGTTCCGAACCACGCTGCTACTCGGTATTTTTCACATGAGCAATACTGCCAGAGGTGTAATAAGTGCAAAGTGACAGATAAAAATCCCAGGACGTGGCGGGGATCGAACCTGGGACTCTTGGACTTGCAATCTGGCACTCTACCACTGTGCAACCGAGGCGCATCTGTTGTGGGTATATTTGCAATTATTGGTATGGGCTCTATCCTTTCGGACATGTAAATACACCCACAGCAGCAATGACAATTTCAATACGGACGCATTCAAACGCTCGATCAGTTAGGGGAATCCAGTAGAGGCTGCGAGCAAGAGGAATCGATGGACAGGGGGCTAGAAGTTGAGAGTTTGGGTCAGAAAGGAAGCGTGTCTGGATAGCCTAATTGGTTAAGGCGATGCGGGAAATCAGGGTTCGAATCTCGGTCAACTTTGTCGTTGAATTTATTTCATCGCCCCGAAACGCTCGAAATGCTTCAGTATTTCTATTTCGCCATCTGAAAGAGTCGAGGCATCGTGGCTATATGGTGACGGTGGTGAGAGACGAAGGGGTTATCCATGTTCAAATCTCCCTCGTGTTCCATTCATTATTATTTACGAAAATTATAAAATTGACTGTACCGTCAATGATTTCAGTGTCCTTTCTGTAGTCCTGTCTTCTGTACATTGGTTCTTTTTGTGTCCCAGCCTCGTCGCCGCTTTTGTGTCTCGTTTCCGTCGTATGTGTCGGTGGCGAGTAGAAGACCGACACAGGAATAAAGGATGCGCGCTTGTGCAGTTAGGAGGTGAGCAGCCAGTGGGACAGCAGAAACTAGAAACACTAGAGTAAATTAGAACGAGATATATTTCACAGAGACTTAGTAATACTTAACTTTTAAATAGCTCAGTACTGCAGAATGCTGATACATAACTGAGCTAGAGGCCTGCCTAGTGCCTATCTGATTCCGAAGTGTTAACTGGTTCCTATCTCAGTTCCAAGTGAACGATGTCGTTCAGTGGTGGCCACGAGCGGAGTTGCAGCAGAGGGCGTTCGTGGCTGACGTCGTAAGAACGCCGCGCCGTGCGTGCATGGCGGCGCGCGGCGAAAGTAGGTGGCGCGCACTTTGGACTTTTGCAACACCACGTTCTAGATTATTAATCAGTAACAATATATTACTGTCAGAAATAAATGGCAGAGGTGGAGTGGCGCCTGGCTGTGGAGCGCGCCACTACTCACCGTCGGAGGTTCGAGTCCTCTCTCGGGCATGGGTGTATTTGTTGTCCTTAGCATAAGTTAGTTTAAGCACTTTGTAAGGCTATGGACTCATGATCAGAGCAGTTAAGTCCCATAGATTTACAAACGCCACCTCAGAGATAAATGTGATCATTACTTACAGTAGGGAAGATGCTGCTTAGACATTCACAGAAATGAAAACAAATAAACGGTTTATGATGTAGCAGAAATTTTAGGTCCTTTCTGTTGCAGACGGACGTCACACCACGATACATACACAAAACTTAATACAGCGAAGAGACAGAACAGTGACTAGACGGACAATTCATATTTTTGGAAAAATAAATAAATATTGAACACGAGGCAGATTGGAATAGGGATCTGTTGCTTTGCAATTGTTTGTTTGTAATTCTAAGAAACCATGCCCTTGGTCATCGGTCGCTAGACATACAAACTAATTAAACTATGTTATACTTAGGACAACAGACACACACCTTCCCGAGGGAAGACTCGAACCTCCGACGTAAGTGGCCGCGTTGTCCATAACGTGAAGTACCAGACCGGAAAGCCATCCCCGCGTGGCTGCTGCATTGCAGCGCAACACCACAACTTAGCCAATAGCTACAACCGCAGCTTATTTCCTCCTGTGATCAGTACACACCCATCCTTCTTACTAACTCGTTACTCCGCGCTCCTGTTGCTGCCTCCAGCGTACAATGATCTGAAATCACGAAAAAGCGGGCCAAAAGTTGAAATAAATTGCTAGGGTCTTTTAGTGGTTGGAATAGTGTGTATTACGGCCGTAAACAATGAAGAATCGTTGCTACGTGACTCAAGAACTCATTCACTTCATGAGAATCGGGGCTGCCGCATTATTTACTCGTTGCGCATCGAAAGTAAGACTAAAAGTAGGGTGTGTTAGTTTGGAATGAAAAGTAGTATGTGTTTGTGGGGCGAGCGTGTCACTGTTTTTGTTAAAAGACCGTCCCCGCTAAAATTCCCAAATAAATGTTCTGTTGTGGTTTTGGTTACAAAATAATTTGACTAAGCAATGAGACTTAGTACCTTCCTTTGCCCTGTTAGAATAAATTGCAACTGACATGGGATGCAATGATCTTACGTACATGTGGTTTAGTTTGATGCGCAACGGATAACACTTTAAATTGTACAGTGGTTAATAAATTAGCAGTAATTAAACTCGTAAGTTTTCTACACATTAGTCTCGTGTGTGAGAGAGAATGTGAGCAAATAAAATGTTCCGATAGAAACTCATTCTTTTCATTCTCCACTCCGAGGAGTGGAGCGGGCTGTTTGAGATCCGGCCCATAAAGAGTCGCGGTTCTATTCCGCCAATTATCAGACATGCTGATAGTGGGGCAAAGGGGGGATCCCAATTGGGAATTAGTGGGAGGGGCTTACCAGTTACGGCATACGCCTTACAACCAAGGAAAACCTCCCGAAAACCTTGGTCGGAACCGGGGGATTGGGACCAATTTAATTTATGTCTGGGACGTTGCCCCAGACTACAAATGGATTATCGGGAGAGCACGAGTGCACTCACGACAATCAAGGATCGGACGCCCGAGTTACTCTCGTAAACTCGTAGGGATCAGCTCGACTAACAGTGGTCAAGCATACCCCTAAGGGGACCGCACCCGCAAGCACGGTATCCCCTGCGTCCGATCATATGAATGTTCCGATCTGTTAGCGTGCACCATATACCAGTTACCAGACTATACATGCACAATTCGACTGCGAGAGCCAACGAAAAAGGAGCCTGCTACTACAGTGATAATTTTCTTAGTTGAATAAACAAGATGTCAAACAAAGATATTTGAGATTAATTGGATTCCAAAAATCACTGCATTTGATAATGTGCCTATATGAACAACAATTACCTTACTGATGCAACGTAAATAAAAATGTCCTACAAATCTGGTAATGGTTTCAAGTCTCACTCGCTGGAAATATTTCTCATCTCTTTACGTGATCTGCTTCTCTTCTGATCAGACAAATCACTTTAACTGTTACTAACATTAACTGACTTAATAATTAACTTTCATTAAGACTGAGAAAATCTCTAACCATGAACTTTACTGGATTTATGAACAAACTACATCCTGCTCTCATTAATAGACCAATTTATCATGACAAAATCCCTACACTGAACTGTTCTAATTAGCACATAAATTTACAAACACAATAATAATGCACACTATCATAAGAAACAATGATCAGAACGGATAGCAATTCAAACTGGTGAAAGGAACGAGGAACTGGAAAATGACTTGGGGTTAAATGATAAATGCGAGCTGCATTAAACAGTATTCATTAGCAAAAAGACAAACACCAACTACAATAGTTCAAATACAGGCTAGCAGACATAACAATAGAAAAGTACACATTACCTTATCTGAGACAGATTAATTTCCATACAAAATTACAATCTGCAGACTTGGCTGCGACTCTTCCGAAATTTTACTCTTCGAGTCTAACCTACAGACAGACTTGCTCTACAGTTCCACAACTACTACTCATCGACTCAACTCCACCATAATCAGACATCGACTCTCCTTCACGAAGGTCACACACCGACTCCTTTGAACGCAACAACTACGAGTGCAAGACACATTCCAAAGATAAAACAAAGTCTTTGGTTTACAGCAAAGAGATGAAAATAAGGACAGTATGTTATATCGATTACTGAAATGGTACAAAATATTACATAAATTTGTTTTCTACAGAATTATAGCTTAGGTTTTTGTAACAAAACATGCTCAAGGCTGTATGACAGGCAAAAATTAAGTGAAAATTATTTTGCGTACTCCTTTCAAGACGAAGTTAAAACTTGTGTAGACTTCGCGAAAAGTTGACGGATTTGCATTCTGAAAAATGGAAATTTCCTCCAGAGTGTAAGTACAATTACACGTATCATTCGAAATTATTACTGATAGTGAATAATAAATATAAATAGTAGTATTTTTTTTTCTTCGTCACGTTTCCCGTCGGAGGATCTAGTCCTCCCTCGGGGATGGATGTATCTGTCGCCCTTAGATTAAGTAGTTTATAAGTCTAGGGACTGATGACGATAACAGTTTGGTCAAATAGGTTTGCAAACATTTGAAAACCCTTGCCCACCTTAGCTCTTAAACGGAATGAAAATTGCTGCTTGGACCTTTCTTGAAAACATATCCAAAGATTAGCTGCAAATAGCTACGTCTTAGGTTTCGATTATAATTTTTATGAGATGATGCAGGCTCTCCTTGCAGTTTTTCGTAATTACTATTTATAGAAGATGGTTCAAAATAATTCTCATATTTACGTTAATCTGCTATTTTGGACAGCATCTCTGGATTATACGGAAGTAATTTCTATCATGAGGAAGGAACTTTTAAAATTTGGAAAATCGGTATTGAACAAGAAATATTGTTGAGACGGAGATGTCAAGAAAAAGTACATAAAATTAAAAAAAAAAAAAAATGAACCATTGATACAGTCTGAAGGATGCCACGGGTAGATTATTATAAATGTTGACCACCCTTTTAATAATGATTGACTGCTGTTTTCCAGATGCCACGGATAGATTATTATAAATGTTGACCACCATTTTAATACTGATTGACTGCTGTTTTCCAGTCCTCTATTACCTAGATGCTTGAAGAAAAAGTTTCGCTGTTTCTCATCCACCATATTGTTGTTACATAACTTGACTTCGTTCGTACTCAGCGACCCCGAAAACCCCCGTCCCGACTTTCACTGAATGTAGTAAGTTTTTGAGAGAAAGAAAAAAAAAAAAAAAAAAAAAAAAAGTTTCTTCTTATCTCATCCGCCATTTTAGTTTTCCAAACTTTTACTTCGGATTCTTAATCAGCGACCCTGAAAAATCTGAGTCCAGGTTTTCGGGCAATTTTATAACGGTCGATTTTGGACAGCTTATGATGTTTCTAGCTCGCAGACATCATATTCTCTTCCGTTAGAACAAGTCTGAACACAGCTGTATGCAGCAGACGCAAGGTGGTGTGAGGTACCAATACCAGATGGTACAGTAGGTACTATTCCCGGGGAGCCGCGGCAGAATAGCCGTGAGCACTAAGGCGCCTTGCTGCAGTGCGCAGCCCATTTGCCGTCGGGGGTTCGAGTCCTCCCTCGGACATGAGTGTTTGTGTTGTCCTTAGCTAAAGATACTTTAAGTTAGTAAGTAGTTTGTAAGCCTAGGGGCTGATGACCAGCGTAGTTAAGTCCCTTAGATTTACAAACATTTAAACATTTACTCCCAAAATTCTAGTACTCTGTTGTGATTGGTCAATGCATATGGAAGCTAGGCACCAATACGAATAAGTTCTTTTGTCCAAATTATACATATTTTTCCTTACATTCACTTGATTGTTATGAGTCATCTGTCTATAGCAATCTGACATTCTGTTGTATGTGATCATTCAAAAATATATAAATCAATATGTTGCTGTAGTCTTCAGTTCACAGACTGGTTTGATGCAGATCTCCACGCTACCCTGTCCTGTACAGGTCTCTTCATCTGAGAATAAAAACGGCAACCTTCATCCTTTTGAATCTGCTTACTGTATTCTCCCTCGGTCTCCCTCTAAGATTTTTACCCCACAACTTACTTCTAATGCTAAGTTCACGATTCCTTGATGTCTCGTAATGTGCCGCAACAACCTATCGGTTCTTCTTTTTTGTTGAACACCTCATTTGTTATGCGATCTAACCATCTTACCTTCATTATTCACCTGTAGTGCAACATTTCAAAAGCTCCACTCATCTTTTTGTCTGAACTCCTTATCGTCCACGTTTCATTCCCATACAATGCTACACTCAAAACAAATGCTTTCAGAAAGGACTTCTTAAAATTTAAATTAATATTGGACATCAACAAATTTTTCTTCCTCAGAATCGCTTTTCATGCCGTAAACAGTCTGAATTTTATATAATCTAATTCCTTCAGCATCGCCTGATTTTCTAACACTACATTCCATTATCCTTGTTTTGCAATTGTTGCTCAAGTTATACCCTCTACGCAAGACACTGCCCATCCCATTCATTTGCTCTTCCTGGTCCTTCATTTACTGTCTCTGACAGAATTACTATGTCATTGGCAAACTGCAAAGTTTTAATTTTTTCTCTATGAACTTTAATTTCCTCTCGAAATCTCTCCTTGCATTCTTTCACAGCTTCATTGGTGTAAAGGTTGAACAACATTGGAACAACCCTGTCTTACTCCCTTCCCAACTACTGCGTCCCTTTCATGTCCTTCGTTACAGATAACTGTTGTCTGGTTTTTGTACTCTTTGCTCGCTATAATTTAGTCCTGCTACCTTCAGAAGTTGAAAGAGTGTATTCCAGTCAACATTGTCAAAAGTTTTCTCCAGATCTACAAATGCTAAAAACGTAGCTTTTCATTTCCTTAACCCATCGCAGTGTGAGTACTGTCTGCCGTGTTATTAAATTCTTCTAAATCCAATCTGCTCTATTCAAAGGTCGGATTCCATCAGTTATTCCATTCGTCTGTGAATAATTCATGTTAGTATTTTGCATCCATGTCTTATTAAACTAATAGTTCTCTAAATTTCACATTCGTCTGCACTTGCTTTCTTTGGAATTGGAATTACTATATTCTTGAAGTTGGAGGGTATTTTCCCTGTCTCATACATCTTACATACCAGATGGAACAATTTCTTCAAGACTGGCTCTCCGAATGATATCAGCAGTTCAGACGGAATATCATCTACTCCAAGTGTTGTGACCTTGTCTCCTTTTGTTGAGTACTCATCCTGATCTAGTTATCTGGAAAGCTACTGGTTCAGGAATTGATGTCAACTGTAACAAGTATTCAGATTACTAATACAAGTTTTACTGACTGAATATTATAATACTCAACTTCAGAAACTATGTCTGTTTCTTCTTTCTTCCTCTTTCTCGCGGTGTCTTCCGTATGATACTAGCTGCGCTGAGACCTAGTGACTGCTAAGTTCGTAGCCGCGTTCCGACTTAGTACTGTACTATTTCTGACTTCGTAGCTGCCTAGTAATTGCCTGAGTTCTGAAAAGTAACTGTTGGGCTGTCCAGACGTATGTCGGCCTAGATATAGTCACTTGTAGAGGGCGCGCATCTTCGGTTACTCCTTCCAGGATCCACGGCGCCTGCTTGCAATTGGCTTTCCGTCGATCGCTGCCTCCTCCAAGATCCTTCTCTTATGTCTGGCGTGTGGTGCTGACTTTACGCCACAACACCAGGGACCTTGTTTCGCCTCAAATCTTTCATTTCTCTGTCAAATTCTTCTCGCTGCATCGTATCTCCTATCTCATCTTCCTCTGCAGCGTCTTCCATTTCTAGAAAACTGCCTTCAACTTTAATTACTTTGCATAGGCTTCTACAGATTCCCTTCACCTTTCAGCTTTCCCTTCTACTACAAGTATTGGTTTTCCATTTGAGTTTTTGGTGTTCATGCAGTTGGTTTTTTTTGTCTCCAAATGTCTGTTTTATTTTCCTGTAGGCTGTATCTACCTTTCCCCCTTTCTTGGATTTGTACGCTAGCCACTGCTGGTTAACTAGTCTGCACTTCTGTGTACCTCAGGTTTCATCCGTGTCCACTCCCTTTTGCATATTTCAGCCATCAGAAGTTTTTTGCTACCCCAACAACAAAACTCATCCACTACTTTTATTGCCTCATTACCTAATCTAAGCATCGCCTGATTTTCCAACACTACATTCCATTACCCTTGTGTTGCTCTTGTTAATGTTCATTTTATACGCTCTCTTCAACACATTGTCCATTCCATTCAACTGGTCTTCCAGGTCCTTTGCTGTCTCTGACAGAATTACAATGTTATAAGCAAAAAGCAATGTTTTTATTTCTTCCCCCTGAACTTGGTCCCCTATTCCAAATTTTTCCTTGCTTTCCCTCACCGCCTGCTCGACGTACAAATTGAATAACATCGGAGAAAGGCTACAACCCTGTCTTACTCCCTTCCCGACTGATGCTTCCCTTTCATGCCCTTCGAGTCTAATAACTACGGTCTGGCTTTTGTACAAGTTGTAAATAACTCTCCTTTCCCTGTATTTTACCCCTGCTGACTTCAGAATTTGAAAGAGTGTATTCCAGTCAACATTGTCAAATGCTTTCTCCAAATCTACAAAAGCTAAAAATGTAGGTTTGCCTTTCTTTAATCTATCTTCTAAGATAAGACGTAAAGTGAGTATTGCCTGCCGGGTTCCTATGTTCCTCCTGAATCCAAACTTATCTTCCCCGAGGTCAGCTTCTACCAGCTTTTCCATTCTCCTGTAGATAATTCATGTTAAAATTTTGCAACCATGACTTATCAAACTGATGGTTCTGTAATTTTCACACCCGTCTGCGCCTGATTTCTTTGGAATGGGGATTATTACATTTTTCTTAAAGTCTGAGGGCATTTCGCCTGTCTCATACATCCTACACACCAGTTCAAATAGTCTTGTCATGGCTGGCTCTCCCAGAGACTTCAGTAGCTCTGAGGGTATGTCATCTACTCCTGGGGCCTTGTTCCAACTTAGGTCTTTCAAGGCTCTGTCAAATTCATATCTCAGTATAGTATCCCCTATTTCATCTTGATCGACTTCCTCTTCCCTTCCTACAACATCGTCTCTAAGTTCATTTCCTTCGTAGAGCTGCTCTATGTACTCTTTCCACCTTTCAGCTTTCCCTTCTTTGCTGAGAACTGGTTTCCCATCTGAGTTCTTGATATTCGTAGAGTTGTTTTTCTTGTCCCCAAATGTCTCTTTTATTTTCCTGTAGGCGGTATCTACTTTTCTCCTGGTTACATATTCTTCTACAGATTTGCATTTGGCTTCTAGCCACTCCTGCTTAGCCATTTTGCACTTCCAGTCAATCTCATTTTTTAGTCGCCTGTACTCCATTTTGCCTGTTTCATTTACTGCATTTTTATATTTTCTCCTTTCATCAATTAAATTTAGTATTTCCTGTGATATCCAAGGATTTTTGTAGGTCTTGCCTTTCTACCTATTATGTCCTCTGCTGCCTTCACTATTTCATCTCTCAATGCTACCCATTCCTCTTCTACTGTTTTATTTCCCCCTGTTTCTGTCAATTGTTGCCTAAATCTCCCTCTGAAATTCTCCAGAACGTCACTTTCCTTAAATTTATCTAGGTCCCATCTCCTTATTTTCCTACCTTTCTGCAGTTTTTCCGTTTCAGCCTACAGTGCATGACTAACAGGTTATGGTCAGAGTCTATATCTGCCCCTGGGTATGTCTTACACTGTAAAACCTGGTTCCCAAATCTATGTCTTACCATTATAAAATCTATTTGATACCTTCCGGTGTCTCCTGGTCTCTTCCATGTCTACAACCTTCTTTTGTGATTCTTAAACCACGTGTTTGTTACAATTAAATCATGTTCCGTGCAAAATTCTACCAGGAGACTTCCTCTTTCATTCCTCCTGCCCAGTCCATATTCACCTACTATTTTTCCTTCTCTTCCTTTTCCTACTACCGAATTCCAGTCTCCCATCACAATTAAGTTTTCCTCTCCCTTAACTGTCTGAATAATTTCCTTTAGCTCCTCATATATTTCTTCGATCTCCTCATCATCGGCAGAGCTAGTTGGCATATAAACCTGTACTACTGTTGTCGGTGTTGGCTTCGTATCTATCTTGACAATGATAATGCGATCACTGTGCTGCTCATAGTAGTTTACCCGCATTCCTATTTACTTATTCATTATTAGTCCTACTCCTGTGATACCCCCAACTGATTTTGTATTTATAATCCTGTACTCACCTGACCAGAAATCCTGTTCATCCTGCCACCGAACTTCACTAATCCCCACTATATCTAACTTCAACCTATCCATTTCCCTTTTTAAATTTTCTAATTTTCCTACTCGATTAAGGGATCTAACATTCCACGCTCCGACCCGTAGAATGCCAGTATTGTCTTTCCTGATGGTCACATCCTCCTGAGTAGTCCCCGCCCGGAGATCCGAATTGGGGACTATTTTACCTCCGGAATATTTTACCCGAGAGGATGCCATCATCATATTTACATACAGTAGAGCTGCATGTCCTCGGGAAAAGTAACGGCTGTAGTTTCCCCTTGCTTTCAGCCGTTCGCAGTAACTGTGTGGCAAAGCCACATTAGCTGAAGTTACAAGGCCAGCTCAGTCAATCGTCCAGACTGTTGCCCCTATAACTACTGAAAAGGCTGCTGCCCCTCTTCAGGAACCACACGTTTGTCTGGCCTCTCCACAGATACCCCTCCGCTGTGGTTGCACCTACGGTACGGCTATCTGCATCGTTAAGGCACGCAAGCCACCCCACCTCGGCAATGTCTGTGGTTCATGGGGGTGGTTTGTTCTCTATGAACTTTAATTCCATCTCCAAATCTCTCCTTGTATTTTTATATTTTCTCCTTTCATTAATTATGTTCAATATCTTCTGTGTTATCCAGGAATTTCTATTAGGCCTTGTCCTTATACTTAATGATCCTCTAAAGCCTTCACTACTCTGTCTTTCAGAGCTAACCATTCTTCTTCTACTGTATTACTTTCCCCTGTTTCACCCATTCCTTGCCTAATGCTCCCTCTGAGACTCTCACCCACCACTGGTTCCTTCAATTTGTCCAGGTTTCGTCTCTTGGCTTCTCTACGTTCATGAGGTCTCTTTAGTTTAAATCTACCGTTCATAACCAATAAAACGTCCAAATGTTTGTATAGCTTATAGGACTCAACTATGGGGTCATCAGTCCCTAAACTTACAAGCTACTTAGGAACTAGCTTATACTAAAGACGGCACAATCATCTATGCCCGAGGGGGGATTCGAAACCCCAACCACAGTGGCCGTGTAGACCGTGACCGGCACGCCGCAGACCGCTCGGCCACTGCGGCCGGCGTTCATAACCAATAAAGTATGGTCAAAGGCTATATCTGCCCCTGGATATGCTTACAGTTTAAAACCTAGTTTCTATACCTGTGCTTCACCATTAAAAGTCAATATGGTAACTTCCACGTATATAACCTTCCTTCACAATGATTTAACCAACTGTCTGTGCTCTGCACAAATTTCTACCAGTTGATCTCCTCTTTCATTCCTTTTCCCCAGTCCATATTCACCTACTAATAAATATCGTTCCCTTTGCTACTACCGAGTTCCAGCCCCCCATCACAATCAAGATTTCCTCTCCTTCCAGTGCCTGAGGTACAAGGCAGTATCGTTCCCAATCACTTTCATTGCTGGGGTGCTGCTCCGCTATTGGAGAACCTTAGCAATGTTGATATGTATTTATAGGAGAACATGAGGCATCATTGAGGTCTGCATTGTGGAGAGAGACGTGCTTTAAGACTGTCCGTGCAATCACTAGCTTAGTGATTATAGGAGGTATCTAGTAAGCATGAGGTCCCGGGTTCGATTCCCGGCCACGGCATAAATTTTAATTCAATGCCTCTCCTTCAATTTAATATCTTTGTTCACTTGCAGTTACCAGTTGTTTGTTAGATGCGGTAAAACGTGCTTTAAGACTTTCCGTGCAATAGATGTATCCATTAGGTCGCAAAGGCTTAGTGCTTACAGTAGTTGTCTAGTAAGCATGCGGTACCGGATTAGATTCCGGCCATGGCGTACATTTTAATTCAATGCCTCCCCTTCAATTTAATACCTTTGTTCACTTGCAGTTGCCAGTTGTTTGCTAGATGCAGTAAAACGTGCTTTAAGACTTTCCGTGCAATCACTGTATCCATTAGGTCGCAATAGCTTTGTAACTATCGTAGTTGTCTAGTAAGCATGAGGTCCGGGGTTCGATTCCCGGCCGCGGCATAAATTTTAATTCAATGCCTGTCCTTCAATTTAATATATTTGTTCACTCGCAGTTACCAGTTGTTTGCTAGATGCGGTGAAACGAACTGGGGATGATATCCTCACTTAGACGCAACCGAGAGGACTTGTAAAGCGGCGGAGTGCCACAAAGTCGACTGCGATGTGTCAGCTGGGGGACTGCGTCGGCTAAGTTGCCGTGCAGCCCGGGGCCGCAGAGGCAGAGGCGCGTCTCGTGCAAGTTGCGCGCGCCACTCGAGCGCGAAATTAACCTTTGCAGACGGCGGCCGAGGGAAATGAGATGGAGCGTCGCGACTAAACGTCTCGCCGCCCCGCGCCGCGCCGCGGGCACCAGCCTATTGATTCCCGTCAGCAGAAAGTAATCTGGCCGCCACGGCTCGGCCACACAAACTTGCTGTCGCCAGCGCGGTGGGAGGGGCAACTCTCGAGACAGACGCGTTTTTGCCCCAAACTGCCGACGCAGCCAAACTCGGGCCGCCTTTGCGAAGTCCGTGCTGCCGCCAGACGGCCCGGCCACTTCAGGCTGACTGCGAATTTGCCAAGTGCTGCTTCGCAACTGGTGAGCGGCTTTAGTTCTATCAACCCCGTCCCTTCTCCCCCCTCAGACGCTATTCCCACGACTATTCCAAGAATCGATGCTCTTATGATATTACCACAGTCTAACATATAACAGTCACGACACTCCGACTGATTTTTGATATACGCCACGACAGCAGTGTTAAAAAAATGTTCATATGTCTGTAAATCTATCGGACCAAACTCCGTGGTCATCAGTCCGTAGCTTACAAACTACTTAAACCTAGGTAAACTAACCTTCTTAAACTAAACTAACCTAAGGACAAGACACACACCCATGCCCCAGGGAGGACTCGAACCTCCACGGCGAGGAACCGCGCGCTCCGCAACGAGACGTTTTAGAGCGCTCGGCTACTCCACCGCGGCACGACAGCAGTGCTCCAAGCGGCTGGCAAGCTACACTTCTGAATACGATGTATGATGAGTGTGAATAGTGCTGTTTAAATTAATTTCAACATAGGTATTAAACATAAGAAGCATTGAATTAAAATTTGAGCGGCCGGGATTCGAACCCGGGACCACCTACTTACTAGTTTTTTATTTATTTATTTTATTATTATTATTTTTTTTTTAATGGGTAGCTCCGTGCGTTGCGGAGGCTGATCGTGTTTGTTCGTTCTTGTTCTATGATTTCTTGCCTCAGCCTTTTTATTACAGAGGGCGTTGATCCAACACCACCTAGAAGACAAGGCCTTACAACAGGCCGTGTCTACGTCACACTTAGAGGCCCCGGCCGCCATCTGACTGGCCGGCCGCTGCGCGGCGGTAGGCGTGCCCCAGCGGCCAGCCAGTGAGGTGGCGGCCACGGCCTCTAAGTGTGACGTAGACACGTCCTGTTGTAAGGCCTTGTCTTCTAGGTGGTGTTGGTTGATCCCTCTGGCCGGGTGCGCTGAGCCACGGCCCCCTGTGTAGGCCCTTTAGACCAAGCAGCTAACACAGGGTTGCAGCCATAGCGACTACACGGACTATCTTAAAGCACGCCTCTCCTTATGTTTAATACCTTTGGTGTAAAGAGACAACATTGTCTCAAGGAAATATATTATTGTTGATAATTTCAACATACATTTTGTAACAGTGGAAGTATGTAGTGACATTAAAATCAGTAATAACTACAAAATAATTCTACATTTGTCTTTATTAGGTTTCCGAAAAAACATCGTAAGGTATGAAACGGCACATTGCAGGACAGTTACTTTGAGAATCCCTTGAAATCTACGGCTTTTTAATGACGATTTTCTTTCTCTATTCTCCCCCCCCCGCCCCCTCCCTCTTCTCACTCTTTAGCCATGTTCCCACACATGCAGGATCGGCTTTTTACCTAGGATTTGGCATGTCAATAATTTACAGGGTGGCCGGATGCCCTTCCTGCCGCCACCCCATGCTCCCCAGGAGGAAATGTGTACCCCAAATTTCCGCGCATGGTGTTATATGTGTGAAAATGTAAAATGTGACGAAATGTTTACGAATCGTGTATCGGAGGCGGGTCTTGGGTACCAGCCCAGTATACATCTAGGGGGATGTGGAAAACCGCCTAAAACCACATTCAAACTGCCCGGCACTCCGACCCTTTCCGTTAATCCGGCGGGCGGATTCGAACTGGGGCCGGTACGCCTCCCTGTCTCGGAAAGCGGTGCGTTAAGGCTAGTTTACACGACGACACTACGTTTCATGAAACTGCGTTACTGGTCAGTGCGCATGCATGCAACTCGTTGGCGAAACTAAACAGTTTCGGAGCGTTCAAACTTTGGCGAAACTGTTTGCACGAGTTTTTAGGTTGGTGATAACCCAAACACAGCAAAATAAAACACCGAGCGGGAAACGGAAGAAATTTATCGGCTTTTGGACATATATTCGATGAATAGGTGCTTATGGTATTTTAATGATGAAAATTTCTGGAGTAAGCGGCTCTAACGTGTCTGATTTAATCCTCATGATCTCTTCGCGAGATATACGTAGGAGGGAGCAATATACTGCTAGACTCCTCGGTAAAGGTATGTTCTCTTAACTTCGACAATAGCCCATACCGAGCGACAGAGTGTCTCTCCTGCAGAGTCTTCCACTGGAGTTTATCGATAATCTCCGTAACGGTTTCACAATTACCATATGATCCTGTAATGAAGCGCACTGCTCTCTGTTAGATCTTCTCTATTGCTCTATCAACCCCACCTGGTACAGATCCCGCACCGGGAGCAGTATTCAAGCAGTGGGCGAACAAGTGAACTGTAACCTACTTCCTTTTTATATGGTCGTTCCATTTTAAATCATCCCTAATGCCTACTCCCAGATAAAGTATGGAATTAACTGCTTCCAGTTGCTGCTCTGCTATAGTGTAGCTAAATGATAAAGGATCTTTCTTTCTATGTGTTCACAGCACATTACACTTGTCTGTATTGAGATCCAATTACCATTCCCTGCACCATGCGTCAATTGGATAAAGATCCTCCTGCATTTCAACACAATTTTCCATTGTTACAACCTCTCTATATACTACAGCATCATCTGCAAAAAACCTAAATGAAGTTTCGATGTTATCCGCAAGGTCATTTATATATATTGTAGGACGGCCGCAGTGGGCGAGCGGTGTGCGACATGCCAGCACAGAGTAACATATACAGAGAAGAAGCCACCCCTAAACCTCTGTCCTACACTCCCCTCGTAGTTCCGTAAGGTGCCAGCAGATGTCAGACTGTTCCCTGGCTTAGTACTGGCAGACGACACTAGAGGCGCTTCTGAGGGTACCTCTCGCTCATCAGAGGGTAGCGTAGAGGGGAGACTGAGGGGAGAGCTCGTGCCGCCTTCCATGAGGCCATGGCTGTGTCTGGTGTGCCGGCGTTTGAGAGGAGGTGGTGGTGGAGACAACCGCTATCTGCCGCCTGTTCTGGCCATTTTTAAAGGGCTGCTTCTGACTTCAACGCCATTATGGGACATCTTACGGAAGTGCTCTGGCCCTCCCTCTCCTCACCCCTGAGCGTGTGACCGGGCCGTTACGGAGGTTTCCCGTCTGTATATATTTGTCTGTGGTGCCAGTCACTGTCTGCACAGCCGCTGCGGTAGGGGGTTTGAATCCCCCTCTCGGGCATGAATGTTTGTGCTGTCTTTAGTATAAGCTAGTTCATAAGTAGTTTGTAAGTTTAGGGACTGAAGACCCCGTAGTTAAGTCCCATAAGCTCTACAAACATTTGAACATTTATATATTGTGAACAGCATACACACGACACTCTCCTGTAACACATCTGACATCACTCTTACTTCGGAAGACTTCTCTCCCTTGAGAGAAGGGATCAACAAATTAGAACAACGTTGGACGAATTGTATAAATCTAAAAGGAGACTATGTCGAAAATATTTTTTTCCCAAACACGTTAGTAGTTTTTATTTTTACACGGACTTTTCAAACGCCCCTCGTAATTTTGAATACCAAATTTCTACATCTACATCTACATACATACTCCGCAATCCACCGTAAGGTGCGTGGCGGAGGGTACACTGTACTTTCGTATTCCACACCCAAATAGAACGAGGAAAAAAAGAATGCCTTTATGCCTCCGTACGAGCCCTAATTTCTCTTATTTTGTCTTTGTGATCACTACGGGAAATGTAAGTAGGCGGCAGCAAGATCGTCCTACACTCAGCTTCAAATTCTGGCCCTCTAAATTTCCTGAACGGAATTTCACGAAAAGAACGTCGTCTTTCCTCCAACAATCCCCAATTGAGTTGCCGAAGGATTTCCGTGACACTCGCGCACTGGTCGAACCTAGCAGTAACAAACCTAGCTGCTCGCCTCTGAACTGCTTCCATGTCTTCCTTTAAACCGATCTGCTGCGGGTCCCAAACACTGAGCAATACTCAAAACATGGTCGTACAAGCGTTTTATACGTGGTCTCCTTTACAGATGAAGTACATGTTCCCAAAATTCTCCCAATAAACCTAAGTCGGCTGTCCGCCTTACTCACAACTGTCCTTACATGTTCGTTCCATTTCATATCTCTCTGGCATGTTACGCCTAGATATTTGAAGGACGCGACAAGATCAAGAAGCTCACTACTAATGCTGCATTCGAACATTATGGGATTGTTTTTCCTACTCATACGCATCACCTTACATTTTTCTACATTGAGTGCTAGCTGCCATTCTTCGCACCAACTAGAATTTTTTTTCTAAGTTATCTTGTATGCTATTACAGTCAGTTAAAGACGATACCCTCCCATACACCACAGCATCATCAGCAAACAGCCGCAAATTACAAGTTTAAGGGGGGGGGGGTTATAAGATGTAGATGTGGATTCGTAAATTTTTCGAATCCAGGAGAGCACCGAAAATGCACGACGACACGTTAACAGGAAGACGTCGTGAGGTTGGGGAGGTAAGTGGAAGAGTGGGGTAAGGTAGGGGGCTAAACTGTGTCTCCAGTGGCGCGGGCGCAGATGGCAGGACTTCCCCAGACTGGTGAATTTTTAAAGAGGCCGGCTCCGGCAGCGCGCCAGCCATGCAAAAGTGCTGGCCGCACTTTTAAGGCGGAAATTGTATTCTTAGGGTGGCGGGCGTGAGCCGGCCGCGGTGCCCGCTGCAATATCCGGCCAGAAATACGGGGCTTCCCCGAGCACGAGCATCCACCTGTCGCAGGCTGTGACGCGCCGTCGGTCGGGGAAGGCCCGCTCTCCGCTCTTATTTCTGGCGCGCGCTGACAGGCCAGCCAGTCGTCACGCCACAGCGTGGTTCGTGGCAAACACCGTACTAGGGTTGCCAGATCTCCGGGCGCCGCCCGGAGTGCCCGGGTTTGGAATGAATTCTCCGGGTCTACGGGCCAATGACTCTCATCTCCGGGCTTCTATGTAACCTTCATCTTAACATTTTATTTTTATTTTTTTCACGACGCTTTTTAAGTACTATGCTTATGTAGCGACGATCTACATCGAACTTAACGTAACTTAAAGTAAGGACGAATACAACATCCATGCCCTAGGGGGGGATTCGAACCTCTGGAGGGAGCAGCCTCGCGCACCGTGGCAATACGCCTCAGTGCGCTCGGCCATTCCCGGCCAACTCCTCTGTAGTGATTTTGAATAACTTTATATAAATGTCAATTTCTTATTGCAACAAAACGCTACTTTTCTATTCTTCCTCTGAAAACTTTTCGCTGTTGCGTCTGTAGTAATCGGCTAGCGCATTATTAAGCAAACACTGTTGCGGCAACGTGTCAACTGGCGACGTCTATTATTTGTGTTCGTTCGTTTCCTTGTTTGTTATCAGTTTACCGGCAACTTTTGGAATACTCGGATCGTGTGTGAACAGACAAGCTTACAGTAACTCAGATTAGTGAGTAATAACAGTGAAATGAAGAGACGATATCTAAGTTCGTTCCGTGAAGAATGGTTGCAGGAAGAAAAATTATAAAGAGGGGCTACAAAAGTTTATTAGGTATTTGGCGCTCTTCTTGGCGATCAGTTTGCGGAGCCGCAAGCGGCAACTCTTGGAGGGCGCAGCTGTTGATGTGAGCAGCTTCGATGCTGCCGCCACTTCTGCTGCCACGCCGAATGAAGTGTGCCGATTGTTGATCCACAGCAACTGGCGGCCTGGCCGGTCAGCCAGCTACGGTATGTGAAGGCCACCCTTAGCAGTGATTAGGTTTTTTTTTTAATTTTGTTTTATTTTATTATTATTATTATTATTATTATTATTATTTGAGTTTACGTGTAATCCTGGTTGGGGGGGGGGGTTGGCCGCAGTTGGGGGGGAGGATGAGTCATTGGACAAGGGGGAGGGGGGCACGTCTGGTCTCCGGGCCTGCCTCGAGTTCAATCTGGCAACCCTACACCATACTATAATCACCCCGTTTACATGGGCTCCCAAAACCGGATTTCGTAAACCGATTTCCCAAATCCGCGTTTGGTTAGTCATGTAAACACTCCAAAATCGATTCTGGAAATCCACTTCTATAAAGCGGTTTCCAAGTTCCACAATCGATTTTCGTGCGCATGTAAACGCAACTGTTTCTGAAGCGATCTTGGCTTGTCACCCTGTGTTTTCTTGTTAAGAATTTTCGGCACATAAGTACAGAGTGACATTTTCTAGCGTGAAATAAAAAGTATAAATATTAGAGTAAGCATGAATCTGTGTATTTAAGTAAAGAAAAAAAAAAAAAGCGATTGGGAGACTGAATCAGGAGCTGAATCAGCTGTTTTTCAGACGCCATTTTAAGTGGGATAGGAAATCTGATTCAGGCTGTGACATGTAAACACGACAGCGAAAAACGGTTTACGAAAATCGGTTTTCGTCTTCCGGAAGATGTGTTGCATGTAAACGTAGTGGCTGTGTGGTAGCCTCCATGCTGTCACGGTTGCCACGTAGGGGAGACCAGGCACGGTAGTCAAATTTTTGAAAACCATTTATTTTTCGTCACAGTTGCACTATTTAGAAGTTAGTAACTAGTTTCGGACTTGTTCTTCCATTTTCAAACCATATGCCTTATTCCAACCGTAACAATACAATGCATAAAGCAATGACAAAATCTATACGTTGTCCACTGTTAAAACATGATTACCTTCAGACTGTGAAAGAGTGTATTCCAGTCAACATTGTCAAAAGCTTTCTCCAAATCAACTACATCTACATGGTTACTCTGCATTGAAGTACGTGGCAGAGGGTTCATCGAACTACTTTTATGATATTTCTCTATAGTTCCATTCTCTAACAGCTCGCGGGAAAAACGAACAACTAAATCTTTCTGTTCTCAATCTGATTTATTTTATTGTGATGATGACGTCTCCATATGAAGTTGGGTGCTAACAATAAATCTTTGCATTCTTAAGAGAAAGTTGGTGAAAGGAATTTCCCAAATAGATCTCGTCGCAAAAAAATACGTTCTTTTAACGATTTCCTTCCTAACTCGTGCATCATTTCAGTGACACTTTCTACCCTAAATCGCGATAATACAAAACGAGCTGCCCTTCTCTGAATTCTCTCTAAATCGTCCGTCAGTCCCACCTGGAGTGGATCCCACAGTGCGCAGCAATACTCCAATATAGCACTAAAGCTTGTGTCAGCAATAAACATTTTCTTGAAGGCTAGAAATTATGTGTAGAGTTGTTGGAAGTCACTACGTCTTATTTTTCGAGTGATAGATGAGCAACATTGGAATAGTCCCTCCCAAGACAAACACACAGATTCTAATTGTAATAATTGTCTTATCGGGTCACACTTGACATTCTGAAACAAAAAAATTAACTTACTGAAAATTTGTAGTTTTTACTGCAGGAAACGACGAAAAATTCAACTGACCTAACATTTAGATATTCTTGAGGAGTAATAAGTGGGAGATACTACATCAGGAATAGGTAAGTCAATGTGGCCGGCCGCGGGGACTGAGGCGCTCCAGTCACGGTCTTCACGGCCACTACTGTCGGGGGTACGAATCCCCCCTCGAGCATGGATATTTGTGCCGTCCTTAGTATTAGGTAGTTCGTAAGTAGTTGGTAAGTTTAGGGACTGATGACCCCTTAGTTAAGTCCCATAAGCTTAACAAACATTTGAACATTTTTTTAAGTCAATGCGCACGTGGCACCTACTACCTGTTCCTATTTTAGAGCCAGATTAGTAATCACGTACGTAAGTAAATAGTGCACGCCGGTATTGACCAAATGAGTTATCTAAATGCCTGTCGCTTGTTTGTCGTGGGCACATACGCAACTCGTGTTTGACAGCGGTGTATGACGCTCGTTGCGGGTGGAGCCGTGTAAATACTGTATTCGGTTCTCATTATGCATTGATGCGAACTGTTTGGTCACACAGATAGCGCCGCGCGGACGTCTGGCTCTCTGTTCAACAATCGTTACTAACGGCACAGTTAGATTTAGCAACTGAGCGGAATAACGGCTTTTTGATTTTGTTAACCGTAGACGAACAGTAATACTGTTCATTACCACTGGTTGTGTTTTCAACACTCGGCGCCCGCCTCGCTTTGAAAATTTTGCAGTTACATGGATAGTTTTGTGAATAGTTTCCATCAGCAGGCCTGCTCTCCGTATCGCCACGTCCGCGAATGTGTCGAACTCCACTTGCTTTCGGATCAAGAAGCTTGAGTTTCTATACTTCCACGTTTCCATCGCAGAAGCACAAGGAAATAAGCGATAAAAAATACATAAAATAAAGCGGAAATGTTCACTCGCTGATCACAGTACCCAAACACCAGTTAGTTGTCATTAGTGTAGGATATGTCATGCTCTTGGTCACTATGAAAGACGTCTAAATATCTCTGGAGATAGATGGTTATGATGTTAGACATTTGAGTGTAGATCGAAGACGACATTTTAACTCATCCTATATGTGCTTATTCGGACAGGTTGGTCAATTTCAAGGCCCCTATTGCCCAAATAAACCACTGCGTCACAGATATTGGTTTTTATTTTATTTTTTACTAGCTGCAAGTACCCGGCTTTGTCCGGGTTTAAAATAAGGTCTTCTGTAGAAGCGTACAAAACCGTTTATTTGCTTGTAATATTTATGTTAAAGCAATGTGTGCCGGCCGCGGTGGCCGAGGGGACTGAGGCGCTCCAGTCACGGTCTGCACGGCCACTACGGTCGGGGGTTCGAATCCCCTCTCGGGCATGGATATTTCATGGATATTTGTGCCGTCCTTAGGTTAAGCTAGTTCATAAGTAGTTTGTAAGTTTAGGGACTGATGACCCCGTAGTTAAGTCCCATAAGCTATGCAAACATATGAATTTGAAAAAAAAAAAAAAAAAAAAAAAAAAAAAAAAAAAAAAAAAAAAAAAAAAAAAAAAAAAAACAATGTGATAAACAAAATTTTTGGCAGTTCCATTTGGAGTATGTACAAACAGATTTTCGTCTTTTCCCACTCTGGAGCAGGACACATACAACTGTCCATGAGAGAATGTAATTTTGCGTACGTCTACCAAATTTCACGTTATTTGGATATCTAAATCTTGAGTTATAAGGGAACAGACAAACAGACAACCAGTGCGTATTATCAGGAAAGTAAGTAGTGTAGATAAAATCACACGTAAAAATGCACTCGGTTCGAAGAATCCAATCACGAAATTCAACAATAATGATTGTAATAATATCACAGATCGATCACTTGATGTAATGCGCGAAACGTCAAATCGATTTTTTTAAAGAGACGTATTAAAAGAAATTTCATTTTTACTGCTTTATTTATTTATTCTTATATTTCCTTATTCGTATGCTTGTCCTTACAGAGAATGAGCTAAACACAAAACACATTGTAGCACGCTTAGACCAAAGATATGATTTGTGGCATCATGTTTCGCTGTATAAAACCACCTTGCTATAGAGTCGGATACGTCATCGCTCGTCTTCAGTCCGAATTTTTTTATAATTTGACGACTTTCAACCACCATATCTTCCACTCCCTTTTAGCTATCGGCATGGAACTGCTATGGTGTACAACGGGAGACTTTGGAGAACAATTACACACAGACCATTCGTTTGCGTTCTGTAGTTTTCTCTGCAGAGCGAAGTATTAACACACACACACACACACACACACACACACACACACACACACACACACACACACACACCTAGAATTTTATATACACCGGTAACTTTCCATCCTAGTATATTCCACCCTTTTATCATTTCAACCCTCAAGCAACAATGCAACTAATAAAACCATCTTCAAAGGCCGGCCACGGTGGCCAAGGCGACTGAGGCGCGCCAGTCGCGGTCTGCACGGCCACTACGGTCGGGGGTTCGAATCCCCCCTCGGGTGTAAGCTAGTTCATAAGTAGTTTGTAAGTTTAGGGACTGATGACCCCGTAGTTAAGTCCCATAAGTTATACAAACATTTGAACATTTTCAAAGAGTAATTATAACTTTCAAAGATTAATTATTGTTTCGCATTTCGCGTTATATTCTTAAAATTAGCCTATATGCCCGTGCTTCGCAACGGTTGTTACAGAGGGACCTGTATTATCATGGACGTAGGTCAGCAAAAACACAATCCTTGTTGGATGGCTCTGTCAATAAACTTAATTTTCCTAACCAAGATGTCAAATTTAAGTAGAAGTCATGTCGTAAACGATGAATGTTCATAAGGTTTTTCATACCAAGAGTGAAAGTAATTTAAGTCCGTACTTCGGAACGACGTAAATTCAATGTTAGATTGTGTTCATAAAGTTAAGAATGTCTGCTTTGCCTAAACTTCTGAAAACACGTCTATCGTTGAGATGAAAACTAATACTAATTACAGCGCCATGTGTTGGTTCTATGGTGTAGTACTAAACTGTTTATCTCTAATAGTATGTGAATGCTGAAGTATTAATATGTTGCAGAGTTGCACTCGGGACAATGTAGTTATTCTGTATGCAGTGCTTCCTATTATCGGAAACTCGACGAATGCTGAAAGTCTGGTAATTCAATCAACAGAGCAGTTCAGGTCTGTTTAAATAAGACGTCATGGTGGTGTCAATGTACGATAAAGTAAGTGTGGGTAATAGTAGAAGGAATGGCGTCAGCTGATCATCTGTATAGAACTTTCCATTAAATATAGTATTCCCAGTGAATTGTCTTGACTGTGTTAGCAGCATCGGCCACTCTTTCAGCTAATACATGCCTCCACGTCCTTCAGTGATGACTTCGTTAAGCACGAATTTGAAATCGACCTTGTGTAATAGAACTATATATTCAGAAGTCGGAGTATAACTAAGTAGAATTGTCTCTGCAAAAGAAGACGTCTTTCTCTATCTTAATGTAGTCCGCACCAAAAGTGCACCAAAAAATTATGAAAGCAGAGAGGTTGCTGATGAGTGTGTAGCTCGCGTGTGTATATTATCTCTAGTGGCAGCCACAGGGCAGGAATATCTCTGGAGTGAGCATTCGGATGCGCAGAACAGATTTTGTGTTCTCAGCATTAAAGTGGAAATGGCACGTGATATCAGGAAAAATATACTAATCGCTGACTTTATCTTGCTCTTTTTTTTTTTTTTTTTTTTTTTTTTTTTTTTTTTTTTTTTTTTTTTTTTGTTCTTTTAAGACAGGTGACTAAATGGCCCATTTAGTGACACTTCCTCAACTTTCTTGTTGCTTCTTTGACACATTTATTTAGATATTATTTCATCTTATGTGGTTATTCTGCGAAAAGGAGGTGGGGCTTCCTTGCAGCCAATGCGGTACAAACCAATCATAAGAGCAAATAAATGTGTGGAAAGAGAGTGTATTTCCATCATTCTACGTTACTGATTTTTGAAAAAACATTCAGTGACCGTTGCCAACATTAGCACACAACGCCGTAAGTAAAATTGTACCCCTTCTTGTAGCGTATTACTCCATATTTATGAGAATGAGAAATAGGCAGAAACGCCATAATTAGTTATTTGGTCTACTAAGGAACTAACGTCACCTCACTTTGTCGTTTGTTGTACTATGGCTCTTTTGATGCATTCCTAAACAGAACGCACTCAAAATGTAATGAGGATACACCGAAATAAAAAAGTTAAGTACTTTAATTGGATTTTCCTTGCAAAGAATTCTTATGTAAATTAGAGCATCTATAGACGCTAAGGAATGTCGTTATATGTTAAATTCAAAAGTTCCCTGTCAAAAGAATCAAACGTATGTCGTTAAGCTATGAATATACAAAGTGAAATCAGCAACTCGCTGTTCAATGTTAGTCGTATTTGCAGAGATAAGATTGTGGCTTTTACTTCGAAATACTTCTGTTACTGAGGGAATACGCACACAAGATCACGTATTGTTTCCTTGCGGCACTACAAAACCAATAGCCGCGGTGGAGTAGCCGAGCAGTCTAAAGCGTCTCGCTGCGGAGCGCGCGGTTGCTCGCCGTGGAGGTTCGAGTCCTCCCTGGGGCATGGGTGTGTGTGTTTGTTCTTAGGTTAGTTTACCTAGGTTTAAGTAGTTTGTAAGCTACGGACTGATGACCACGCAGTTTGGTCCGATAGATTTACAAACATTTGAACATTTTTTTGAACAAAACCAATAATTCTTAGTAAATGATTTTTTTCTTTTATTTTTTGTCGTACCTGGGTTAAATTTTACTTGGAGTGGCAGCAGTTTACTATGTTAACTTTGGCAACGAAGTATTCGCTTTAGGGAGATCATCAATTTACTGATCGGAACAAAATTAATTATTTATTTCATTATCAATACAACGAATTATTCCCTCCATTGTACATGACTCATTTTTCAAAAAGGATTTTACGGCCGTTGCCAACATCAATACACTACACAGGAAAGTCGTAGCGCTTCTTTCAGTGTGTGAATAAAAAATGCAGCATCGACAAATATCTTTGGTCTATGTATACTATGTAGTAACAGCGTCTCTAGCGGATCTTTGCTATACTACGCTGCAATTCAAGCGTAGCGCACACCAGAAACTACAAATTACGATATCTCCCCCCCCCCGATCCGATTTTGATTAAAAGAAGCTTATATGTTGCCCCAAGGTACTATCAGTTGACCTATGAAACCCCACGATTGTTCGTATAGTACTCTTTGAGATTTTCTGCACTACACCATACTTATAAGCATAGTATATACATAAAACTTCAAGTTACGATATCTTTCCTTCCTCTGATCCGATTTTGATGAAATGAAGCCTATGTTACTCCCAAAACTATTCTCAATTTACCCGTGGAAATCCATGAATGTTCGTTTACTACTTTTGGAGATTACCTTCAACAAATAGGCATACAGGATGGCTTTTAAACAAATGATTAAATTATGATATCTTTATTTTGTCTGATCCGATTTTAATTATTGAAGCATTTCTGTAACCGTTGGATATGCGCAAGTTAGGTGTGAAAACATCTTGAAAATTCGTCAAGTAGTTTTGGAGATAAACGTGTTCAAAGAGAGAAACAGACATGATGGTCGTAGATAAAAAAAAAATTCAATTCAAGATATTCTTTCTTTCCGTGATCCGATTTTTATGAAACGAAGTCTGTATGATGTCCAGCGTTACGCTCAAGTTACCTGTGAAACCCCCATGCAAATTCGTGAACTAGTTTTGGAGATAAGAGGTTTTTAATAGTTGAAAAAACAGTTACTGAAAATACTTAAAATTACGATTTTTTTTTCGTGATCCGATTTTGATACAATTATGCCTATATGTTGACCCAAACTTTTCTCCTGTTTCCAGTGAAAACCGCATGAAGATTCGTCCAGTAGTTTTGAAGATTTAAGGGAACAGCGACAGGCCTACATTTACAGATTTATTTTTAGTATAGATTACTAAATATCTATCAGATCGCTATAAAACCGTGCCTAAAATCTTCCTCAGGTATAAATTAGTAGCTGTAAAAATATTTAAGTCTGTGCGTCTTGTCGTTCGTACGTGATAAGCGTACACCGAACAGACATTCACAATATATATAGATAAATAGCTATCCGATCGCCAAACGCTTGGGGAACTACGATCACAACCATAGGTGGAAACATATTCACCCAAAAACACTTCTCCTCAGAGACTAACCACCTACGGCCGTAGGGAACACCAACTCACAAACACGATGAACATGGCAAACCCCTGCAGAACAGCAATCTGACTGGCAATGCCAGCTGAGACTGCAGCCGACCTACAGGCAAAGCAGGGAAACCATATTCAGCGCACTAAACACAAACAAACCTAAACAGTCCCGCACACTTAGCCAGTTCTATGACCGAACTGCCTAACTACCTTGACAGACTTGGCTATGTTACAGGTATTCTGCCACAGCCGATGCTAACGGGTAAACTGCCGCAGCCGACCCAGGAGGCATCATTGGAGCTCAGCTGCAGCAGAACCTCGCATCAAAACGGACTGATTCTTTATGACGAACCTAGCAAAGTTAATGGTACTGAGAAAATACCCATTACTAACATTACCAACCCTTGCATGATCTGTCGCAGATAGCATACCGCTACTGCCCTTCATACCTACCCCATTGTCGCAGAGGTTTTTTTCCCTTGGCTCTTGCCTTGGCACTTTTTTTCCTCTGCCCTTACATACCTTTACCCTTCGTATACCTTTCGACCAATTCTATCTCCAGATGCACCGTATTAATGGGTGATCGCGCCCACACGTACGGATAACATCGCGGTTCCCACATCCCGTGATCCACCTTAGCAAACTAACTTAATTACGGAGGTGACAGTAGAACTTTTGTGATGGTCACCACGTTGGTGTGGGCGTGGAGGGGCCCCATCCTTGCCGATCGCCATAAAACCGTGCCTAAAGCCTTCCCCGGGTAGACATTAGTAACTGTACAAATTTGTAGCTCTTTATGTCTTGTGGTTAAGACGTGATAAACGTACACCGGACAGACAGTCACATTTATATATATATAACATGATGCATTGTCATGTTGCCACGAACATCTCCGGACGCTTCCTCTCTTGTAAGTACTGTAAAGTGATTTCGTTTCTTCGTCCATTCTAGCGTTTTCATCACCACAATAAGGGGACCACACTTTCACTACGAAAAATACACCCACGCGGCAATATCACTGTCTCTGTACTCCGCCGCTGTTAAAACAAACGAAAGCGGGTACAGAGGTATACAAATTCCGTTTTTACCCGAAGCCGCTTGAAAAGAAGGTTACTTTACGCCACAGACAAAAATTCTGTGTTTACGCCTAACCAAGGCATGTTGTGCCCAACCCACGCAGGCTAAAAAAAATTACCCATCTTTCCGTTAAGTAGCGATTTATTCTGTACGCTTTCATTGTGTAATAAGTACTCTCTGAAGTTGATGACCGACTGAAGACAAAGTCTGGAATTTAAATATTCACATTTTTAGGCTAGAAAATGGTAGATTTAGTTTGTCCTTTTCCAACTCCGGCGTTTTTTAAGCTTTTTAATTTACACTGGTCAAAACAATTAGGGGATCAGTTGGGATACCTAGGTTCTCAAATAATGTCCACAGAATGAACTAAAATGGTTCGACGTACTTCTGTACGTTCTGTGGTGTGGAGACAACAACATTTCGGCAACCGAAATAGTGCTAATAATAGAAAGTTGCTGTAGAAGGTGTTGATGTTGACTAGCATTTACCCTACCAAACTAATTACACAAACAATGTTCAATGATCATGGCGGAATTTTATTCAAAAAATGTTCAAATGTTTGTAATGCTTATGGGACTTAACTACGGGGGTCATCAGTCCCTAAACTTACAAACTACTTATGAACTACCTTATACTAAGGACGGGACAAATATCCATGCCCGAGGGGGATTCAAACCCCCGACCGTAGTGGCCGTGCAGACCGTGACTGGAGCGCCTCAGTCCCCTCGGCCACCGCGGCCGGCACGGACTTTTTAATAACTAGCTTATATGCCCGTGCTTCGCAAAGGTTGTTAAAGAGGGAGCTCTGTATATCATGGTCTTTTTAGGGGTCCAGACCTAGGTCAGCAAAAACAGAATCCTTGTTGGATCGCTCTGTAAATGAACTCAGTTCTCCTAGCCAAGGTGTCAAATTTAAGTAGAAGTCATTGTTGAAAACGATGAATGTTCATAAAGTTTTTCATACAAAAAAGTGAACTTAATTTAAGTCCGTACTCCGGACCGCTGTAAATTCATTGTTAGTTTGTGTTCATAAAGTTAATACGGAGGTGTGTTATTGTCTGTCTAGCATAAACTTCTGAAAACACTTCTATGTTCAAATGTTCAAATGTTTGTATAGTCTATGGGACGTAACTACGGGGTTATCAGTCCCTAAACTTACAAACTACTTATGAACTACTTACGAACTAGGACGGCACAAATATCCATGCCCGAGGGGGGATTCGAACCTGGCCGTGCAGACCGTGACTGGAGCGCCTCACACTTCTGTGGTTGAGATGAAAATAGTAATAAAAATAACAGCGCCTTGTTTTAGTGTATTAACTTTAGTTATGAGAATAAACAACCAGCATCGCCATCTATTAGTTATTTGGTATACTGTGGCAGTAACAGCGCCTCTATCAGATCTTTGCTATACTACGCTGCAATTCGAGCATCGCATACACCAGAAACTTCAAATTACGCTATCTTTTCTTCCCCCGATACGATTTTGATGAAATGAAGCTCATATGTTGCGCCAAGGCACTCTCATTTAACCTATGAAACCCCATGAAAGTTGGAGATTTACTGTACTACACCATACTTATAAGAATAGCATACACAAAACTTCAAAGTACGATATCTTTTCTTCCTCTGACCCGATTTTGATGAAACTAAGCCTATGTTACTCTCCAAACTATTCTAAATTTACCTGTGGAAACCCATGAAAGTTGTTGTAATTTTAGAGATTACCCTCAACAGAGAGACATACACGATGGCTTTTAAGCAAATGATTAAATTATGGTATCTTTAATTTTCTGTGATCCGATTTTATTTATTGAAGCCTTTATGTACCAGCACGATGTTCTAAAGTTACATGTGAAAACCCCCATAAAATAATGCCTATATCTTGACCCAAACTTTTCTCGTGTTTCCTGTGAAAACCGCATGAAGATTCGTCCAATACTTGTGGAGGTTGAAGGGAACAGCGACAGGCCTACATTTACAGATTTATTATTAGAATAGATGTGAAGGTGTGCTTTAAGAGCGCAAATTTTAATTCAAAGCCTCTCTTACTATTTACTATCTTCGTTATAATGAGGCAACTTATGTTTCAAGAAATTTAATTATTGTTCCATATTTCAGTGGAAAAATCTGTGAAAATGTGTCAAAGAATTAGTTCGTCTCCACAGTTTTTGTCCGAACTTGATCTGCGGGACTTTTGATTAGAGAAAACCTCTGTTTCAGTCCCTTGTCTTCAATCAACCACTTCTGTTTAACTTTTTCTCTTCTGCACTTGACATTCAGTCATAATCAAGAACGCATATGAGTAGAAGTATTATGATTAAAAGTATTATTATATTAAAATATTAAAATTATTGTTATTAAAGTTATTACAAATTATATTAACAATTAAGAAATCATTTGTTGTAGAAAAGTTCCATTGTACATAGTACAAGTCCTAACGACACATCGGTGGTGGGGGGGGGGGAGGAGGGGGGAGGGCGAGGGAACAAATGAGTACTAACGGCTAAGTAGCTGTAACATAGTATCTAATGGAATGTAGAATGAAATCGAGAATAACAGTGAGAGGGGGGGGGGGGCAATAGGTGCATTAATATTCGGGGAACGGGGTGCCAGAGATGGAAAGAGGGACGTGTGAAAGAGGATTTTGCGATTTTTTTGTATTTTATACACTGTGTTTCCCAAAATTTGTTAACTGTTTATTGTGGGGAATTGATTTGTGCACGAGTTTTTCTTATAAAAGGAGGAGTGAGTCTACTCATGATTTTCATTCCTTTTTATATAGTTTTGAGCTCCTGCTCTAAGGTGGTACAATGATTTCTACCGGATTTCAATACCCTGATATGTTCCTGCGAGTCATGACGAACTGCATTTTATCACAGTCTTTGAACTTCAGCCGATAGATACCAGATTGATCATGTTTCTGATTTTACTCTGGGGATGTGGTTGTGAATAGTTGTTTAGTTTGCAGGCAATGTATATATTTTGTTTCTTTAATATATAACCTATTACACGTGTGAATTATCTATGGTAGGTCATTGCACGAAATTTCTATTTCGTGTGCTGTTTACAGGTGCCATCGTTTCCTTCGTTTAGTTGTCCATCTGTATGTATACTTTTCAGTTTAATTAGTCCACCAGAGTGTTTTTGTAACCATTTTTTAGTATGGCCTGTTTTATAATGGCTGTTTTTGAGTAGAGTTTATGGCACTCTTAGTGAGTCGGTTTTATTTGTATTTTATTGCAGCCTGTTTGTGGTTCTGCATGGTTTTTGAAGTTGCATGAAAAAAATGTCAGAAGTAGTGGGTTTTCTAAGTATTTGAAATGGGTGTTTCTGATTGTCTTATGGTTATATCTAGAAACCTGATTGTTTCGTTTTTCCATCTTTTCTAAACTTTTGTCTAGTATTTTTGTGTTTGTAGTATATTTTGTTTTTAGATTCATATGCCTTACGTAGTATGACATCCATGTATGTGCAGCGGTAAATGATCTTTTACGTTTTCTCTGTTGTGTTTTCAAATGATTTTTCTATGTTGGCCAGTCTTTCTGATATAAGTGAACCCATAGGTAAGCCATCTTTTTGTGTATATTATTTCTGATTAAATTCGAAATAGTTGGTTATTAAATGTAGCCATTTTATTGTTTCATCTATTTGTTATTGTGGTTTTCAGGTTTTTAATTTACTCTAACATTTCATTATCAGAGATGCAACTGTATATATTTTCTGTGTATAGTATGTGTTACATTAACTGACAAGCAGAGGTCGCTTACTGGTCATCGCCGAATTCGTCTAAATTTATGGTACACGTAGGGTGTGGTGTGACACGAAAGTGCTCCAAGTGGGAACTCTAGATGGCCAAGCGTTTAGGAAATAAAAGGAAGTCTGATACGGATCTATCACCATATGCACCTTATCTGCCCCTGAGAGGATCTGTTTAGAAAGCGGTGTTTGGGTCAGCTGTGAAAGATCTGATTCGTATTGAGGTCTCGGGTTTAACTCCATCCAGCTGCAAATTTTTTCTGCTCTTTGGCAATGCGTACATATACATATTGTTCCCGTAGGGATCGTGAGGACAATATTAAATTAATTACAACACGCATGGAGGCATTTAAACAATCATTGTTCCCATGCTCAATACGCGAATGGAATAGGAAAAACCATAATGACTTGCACAGTGGGACGTACCCTCTGCCATGCACTTCACACTGGTTTGCACAGTATTGATGTAGATGTAGACTGACGTCACAATTAACCGCAACATCATATAAGGTCATTTTATTAATTTATATAAGCAAGAAAGGGCATTGGATGAAATTCGGGAGTTCACACATTTTAAAATGACTATAGTCAACGCGTACTTGGGGACGTCGAGTATGTAAATCGATACTTACATTCTTTTGCAGTTTATCAATTACATGAACCGGGGTGATATTCATCGAATGAACAAGGGGTCCAATCATTTTCACCGCATCTTACGCACGTTACGTTGCAGTTACATGGTTTCATAGAGAAAAACTAGATTGACACTCTGAAAACAGCTTTTTTTCATCGCACTGTCCAGCAGCGAATCACGCTTAACGCAGCTTGTCGCTGAATACTTGCGAGAACAGCTGGTGATTTATAATGGAATGTAGTTTGATGCAAGTTTCTTGGGAAGTGATTTTTCTTCTTTCTCGATTAGGTAGGAACAGTTTTGAAAATTGTTTAATTAAATTTTTTTACCTGACGATAAAAATGTACATCGCATGGTTGCACTAGTGACGTACATTGGGGAGGGGGGGGGGGGTTGATACTGCATGTTGGCAATTCGTCTTCATCTCTGAATCTTATGGACTATTCACAACCCCAATTTTGCAAGATAATATGCTTGTTTTAAATAATGACGTCCCTTGCTGATGTTATGCACAGAATAACATACATGATGTTGCGCTTCATTGTGGAGTCAGTAGTGAACACATTGCTAAGAAGCAAAAAAATATTTTCAGCCGGCCGGAAACGAACCCGCGAAACTTTCAATAAAAGTCCGATCTTCTACCGCTGAGCTAGACACCGCTTTCTAAACAGGTTCTCTCAGCGGCAGTTGATAATGTGCATATGGTGATAGATCCGTATCAAAATTCCTTTTATTTCCTTTTATTTCGCCATCTGGAGTTCCCACTTGGTGCACTTTCATCTCATCACGCCTTACATGTATCATATTTGGACTAATTAGGCGGAGTAGGTGTTCTGTCCTTGTTACTAGTGTTCCTTACAGCAATATTTTCAAATTTATAGTACTGGGTATACTGTGTTTTGCTAGAGGTATTTGGGAGCAGCTGGTTCTCTTCATCAATGAGTGGCATGTATAATAGCAGCTCCCTATTTTGCGCCAACATGGCTGCCAGTGCAGTATCCCACATATGTCACCTTTTCAGAACAAGCTGGGGGTCACTGAAAGCACTGCAGGCCATGGTATATCGGGCTGTTTTGCTGGACTAAGAGAAACAGTTACATCCAGTCAAAATGTGTTTTACATTTTTAAGTTTTCCTTGCGTATACTATCAAATCCTCGGTGTGGTGTCGCACAAGTACAAAGTGCGCGCCACTTACTTTCGCCGCGCGCCGCCATGCACGCACGGCGCGGCGTTCTCACGACGACAGCCACGAGCGCCCTCTGCGACAACGCCGCTCGTGGCCACCACTGAAGGATCGGGCACTTCGGACTGAGATAGCAACGAGTTAGGACCTTCGTAATCAGATAGGCACCAGTGAAGACTTTGCTATTGTACAGGCACTAGGCAGGCCTCTAACAACTATGTATCAACATTCTGCAGTACTATGTAAAAGTTAAGTATTGTTACATTCTGTGCAATATATATATCTTTCTAATTTACTCGAGTGTTTATAGTTTCTGGCTGCTCCCCTCCGTACCTGCACCAGCGTGTCGGTCTCATTCCACTCGGCCACCGACACCTACGACGAGGCTGGGACACAAAAGCGGCGACGAACTTGGGACACAAAAGTGGCGACGAGGAGTGATAGAACCTTGGACCAGCCCGCTAGCAGCAGCCAGACAGCACCAGTCGGAGCACGCAAAAATTGCTCCCGCCCACCCACCCTTATTATAAGATTTTTGGGCAAAGATATTTTGTTACGTGTTTTGTGGACTTTTTTGTTGCAGAGCGTCCTCTTTCATATTGCATTTGTGTTTTGGTTATAAGTTCCTTGTATACGCGGCGCCTAATCGGTCAGCATGGCCACTACCCCGAACCCAAACTTAATGGAAATTATTCAGTTACAGACGGCGCAAATAACGCAACTCCTCCAGGCGGTGTCCCAGCTCACAGCGCAGGCAGCTAACCAACAACAGCCGCCGCTTCAGCAGCCCACACCTGCCGCCGCAACACTTCCTACGTTTCGCCAATACAACGAACATGAGGAAGAATGGAGTGATTATCTGGCGCAGTTTCAAGAACTCGTCGCGGCTCATCAACTTACAGGTCAGACTGTTAAGCATCTTTTATTGTCTGTGGTGGGCCCCAAAACTTTCGTGTTACTGCAAAAACTATTCCCTCACGCATCTCCTCGTGATGTAGACTTTGAACAAATAGTAGAGGCACTAAATGCTCATTATGAGAGAAAAGTTCTCGTAGCTGCGGCACGATACCGATTTTTCAGACTTAAAAAATTACCGCAGCAGTCACACCAAGAGTGGATTACGGAATTGAAGGGCTTAACCCGCCAATGTAAATTTACTTGCTCTTGTGGACTTTCGTATAGTGACGTGATGTTGAGGGATGCGATTACGCAGAATATTCAGGACCCCAGAATTAGGGCAGCAATTCTGAAACAGTCAGACCCTTCATTAGACAGTGTACTGCAGCTTATAGAAGCGCATGATACTTTTGATTTAGCAGATGTAGCAGATGTAGCAAAGCCACAGTGTAAATTCAGTGCGCCGCAACGGACGCTTTCCTAGCCGTAGTTCTCAGTATAGCACTAGTGATTCTTTAAATAGTACAGGCCGTGCTGAACAGACAGTGAACAGTAGCCAGTGTAAAAGTGCGACGCAAAAGTCGCCCCGTCGTGTTAGAAACAGTGATTTGAATAACGGGCGCCAACGCTTATTTCAGAAAAATGTGCGTAAATCTTGCCCCCAGTGTGTGTCTCGCCACAAACGTGCACAGTGCCCAAGTCGCAACGCAACCTGTTATCAATGTGGCAAATCGGGACATGTGCAGTCTGTGTGTATGCAAATTAAAAACTCAAAGAACAGTAACGTTCGAAACAGTGCTTCGCAGAGTGCGAGAACAGTTCATTCTGTAAATGTTATACGGGCTGTGGAATTGAACACTGCTTTCCTTGGATCTCAATTGCACGAAAGTAGTTCTGCGCCTATGGCAAATCTATATAGTGCACCACGTAGCAAGCGCCGACGAGCGCGTAAAACAGTGCAACGGAAAAGGGTTCGGGACAAGCAAAATGACTATGAACAGTGCATTCCTGTAGTGAAAATAGTGCCTTCTGCAACTGCTCCTTGTAATAGTGCCCAGTACTGTGTAGCTAGTGACAGTAGACATAAAGTAGCTACTCAAAAGTGTGGTGCAGTAGTTAGTGACTCTGTAGTAGCCTCGCATTGCGCGGACGCCGATCCGGCGGTAGTGTCATCTAGTGACAGTGTTGTTAATCCGCTGCGTGCCGAGTCTGCGCCGCTTACTTCACTACGCGGCCCGCGCAGACGCAGCAAACAAACCGTAGCAGACGTTGCCCACATTCGCGCACCTGTCGAGCGCCGCAAGCAAAAACTTTTTGTGAATCTTTCCATTGACAATAAGACTGTGCAATTTCAGCTCGACACTGGTTCCGCTGTTACCTTAATAAATAAAGATACTTATGAACTTCTGGGTTCGCCAAAATTATCGCTGTGTCAACAAGTGTTAACAGCTTATACAGGTCAAAATATTCCCGTGCTAGGAACGTGTAGCCTGCCCGCCTCTTTTCAAGGTGTAACAAAAACAGTTGCTTTTGTTGTTCTTCAGGCCAAATCTACACAGAACATTTTTGGACTAGATGCTTTTGACTTGTTTGGTTTATCGATTCAAAGAGATGTGCTTCAAATTTCGTCAATAGTGCCTCAGGATAAAATCAATGCATTGTGTGACAAATATAGTGACTTGTTTTCGCCGGAACTAGGTTGTGCAAAAGACTTCGTGGCACATGTAACTTTAAAAGAATCTGCAGTTCCAAAATTTCGTAAAGCTAGACCAGTGCCTATCGCCTTGCGTGATTCAGTTGCCGAAGAACTTAAACGTTGGCAAGATAGTGGGGTGATTTCTCCTGTTTCTGCGAGTCAGTGGGCCTCGCCTATAGTAATTATACCCAAGCCGTCAGGAAAACTTCGTCTCTGTGCGGACTTCAAATCAACAGTGAACAGTCAAACAATTGTCGACACTTACCCCCTGCCCAGACCTAAGGAACTGATGGACAAGTTAGGACAGTCTCGTTTCTTTTCTAAGATTGATTTAGCAGAGGCATACTTACAAATTCCACTTGATGACGAGTCAAAAAAGTTTTTCGTCATTAATACTCACATGGGCCTTTTTCAATTTCAACGCCTACCCTTTGGCAGTTCTTCCGCTCCCGCTATTTTTCAGCGTTTTTTGGAACAGCTGACAGTTTCTGTACCGTGTTGTTCGAACTATTTAGATGATATTGTGGTATCCGGACGTACAGTTGAAGAACATTTATCAAACCTGGAGTGCCTTTTCAAAGTGTTGACTGCAGCAGGTCTACGTTGCAATAAAGCAAAGTGTTCGTTTTTTCAAACTGAAATAGAGTACCTGGGCCATGTGATTAATGCCCAAGGAATCCATCCCTTACAGTCACATCTTCGAGCAATCAAAGACTTGCCTCCTCCTAAGAATGTGCACGAATTGCAAGCAGTAATGGGGAAGCTGAACTATTATTTCAGATTTATTCCCAATGCCTCTCAGACTGCAGCTCCACTGCATCACTTACGTAGGAAGAATGTTCCTTTTGTATGGTCTAAAGATTGTCAGGTTGCCTTTGACAAATTAAAGTCTGCACTACTCAGTGATGCATGTTTGATTCCCTTTGACCCACAGAAGCCTGTAGTGTTAGCAGTTGACGCCTCGTCGTACGGTCTGGGCGCTGTAATCTCACATCGTATTGGATGTCACGATCGTCCTATTGCCTTTGCATCCAAGCTACTGACGCCGACGCAACAGAATTACAGTCAGATAGAAAAGGAGGCCTTAGCAATCATTTACGGCGTCGCAAAGTTTCATCATTATCTCTATGGCAGAAAATTCTATTTGTTGACAGACCACAAGCCTCTCACGTCGTTGTTCTCACCCACAAAGCCAATTCCGCCACGTACGGCACAAAAGCTTCAAAAGCTTCAGAGATGGTCCTTGATATTGTCAAATTATCAGTATGAGATTTTGTACCGACCTACCACTAAACATGCCAACGCGGACACACTTTCCCGACTTCCGGTTGGCCAGGATGTATCATTTGATTCTTCAGAAATGGCATGTTGTCAGATAGACTCCAGAGATGCTTCCGCTGTCGCAGACTTTCCTTTGAACTCTCGTCGGGTTGCACAGGAAACAGCTGCGGATGCAGACCTAAGTGTGGTAGCGCGTTTTGTTCGCTCAGGGTGGCCTGCCAGAGCCAAAGACATTGATCGGCCTTTGGTTCGACGTTATTTTGCACAACGTCATGCATTATCTTTAAGTCAGGGTGTACTGTTGTTGCATACAGACAACGACCAAGCAAGAGTGATTGTTCCTCGTTCTCTGCAACGAGAAGTGTTAGGCCTCCTGCATCAAGGACATTGGGGTATTGTTAGGACAAAGCAACTGGCCAGGCATCATTGTACCTGGGTTGGTATGGACGCTCAGATAGAGAGCATGACATCACAGTGTACAGTTTGTGCGGAGCATCAGGCGGCTCCTCCACAGCGTTTCTCAGACTGGCCACGCCCCAAGGGACCATGGCAACGTTTACACATTGACTTTGCCGGACCTTTCTGGAATACGCGCTGGTTAATTGTTGTAGACGCTTTCAGCAAGTTTCCTTTTGTGATTGCCATAAACTCAACGACGGCGTCTAGTACAATCAGTGCCTTAACATCAGTGTTTTGCATCGAAGGCTTGCCTGAAACTATCGTCAGTGACAATGGACCTCAGTTTGTTAGTGCGGAATTTCAACAGTTTTGTCGTGTGAATGGCATTCAGCATATCACCACCGCACCTTTTCACCCTCAGTCCAATGGTGAAGCAGAACGTTTCGTTCGAACATTCAAGTCTCACATGGAGAAGATGAAAGGTCAGCACTCCAGGCAGCAAGCTCTTCAAATTTTCCTGTCTACGTATCGGTGCATGCCACGTGACGGCCCGTCTCCTGCCGAGCTGCTACACGGCCGCCGTCACCGCACTCTCCTTCACCTGCTGCAGCCTCCCACGCACCGAGTCGGTTCGTATGGCGCTACGCGTTTTCAGGTTTCCACGCCGGTGCTGTACAGGGTGTTTGCTGGAAACAAGAAGACATGGTTGCCGGGCACCATTCAGCGCGTGCTTGGTCGCAATATGTTTATTGTACGTTCTTCCACAGGGTCGGAGCTGCGGCGCCACGCAAACCAATTGCGCCTGCACAGGCCGCGCGATCCTGTCTCCGGTTTCTTGATTCCAGACCCAGTTCACCGCCAGGGAGCACAGCCACATCGTTCGTCCCCGGACTACGAGATCCCTATGGACGTCGACGTACATCCGACGCAGTCGTCGCCGCCGCTGTCGCCGCCGCAGATGACGGCGTCACCGAGAGGGACTCCGGGACCGTGCGGGCCCCCCCAGCTTGGGCCACGCACCTCAGAAGAAGATGACCTGCTCCCTCTGGGCGGGGGCGGGCGCCCTTCCCCAGGTTTCGGCGGGTTCCCTGGAGGATCGCAAGGCGGATGCCGGGGCGCGGACGGCGTCTCGATCCCGGCCTCAGCTACGACGCCCGTCCCACCAGTAACGCCCCCGCCCAGGCCCTCCTCCCAGTGCCGTCGCCGTGGCCCTCAGCCCTACGCCACGACGGCGCGGCGGTTTGGGGGGGAGGGGTGTGGTGTCGCACAAGTACAAAGTGCGCGCCACTTACTTTCGCCGCGCGCCGCCATGCACGCACGGCGCGGCGTTCTCACGACGACAGCCACGAGCGCCCTCTGCGACAACGCCGCTCGTGGCCACCACTGAAGGATCGGGCACTTCGGACTGAGATAGCAACGAGTTAGGACCTTCGTAATCAGATAGGCACCAGTGAAGACTTTGCTATTGTACAGGCACTAGGCAGGCCTCTAACAACTATGTATCAACATTCTGCAGTACTATGTAAAAGTTAAGTATTGTTACATTCTGTGCAATATATATATCTTTCTAATTTACTCGAGTGTTTATAGTTTCTGGCTGCTCCCCTCCGTACCTGCACCAGCGTGTCGGTCTCATTCCACTCGGCCACCGACACCTACGACGAGGCTGGGACACAAAAGCGGCGACGAACTTGGGACACAAAACTCGGTATGTCCAAGAAAATCTGAACATCTCGAGTTTCGAAGAGGGAAAATGCTGCGCTCTGTATCGTGCAGTTTTGCGAACAAATAATTGCCACTCATTAAAGATAGACACATGTAACAGTTGGCTAATAGATGAGAACTGTCATCAGCCCTCATTGTTCATCACATTGCATTGCAGTTGTTATATAGTGCTCAAAACGATTAGGGGATCAAGTGAAATAACATACAATAAACATATGGTAACGTATTTTATTCAGATTACGATTGCAATTTGTGTGTCATACAGTACGATATTTTGCGGTCAAAACTTTTTCCTTGAGGTTTACATAGCGTTTACTTAGAGCGAGGCACCATGGGGCTACCATAAAAGTGAAAAAAGTCATTTTCGTTGCCCTCTAATATCACGTGCGATAACCTCTGATGGCCAGTACAGTTGCACATCTACGTGGCATGGGCAGTGTGAGGTTACCAATCAGCTCTTGAGGGACATTTGGTCATTTTTCCACGAGTCCAATATCCAGCTCTGCTGCCGTAATAAGAGGCGCTAGTCTGACTGCAATTTATCTGCCAAGTGCATCCCAGACTTGCTTAAGCGAGATTAAGGGGAGACTGGAGGCAACTGGGCTAAAAAATTCGATTTTTAGATTTTAGCGTATTTGAAATGCTTCGTATTTCCTGCGTGAAACAGTTTTATATAAATCCGACAATTTTTTTTTTTCGTGAGTTATGATGGTTTTTCTGACGCACTGTGCAATCTGGCCACGCCTTCCGTTTAGTACCATGCGGAGAAAATGCACAATTTCTAAATTAGAGTGCATTGGGCATGTCCAGAAGAGAATGGGGTCCAGGTTAAGAAGATTATTAAAAGAAAAGTAAAAAAAATAGTATTGGAATATGTTAAGAAGATAGGTGGCAAAGGTTGCCTGACAAATGTTGAGATAGACAGATTACAGAATTATTATGGCTTGGCCATAAGAAGAAATCTAGAGAATTTAGAAAACACGAACAAAGCTGTAGGGGCTATCTATTTCCATAAGCTATCCACATATGAAATTCCTGTGCACTGTTTGCCCAAATGGTCCTGACACTTGGTGCAAGTACAGGAGAAGTGACACACATGACCACAAACATTCTTTACCTGCAGCAGTAATGAATGAAATTAAACCTATATTTAGAGACCTTTGTAAAGATACCTTGTTGAAGAAATCCAAAATTTAAATGAATGTAAATTCTGTCATTTGGACCTGGTTACCAAACACTTTGTTCAGATCACAACCCTCCAATTTGGTGTTTATGATGCTATTTTATGCTTCAATGATAGTGTAACTAGAAAATTAGATTTTTGGAATTATTGGGCATACAATCTAGTGGAAATACTGCAAAATCCTCGGTGCAAATAGATAAAGAGGAAATCCGCAAAGCCGATATTGCTAATTTAAAATGCACAAAAGAAGCTAGACAGAAAAGAAGAGGGACCAAGAGAAGAAAAGATCAGTATGAGTCATATGATGCTCAATATGGTGTAGGAAAATATTAGTGGTAAGTGATTCTCAACAATAATATTGCAATTCTAGTACAGTTAAACTTTAAATTTTTGTCTCAAAATTAATTTTTTCCCTTTCAGGTACCATTATTTGATAAACTAATGGGGGGGTTAGAAAGATGAAATTTGGTCTTTTGTACTGAAGATGGTAATAAATCATTGCAAGTAAATTGAGAATCACAAAACAACTGTTTTATAATAAAGAACTAAAAAGGTAAATTTCACTGGTGAAAGAATAAAGTTTTTCTTCAAAACCATTAGAGTTACGTTCATTTTACTTGTACCTTGAAATTATATATATATATATATATATATATATATATATATATATATATATATATATATATATATATATGCAGTAAAAATTTCGTTGCTTTATCACTTATAGTTCCTTTGAAAAGTACCTATTCAAAGGGTAAAATAGCATTGACAGAATAGGGATAATAATTGCCTTCCGTCTCCTCTTAGGTCACGTGAAAGGTGGCTGACCACTCCATTCGTTCAATTCCATCAGCTTCAATCCTGTTGTCCACGAGTGCAGCTCTGTGGCAACCTATCTCCTACGGTATCAGTATAGGGCACAATAAAAGGTCGAAGGATCTCGTCTCTATACCTCTCAACAGTCAAAGCGCCATTCTGAACGACAGAGGTCGGTAAATACTCCAGTACTGTCTCCTGCCCACACCATCTGTCCACCACCGTGATACTGTGCTGTTTCTTGCACATAAACATGACTGTTCGTTTTCTGCAGATGAGGGAACGACGACTGTCGGACTGTCCTGAAGTAGTTGTGAGTAGAAGCAGGCGCCATTTGTTACAACTGCAATCCTGATGCTCCTCCGCCACACCCACCCACCCACCCACCCCCACCCCCCCACCCCCCCACCCCCCCACACACCCCCACACACCCCCACACACACCCACACACACCCACACACACCCACACACACCCACACACCCACACACACACCCCAGACTGTAGTACGTAAAGGCCACATAGCCGAAGGCGATGTCTAACTGTATATTGATATCGCGCGTCTTGTTGCTCCTTGGAGCGTGCATTTCCGCTTAGGAGAATTCAGCTTCCTGTCTCGACTAAATGTTAAGTGGACATAACGGTCATCTCTTGCAATTGTTACCTGTGGGTAACGTTGGCCTTCCCTTATTTTAACGGTTTCTGTTTGAAATCGCACGCAGGTCCTGGAAATTACACTTTTGGAGACTGATGTCTACAGCTACCTCACTGTGTGTGTCCCGCTTCCAACCTTCCTATGGCTTTCCCTGTCATAGCTTCGGGCAAGTCACGTTATTGCATTGCACTACCTGATCATTACAGTACCTGAACCCAAATGATTATGTAATTCGTTTGGTAGAGTAAACAAATCAATAACAAGTCAATGCAGCAACTTTCTGTTATTACATCTATGTCGTTTGGTGTAATGTTTCTGACCCCATTCCGTAATACCGATAGAAATACCCATTTTAGTTCATTCTGCAGATAACAGAACGTAGATGTATCTTAACACATCAGTCATTGAATAACCGATTAATAGTATGCAAGTTGAAAAGGGCACAAAAAGATCTGAGACTGTCAGCTACATGAACGAGCAAAATAAAAAAAAATTGAGCACAAGGATAAATTGCACAGTGTTCTGACTTCTCTGCATATCCATCTAAGATGGACGACAGGACGACGGGGATGTATTAATTTAGCAAATTAAAATTTAAAAAAAATAACGGAAGGTTTTTAATCAGTTACATGTTTAGAGATTCCAATAATTTCCAGACCCTTATAACATCCATGCAGTAATATGAGAAGTAGCCATCCATTTATAATCTTGCATACACCCGCCCACCCCAAGATGTAGGGTGAGCGGGTGTATGCAGTGTTATAAATGGATGGCTAGTTCTCATTACTGCATGGATGGTATAAGGGTCTAAAGATGAGATTATTGGAATCGCGAAACATGTAGCTGATTAAAAATTAAAAAATGACGGAAGGTTTTTCATTTGCTAAACTGTTCTGACTTTTCTGCCCAACATCGAGCCAAGGTCATTCCAAATCACTGGTTGTTTCAAGTATTTAGCGTGGACCGTTCACTATTTTGCTTCTGTTCTTCACAGTTCTTTAACCCATTTCTTCCCAAAAATAGAAATCGTGAAAAAGTGTTATATTTAGTCATCAGGTTCTCTTTAAAATAATTGAAACAACATTACAAATAGTACAAACTAGCAGTATGTGTTATAATTTCCACCACCCATAATGTTGCGCTGTTTCCTAGTAAAAAAAAAGTTTAGTTTTGTGATGACATTCTTCTATTTGTTCAAACTGTGCAATATTGTCTATTATATGATAACTCCGACGTACATTGATGGTATCACTCATGAAATATTGGAAAACACTGTGTGAAGCTGAACTTGACATTTCTTGTGTATGTAGATCGTCTGGCGTTTGTAAATCTCGCATCTTTTTACGAAGTGTTAAGGTAATTGTGAAACTTTAACAAATATACAGAGAGCTCGTGAATGCCTTTTTGTATAGTAAGTTGTGTTTCCCAGCCTCGTCGCCGCTTTTGTGTCTCGTTTCCGTCGTAGGTGTCGGTGGCCGAGTAGAAAGAGACCGACACAGGAATAAAGGACGCACGCTTGTGCAGGTACGAAGGTGAGCAGCCAGTGGGACAGCAGAAACTTTTTTTTTTTTTTTTTTTTTTTTTTTTTTGTGGTTTTAGGGCGCACAACTGCTGTGGTCATTAGCGCCCAACACTGCCCATAGTAAAAAAGAACCGGGGTTAGAAATTAAATGGCTTTCGCCATATTTGCACGATGTATAAAAAGTAAAACTCTGTTAACCGATTGCGGGTCATCAGCTAAAATGTCAGACAATTCAAATGGGAAACACAGATCATGACGGAGACGGTTAAAAAATGGACATTGCACTAAAAGATGGTTCACTGTAAAAGGTGCATCACGTTGCTCACATAAGGGAGCAGGACCACCACGTAATAAATGCTGGTGGCTATAACGGCAGTGGCCAATAAGAAGCCGGGCCAGAACAATCTCCTCTCGGCGGGAGGGTCGAGATGACGTTGACCAGAGATCAGGCACAGGTTTAATGGCTCGCAATTTGTTCCCTGACAGGGATGACCAATGTAGATACCAACGGGAGATAATACGCTGGGAGATACCAGCGCGAAGGTCATCAGAGCTGGTGGAAAAGGTAGATAGCCGAGGAAGGAGAACTGCTTCCTTGGCAGCCGTATCCGCAGCCTCATTCCCCAACACTCCCACATGGCCAGGGACCCACAGAAACGTCACCGTAGTTCCGCTCGTTGAAAGAGAAGTAAGGCAATTGCGGATGCTTTGTACCAGGGGATGGGCCGGATATAGCATGCGAAGGCTCAACAAAGCACTCATAGAGTCTGAGCAAATGACAGTCTTACTGAGCGAGTGTCGCCGGACGTATTGTGTGGCTTGGTATAATGCATACAGCTCAGCTGTAAAAATGGAACTCCACTCAGGAAGACGATATTTAAAAGAGACGTTGCCAAGTACAAAAGCACACCCAACACCCTGGTCTGTCTTTGAGCCATCAGTGTAAATGAACAAATTGTTCCCGACGGTAAGAAAGGGGTAGTTCGGCGGCCTCGGCATAGAGGCTCTCAACGGGGCTAGTATAAAACGCTCCTGTCGCCAGACGGAGACCTTGGTGGTGGATTGTATTAAGGCGGCGCAGTATGGACTGTCGAGCCGAAGAATAAACGATGCTACCATAGTCCAGTTTGGACCGAACTATGGTGCGATACAGATGGAGGAGAGTAGACCTGTCAGCTCCCCACGAGGTGCGACTTAACACCCGCAGCACATTGAGAGAGCGGGTACAGCGAGCTGCCAAACGGGATATGTGGGGAGACCAACTTAACTTCCTGTCGAGAACAAGTCCCAAGAACGTCGTGGTATCCACAAATGGAAGTACTATGGGGCCCAGACGAAGGAACGGGGGAAGGAACTCCTTCCGCCGCCAGAAGTTCATGCAGACTGTCTTGTCAGCTGAGAATCGAAAGCCAGTGTCCATACTCCACGCGTGGAGATTGTATAGGCACCGCTGGAGGCGCCGCTCCAGGAGACCCGTTTGCTCAGAGCTGCTGTAGATCGCGAAGTCGTCAACAAATAGGGACACCGACACTCCCAGTGGAAGGTGATCGGCTATAGAATTGATTGCCACTGCAAATAAAACAACGCTCAGGACCGAGCCCTGGGGGACTCCGTTCTCCTGATTAAAAGTGCTCGATAAAACCGAACCAACACGCACTTTAAAAACACGGTCTGTTAAAAATTCGCGGATAAAAATTGGCAGGCGACCCCGAAAACCCCATGTATGCAGAGTGCGGAGGATGCCCATCCTCCAGCAGGTGTCGTATGCCTTTTCCAGATCAAAGAACACCGCTACTGTCTGGCGCTTCCGTAAAAAGTTATTCATTACTGAGGTAGATAGGGCAACAAGATGATCCACCGCAGAACGGTGCTTGCGAAACCCACATTGGACATTAGACAGGAGATGTCGCGTTTCAAGCCACCATACCAGGCGCCCGTGAATCATGCGTTCCATCACCTTGCATATGCTACTGGTGAGGGAAATGGGGCGGTAGCTGGAAGGGAGACATTTGTCCTTCCCAGTCTTTGGTATGGGAATGACTATGGCTTCACGCCAGCGTCGCGGAAAGGTGCCTTCTATCCATATGCGGTTGTAGGTGGCCAGTAGGAAGTGCAAGCTCGTTGGTGAAAGGTGTTGCAGCATCGCCACGTGAATGCCATCTGGTCCTGGAGCGGAGGACCGCGAAGACGAGAGTGCGTGGTGAAGCTCTCGTACAGTGAACTCGGTATTGTAGCATTCACGGTTCTGAGAAGTAAAGGGCAATGGAGTCGCCTCCACCGTCCGTTTCCTAGCTAGGAAAGCGTCAGTGTAATGTGAAGAGCTAGAGACCTCTGCAAAATGTCGACCCAGTGCGTTGGCTATTTGTGGAGGATCGACGACGGTGTCAGTTGCGACACACAGACCGGGAATTGGGGAATGAGCCATAGTGCCCGAAATTTTTCGAAGGTTACCCCAAATGATGGAGGAAGGGGTAGACCTATTAAAAGAGCTCGTGAATGAGCGCCAACTGGCGCGTTTACAGTCGCGAAAGAGGCGACGACAATAGGCTCGCAGCCGTTTGTATCGGATGCAGTTGTCGAGCGTGGGCCGTTGTTTGAAGATTCTAAGGGCACGTCGCCGTGCTCGCAGAGCGTCACGGCATTCCGCGGTCCACCACGGGACAAGGGGACGACGTGCGTGGGAAGTCTTGCAGGGGATGGAACATTCCGCGGCTGTCAGAATAACTGTGGTAATGTGTTCCACTTGGTCGTCTATACTAGGATAATGGTAAGTACCAAAATCCGCCAGTGACGTGTAGAGCTCCCAGTCCGCTTTGGTTAACTGCCAGCGGTGTGGATGCTCAAGGGTGTCAGGCATCATTAGGTGAATTACACACGGAAAATGATCGCTCGAATGTGTGTCTGAGAGAGCAGACCATTCAAGACGCCGTGCCAGCTGAGCAGTGCAGATAGCTAGATCTATATGGCTGAAAGTATTTGTGGTGTCTGAAAGATAAGTTGGTTCACCAGTGTTAAGGCAGATGAGCTGAAGGTGGTTCAGTATATCTGCCAGGAGGGAGCCCCGTGGACATGGTCGTGGGGAGCCCCAAAGGGGGTGGTGGGCATTGAAATCTCCCACCAACAAAAACGGACGCGGAAGCTGGTCAATAAGATCTAGGAGATCTGATCTAGTGACGGGAAAAGAGGAAGGAGCGTAAATATTGCACAGTGTGAAGACAAATCCAGGAAGGTATATCCGGACAGCAACAGCTTGTATTGGAGTACACAAAGGGACCGGTGTGCTGTGTACGTCATCCCGAATAAGCAACATTACGCCCCCGTGGGCTGGAATTCCTGCCACTGGAGGAAGGTCAAAGCGAACGATAGTGTAGCGTGGGAAAGTAATTCGAGTACCAGGGAGCAATTTTGTCTCCTGTAGAGAGAAGATGATTGGATGATATGTTCGCGTTAGAAGCTGCAGTTCTGTCCAATTCGACCGGATACCACGAATGTTCCATTGAAGAATATCCATAATGGGATAAAATGAGATGAAGGTGGACATCAGCCCGACGAAGGCGGCGGGCCACAGTGCGAATGTTCGCAACTGGTGGTGTCTGAGACAGGAGGGTCTTGCTCCTTATTCTCAGAGGTTACCCCAGCAGCTGCGTGAGTGTGGTCGGCAGCCCCATCTTTGGCTGATGCACCTGGAGAGACTATAGGCTTCCAGGGGATGCCATCGTCACATTGTGAGGTAGGAGGGGGGAGAGTTTTCCCCCTATTTGATTTCTTGGAGCCCTGGTGAAGCTCCTTGGTTGGCTCAGATGTTTTGGTAGGGGTGCGGAGGAAATCCTCGCGCGAATGCTCTTTCTTAGACTTTCGCGTCTCTATCTGTGGTTTCACAGCTGAAGATGAAGATTTGGAAGAGGTACTCACACTTTTCGTTGAACGTGACGCCGTTGTCGATGTAGACTGTTTGACAACTACTGTCGTAAACTGTAGGTCACAAGTCTGTGTGGCCATATCCCGTGTTGGTAGAGGCGTTGCAACTACAGTACTGTAGTTACCACGCGGCGGGGTCTTGGGCTTACGACTGGCGTACATCTTACGTGCAACTGGTATGGGAACCGTTTCCTTTATACGGATTTCCTGGATGGCTCGTTCATCGGCAAACACGGGACATTCCCGGGAGGAAGCAGCATGATTCCCGTTACAATTGATGCAATGAGGGGACGGTGGTGGACAAATCCCCTCATGGGCCTCTTTACCACAGGTGACACATATGACTGGGTTCTTGCAAGACTGGCTTGTGTGGTTAAATCGATGGCACTGATAACACCGAGTAGGGTTAGGGATATAAGGTCGTACTGTGATGACCTCATACCCTGCCTTGATCTTCGGCGGCAGAGCCACTCGGTCGAAGGTCAGAAACACTGTGCGAGTGGGCACTACAACATTGTTCTCTTTTTTTGTCACCCTGTGTACTGCGACGACGCCTTGAGCTGCCAGATATTTTTTCAGTTCATCCTCAGTCAGACCGTCCAAACTGACTGAGAAGACTACCCCTCGGGAATAATTGAGGGTCGGATGGAGCTCAACACGAACCGGGTAGCTGTGGAGCAGAGTAGCCTTAAGCAGCCGCTGTGCCTGGGAGCCACTTTCTGTTTCTAACAGTAGTGTTCCATTACGCAGGCGGTTGCAGGTCTTAACTGGGCCGGCAATGGCATCAACCCCTTTTTGAATAATAAATGGGTTCACCGACGAAAAGGATTGTCCTTCCTCAGTACGGGTCACCACAAGGAACTTTGATGTCTGTAAATTTTTCTGTTCAGACACACTATTGTCTAGTACATCAATTTCTAAAGGCTCTTTCCATTTTCTTTTTTTTTAGAACCATCGCGGTTGTATCCCCCACGATAGCCAGTGTCTCTGATGGCACGCTCCTTCCTGCTGGGGGCCCCCAACGGAAGCACACCCGCCTTGGGTGATTGTTCACACCCCAGGTCACACCTCCCAATCTACAGACGGAGGGACCAATCGGCGAATCGGGAAGGTATCAGCGCAGGCAATCGCCCCTCCCCTGGCCTGGCCTTAACCAGGGGGTACGCACGCACCCTACATGCCAGCCCGGGGCTGGGACTTACGCATTACCCAGTCACCCATATGGGTGGCCTTCAAGTGCGTACAGGGAGGAGGAAGAGAGAAATAGTAGGAGGAGAAGCCTCAAACGCAGACGCGGAGGCAAAGAAAGAGGTGAAAGAAGACTGTAAAGCCAAAAGGGTCAGAACTTCGGTTCCCCGAAGGATGCACAGACTCGGTCCCCAAGAGAGGGGAAAAGGACAGTAGAAGAAGCGTCATGTAGCACGGAAAGGAAAGAGTGCTACAAAGGCTGGGGCCCCGTGCTCGCCACGCACGTACTCACCACAGAGCGGTGAGTCCCCTGAGGGGACAGCAGAAACTAGAAACACTAGAGTAATTTAGAACGAGATATATAGTTCATGGAGACTTAGTAATACTTTTACATAGTTCTTGACTGCAGAATGCTGATACATAGATTAGATAGAGGCCTGCCTACTGATGATTACTAGTGCCTATCCGATAGCCAGGTCTTAACTGCTGCCTATTTGATTCCAAAGTGTTAACTGGTTCTTCAGTCCCAAGTGAACGATGTAGTTCAGTGGTAGCCACGAGCAGAGTTTTAGCAGAGGGCGCTCGTGGCTGACGTAAGAACGCCGCGCCGTGCGTGCACGGTGGCACGCGGCGAAAGTAGGTGGCGCGCACTTTAGACTTGTGCGACACCACAGTACGTCCATTTCTACTGCATTTTGTAAGGCTAAATTTAGTGTTGCGTGTAAACACTGGGAAGAAATGGGTTAAATCTTTCTTTCGTGCTTGATCTGTGTTCAGTTTTTCTCGGGCTATCCACCAAGCAATGAGATGGATGCGATGGGGAGTTTCTCTTGTTAGTCTTCACGTCCGAGTTCTTATGGGACTAACTTCCCGGCTGTCAGGTCAGCACATCTTTTAAGTATGTAGTGCCGGGTCTCAGTGTATTAGCAGTTCTGTGCCGAACCTGTTAAGGTAATTAGGACGCGCACGTTGAGATGCTCCAGTTCGTCTGGCCCTCTAGAGAACTCGCAGCTGACGTTCTGCAGCTGGGAGCAGGGCAACAGGGCTCCCAGGTAGTCGAGACAGGCGCCGGGCAGGCCCCTCTGCTCCAGCGTGGACAGCGCGGCCGACAGGTGGTCCGCAGTCACGACCATGCCGACCACCTGCACCAACTGGTCGTCCGCGTCGGTCGGCACGACCAAGCCGGTCAGCCGCAGGTGAGGTTCGGCCGGCTCCAGCGATGAGTCAGACGCGGACGTGTTGGTGATGCGCAGGTCCCTGAGTCGGCCGCAGTGGCGCAGCACGGACAGGTCTCGGATCGGGCTGCAGCAGTGCAGGTGCAGTGACTCGAGGCTCGCCAACCCCGCCAGGGCCGCCACCATGTCGCCCTCCGAGAAGCGGCAGTCGCTCAGCCAGAGACTGCGCAGGTTGCCCAGCTGGCCGATGCGCGCGAACTCGCGCGACCACAGGCCGCGGCAGCTCACCAGCTGCAGGCCTTCCAGCACGCCGGCGCACAGCCGCAGGAACGACAGCTTCCTGATGCCCGGGGACGAGATCTCCAGGGACTGCAGCCGGCCGAGCGCGCCCGCCGCCTCGAGGTACTCCGCAGCCACGAAGTCGGTGCGCAGGCTCAGGTGCCGCAGGTTCTGGCACAGCGACAGCGCCCTGCGGATCACGTAGTCCACGCTGTAGAGGCGCGGCGCCCAGAAGTTGAGGTTCCACATGCGCAGGATGCGCAGCCGCCGGAGTCTCCCGAAGTCTACAGTGGACCGGTAGGTCAGGATGTCACCCGCGATGTCCAGTCTGGTCGACAGGTAGTCGCAGCGCAGTCTCGGCAAGCCGTTCATGACGCTTATGTATCTGACTTCCAGGACCAGGAACGGGAAGAAGATGGAAACCGCGAAGCCGGTGCCCGACTCGATGGTGACCTTCTGGAAAGGAGGCAGGGCGCACAGGACGGCGCGAGTCTCCTCGCAGTGCGCGGGGTTCCTGTCACTGTGGTAGGCCTTGCCCTCGCCTCTCCACAGGCTGGAGGAGCCGGTCACGATGGCGTGCCACCGTTCGCAGGTGGCGGCGCACCGCGCCAGGTCCGCGACCGGCAGGAAGGAGAAGATGGACACCAGTAGCTCGTCTGGCAGGTCGCTCATCCTGGCTTGCGGTGCAGAAGCCATTTCTGTGGACAGAAAGTAGAGTTCTTTGTACTGACTTGGCTGAAAATCCTAAGAAATTTTGGTCTTATGTCAAAGCGGTAGGTGGATCAAAACGAAGTGTCCAGTCACTGACGTAAATGGCATTGAAACAGAGGATGACACTCTAAAGGCGGAATTACTAAATGCCTTTTTCCAAAGCTGTTTCACAGAGGAAGATTGCACTGTAGTTCCTTCCCTACATTGCCGCACATATTACAAAATGGCAGATATGGAAATAATGGACAGGGGGATAGAAAAACAAAATCGTTCAAAAGAGAAAAGGCCGCAGGACCTGATGGGATACCAGTTCGTTTTTACACAGAGTACGCGAAGGAACTGGCCCTCCTTCTCGCAGTAGTGTATCGTAGGTCTCTAGGAGAGCATAGCGTTCCTAAAGTTTGGAAAATGGCGCAAGTCATCCCCATTTTCAAGAAGGGTCCTCGAACAGATGTACAGAACTATAGGCCTGTATCTCTAACGTTGTAGAATTTTGGAACATGTATTATGTTCGAATATAATGACATTTCTCTGTCATCTGCTCTGTAGGAATCAGCATGGGTTTCGAGAAAGGCGTTCTTGTGAAACCCAGCTCGCGCTATTCGTCCACGAGACTCAGAGGGCCATAGACACGGGTTCTCAGGTAGATGCTGTGTTTCTCGACTTCCGCAAGGCGTTTGATACAGTTCCCCCACAAACGTTTAATGAACAAAGCAAGAGCATATGGTCTATAAGACCAATTGTGTGATTGGATTGAGGAATTCCTAGATAACAGAAAGCAGCAGGTCATTCTCAATGGAAAGAAGTCTTCCGAAGTAGGAGTTGTCAGGTGTGCCACAGGGGAGTGTCGTGGGTCCGTTGCTGTTCACGATATATATAAAAGACCTTGTGGATAACATCGGAAGTTCACTGAGGTTTTTGCGGATGATGCGGTAGTATATAGAGAGGTTGTAACAATGGAAAATTGTATTGAGATGCAGGAGGATCTGCATCGAATTGACGCATGGTGCAAGGAATGGCAAAGCTCAATGTAGACAAGTCTAATGTGCTGCGAATACACAGAAAGATCCTTTATCATTTAGATACACTATAGCAGGTCAGCAACTGGAAGCAGTTAATTCTATAAATTATCTGGGAGTAGTCATTAGGAGGGATTTAAAATGGAACGACCATATAAAATCAATCGTCGGTAATGCAGATGCCAGACTTAGATTCATTGGGAGAATAAGGAAATGCAGTCCGGAAACAAAGGAAGTAGGTTACAGTACACTTGTTCGCCCACAGCTTTAATACTGCTCACCGGTGTGGGATCCGTACTAGGTGGGATTGATAGAGGAAGTAGAGAAGATCCAACGGAGAGCAGCGAGCTTCGTTACAGGATCATTTGGTAATCGTGAAAGCGTTACGGAGATGATCGCTAAACTCCAGTGGAAGACTCTGCAGGAGAGACGCTCTGTCGCTCGGTACGGGGTTTTGTCGAAGTTTCGAGAACTTACCTTTACTGAGGAGTCTAGCAGTATATTGCTCCCTCCTACGTATATATCGCGAAGAGATAGTGAGGATAAAATCAGATTAGAGCCCCCTCAGAGGTATACCGACAATCTTTTCCGCGAACAATACCCGACTGGAATAGGAGGGAAAATCGATATTGGTACTCAAGGTACCCTCCGCCACACACCGTCGGGTTGCTTGCGGAGTATGGTTGTAGATGTAGATGTAGACAGAAAGGAATTACCTTACATCGCAAGTTGTGGTGGCAATCTGATCCCTTAATAATCTTCAAAAGTGAAACCCCAAGACCGCAAACTATTTATTCCTTTTAATATCTTTGTTCTTTGGCTTTAGAACAGTAAGGTCCACGGTGGATCTAATTTTTGCTGTAAGTCAACTGCAAGAACAACACTGCAAATATGGAATGGACATTGAAAAAGCATATGATAGTGTACTTAGAAGTGTGGAAAGCCTTAGAGAACAGAGGGATAGCAAAACAGACTATTTGGAGAATAAGGGAAATGTATCATGGCTGTGTTTTTGTTTTAGGGCGCAAAACTACTTACGTTATCAGCGCCCAACGCTGGCCATAGTAAAATCGAAGGTTGGAACTTAAATGGCTTTCGCTATATTTGCACGCTGTATCAAAAGTAAAACTGTCAGCAGAAGGCGGATCATCACCTAAAATATCAAACATTTCAAATTGTAAACCTAGATCATGACGTAGACGATTAAAGAACGGACATTGCACTAAAAGGTGGTACACAGTAAAAGGTTCATCACAGTGCTCGCATAAGGGAGCAGGATCACCACGAAGTAAATACTGGTGGCTATAACGGCAGTGGCCAATACGAAGCCGGGCCAGAATAATCTTTCGGCGAGAGGGTCGAGATGACGTTGACCAAAGATCAGGCACAGGCTTAATGACGCAATTTGTTCCCTGACAAGGATGACCAATGTAAGAACCACGTGAGATATGCCGGGAGACGCCAGCACGAAGGTGATCAGAGGTAGTAGAAAAGCTAGACAGCCGAGGGAAGAGAACTGCCTCCTTGACAGCCGTATCCGCAGACTCATTCCCCAAATTTCCCTCGTGACCAGGAACTCTCAGAAACGTCACAGTATTTCCGTTCGCTGCGGATGCTTTGTACCAGTATCCCATGTAGATGTAGAACTCATGGCTTGCACTCGGGCAAAGGTTATAGGCATACTAAAAATTTCCTATGGTGCAAGGCGGAGGGTGCTTTACAATTAGTTAATTCGTTCCTTATACCTTCATGCTAAAATGGCGACTGATATGAATGACATTTGGAACAGACGTAGCTTATACCCTGATTAACACGTGGGCTACCTTTCACAAACCGCCGTATGGTGCGAGGCAGAGGGTACTTACAATCTAATATATAAAAAATGAATTTTTGTTTGTTCGCATTTTATATGCTGCCGTACAATACATCCAATTGCAATGGAACTTTGTCAATATATTCGTTGCACTTTCGCGAAGGTTATAGGTATAATTATGTATCTGTATGACACACAAATGAAGCGGTGTATCGTCATGAAACGGAGATACGTGAAAAACTGGCGCATTCAGCTGATGAACAATGAGTGAACCAACGATAATCACAGGAAGGTTCAAAGAAGAGGATGTTCCGATTATAACCGACTATCCGTTTCAAATTAAACTTTTTCAGTTTCCCGTTCGCCATGCATTCTGAATGACAATTTATAACGCACAAGGCCAGTCATTAGAAGTTTGAGGAATAAATCTTGAATCGCAGTATTTTTTTTTTTTTATGGGAAGTTTTACATGGCATGTTAAAGTGTTGGTAAACTATCTGCACTGTTCGTTTTCCCTCCGGACGGAAACAAAAAATATCGTTCATCAACAAGCTTTAAATTAACCCAACACAAAGAATTTCGAAACGTTTTTCCATTCCAATTATAGTATTTGATTTAATTATTTTGTTTCATATGGAATCTATCATTAAAGTACGACAATGCTATAATTATTTGGTTTTCAATTAAAAAAGTCTTGTCCTTTGAGAATTTTTTATTTAAAAACAAAGTAATTTTAGCATTATCACACTTTATGATAGAAATAGCTATAAACGTGTTAGGCTAACCATTTCTATTCTGCTCGCTATGAGAGAAACATGCTATACTGTGCAATAGAAATGTGCGATTTTGTTTTCCTTTTCAGAGTCATTTTTAACATAAAACAGGAAAGATGTTTTTATGCTTAAATTAATAATCTGTTCGTGCAATAAAACCATTAAAAGTATGGTCATTAAATCTACTAACCTCAGAGGAGCGCGAAAGGTTTCTCTAATAACCTGTTTCCAATTGATTTACCCATCCATTTTGACTATTTCCAGTCAGGGTCCCAATATAAATAAGATCAGAGAGACGGGCAGTAGGAGATGGAGAATGGGGAAATGAAATGGATTTAAGAAGGGGGAATGATATAGACGCAGCGAGGGGGGAGGAGATTGATATTGTGTGTAGTTAGAGGGAGTGGTGTGAAGATTTCGGGAGGTGGTCAGGGACACAGGAAGGGGGAGGCGAAGGTGAAAGACGAGAGATGAAGGACAAACATAATGAGAAGAGAGGATATTAGGGTCTATATCCCATACACATTAGCTACTGGGGAGCATTGCCGGGTTTGCTAGTTAATAATAAAATTGCTGTCAGTGACTTGTTATTCAACTATAAAATATTACTGAGACTTCTGAAATTCCAACTGGGAAATTTTTTCGTAAATTGCTCTTTTATCCAGATGTTTATACGCTCCACAATGATTTCCCATCATAACACAGTGTCACATGGGGAAAATTTTGGAGTAACAATATAGACGCTTGGCAGAATGTTCACGATTATGATTTATCGAGACTCACTTGATATTTCCTAATTCACTTTATAGCCATTGAAAATAATTTGTTGGCTGTCTAAGTCTTTTCTATAATGGAGTATCTTAGAGAAATAAATCAACCAGGGATATCAGATTTTTTTTTTTTTTTTTTTTTTTTTTTTTTTTTTTTAATTCAAAAGTATTAGTTACCTTTAAACCTCTGCCAGCAAAAGCTATTCTGTCAATGCAATTGGAGTTTATACAATGCATGGAATAACAATGGAGTATTTGATATCTAGGTTTGATTAGCAGTGAACAATGCATTCTGTAAAAATATAAGCTCTTTGGAGCAGAAGATTGATTTCAACTGTTCTAAAAATGTCATCGACTAAGTTTATAAAATAGGTGATGAGCTCTGAGAGATTTTTACCAGTAAAAGACAATTAGCATTTCACTAAATACTCGTAGAAGTAAAGGATCTTGTGTAAGTAATTGGACGGAAGGTATATAATTCCTTCCAGTAGAAAAAGTAAATAGTCTTGTTAAGTAGTCAGGGTTTTTATATTTTCTATTGCATCAACAAATTCATTTTTTGAAATTTTAGTGAAAGGTTGTGGCCAGATAGTAGCGTAATTATGCTAAGAAGAGCTATAAGTGAAAAAACGTACTGTGTAAGGAGTTCAATATGGTCATAAATAAGGATATTTTAGCAGGTGTAAAAGGCAACAAAAATATTTTTAAACAAATTTTTGGTAGGGGTTCAATTTGCAAGTTATTGCTTTAATCAGGTCATATTTTAATAATTTATAATCCTACATTAATTTCAATTCATATTTTTGTTAGGTAATGTTAAGTTTGTGGAATCCATTTTTTCTATGAATAAGCGAAGGAAGAGACTTCAGTTTCATTTTATGCTGTAAAGTGGCCCCTCAAAATCCTGTAATGCCCCAGATTTCTACAGAGGCGGTCATCCTACGTATCTAGGCTACTTTTCTGCCTTTGATTTCAGACAACATTGGACTTCGCTCCAGTAGCGGTACGTTGTGACCACCACAGTATTTACTTCTAAGATTGTAAAATTTACTTTTCCTTTAACAAAGTATTCCTTTAAGTTATTGATTGATATAACTCCATAGTCAAAGTAATTCGGGGACATTGGAAAGAGAAACCAACACGTTATGACAAATGCCGCTAATGTTGCTTCGAATGGCGTGAGCGAGCTTTCATCCGTTGTGCAAAGTTGTTCCCAAAGTGGAAAGGACTCGACAACACCCAAAAGGTCACTATCAATCGCACCAAAAGAACCTGTGCGCACAAAAATATTGCGTCTGTGTGTACGTAGCAGACTATATACGTGATCAGAGGTTTCAACAAAGGCACACGTTGAGTTCACGTATGCAACAACAGCATTGAGTTTGCTACTGAAGTGTGTCAGTATGCCAGATTTCTGGTGATTTCCCCATTTGCGCTATGCAAATTGCTACTAACAGACAATAAATAAGCAGTATTAGGCAATAAAACTTACTAGTTTTCGAGAAATACATGAAATTCTTAGAGATTGGCTTTACTGTATTTTACGTTCAGCAACAAATTTATAAACAAAAAGAATGTTATGCCTGTGAGTAAGACCAGTTATCTGGAATGTATTCCATCTCTCACGCATCGCAGACAGAATCATATCAGTTTCACAGTGCGATAAGCAAGACATGACACCCAGCAGCCAAATTCGATAAACAATACAGTATCACGAAGAGTAAATTTAAATTTTTACTAACCGCGAGACTTTTTCGTTTCAAACATGTCCGAATGGAGGTCCGGGTTCGATTCTCAGCAGCATCACAAATTTTAATTCATTGCTTTATCTTTATCTTTAATGAACCGAAGAGTGTTTGAGATCCGGTCCATAAAGAATGGGGGTTCTATCTAGTCAGTTATCAGACAAGATGATAGTGAAGAATTACTGTAAGTAGAAACGCTGCGGTTGCTACTGAAACTAACATCTTGTTTATAGTTATAACTGTATTTCATGTGGTTCGAGGTCTACATTGAAGAATGTGGCTGCGAACTAAGGATTGTCCTCTATTGTAGTATTTATTACGTTCGCAGCATATTTAAATACTCTTTTTAAGATAAAATCAACTAAATTCAGAAAACTTAATTGGCAAGCTTCCGCTGAGGGGTAAAATTTTACATCCCGTCCCGGCGACTTCGCGCGATTATGTTGGCAACATTAACAAGACGGTAGAAATCTTTGCCAAGATAATAGAAATTCGAAGAACATAGAATGACGTGTTTCGTACTCATTTTGAAGTATATAAATGATGCTGTTCCTGCTCTATGGATGACATTTTATGTACCCTAGTCCGCTCAGTGAAAGTAATTATCGACCAACGAAGAGTCATGACTAAACATTTGCCTTTTCACTCTTTTGGATAATGCCAACATCAAGTGATTTCCGGCATTCAGTATCGTTTCGAACATAATCACACGAAGTCGCCGTGACGAAGTAAAATTTATTCGCCAATGTTTTGATGCATATTGTGCAACTATTACAGAAATATGTTGAGTATTTTGGGGACGTTCCAAATAGAAAGGAAATCAGTGTTCGTATAACATTAGCGAGAATGCCTACCACCGACTACAGCTTACTTCCTCCACGTACTTCTGAGAGAAGAAAAACATGGATCATTAACGGTCGGTGCAAAAAGTGGGAACCCGGACCGAGCACACAGTTATGTATTTTAAGTATATATTTATTGTTATGACTAATCAATATTAATAGTAAAAATCGTCTGTGATATTTGAACGTAAAGTTTTCGGTAATTTCCTAGACCCGTGTACATCAAATGAAACGGCATTGCAATCGATATATATCGATCGTTCGACTCGTTTCGCTACTATTGACGATTAAGTGTTTTAGTGTTTCTGAACCGGAGATTCGGGCACCATGCGGCCACACGTACTAATACTTCTTGTTTAACCTATAACGAACCTGACTTTAAAAAGGTTATCTGTAGCGTAGCCTTAAGAAGGTTAGGTAGAGGTTAAACAAAAAGTTTTTCCCTATCACGTGAGGGCGCGTAGCACCCGAATCTCCGGTTCAGAAACACTAAATCTATTTACAGTTGCATGTTGGATATATACCATTCTTGGAAATTACCGATATTTCTTTCGGTATTTCAAATGGAAACCACATACTGAGTCGGAGAAATACAAGAAAATATCACAAACCCAGCTGTCAAAAATACCATATAAATCAACCGTTTCGCGTTGTTCATATATAATTTGGAGCAAGAATCGAATATATCAGTGCAATGACGTTTCCTTCGATGTACACGGGTCCCAGAAAACTACCGGTTTTTGTTTAGCTCTCTTGAAAGTGCTACATCTTAACAAGAAACTGCCTGCAGGGAGTTAGCAGCCGCAAAATATCATAACCCACTAGAACATCCCAGAACATACAGCTTTTAGAGCACAATATGTTTGTCATAGTATATTGAGAAATACAACACATCAAAACTTTTTTTACTTACATTGCAAAAATTGTTGAAGATACTTCTATTACGTTATTGTGAGAATATATTACAAACACTAAAACAGAAAATATAAATATACCGGGCAAAAAGTTTAGTTACGGCTGTAGCGTACTGTGCTGATACAGACAACTACTATTGAATGCTATTTTAGTATTTCCAAGTTTTCTCGTCATAACTTGTCGCATGCAATTTGAAAGAATAGTACCTGATGTTTTATCACAAAATACACTTCAATTCAATATTGACGCTTATCTGTAAGAGACTAACAACTGACAATACCGGGTAAATTTTACTTACGGCTGTGGTGGCGTAGTGTGCTAATGTTGGCAACGAAATGTTTGCTTTACAAGAATTATTAAATTACTGACAAGACAAGGGTACTGTTACATACAAAAACCTGTCAACCTTAGAGAAGGACGAGAATTACTTATGGTGAAAAAGAATTATTCTATACGATTAGGTTTTCAAATAGCATTTAACAGTTGTTGCCAACATTGGCACCGTGTACCTCTACAACCGTAAACTATAGATCCTCTTTCTTATTAGTGTTTGTATTACATTCTGAAACTTTCGCAATAACGCAATAGAAATGCATTCAGCAATGTGAGACATCAAACAAACCTCTCATATTGACAGTTATTTAAATATAAGCCAAGATCGCTTAAAAAGTGATGTCCAGTTTCGGCAGAATTAAACGTAGTACGCGATTTTTATCACATATATGATTCTTGCAGTTTTCCTTTATTCGGACAGTAAAGAAAACTAGATTTTTTGTCTCGTCCATATATCTATGAAAAAGAGCGGAATACAAGCTCAAAGTACCATTATCTAAGGCTCTATGCTCGACACTACTAAAATATTTGACTAACTTGAACAAAACAACAAGCTACGTGTTGTGTTTAGCATTTCATTCGCAGGGAATGAAAGTGGCGGATCCGCCAGCCTGTGTTTTTAAGAGTTCTAAGCGAGTTTACGTAAGACAGCGAATATAGCGTTTTGTACAAACGATTCCCTTGACTTTCAGCCCTGGTGTCCTAAATTAAGTACTGCACTTTTACGCATCCTTATCTCTTTCTGAAACAGTGTGAAACATTTAAGCTGTAGCGTCCTAGATATTACAACATTTCCACTTTACACAGAACAGCAGCAGCTGCTATTTAGTGTGTGTAGCTGCATTCTAGTATAAGACAAGAGGGACAAATTTAGATCCTTCTGGTAAGCATATTGTTTCTAACCTGTACTTCTCAATGGCAATGTTTACGTTCATAAATACAGTTGAAAGAGTAAAAACTATAATACAGAAAAAGTGCTTATGTGTAGTTATCCATTTAAGACATGGTGTGTTATTTGTCGTACGCACCATAATTTCCTAAGTGACTGAAAAAAATTGGACATTTAATTGTACATAAATTCATTATAATGAACACATGGGTTCAATTTTTGGTGCATAATTGAAGACGGCGATACAATCCAACTTTGACCAATGACGTCATATCTGAGTCACGCTACGTAGAAAAACACTATCAACGAATATAAACATACGGGATAATATCTTAATTTTGTATTGTAGATAATAATCTGATTATCCTCCTAAATTACGGATTACCGCAACAGAATGTACCATCGATCACAGGTCTCAGTCCAAAAATACGCGACTTCGGCGTTCACTTGCGTAAAAAAAAACTCTTAATCGTAATATATAATTTATATTCTGACTGTACACTATCGTCTTTACTCATGACGTCATTCGTCAAAGCCACCGGGTCATATCGCGGACTTCAATTCACCCATTTTTTGTATGAAAAAACAAAAATTTGGGTCTGGGAGTGTTTGTGAGATACGGGGCAAGATTACGAAAGAAATTCGAGTAGATGAAGAGTACTTACATTTTGGAGAGTATAGGATGTTTCACAAGAACAGAAATGGCGATATTGAAATACGTGAATCAAGCAATATGTAGGTATTAATAAAACTGGGTCCCGTAAACGCAGAAACAGTGCCAAGTATAATACGCCGAGTGTCGAACACATCGTTTATCTAATATATTAAAGCCCTAAAGTTTTTTTTCCTTAATCTACCGGAGTAACTAATAAATTGTTGCGCTAGAGTAAGTTCGAGAAGTGCTCTGTGAACAAAACTGTAGCCAAACGCATTATCTTCAACTGCCGTGTCTATAAGAAACGCACCGTCACGTCGCTGAGATGTTTACGTCGGACCCGTCGGTTGACCACTTGCTGCCACGTTACGCTGTATTCCGGGGCCAGGAAAACAGCGGACCTCACTACGCCCTCTGCTGGAATGGTCGCAAAAGAAGCACAATGAAGAACGATTACACTGTCAGTGACTTTTCAAGCATACTGCAGAAATGAAGTTTGAGAATCCTGCTCTGTATTACTTCGGTAGTTAGAGCGTAAATTTTGCTTTCGTAACATTTTTAACGAAGAAATTAATACTATCCTAATACTGCGATATTCTCTTCCATCCTTGTTGCAGCTTTATACAAAGACCATTATTGGCAACGTTTCTATTCGTGTACTAGCTGAAAATTCGGCGCTGCCAGTGTAATTATATATTTCAGTCTTCTATGCAATTTCCTCTCCTGTCTCCTTTCTCTAGGCCCGTGTCCCACCTTCGTCTCCTCCCTTCTCCCTCTCTCCATCGCCTCATCTTCCATGTCCCCCTCCACCTCGCCGGCCACAGTGGCCGAGCGGACTGCGGCGTGCCAGTCACGGTCTGCACGGCCACTGCGGTCGAGGTTTCAAATCCCCCTTGGGCATGGATGTTTGAGCCGTCTTTAGTATAAGCGAGTTTGTACGTTTAGTCCCATAAGCTCTACAAACATTTGAACGCCCCCCTCCATCTGCTCCTTCATCATCCTCCTCCTCCTTCTCCACCTTTTTTTCCTTTATTGTAATTTCATGCTAAACAATACAATACAGCAGGCTGGCAGCAGCATCCTACTCCGCTCTTCAGCCTATAGAATGATTAATGGACATGAAGTAGTTAAAATTTGTGACGCTGATAAAATAAGCGAATTTAAAAATAACAAGGTGAAAGTCGTAGATATTACAATAATCAAAGATGATAAAAGTACATGTTTGAATTAAAATGAGGCCACGGTGGCTAAAAGCACACTGATGAAACACAATAAATTGGACGATGACAGACGGAGGTACTTCTCCCCCCTCACCTCTATCTATATAAATCAATGTTTTTCAACTTTTTCGTGTTTGTGACCCCATTCCAAGTAAAAATATTTTGGCGATCCCGTTCCAAATAAAAATGTTATGGCGATCCCCCTCCTCTCGAACCGTAAGAAAACTACGCTATAATATATATAAATTATTGTTCAAACGAGATAGGTTGGCTGGCCAGTACTTACCATTGTGCTGTACCGCCAATAGTTACACAAATTTAGAAACAGAAAAAAAGGGAACAAATAGGACAAGCTTTCGGAACACAGTTCCTTCATCAGGTGGGAGAGAAGGGAAGAAGAAAGAATGGGAACGGAAGGGAAAGGTACTGTTGTTTGTTAGTGAGTTTAATATGGACTGATGTGTGGATGTGAGATTCGGCAAGGTGGAGGTCAACATAAAGGAAGGTGGTTTGAGTTTTGGAGAAGTGAATTTTAGGATGGAGATGGAGTTAAGATCATGGAGGAAGTTCAGAAGGGTTTCTTCAACGTGAGTCCAGACCACAAAGATATCATCTATATATCTATACCAAACCAGGGGAGGCAACTTCTATGTCTTAAGGAATGCCTCTTCCATGCAGCCCATGAAGAGGTTAGCATAGGAAGCGGCCATCCTGGTACCCATAGCTGTCCCCCTGATTTGTTTGTAGGTATGGACCTCAAAGGTGAAGTAATTATTGTTGAGTATGAAATTAGCAAGTGTAACAAGGAATGAGGTTTTTGGGAGGCTTTCAGGTGGGCGTTGGGAAAGATAGTGTTCCAGACATGATAGACCATGGGTGTGAGGGATGTTGGTGTACAGGGATATAGCATCTATGGTGACAAGGAAGCTATCACGTGGGAGGGGCATAGGGCTGGATTTGAGGCATTGTGTCATTGATATAGGACGGGAGCCTGCAGGTTATAGGTTGGAGGTGTTGGTCTACCAGACCTGAGACACATTCTGTTGGAGCTTTGAAACCTGCTACTATGGGACGGCCAGGATGATTCTCTTTATGGATTTTAGGGAGTAGGTAGAAGGTAGGGGTGTGAGGTTCAGGTGGAGAGAGAAGTTCTAAGGAGGCAATGGTAAGACCTTGTAACAGACCTAGGGTTTTAAGGATTTTCTGTAGTTCAGCCTGGACTGAGGGAATAGGTTTGTAGGTAGAGGTGTCCGAGAGTTGACGCAGCCCTTCTGCCACATACTCCCCTCGATCAAGTACCACAGTTGTGGAACCCTTGTCCACTGGGAGAATTACAATGGAGCGGTCCGCTATCAGCTCTCAGATGGCTTTGGATTCAGCTGGGCTGATGTTAGGAGTGGTTGGTATGTTATTCAGGAAGGATTGGGAAGCAACGCTGGATGTGAGGAATTCATGGAATGCCTGCAAGGGATGGTTTTGAGGAAGTGCAGCAGGATCTCTTTGGGAGGGAGGTCGGAATTGTTCAAGACAGGGTTCAAGAGCGGCTCTGCTGCCTGGGGGTTGTTACTGGGTGATGAAGTGGTATTTTCAGTTGAGGTTACGGCTGAACGAGGGGAGATCCTTGGCCAGGGCAGTGTGATTAAATTTAGGTGTAGGACAGAAGGTTTAGACACAGATATTTCTGAAATGGAGAAAGATTTGGATGAGAGGTTAAGGACTGAATTGGAATTGGTATTGGGTGGTGTCTGCTTGTGGTGACGGTTGTGATAGGTTTTGGGAGGTGTATGTGCTGGGATTGGAAGATTCAGTAGGGAAGCCAGGCTTGGTTTGTTGCCAATGAGTGGGGGGTTTTGAGGGTGGTGTTGTGGTGGATGGTTGTGGATGATGGGAAAAGGGATACCCTTTCTGAGATGAAGGACCGGTAGGTTGGATAGTTTTCTAAGGTGTTGTGTGGCATACAGTTCAAGTTTACTGTTGGCTTGTTGTATTATGGATCCAAGTGTGTTATTTGAGCCAGGTGCTGAGAGGAGAAGTATTTTAGAGAGAGAGAGGAGTTTTGGGGAGTGGTGGTTACACGAGGCAACATACTGTAGGAGGATAAGAGGGGTGAGTGCTAAGGACTGCTGAATTTCAAACTGTAGGAGGGAGTGACGGAAACAAGGATTACACCAAGAGATGGGAACTTTTAAAGTGAGTCCTTTGGGGATTGTTCCAAATGACAAACAGGACTGGAGGAAAAGAATGTGGGATTGCAGTTTGGCTATAGCAAATGCATGTTTGCGGAAAGACTGAAGGTACTGTGGTATAGGGTTGGGATACATGGTGGATAATTGGTTTGAAAAAATAATAAATAAATAATAAATAAATTATACACATACACACTGAAGCACACACAAAGGGGTGGTGGTTAGATCCTCGTATGTGAGGAGGGGTGGAACGTAAGAAAATTTAAATTTAATTTAGTTTGGATGAATAATAGGGTGAAAATTTATGGAATATGTTTTGAAAAAAAATTAAATAAGAAGAAATCGAATATATAAAAGTATCAACGAAAGATTTTTCTACGAAAATGTAATTACCAAGTGCCGGTGAAAAAGTGGAATGGATAAAAAATTATCGTAGAGGGCCGAAAAAAGGGTTTTTGGCGGCAGATAAACGGTCGCTAGCTGCACATAAAAGGTAATTACGGTCCATTAAAGATCACTGGCGGCACCTTCAAACTTACCAGCGGCACAAAATTTATGGTCAAATCGCTGATAAACAAGCAAACACGCCGTTATTGATTAGTCATAACGAAAAAGTCGCTGGGATTATGGTTGAAATAAATTGTAAACAATGCCACAATGTTGAATTGTTGCGACAATCTCCAGTAAGGGAGACGTTTCTTTAAAAAATGACTATTTACTAAATGATCAAATAAAAGGATGTGGGCGTAAAATTGCACAATTGTAGGCTATATATGGGAGGATAGTTAATTACAAGACGTTACAGAAGGAATATAGACAACAATGGCGAGATAGAAAGAGTTCAGACGACAGTTATGAATGAAAGCAAACAGATAAAAATAGTTGAAACAATAAGAAGGATGTAGACCACGAAGGTAATATTCGATTAATGATGAAAATTCTCCTCAGAGATGATAAATTATTGTTCAAACGAGATAGATTGGCTGGCTAGTACTTACCTTTATGCTGTACCGCCGATAGTTACACAAATGAAGAAACAGAAAAAAGGGGATAAAAAGGACAAGCTATCGGAACACAGTTCCTTCATCAGGTGGGAGAGAAGGGAAGAAGAAAGGATGGGAACGGAAGGGAAAGGTAATTCACAACCTAGGTCAGGAAGGTGGTGTTTCGGAAGTGTGGACGTCAGAGATACTGCATGTTCGTACTGAGCCAAGCCAAAGAGGATATATATAACCAAGAAGGAAAGATCAAGTAGTAAAGAGAAGAGAAGATAAGATGAGTGAACGGAATGATGCTGATGGGTGTAGGAAGGGCAGGGAGATGTCTAAAACGTTTTTCAATAACAGGGAAAGATGGACACACACACACACACACACACACACACACACACACACATGGAGAGAGAGAGAGAGACAGAGCGGAAGGGAGAGAGGGAGAGGGAGAGAGAGAGAGGTAAGGAAGGGATAATGAATAGGTGAGCTGAGGATGGAGGAAGGGGAGGGGTTAGCTTAGATTTAGGCCACAGGGGTGGCGGGAGGAGAGGATATGTTGGAGGGCAAGTTCCCTCCGTAGTTCTAAGGGACTGGTGTTTGTTGGTAGTATCCAAATGGCACGTGTGGTGCAACACGTGCCCAGGTTCCTGGATTTCTGCTGGAGGACATGTTCTGCCACAGGATATTGGATGTCCCCCAGGTGAACAGTCTGTCTGTGCCTATTCATCCGCTCAGCCAATTTGTTAGTAGTCACACCAACATAAAGGCTGAACAGTGGACACATGTCAGTTGATGTATGACGTGTGTTGTCTGGAATGTGGCCCTGCCTTGAATCGGGTAGGTTTTTCCTGTGGTGGGGCTGGAGTAGTGCGAGGATGCATTGGACAGGTTTTGCAGCGGGATCGGTTGCAGGGGTAGGAACCATTAGGTAGGGAGGGTGGTTTTGGGATGCTGTAAGACGAGGATGTTGCGGAGGTTGGGAGGACGGCGGAAGGCTACTCTGGGTGGTGTGGGAAGAACAGTTTGGAGTGATGATCTCATCTCAGGGCATGACTTGTGAAAGTCATAGCCCTGTTTGATTAATTTGTTGAGGCATTCCAGGTCAGGATGGTACTGGGTGACTAAGAGGGTGCTTCTGGGTGGTCTGGGGTTAGGAGAGGGATTTGGATGAGAGGTTAAGGACTGTATTGGAATTGGTATGCGGTGGTGTCTGCATGTGGTGACGGTTGTGAAAGGTTTTGGGAGAGTTGTGTGCTGGGATTGGAAGATTCAGTAGGGAAGCCAGGCTTGGTTTGTTGCCAACGAGTGGGGGGTTTTGAGGGTGGTGTTGTGGTGGATGGTTGTGGATGATGGGAAGAGGGATACCACTTCTGAGATGATGAACCGGTAGGTTGGATAGTTTTCTAAGGTGTTGTGTTGCATACAGTTCAATTTTACAGTTGGCTTGTTGTATTATGGATCCAAGTGTTTTATATGAGCCAGGTGCTGAGAGGAGAAGTATTTTAGAGAGCGAGAGGAGCTGTTGGGAGTGGTGGTTACACAAGGCAACATACTGTTGGAGGATAAGACAGGTGAGAGCTAAGGACTGCTGAATTTGAAACTGTAGGAGGGAGTGATGGAAACAAGGATTACACCAAGAGATGGGAAATTTTAAAGTGAGTCCTTTGGGGATTGTTCCAAATGACAAACAGGACTGGAGGAAAAGAATGTGGGATTGCAGTTTGGTTATAGCAAATGCATGTTTGCGGAAAGACTGAAGGTGCTGTGGCATAGGGTTGGGATACATGGTGGATAATTGGTTTGAAAATAAATAAATAAATAATTAATAAATTATACACATACACACTGAAGCACACACGAAGGGGTGGTGGTTGGATCATCGTATATGAGGAGGGGCGGAACTTAAGAAAATTTAAATTTAATTTAGTTTGGACGAATAATAGGGTGAACATTTATGGAAAATGTTTTGAAAAAAAAATCAAATAAAAAGAAATGGAAATATATAAGTATCAACGAAAGATTTTTCTACGAAAATGTAATTACCAAGTGCCGGTGAAAAAGTGGAATGGATGGAAAATGATCGTAGAGGGCCGAAAAAAGGGTTTTTGGCGGCAGATAAACGGTCGCTAGCTGCACATAAAAGGTAATTACGGTCCATTAAAGATCATTGGCGGCACCTTCAAACTTACCAGCGGCACAAAATTTATGGTCAAACCGCTGATAAACAACCAAAACCGCCGGTATTGATTAGTCATAACGAAAAAGTTGCAAAAAACGAAATTGGTCATTTCGTAGGTGCATCTCCAATTCCAATTAGATCCGTATTTTACACGCTGCCATATCGTTCATTCAACTGCGATACGATTTTGAAAACTTGACCTTCGGAACAAAAGGGACTGCACTGTATCTTTGACTTTAGATGTTGGTAGACCGGGCGTGGCAACGTTTTTATAGCACCAGCTTCTCTGCCGCCAAACCATTGCTTTGCCTACAATCACGAGGTAGTTTATAGCTGTGGTACAGATTTGCCTATGATTTAAAAGAGCTTTTTGTGAAGGCAAGTGACATCAAATTTCAAGTGCAAGTATTATTAGTTGAAAGTAATGGCATTTCTTGAAAACTGTGGAGTTTTTTTTTATTATATCCAGCTAATGTTTGCCAACAACCATGTGTGAACCACGCCATGTGCATTGTCGCTCTGCTGTTTGTCAGGTCTGTAGTATCTATTAGAGTTGTGGCGATTCGTGAATGAGTCGTTCATTTGAAACGAATACAGATAAAGAATCGTAAGAATCGAATCATGATCCTGGCGAACTGTCGTTCAAAATAATCGTCTGTATTGTGAAGATTCCCATTTTCAGCGATTCATGATTCGAAGGCCACTGCCGAATCATGCCGAATGGTACCGAATGATTAAGAATTCAGGAGAGCAGTAAAGAGGGGGAATGAATCGTCGTTCAAAAGAATCGTCTGTCTCGTGACGATTCCAAGTTCCAACTATTTATGATACTAAGGCGACTGCCGAATCATGCCGAATCGTGTTGAATGATTACGAATGCCGGAGAGCAGTCTAGAGGGGGCACGAATCGTCGTTCAAAAGAATCGTCTGTCTCGTGACGACACGATTCGAAGGCAACTGGCGAATCGTGCCAAATGATTACGAAAGCCAAAAAGCAGTCAAGGGGAGGATGCATATGAACAAAGGAAGCACAGGACGAAGATCGTGAGCCGTTAATCATTATTCACGAATTACATATGACAGAAATGAAATGCAGCAACATACAATGCTGCTAATATACATGATTAGCATCGTAAAAGAAATCAAAGTACCATGAAAAATTACGCACTTCTTAAGCGTTGCAGATACACTGCAACCCACATACGTCGTTTATACAGTTTACGTGTAATATATTTAAACGAGCAGTTCTTGCACATTTATATTTCGCGTATCCCCGAAGTGGCTTTAACGATTTGAATTATATTTTGTATTTAGAGAGGTTTATACTTCTTGAGTTCATTAACATACCGTAGTTGTATTTTCTGAAATAACTAAATTTTACAAAAATATTATTTTTATATAAACACACGATTTAAAATGTTTTAACATCATCTCGAAAATCTGTTTTATTATTTAGGTTTTTATGTTTATCTTATCTGAAAGAAACCGATTTTACAAAAAAGAAACAGTTTAATATGAAAACGCGAATATCTTGTGCCTCGAAAGAAATTTGGTATTTAGAGCCGGATTTTGATTTTCTAAGTTTATTTATATAGTCGTGTTTCCTGAAACTAAGTGATTTTACATAATAAGTATTTTATAACGATTAGATATGTGTTAATTACCAGACATTTAACTAAATTTATAGTTAAATGGCCGAAGTATTCGAACAGAACGAAAAAAAGATAACAGCAGGATTCGAACTACGTGACCTACATTCAGTAGTTTAACAACCTACAATGCTACCAAATGAGCTACGACGACAGTAGAAAGATTTGGTAGCGTAATATCTATTTATATTCACTTGTAAATCTTCATAGATTATTTCCTCGAGAATCTTCGAGAGTTGAATCGAATGGCTTTGGCTGATTATTAAGTCTGAACTTGACGCATCACAAATATATATTAAAAAATCCGATAACCATATTGACTCCTTTTTGAAATTCTGTAGGAATCGTGTCTTCACAGACCAGAAAGAATCGTGAACGAATCGTAGGGAAAGATTCACAAGGTTCGATTCCAATAGCCATGACACAGACATGTATTGCCATTTATGAACAGGATGTAGAACGTTTGGCATTCTGTAAGAATCGTGCCAATGCAGACTACAAAGAATCGGGAACGAATCGTAGGAATCGATTCACAATGTGGGATTGAATCGCAAGAATCGATTCCTTAAAAAGAATCGTGTTGCCCAACTCTAGTATCTATGGTCGAAGCTGTATATTCAGTAATACGTTCGGGACATGGCGGAGGATAGTTTTACAACAGACTTCGTCACTAATATATAGTTTTATTCCGATCTTAATGAAATGTTACACACTTCAAACAATAGAAATTACATAATGTAAGTAATATTTCGTATGGTGCGTGGCTGAGGGAACCTTACTGCAGAAGTCGATGTCGTTTGACCAGTCACCATTAAATTTGGTAGAGGGGAGGGAGGAGATGAACAGAGAGAGAGGGGAGGGTATTGGCAGGGAATGGGTGAGGAATAACAGCGGCAGGGTGGGGGGGGGGGAGTAGGTGGCGGGAATATGTAGGACGTGGAGGAGAAGCAGGCAGAGGAAGGTAGTCAAAGAGAGGAGAAGATAGATACACAGATAGAGAGAGGGAGAGAGAGAGAGAGAGAGAGAGAGATAAAGAAAGAGAGATAGGATATATACTCGGCTCTAATGTTTGTATAGCTTATGGGACTTAACTACGGAGTCATCAGTTCCTAAATTTACAAACTACTTATGAACTAGGTAATCCTAAGGCCGGCACAAATATCCATGCCCGAGGGTGGATTCGAACCCCCGACCGTAGTGGCCAAGATCGTGACTGAAGCGCCTCAGTCCCCTCGGCCACCGCGGCCGGTCGAGGTTGAAAAATCCGCAAAGTACATAAAACACGAAGAAATGTTTTGGTGGAAAAAAGAAAAGAAATAAAATGTAACAAACTGCAATTACCCTTAAACCTCGATAAACGGAGAATTGAATCAATAGCACAAATGATTAATCGAAATAAGGTGGCGGATGTAACAATGTTGTGACAACAGGCGCTGAATAAAAGAATCTAGAAGTTACCTCCATCATCTTCTCTGCTTGTAGGCTGTCGGATCTGCTGGACTTTTTAAAATCTTGAATGAGTTGTTTAATGGTAACTTCTAACCGTAGGAGGAGGTTTCGCCATGTTAGGCGTCATGTAACAATACGTCAATGACCGCACAACGCGAAAAACCTATTCTGATTATCGGACTTAGAAAAAGTTATTTAATTGGCTGTAGGTTCTCTTATCATAATCATGGTAACAACTGACCGGTGAAATTTGGCCTTCTGGATTAATATTCATACGAAGTGCAGAAAGAAGCTAGATGGCGTGCAAACTTCATACTGTGGCAAAACTTACGTGACTGATATTGGCAATTTAACATCTAACTGGATAAAAAGGGTGGAATCATTAATGATAAATACATAGTTGTGATATGATTAACTATGGGGGCTTATCATCATCATCATCGTTAGAGACTGATTATGCCTTTCATCGTTCAGTTTTGAGAATACACCACATAATAAAATTCCTCTGTGATCCCCTACTCAATTCTAACATTGATGCCTCGTCTGATGTTACACATTTTATTTCAAAATCATTCTTCACCGAATCTAAATACTTTCTCCTTAGTCTATCTCAACTCCTCTTACCCTCCGCTGCCGAGCCCCTGAGACTCTTGGGTAATCTTGCTTCTCCCATGCGTGTAACGTGACCCCACCATCTCAGCCTGTTCGCTCTAACTGCTTTATCTATGGTGTTCATTCCCAGTTTCTCATGATTTCCTCATTGTGGCCACCCTCCTGCCATTGTTCCCAGCTATTAGCAACTGCAATCATTCTTGCTACTTTCACATCTGTAACCTCAATCTTGTTAATAAGGTAACCTGTATCCATCCAGTTGATTGAAAGTTAGAGCGGTGCACCTCTAACTTAGTCTTGATGCTGACTTCCTTCTTGCAGAAGAGAGTAGATCTTAGTTGAGAACTCACTGAATTATCTTTTCTATACTTTGATTCAAGTTCTTTCACTATGCTGAATCCTGTGTGAAAATACATCCTAGGTACTTGAAACCGTCTACCTGTTCTAACTTTGTTCCTCCTATGTGGCACTCCGTCTGTGTAAATATCTTTTTCGCAGACATACTTTTGTTTTTGAGCTGCTAATTTTTATATTATAACCCTTACACCTCTGGTCGAGCTCTGAAATATTATATTGCAACCTTTCAATCGAATCTGTTATCACAACTATGTCATCTGCGTATGCAAGACTGCTTATTTTGTTTCCACCTATTTAAATCCCGCCCTGCCAGTCTACCATTTTCAACATATGATCCATGAATAGTGTGAACAACTGTGGTGACAGGTCACAGCCTTGTCTTACCCCTGAAACCACCCTCAACCATGTGCTTAATTTGCCATCTACTCTAACTGCTGCCTGAAAGTCTACGTAAAGCCCTTTAATTGCCTGCAGAAGTTTGCCTATTCCAGAATCTTTTAGTACTGACAATTTCTTCCTCCTAGGAACACTGTCGTATGCCTTTTATAGATCTATAAAACATAGATACAATTCCCTGTTCCACTCATACCATCTCTCCATAATCTACCGTAAGCTAAAGATCTGGTCCTGACAGCCTCTAAGATGCGTAAACCCACACTGATTTTCAACCAACTTGTCTTCAACTAATACTCGGACTCTTCTTTCAACAATACCTGAGTATATGTTCCCCACGACCCTAATTAAAGAAATATTTCAATAGCTGTTACAATCTTTTCCGTTTCCATGTTTTGAAAATTGGCGTGATTACCGCTTTTGTCCAAGCAGATTACCGTTTTTGTACGGATTCCCATGTCTTTTCAATTATTCTGTGCGACCATTTGGGACCCGTAAATTTCACTGTATTTTGACGTGTTCTGGCTTAATTTGATCCACTCCAGCCGCTTTATTGCACTGCAATCTCTTGACCATTCTCCCCTTTCCTCAAATGTGATCCTGTTGCCACCATCACTCCTATCCCATTCTAATCTCAAAATCAGATACATCATTGAACGTTTCACCTATATTAAGCAATAGTTCAAAATATTGCCTACATCTGCCCAAGGCATAAGGCATCCACAGGATTCACTAGCAGGTTAAAAAAAGTTTAATATTCACAGAATATATGACATCAACTGCGATTGGGCAAAGCTGAAAATGTGTACCCAGCCGGGATTCGGGCTGTGGGCAAGGCGAAGCTGGGAATTTGTATCTGACGGGAGGCGTGCTTAGGTAGTCCTTGCAGGTGCGGTGATCACTGTGTCCCCAGGGGTGTAGGGGTCAGCGCAACTGCCTAGAAAGCAGGAGACCCGGGTTCGAATCCCGGATGGGTACACATTTTCAGCTTTGCCCAATCGCAGTTGATGTCATATATTCTGTGAATATTAAATAATAACACTTGCAGGATCAGAAGTGACGTCTGTTCTTTCGGAACAGACGCCACATGTATATAAAAAAAAAGTTTGTTGAGCTTAAGGGACTCGACTGCGGGGTCATCAGTCCCTAAACTTACAAACTACTTATGAACTACCTTATACTAAAAAAGGCACAAACATCCATGCTCGAGGGGGAATTCGAACCCCCGACGGGGAACGGCCTCGGTCATTGCAGCATAGCGCCTCAAAGCGCTCGCCGCTCGACCGCGGCTAGCAGGTTTCCTGACCTGTCCAAAACACTTGTTAATGGGGGTTTATTTAAAGAACAAAGCCTCAAGTGAAACTAAAAAAATGTTCAAATGTTTGTTAAGCTTATGGGACTTAACTACGGGGTTATCAATCCCTAAACTTACAAACTACTTAACAACTAGCTTATCCTAAGGACGGCACAAATATCCATGCCCGAGGGGGGATTCGAATCCCCGACCGTAGTGGCCGTGCAGACCGTGACTGAAGCGCCTCAGTCCCCTCGGCCACCGCGGCCGGCTCAAGTGAAACTCACCCTTACATTTATTCTACGCAGATATCGGAGAATTGTGGCATCCGGCTGGAACATCGGAAGACAAACAAAGACTGTGAAAGACAACGTAAGAGAGCTCTCTCTTTCCAAAAAGGACCATAAAAATGGAAAGTTGAAGAAAAAAATGGGTCAGAGGTTTATTTTGAAAAGAGAATGGAGTCGATAGCGGCAAGCATCGCATTTACCTTAGAAATATCGTGTGTATCGCTACAATGTACTAACTGAACGTTGCCGGCCGCGGTGGCCGCGGGGACTGAGGCGCTCCAGTCGCGGTCTGCACCGCCACTATGGTCGGGGGTTCGAATCCCCCCTCGGGCATGGATATTTGTGCCGTCCTAGTTCGTAAGTAGTTCATAAGTAGTTTGTAAGTTTAGGGACTGATGACCCCGTAGTTAAGTCCCATAAGCTTAACAAACATTTGAACATTTTTTTGAACTGAATGTTGGAATAAACTAATAACCGAGCAACGCCGGGTTTTCAGCTGGCTAATACAGAAAGAAGCCAAAAACAACAAAGAAGAACGTAAGAAAAAGGAATAGAGAATAAACGAAGGAAGAAAGAAGTATGTCCAAGTCCCATGCACAGTCCCTGTGAAACGTTCCTCATCATAAATATAATCGCATGTATCACTTATTTACCGTATATGAGAACTAGCACTACCGTACCCGACAATGCTTCGCAGTTGCTAAACATGCATCAGTCGGGCTTAAAAACTACTTAAACTATCTGACACCTCCATGCCGGAGAGAAGGATTCGAATCTCCGATGGGAACGGCCGCCCAGTTCTCCCCCTTCCTCAAATGTGATTCTGTTTCCACCATCACTCCTGTCCCATTCTACTCTCAAAATCAGATACATCATTGAACGTCGTAACATTTTGCCTGGTACCACGTGGCCACTGCGAGCGCCTCAAACACTTCCCGGATATCATTAGTATGTATCTTGAAGCGGGGACTGGTTTTCCTTGAAGTAGTTAGCTGACTGCTTCATTCATCGTAGCAGCCTCGTACGTTGGTTAAAGATTCTCTATTACTGAGATTTAATTTAGTCTCTTATTTAAAGGCTCGAAAAATCGTTCAAATATACTATTTCTATCCTTGAGGGAATGCGTGAAATTATGTGACTCTATTTTGAAATATTTTCCGCAGCTTGCGAATTGGTATACCAGAAATTTTCTTTGAAGCAGTGCGTGAGATTACTCTTACAAACGACACTCGCTAAGTATTGCTTATTTAAAATTGTTTGATACCCTCACTTTAACTAATTTATTTGCGATTAAAATCATTCGTTTCTCATATGCTCAATCGTACTCGAACTTTCACAGCTTTGTGTCATTTTTTTTCTTTTCTCTTTTTAACAATTGGAATCCAAATTGGAAACGAACACCAAAATTGTCTCCAGACAAGACATCGATGGTCACGTTATCAATGTTAATAGTTTTTTTTTTCCTGACAGGGTGTTTCACTAAGTGTGTTTGTCTCTGCCTATGTAACTTATAAAATAATAGGTGACGGGAAATTTTAATGCGGTAGGTCAACACAAGAAATGTTACACTTTCTGCGGAGCTATGAACATAGTTTATTGTATCATTTTCCATAGAGTTACAGCACAAAGATTTAATTTTTTTAAATGGAACAATAGTTTTTGTGGTGTCGCACAAGTACAAAGTGCGCGCCATCTGCTTTCGCCGCGCGCCGCCATGCACGCACGGCGCGGCGATCTTACGACGACAGCCACGAGCGCCCTCTGCGGCAACTCCGCTCGTGGCCACCTCTGAACGACACCGGGCACTTCGGACGGAGATAGCAACCAGTTAGGACCTTCGTAATCAGATAGGCACCATTGAAGACTTTGCTATCGTACAGGCACTAGGCAGGCCTCTAACAACTATGTATCAACATTCTGCAGTACTATGTAAAAGTTAAGTATTGTTACATTCTGTGCAATATATATCTCTTTCTAATTTACTCTAGTGTTTATAGTTTCTGGCTGCTCCCCTCCGTACCTGCACGAGCGTGCTATCTATATTCCTGTGTCGGTCTCATCCACCCGGCCACCAACACCTACGACGAGGCTGGGACACAAAAGCGGCGACGAAGTCGGGACACAAAAGTGGCGACGAGGATGGGATACAAAAGTGGCGACGAGGATGGGATAGACGAACCTTGGACCAGCCCGCTTGCAGCAGCCAGACAGCAGCAGTCGGAGCACGCAGAAATTGTTCCCGCCCACCCACCCTTATTATAAGATTTTTGGGGGAACATTTTCAGTTACGTGTTTTGTGGACTTTTTTGTTGCAGAGCGTCCTCATTTATCTTGCATCTGTGTTTTGTTATAAGTTACTTGTATGCGCGGTGCCTAATCGGTCAGCATGGCCACTACCCCGAACCCAAACTTAATGGAAATTATTCAGTTACAGACGGCGCAAATAACACAAATTCTCCAGGCAGTGGCGCAGTTGACAACTCAACAACAGCCGTCACATCAGCAGCCCACACCTGCCGCTGTACTGCTCCCTACGTTCCGCCAGTACAACGAACGTGAGGAAGAATGGAGCGACTACTTCGCACAGTTTCAAGAACTCGTCGCTGCTCATCAAATTACAGGTCAGAAAGTGAAGCATCTGCTATTATCTGTGGTGGGCACCAACACCTTCGTGTTACTGAAAAAACTTTTCCCGGACGCATCTCCTCGTGATGTAGACTTTGAACAAATTGTAGATGCACTGAATGCTCATTATGAGAGAAAAGTTCTTGTAGCCGCTGCACGATACCGATTTTTCAGACTTAAAAAAATTACCGCAGCAATCACACCAAGAGTGGATTACGGAATTGAAGGGCTTAACCCGCCAATGTAAATTTACTTGCTCTTGTGGACTTTCGTATAGTGACGTGATGTTGAGGGATGCGATTACGCAGAACATTCAGGACCCCAGAATTAGAGCAGCAATTCTAAAACAGTCTGACCCCTCATTAGACAGTGTACTGCAGCTTATAGAAGCGCATGATACTTTTGACTTAGCAGATGTAGAAATGCAAAGCCACAGTGTAAATTCAGTGCGCCGCAACGGACGCTTTCCTAGCCGTAGTTCTCAGTATAGCACTAGTGATTCTTATTTTTCTACCGGCCGTGCTGAACAGACAGTGAACAGTAGCCAGTGTAAAAGTGCGACACAAAGGTCGCCCCGTCGTGTTAGAAACAGTGATTTGAATAAAGGGCGCCAACGCTCATTTCAGAAAAATGTACGTAAATCTTGCCCCCAGTGTGTGTCTCGCCACAAGCGTGCTCATTGCCCTAGTTGCAACGCAACCTGTTATCAATGTGGCAAATCAGGACATGTACAGTCTGTGTGTATGCAAATTAAAAACTCAAAGAACAGACACGTTAGAAACAGTGCTTCGCAGAGTGCGAGAACAGTTCATTCTGTGAATGTTATACGGGCTGTGGAATTGAACAGTGCTTTCCTTGGATCTCAATTGCAAGAAAGTAGTTCTGCGCCTATGGCAAAACTATATAGTGCACCACGTAGCAAGCGCCGACGAGCGCGTAAAACAGTGCAACGGAAACGGGTTCGGGACAAGCAAAATGACTATGAACAGTGCATTCCTGTAGTGAAAATAGTGCCTTCTGCAACTGCTCCTTGTAATAGTGCCCAGTACTGTGTAGCTAGTGACAGTAGACTTGTTGTAAATACTGAAAGTAATTTTAGTGCAGTAGCCTCGCATTGCGCGGACGCCGATCCGGCGGTAGTGTCATCTAGTGACAGTGTGGTTAATCCGCTGTGTGCCGAGTATGCGCCGCTTCCTACCGCATGCAACCCGCGCAAGCGCAGAAAACAATGTGTATTAGACGTTGCCCACATTCGCGCACCGGTCGTGCGCCAGAAGCACAAGCTGTTTGTTACTCTCTCTATAGAAAATGAGACTGCAATTTCAGCTTGATACTGGTTCCGCTGTTACATTAATAAATAAAGACACATATGAACTTCTGGGTTCGCCAAAATTGTCGCCGTGTCAACATGTGCTAACGGCGTATACGGGTCAAAATATTCCCGTGCTAGGAATGTGTAGCCTGCCTGCCTCTTTTCAAGGTGTAACAAAAACAGTTGCTTTTGTTGTTCTTCAGGCCAAATCTACACAGAACATTTTTGGACTAGATGCTTTTGACTTGTTTGGTTTATCAATTCAAAGAGATGTGCTTCAAATTTCGTCAATAGTGCCTCAGGATAAAATCAATGCATTGTGTGACTAATATAGTGACTTGTTTTCGCCGGAACTAGGTTGTGCAAAAGACTTCGTGGCACATGTAACTTTAAAAGAATCTGCAGTTCCAAAGTTTCGTAAAGCTAGACCAGTGCCTATCGCCTTGCGTGATACAGTTGCCGAAGAACTTAAACGTTGGCAAGATAGTGGGGTGATTTCTCCTGTTTCTGCGAGTCAGTGGGCCTCGCCTATAGTAATTATACCCAAGCCGTCAGGAAAACTTCGTCTCTGTGCGGACTTCAAATCGACAGTGAACAGTCAAACAATTGTAGACACTTATCCCCTGCCCAGACCGGACGAACTAATGGACAAATTAGGACAGTCTCGTTTCTTTTCTAAGATTGATTTAGCAGAGGCATACTTACAGATTCCACTTGATGACGAGTCAAAAAAGTTTTTCGTCATTAATACTCACATGGGCCTTTTTCAATTTCAACGCCTACCCTTTGGCAGTTCTTCCGCCCCCGCTATTTTTCAGCGCTTTTTGGAACAACTGACAGTTTCTGTACCGTGTTGTTCTAACTATTTAGATGATATTGTGGTATCCGGACGTACAGTTGAAGAACATTTAGCAAACCTGGAGTGCCTTTTCAAAGTTTTAACTGCAGCAGGTCTACGTTGCAATAAAGCAAAGTGTTCGTTTTTTCAAGCTGAAATAGAGTACCTAGGCCATGTGATTAATGCCCGAGGAATTCATCCCTTACAGTCACATCTTCGAGCAATCAAAGACTTGCCTCCTCCTAAGAATGTGCATGAATTGCAAGCAGTGATGGGAAAGCTTAACTATTATTTCAGATTTATTCCCAATGCCTCTCAGATTGCAGCTCCACTGCATCACTTACGTAGGAAGAATGTTCCTTTTGTATGGTCTAAAGATTGTCAGGTTGCCTTTGACAAACTAACGTCTGCACTACTCAGTGATGCATGTTTGATTCCCTTTGAACTCTCGTCGGGTTGCGCAGGAAACAACTGCGGATGCAGACCTAAGTGTGGTAGCACGTTTTGTTCGCTCAGGGTGGCCTGCCAGAGCCAAAGACATTGATCGGCCTCTGGTTCGACGTTATTTTGCACAACGTCATGTATTGTCTTTAAGTCAGGGTGTTCTGTTGTTACATACGGACAACGACCAAACAAGAGTGATTGTTCCTCGTTCCCTGCAACGAGAAGTGTTACGCCTCCTGCATCAAGGACATTGGGGCATTGTTAGGACAAAGCAACTGGCCAGACGTCATTGTACCTGGGTTGGTATGGACGCTCAGATAGAGAGCATGACATCACAGTGTACGGTTTGTGCGGAGCACCAGGCGGCTCCTCCGGAACGTTTCTCAGATTGGTCACGCCCCAAGGGACCATGGCAACGTTTACATATTGACTTTGCCGGACCTTTCTGGAATACGCACTGGTTAATTGTTGTCGACGCTTTCAGCAAGTTTCCTTTTGTGATTGCCATGAACTCAACTACTGCTTCTAGTACAATCAGTGCCTTAACATCAGTGTTTTGCATCGAAGGCTTGCCTGAAACTATCGTCAGTGACAATGGACCTCAGTTTGTTAGTGCGGAATTTCAACAGTTTTGTCGTGTGAATGGCATTCAGCATATCACCACCGCACCTTTTCACCCTCAGTCCAATGGTGAAGCAGAACGTTTCGTTCGAACATTCAAGTCTCACATGGAGAAGATGAAAGGTCAGCACTCCAGGCAGCAAGCTCTTCAAATTTTCCTGTCTACGTATCGGTGCATGCCACGTGACGGCCCGTCTCCTGCCGAGCTGCTACACGGCCGCCGTCACCGCACTCTCCTTCACCTGCTGCAGCCTCCCACGCACCGAGTCGGTTCGTATGGCGCTACGCGTTTTCAGGTTTCCACGCCGGTGCTGTACAGGGTGTTTGCTGGCAACAAGAAGAAATGGTTACCGGGCACCATTCAGCGCGTGCTCGGTCGCAATATGTATGTTGTACGTTCTTCCACAGGGTCGGAGCTGCGGCGCCACGCAAACCAATTGCGCTTGCACAGGCCGCGCGATCCTGTCTCCGGTTTCTTGATTCCAGACCCAGTTCACCGCCAGGGAGCACAGCCACATCGTTCGTCCCCGGACTACGACATCCCTGTGGACGTCGACGCATCTCCGCCGCAGTCGTCGCCGCCGCTGTCGCCGCCGCAGATGACAGCGTCACCGAGAGGGACTCCGGGACCGTGCGCCCCCCCCCCCCCCCCAGCTTGGGCCACGCACCTCAGAAGATGACCTGCTCCCTCTGGGCGGGGGCGGGCGCCCTTCCCCAGGTTTCGGCGGGTTCCCTGGAGGAGCTCAAGGCAGATGCCGGGGCGCGGATGGCGTCTCGATCCCAGCCTCAGCTACGACGCCCGTCCCACCAGTAACGCCCCCGCCCAGGCCCTCCTCCCAGTGCCGTCGCCGTGGCCCTCAGCCCTACGCCACGACGGCGCGGCGGTTTGTGGGGGAGGGGTGTGGTGTCGCACAAGTACAAAGTGCGCGCCACCTGCTTTCGCCGCGCGCCGCCATGCACGCACGGCGCGGCGATCTTACGACGACAGCCACGAGCGCCCTCTGCGGCAACTCCGCTCGTGGCCACCTCTGAACGACACCGGGCACTTCGGACGGAGATAGCAACCAGTTAGGACCTTCGTAATCAGATAGGCACCATTGAAGACTTTGCTATCGTACAGGCACTAGGCAGGCCTCTAACAACTATGTATCAACATTCTGCAGTACTATGTAAAAGTTAAGTATTGTTACATTCTGTGCAATATATATCTCTTTCTAATTTACTCTAGTGTTTATAGTTTCTGGCTGCTCCCCTCCGTACCTGCACGAGCGTGCTATCTATATTCCTGTGTCGGTCTCATCCACCCGGCCACCAACACCTACGACGAGGCTGGGACACAAAAGCGGCGACGAAGTCGGGACACAAAAGTTTTTTCTATCGTGGATTGGAGTCCAAATCAATTTCAACTACATTCCTATCACTGTTAGTTTGGGAGCTACAACCCTTCAAAGTTTTAGGGGCAGATACCATGCCAGCCGCGGTGGCCGAGGGGACTGAGGCGCTCCAGTCACGGTCTGCACGGCCACTACGGTCGGGGGTTCGAATCAAATGTTCAAATGTTTGTTAAGCTTAAGGGACTTAACTACGGGGTCATCAGTCCCTAAACTTACAAAATACTTATGAACTAACTAAGACTAGGGACGGCACAAATATCCATGCCCGAGGGGGGATTCGAACCCCCGACCGTAGTGGCCGTGCAGACCGTGACTGGAGCGCCTCAGTTTCCTCGGCCACCACGGCCGGCAGGGTTCGAATCCCCCCTCGGGCATGGATATTTGTGCTGTCCTTAGGATAAGCTAGTTGATAAGTAGTTTGTAAGTTTAGGGACTGATGACCCGTAGTTAAGTCCCATAAGCTCAACAAACATTTGAACATTTGGCAGATACCACAAACGCTGCGCATAATGCAATGCGCCTCCTAAATGTAGTGCGGTCGAGTTGTAACGTCGCCGGTGTCACGGAGCGAGAAGCTTCCTCGATGCGCTGTTAGACTGCCGACTGTCGCCGCAAACGGCCGCATACCCGACAGTTGGAGCCACACAAACAACCGGGGCTCAATATACCACAGTTACAGCGAAACACCCTGTATATTCATAAACGCACAATTCACGAATTATATAACACATACAAATCTAAGTTAATAGAGATGCCTTGCTGAAGGCGGCAGTGTTGAGCTGATATAAGCAAGACAAGAGAGAGAGAGAGAGAGAGAGACGCCAGCCCCAGTGGCCGAGCGGTCTGCGGCGTGCCAGTCACGGTCTGCACGTCCTCTATGGTCCGGGATGCGGATCCCCCCCTCGGGCATGGATGTTTGTGCCGTCTTTAGTATAAGCTAGTTCATAAGTCGTTTGTAAGTTTAGGGCCTGATGACCCCGTAATTAAGCCCCATAACATCTACAAAAATTTGAACATTTGAGAGAGAGAGAGAGAGAGAGAGAGAGAGAGAGAGAGAGAGAGAGAGAGAGAGACAGATGACAATGTTCTTTCAAATCAAATGTTTGCAAATTTGTCGGACTCAACTGCTTGGTTATCAGTCCGTAGCTTACAAACTGCTTAAACTAAGGTAAACTAACTTAAGGACAACACAAACACCCATGCCCGAGTAGGGTCTCGAACCCCCGCAGCGCACCGCAGCACGGCGCCCCAGTACGCACGGCTAATCAACAGCGGCGACAATGTTTGTCTTTGGTTTTATGTACGTCAAAACAAACACGGGTTTCATCTATATATTCTTGTTGCTTTGAAGGTTTGGCATTTAATTTATATTTTCTATTTATTTTCTCCAAAAATCTCCTCTTGACAAAATGTCAATGTTTTATAAAACTGCACCATATTTTGGCAGACTTCTATCACAGGTTGAGGAAGAGTTTTTAAAATCGGGTAGTGTGTTGCGTAGACCAATTGTTGCAGGCGTCCCCTGAGATGATAATGCAAAGGTCTGAGGTCAGCAGGATGTGTGGTTATGGAACTAGATGAGCATTCTTGACGTGGTAGATGTCAGCCTGTGAATATCAACATAGAGACTGTATGTGCTCGAGATCCATCATAGATAAACCATACTAGCTTTAACCCCTGCTTCGCAACAAAAGCACTTTATGAGGCTGTTGCTTTTTTATGGGTTCAGTATATCAGTACATATTGGGTTTTTCCCTAAGAGATTGTAAAACTTTGACTGGACGTAGAAGACCCTCCACTGAACTATTTGAGGTAGGGAACGTGGGGTGGGTGAAGCCACATTAACCGGATATTGGGAACACATCCACATTAGTATGTACTGCTTTAGTTGCGTTACTTACAGTTAGTTTCAAATACCATCACTGATGCGATTAACGTACCATTCGCACTGTATCTTATTTGCTCAAAGTGGCGACCATCAACCACAAAACAAGCATGACTTCGGTGAACAAGATTCTGACGCACCCTGACAAATAACGCTGGTGTTATAGGAATCACATCACAAGCAGCTACAATTCTGGCAACTAATTCCACTGGGGTCTCAGGCACAAGTTACTGTAGATATCTCCATAGGAAATAATCAAGCGGGTTCAGCTCAGCCGGCCGCGGTGGCCGAGGGGACTGAGGCGCTCCAGTCACGGTCTGCACGGCCACTACGGTCGGGGGTTCGAATCCCCCCTCGGGCATGGATATTTGAGCCGTCCTTAGTTGTAAGTAGTTCATAAGTTGTTTGTAAGTTTAGGGACTGATGACCCCGTAGTTAAGTCCCATAGACTCTACAAACATTTGAACATTTGATTTGGTTTAGCTCAAAATGTTCAAATGTTTGTAAATTTATCGGACCAAACTGCGTGGTCATCAGTCCGTAGCTTACAAACTACTTAAACCTAGGTAAACTAACCTACGGACAAACACACAAACCCATGCCCCAGGGAGGACTCGAACCTCCACGGCGAGCAACCGCGCTCCGCAGCGAGGGGTTCAGCTCAGGTGACCTCAGAGGCTATGGAATACGACCTCCCTTCCATCCAGAGATGGACAAGCAAAGTAAACAATACCTGCATGATGACTTGCTATTGATCCGTCGAGAAAACCGTTTGTTTTGATACAATACTTTTTATACTTTTCAACATAATCCACTTGAACATTCATGCACTTAAATATAAGAAGAGGCATTGAATTAAAATTTGTGCTGTGGCCGGGTTTCGAACCTGGGACCTCCTATTTACTAGAAAATCACTTGGTGCTAAATCTGGACTGTATCGGGTATGAGGCAGTACGTCCTAGCCCATTTTGTCATTGGTTTCACGGGTTAATTCAGCGGAGCAATATGGGACGTGCGTTGTCTTGTTCAAAAATCACTCGTCTCCTCTGAGATCCACGATGTTACTGCTTCACCTTGTTTAAGAGCAACTGTCACACGGTGGTCGGCACGAATAATGTCATCAGTTCGACTTTCAAGTGAGGGAGTTGAAACTGCAACTGGTCGGCCAGAACGGTGTTCATGAGTCACTTGTAAAAATTGTCACGATTCATACAAACTTCACCGTACACTTTAGACATTCTACAGCAGTGTGTTTCAGTCTTTTTGAATACACGACCTCCATGAAAGCAAAAATATTACGGGACCCCCCTCCCCAAATCGTTAATACAACTGTGGTATTTCAAAGGCGACAACTTTCATTTTCTTCTGTGACACAACTTTCACGCAAAAAGATGTACAGTATTACACGTTACAGGATAAACTGTTTTGTGTGGGTATTTTTTGGAATGGAACGCATTGTCTCATTTTTACATGAATCACGTTAGAAAAATGTACCGTATTTTATACGAGGGTCACTCCAAAAGAAATGCACACTTCTTTTTCTTTTAAATACAGTTTTTATTCTACATGTTTGAAAGTTTTACAGTGTGTAGACACATTCTTTAGAAACACTATTTTCATTTCTCCACATAATCCCCATCCCTGTCAACTGCCTTACGCCATTTTGGAGCCAGCGCCAGTATACCCGCTGTGAGGACAATCCTCAATATTGCCGTGCCCACTTTCATCACGTAACCCGCTTGCCCACCGACTAACTGTACTGAGATCGACAGCAGCATCTCCATACACATTTTTCAACCTCTTGTGGATGTTTCCCACCGTCTCGTTTTCACAGCACAGGAATTCAATGGCAGGGCGTTGCTGCTGACGAACGTCAAGTGCAGCAGCCATATTTAATACATGCTGTGACGGCGGCACTCACGGGAACAGGTTGAACTAAGTTTGAAAACAAGCGGGAAGGCTGTATCTGCACACTGTAAAATTTTCAAACATGAAGAAAGAAAACTCATTTTTAAAAAAATAGTGTGCATTTCTTTTGGACTGACCATTGTATAAAGAGTGTTTGGCATTGCAGGTAAGACTCAAAATAGAATTGTGATAGTTAAGCCAGGTCCTACTGTATAATTAATTTGTTAAGAAGCAGATAGCCGGCCGCGGTGGCCGAGGAGACTGAGGCGCTTCAGTCACGGTCAGCACGGCCACTACGGACGGGGGTTCGAATCCCCCCTCGGGCATGGATATTTGTGCCGTCCTAGTTCGTAAGTAGTTTGTAAGTTTAGGGACTGATGACCCCGTAGTTAAGTCCCATAAGCTTAACAAACATTTGAAGAAGCAGATAATTTTTTTTTTCAATTTCTCAAAATTACTTACTGCATCTTGTTAATTTAGCTATCGATTGGTTCATCGTAAACACAATGTATTTATTATGATAAACAAGGTATTGCGTAATCTGTGTAAATAGAAATTAATTGCGGCATGTATGTAACAGAATAATTTGAGAACGGCTCTGCTCGACGCAAATGGTTAACTTTTTTGTTGGTTTTGTAATTGTCGGTTTGTAAGGTTTTTTTTTTTAATTACCGGAAAACTGCAAAAATTCAGAAAAACGAAGTGCTTTTTTCAATGTGTTTTTGAATGAACAGACCACAGTAACGCACGTTTCAGACGATGGAGACGGGTAATTATTTTTGTTTTGTATTATGGTTCTGGAAAGGTATTCAGAAACAAAGCGGTCAGTTAAAAAGGAGAGTCGGAAAATTAGAATAAACTGCAAAAATAATAATGCAAGTTATCACAGCTGACGACTGGATCGACATATTTGGTTTGACTGACCAACATAAATTTGACACATTTGTGAAGTTTTTCATCGAGAAGATTTTTTATGCTCCACAACCCACGTACGGGTGCGGCAGAGATAGATTTCGACGCCATTTTAGCGATCAATAGATTTTTATTGTCGTTTTACTGAACACCGTGTCACTTGACACATGTTTGTATGTTTTCAGCCGGCCGCGGTGGCCGAGGGGACTGAGATGCTTCAGTTACGGTCTGCACGGCCACTACGGTCGGGGGTTCGAATCCCCCTCGGGCATGGATATTTGTGCCGTCCTTAGTCTTAGCTAGTTCATAAGTAGTTTGTAAGCTTAGGGACTGATGACCCCGTAGTTAAGTCCCATAAGTTCTACAAACATTTGAACATTTTTATGTTTTCAATGAGAGTTTTTACCCTCTGTTTGCCGGCCGCGGTGGCCGAGGGGACTGCGACGCGCCAGTCATGGTATGCACGGCCACTACGGTCGGGGGTTTGAATCCCCCCTCTGACATGGATATTTGTGACGCCCTTAGCTAGTTCATAAGTAGTTTGTAAGTTTATGGACTGATGACCCCATAGTTAAGTCCCATAAAGTATACAAACATAAAAAAACACCTCCTTTTTGCAAGCCGCTATATGATGCATGCAGTAGGCTTTGACACCGTTTGATCACTCACAATGAAAGTTGGCAGGTGTGTGGAATTTTTCTTAGGTAGCGGGATAAAGAAGATAGAGAAGGATACAGGGGAAGGAGAAGGAGAGAAAGGAGGACCAGGCGAAATAAAAAAAGAACGGAACGGACATAAAGAAAGGGCTGTCATACAGACACAAAGGGGGAAATCATCGAAAAAATGCAGGATGTACAGGGAATGGAGTGAAGGTGATGGACCGAGACAGGTGGGAGGAAAAGATGGATAATTAGAGCACGGAGGAGGAGAGGGATACAAAAAGGGGAGGGGCTGGAGATGATGATCTTGTGGCATTTATGACCATTAGACCCCAACTGGGGTCGTGTTCAGCCTGCTTGGTGCACGGGCATGGATATTTGTGCCGTCCTAGTTTGTAAGTAGTTCATAAGTAGTTTGTAAGTTTAGGGACTGATGACCCCGTAGTTAAGTCCCTTAAGCTTAACAAACATTTGAACATTTGCTTGGTGCAAGTCTCTTTATCTGACGCCACTTCGGCGACTTGCATGTCAGTGATGATGGAATGATAATGAGGACGACACAACACCCAGTCCCCGAGTGGAGAAAATCTACCCGACCGGAAATCGAACCCGGGCCCCCTGCGTGGCAACCAACCACGCTGTCCACTGGACTACGGAGGCGGACGGGCTGGAGGTTACTTACTATATCCAATTCACAATTAAATTAGCAACTGCGAATCATTGCCATATTGCTTAGTTTTAATATAAAATGTCACTTTTAGCCCTTTTTTTGTACTACGAAACATTGTTCTTAATAGAACGCACTTTCTTTACTTTTTTCCAGTTGTCAATTTTTTTTACATCGTTTGTTACTTTCATTGGTCAGTATTTACAGGTTTTACCGTTATTAATATATTAGTTATGTTACAATAATAGTCAACAATAAGTAAGTTAATGCTATCTTCGTTCACATTTCAAAAGAAGAAGAAAAAAATATACATAAAAAAAAAATCACTGAGGTGCTCCTTCGTATTTATCCTCTTGTTTTACATTTTTCCTTTTCAGGGTGTTCTAATGTTCCAATGTTTGTAAAGGTTATGGGTCTTAACTTCGGGGCCACCAGTCCCTAAACTTACAAACTACTTATGAACTACTTACGAACTAGGACGGCACAAATATCCATTCCCGAGGGGGGGATTCGAACCCCGGACCGTAGTGGCCGTGCAGACCGTGACTGTAGCGCCTCAGTCCCCTCGGCTACCGCGGCCGGCTTTCAGGGTGTTTTCATAATTCAGGTGTCCCTCCATATATCACATATATCACAAGTGTTCTGCCCATTTTCTACACAGCCATGTATTTAATATTTGACACACCACTAGCCTATGCACTAGCCTACTTTTAAAAAATATATGAAGTGCATTTTGAAATTTCTTCTTGTGATCTTCATAATTACACAACTTGACTTACTCAGTTTCCATGCAGGCCGCGGTGGCCGAGGGGACTGAGGCGCGTCAGTCACGGTCTGCACGGCCACTACGGTCGGGGGTTCGAATCCCCCCTCGGGCACGGATATTTGTGCCGGCCTTAGTATTAGGTAGATCATAAGTAGTTTGTAAGTTTAGGGACTGATGACACCGTAGTTAAGTCCCATAATCTCTACAAACATTTGAACATTTTTTGAGTTTCCCTGTGTGTCATAAACTGTATAATACTGTCACCGCCGAGTTTATTTATGACGTAGCTGTTGTATTGCCCTACTAGCCACATAATGGAATTAGTTCCCATTGTGGGTAATAATGTTTGTCTGGTCTGTACAATACTGTTGGTTCAACGCAGTCATCTGAAGTTCTGGTAAGAAGCGCTATCTTTCCCTAATACATTTCCAAAACTAAACTCGGTAACCACACGTGAATAGGTGTGGGACAGTGTCTAATAGGTTGACTCTGAGGCAAAGGTCTGTAACACTCAGTCCTACTCTGTGTAATCTTTCATTTGTGCTCACAAAGTTGTTGACTGTTTTACACAGCGCAGATTTAACTTTGGGTGAAAGCACACTACAATTGATATTTTGCCATAGTACGTCCCAGTGGACGTCATTAAACTTTGATTCTATTTTATTCCTACTTTCATGTTTTTTTCTGTATTTTAAAATATCCTTATCAGTAAAATTCCTATATTTTTTTTAGTTTCTCACTCTGGTAACGCCTTTCGAGATAGTATTCACGAATGTGGTTTAATTTAATGCTAATTGTTGTTACATTTATTGGTGAATCGGTGCTGTTTGGTTTGACTGTTTCGTATAATTGTCGGGGGTATTGTTAATGACATTGGTTGTCAAATGTTCAAATGTTTGTATAGCTTTTGGGACTTAACTACGGGGTCATCAGTTCCTAAACTTACAAACTACTTATGAACTAGCTAATACTAAGGAGGCACAAATATCCATGCCCGAGGGGGGATTCGAATCCCCGACGGTAGTGGCCGTGCAGACCATGACTGGAGCGCCTCAGTCCCCTCGGCCACCGCGGCCGGCCATTGGTTGTCCTTTTGACATACAGTGCTGTAATTTTACTCTTAGTATTCAGGATCCTTATGACTGGTTGTGTCATGGTGCGAGTACATGGCACCCGCTCCCCTCCCCCTCTCCGCTCCCCCCCCCCTCCCCCCCGAGAAAAACTCTGCGACCCCCTTGGGAGTCGCGACCCACCACAGGTTGACAAACACTGTTCTACAGTATATGTTAACTGGTTTCTCAAATAAAAAGCGAATAACGGAACGGAACTAATGTCGAACTTACAAGCGGACTCACCGTGTATTTTTATGTGAAAAAGAAGCAATGTTGATACATCAGCTGATCATGATCCCAACTTAAAGCCCATAAAATTACCAACCTTGCCCTACCAATAGGTTTTTCCCCGACCAATTTGTCTCTTTAACTATTGAATAACGATCCCCCCCCCCCCCCCCCCCCCGTTAAATAGACAGCATGGTATGTGTGACCTTTTAAGCGTGTAAATAATCTGTAAACCAGTAATGCGAAACAAAGCTGTAGACAAGATTAGTCCCACATCTGGGTTCTCAGACCCCTGTTTTACTACCTCTAATCGTCCAGCCCAGCAATCTCCATGTGCTGATAAATTTTTTGACGTTCTTACGGAAACACCCTGTAGAGGAGAACTGTATGTGCAAGAGGCGTAGCGTTGTAGGGACCTTGGCGACCCACTGCCGCCAACCTATCTTATCACAGAGCGCAGTGTCGGGCATTTCTGTAATAAGCAGGTAGAGGCCGGACCTTGGCGGTGTGTCGTCGCGGTGCTGACAGCCAAACACTCACGTCCGATCAGCGGCAGCGAGTGTACGCAGTGCGTCAACACCAGTATGGCCGGTAGTGTCATCTTCCTCTTCATCGTCGTTATCGGCTGGGTGGTTCTGATCTTGATATACAGCTCAGGAATTTCCGTCATCGAAATCACCACTCTGGTAAGTGAAAAAAATTATGAACCTTTCGCACAACCATAAGTTCTTATTCGGTGATATTTTATACAGGGTGTTACAAAAAGGTACGGCCAAACTTTCAGGAAACATTCCTCACAAACAAAGAAACGAAATATGTTATGTGGACATGTGTCCGGAAACGCTTAATTTCTATCTTAGATCTCATTCTAGTATTTCTCATTAAATGTAAATTGAAATAATTCGTGCAGACAGTTGTCAAAATACCCAATTGTTTCGTTAGTGTGTACTGTACTTCCTCGATTCACCGCCAGTTGGCCCAATTGAATGAAGGTAATGTTGACTTCCGTGCTTGTTTTGACATGCGACGGATGAGGCTTCATTCTAACGCGATCAGATTGTAAATTTTCACAATGAACATGTGTGGGCTGACGAGAATCCGCACGCAATTGTGCAATCACGTCATCAACACAGATTTTCTGTGAACGTTTGGGCAGGAATTGTTGGCGATGTCTCGATTGGGCCTCGTGTTCTTCTACCTACGCTCACTGGAGCACATTATCATGATTTCATACGGGATACTCTACCTGTGCTGCTAGAACATGTCCCTTTACAAGTACGACACAACATGTGGTTCATGCACGATGGAGCTCCTGCACATTTCAGTCGACGTGTTCGTACGCTTCTCAACAACAGATTCGGTGACCGATGGATTGGTAGAGGCGGACCAATTCCATGGCCTCCACTCTCTCCTGATCTCAACCCTCTTGACTTTCATTTATGGGGGCATTTGAAAGCTCTTGTCTAAGCAACACCGGTACCAAATGTAGAGACGGCTGTGATACGCCATTCTCCAGAGCTGCATCAGCGCATCAGGGATTCCATGCGACGGATGGTGGATGCATGTATCATCGCTAACGGAGGACATTTTGAACATTTCCTGTAACAAAGTGTAGTCACGCTGGTACGTTCTGTTGCTGTGTGTTTGCATTCCATGATTAATGTGATTTTAAGAGAAGTAATAAAATGAACTCTAACATGGAAATTAAGCGTTTCGGGACACATGTCCACGTAACATATTTTCTTTCTTTGTGTGTGAGGAATATTTCCTGAAAATTTGGCCGTACCTTTTTGTAATACCCTGTATAAGTGGGCACAGCCTTTTGTGGTTAGGTATACGCCCTTGGTAAGCACGGTGTAGTTCTATAGGATCCAATATACAAGGTGCGCTTGGAAAGTTCGATCAGTGGTCCCATAGTTTACAAACCGCGCTGGCGAGGATGAGGTGCCCGCACATGCACATTGAGGGACATGACAACAAGTGCTCCCTCTCGTGCAATGCACACTGCGACCTACATAACAGGGTCAGTGTGAGAACTCGTGTCATTGTAACATGGAGCGGAAAATGGAGCAACGCGTTAGCATCAAGTTTTGTTTCAAATTAGGCAAAAGGGCGACGTAGATGCATGTGATTTTAGTGTAAGTGTATGGTGTTGAAGCAATGAGTAAAAAGTGTGTGATTGAGTGGTTTAAATGCTATACAGACCTAAAGAAAGGTGTCGAGGATGAGTCACTTTCGGTTGTACCGTCCACAATCACAGTCGTAGACAACATCGAATGAGTACGACGGATCCCAGCGGAAGATCGTTGGCTGTCTTTTGAGAATGAGGCGTGAAAGGCTTACGCTTCCCAAAGGTTGCGGAGATCCAACAACGCATGACCTCAGCGCTTCGAGCAATTTCATAAGAAGCGTTTGTTGATATTTTTCATCAGCTGTACAACCGATGTCAGAAGTGTATTGTAGCCGATGGCAATTACTTTGAAGCCCAGCAAAGGTATTTTGCTTGTATTTCATAAAGCCGCGGAGGAGCGGTCGAGCGCATTGATGCGCTATGCTATGATGTATGAGGCCGTTCCCCGTCGGAGGTTCGAATCCCCCATCGGGCATGGATGTTTGTGCCGTCTTTAGTTTAAGCTAGTTCATAAGTAGTTTGTACGTTTAGGGACTGATGACCTCGCAGTTAAGTTCCATAAGCTTAACTAACATTTGAACAGTTTTAGTTCCTGAGACTATTCACCGAACTTTTGATATGCACCTTATTTGAGCATAGAGATTGTTTGACGTGTAATAGCCACGGCGTATTAGCCGTGCGCACTGGGGCGCCGTGCTGCGGTGCGCGCGGCCGTTCGCCGTCGGGGATTTAAAAAAAGTGTAATAGTAAATATTTTATTGGGTGATAATATATACGGATCTTCCGTCCTCTAACCCTCTGGTCTCTAACAGGCTGACACGCATCTCGCTCAGCAACATTTTCCTGCAAACCTGTTGGTAAGACGAACCAAGGAGGCCTTTAGATCGCTTCCCTGGGAAGTCTTTCGCTGCTTACCATATCCTTAATCGACCTCTCAATTGACCACAGGTGAGCTGTCAGTCTCAGTGTAAGAAGCAACAGGCCTGGCCCCAGATGTGGCGATCGGCGGACACATTAAAAATGCTGTATGTCCGCTGGATCCCCACGTCCGGCACACAGCTGCGGTGCACACAAACCGCAGCCTCCAGCTGTGTAACCGATCACAACCTGAAGTTGGAGCAAAGTGTCACAACTTAGTTCCTGTCTGTACACAGCAGTCACAATGTATATCCATAACTGCAGTTTCCATAGGATTACGACACAACTTCGACGTGTTGCGTCAGTTGTGCAATTGTGCCGGAGGTTCTGGACGTCCACACAGCACAGAAGTCCGTCAAGCTCGTCTTATTGTAAGGGCAGCAGTGGCAGATAGTAAAGCTACTACAGTGCTGATAAGAGGGTTTGTGAGCCCAGAAATGTCAACACCAACGGTTGCCAACCAGTTAGTAACATTGGGACTATGTGCTGTGTCTCCGAGATGCTGTAGGTTGACAGTGGAACGTGACGAGCTAGGATGTGAACATGGGTCTGTCACTAAAAGAATTGATTAGTCTACATATACTTTATTGATAACATGGATTACTTAATTCTGATGTGCTTGTGGTGGTAAAACGTCTTCCTAACAAATACGTTTCTGCAATGTAATACTACGACGTCTGAAAAATAATACTGTTCCGGCTTGTAGACTGCTGGCTCTTGTCAATGGAACTCCTAGATCGTAAATGTCGAACAAATACGTTTCTGCAATGTAATACTACGACGTCTGAAAAATAATACTGTTCCGGCTTGTAGACTGCTGGCTCTTGTCAATGGAACTCCTAGATCGTAACTGTCGAACCGTAGAAGTCCGTGAAACTGTCCTCTGTGTTGCGCCGGCATATGTCGGCGAGTCCCCTTCTTCCTAGTGGCCGGCGCGCGAAGCAAGCAAAGAAGTACCGAGACTGCGGGCGCCCCCGGCGGCCGAAGTACCATACAGCGATTTATCGCGTCTTGTACTGGCGCAGCGACGTGGGTAAACCACCGACGTTGAAAGGGAATAGCGACGTTACCATTATCTTCCTCTCTTCTGGAGCTGTTTTCTTCCCTTTTCTACCCATGTTGTTGTCACTAGTGTGTTCGGCACACTGACCTTGCTGCTGACTTCACTCAGTGACATTCAGCTTCGAACTGTGGCGATGTGGGGGTGCGTGAATATATATACAAATTATATATTGTGGGCATCCGGAGCTGTAGACTTGAGTCATACTGAATGTAAACCGCTTCAGCTGTATGGTACTATTTATTTAAAAATAAAGAAGCGGTTTCCATTCAATATGACTTCTGTCTGAGTCAACTACAACACCTATCAGCGTGTCGGTCTCTTGCTTTTAACCAGTGTTTTGGATTTAAATAAATATATGTGTACGCAAACATTTGGGGCACATGCCAAGAATAATGGACATAACAAAATCGACCGTTCAAATTTTCAAATGTTTGTTAAGCTTATGGGACTTAACTGCGGGGTCATCAGTCCCTAAACTTACAAAATACTTATGAAATATCTTGTAATAAAGACAGCACAAACATCCATGCCCGAGGGGGAATTCGAACCCCCGACCGCAGCGGCCGCACAGACCGTGACTGGTACGCAGCAGACCGCTCGGCCCCCGCGGCCGATACCACGCCCACTCCGAGTCAATCTTTCACTTATGTCACAACAATGCACATCTCACCTTGTAGCATCAAAGGATCACTTGGAGAGCGATTCTACCTGTATACAAGTGATGATGATCTGCACCTACGAAATAGACAGGTTAAGCATTGTCTCATAGAGTGCATTCGTCCAAGATTCATTGGTCCCATTGGAAGGACTGCTGCCCAGCATTATGTTATAAGACCAGCACTTTCTTCTTGTTTATTTTAATTTTATATAATCCGACATATTGTCACCCAAGAATGCAACCGTGTTGGGTTAGTTTATTTGCGAGACATATGATTAATATGCTCAAAAATCAACAATCACATTCATTGTTTATTCGAATCCTAACAAGTATACGCGTATTATTTCGCCATTTTCAAGTGTTTACGAGTAATATAACAAAAATCAACCTATTAAATATCTAAATTTAAAATGTTTTTTTGTAATAAAGTAGATACTAATTTTTGAATTACCAGTTATCAAAAGTAACCAAAATTAATTACTGTTGTAAATTCATGTACCTCAGCTAAGCTGCTGACCTAAGTTACTGTTAATTCTTATGGTATAGTTGTTTTATCCTCCAGATTGTCAATCTTCTTCCACCTAAGGTGGCTCCACCATAGTACATTTGCGTAGTTAATTTGCGTAGGATCCCACAACTACGATGATAGGCCAGAATCAAAGAAAAATCAGTTCTGCAATCAAAGAGGATCATCAGAGTGTATGACCCATCCGAATTCCAGCTGTTACTTATATTAAGCACGCTAATGTTATCTCTACACAACGTATAGCCGGCCGCTGTGGCCGAGGGAACTAAGGGGCTCCAGTCACGTTCTGCACGGCCACTACGGTCGGGGGTTCGAATCCCCCCTCGGGCATAGATATTTGTGCCGTCCTTAGTATTAGCTACTTCATAAGTAGTTTGTAAGTTTAGCGACTGATGACCCCGTAGTTAAGTCCCATAAGCTATACAAACATTTGAACATTTTGAACACCTCGATGACTGCACTGCAGAAAACTCAACACGTACACTCTCTGATTAACGTTTCTTAAATAATCATAAATTTAGACAGACTCTATAAGCACTTCCCTTCCTAGTGTTGCTTTCAGTGATATCTTAATAATAGTTTATTTTGTTACTACAGCTGTGGCTTTATGTTTCTGATTGTATCTGTTTATTAATTCCACGAGTGTCTCTTTGTTAATGTAGACTATTGCATAACCAAAAAAAGATTCATTTAAACACAATGAATTACGTTGTACACAAGCTAACTTCACGTTGTGTTAAATCTATCGGTTTGAATGAGAGGTAACCTGAATGTGAGAATGAGAATGAAATGGGCCTTGTCGCAAGCAACACTGTCCGTTACACAACAATTGAATTCATTACGTTTGTAATCGACGTACTGTATGGAATCAGCCGTCGTAGAAAAATGCGCATAGTGATCATTGATGTACTAGTAACCATTAAAGTCGACCACTGTACGAAACAAGAGCTTTGATTTATCACTAAAATTAGCAAATGAGATCCGTGTGAACTACTGGTTACTCTCTGCTACAAAGCCTTGTTCCCTGGCCCAAACTGAGAACTGACTCGTTTCAAATTACTTCAATAACAGCAAGTTAAAACTAAAGTGATCAATATACATAGCAGCTCACACGTTATTACACACAGACATTAATAAGCTAGCCACCACAATTAAAGTTATCTTAGAAAGGCGGCTAAGAAAACATTTATGGCGCAACGAAATTTAGACATGAGACATTGCATCTGGTCTTGTTCTCAGCACTTGTGAAGAACAATATTAAATGAAAGAGGGAAGGTGCTCTAAAACTACAATTTATACGCAACTTACGGATTACGTTGAACTTAAACTTGTTTATTCAGATAGAAAAGAAGCAAAATGGGGAACCAATTTTGTTAATATAATGAATTGCATCCCTTACATGGATTACAGCGGACGGTGCGCAGCCTAAATTATACATGATTTAACGCTACTGGGGGGGAAGGATTCACAGACAACACTCATTCTCTCACACACACCAAATCAGCGAATCTCACCAAAATTAGCGTGCTGAGACGAGGCGGAAGCAGGCGCCGCTATCGTAGGCGAAATTCAGCAAGTCGGAGGTAGCACCAAACACAATATACAAAAAAACTTTAAGGCTGGCTCTGGTCTGTCGTGCCTGTTTCGAGATGGTGCGCGTGTATAGCCAAGTTAAATTACATCTGAACTGGACTGCGAGCAAACACACTAACGGCGACGCGCGGCTACGTTACATGAACGCACTCCACTGAAGGTGAAGTGGTTGAATATCGGATTCATTATACAAAATCACGGTGGATCCTTAAGTTGCAGTCTGTTAGAAATCGATCTAGGTACTGGTTTTATATGAGAAGTGGCGTGAATGCAGGTGACTAGCTGCAAACCCCGGAAGTCGGAACTCGGACCCACGTGGTTGCGAAAACCGATAAAATTGAATAAATTCAGTTTCCGAAAAATAAAGAAAATTAACTACAACATGCAACCTATAGAAATGCTTAGAATTACAAAAGGAAGCGAATGAAATACAGCTAACGCATAGGGGCGATTACCGAGATGGATGAGGTCCTGTCTCAGAAAAACCTCAAAAACGAAATAATTACAAAGTCAGAAAAATAAAAATAAGAATTACGGCATGCAACCCATAGAAATGTTTAGATTTAATTGAAGAAGCGGAAGAAACGCAGCTACACGCGATAGGGAGCGATTACAGAGACGGATGAAGTCCAGTCTAAAAAATCCCGTAAAAGTGAAATAATTACAAAGTCGGAAAAATAAAATTACGAATTACAGCATGCAACCCATAGAAATGTTTAGAATTACATAAGGAAGCTATGGAAGAAGGTTGTACAAGCCTCAGAGAGAATTACTGACAAAGACAGAGCGCCTACTACCAGTCGGAGAAGAGACAGCAAAATTAAAATATATGGAAGACGATAGACTTTTGTCTTTCACCATTGCCATCTCTTGAAAGGAAGTTAGCAATCTTGGTTGACGTGAATATTTGACTATCAAAAGTGAAATGTTTATTTTGTTTGCGGAGCTGTACAGTGACTTTGATAATGAATTAGGTAACACTGAGTTAATGACGATTCAAAATTCTTGTTAAAAATTTATTACAAAAAAATTCATCTCAAACAATTGTTCCGTTTACAGAATTCCTCCTTTGAGTCTTAGCAATCAATTAGAGAACCCTGGGTTACCATTTAAAGTTAACTAAGCTGAACGCTGTATTAATTACGAACATGTAAGTCGACTTGAAAATCTACACTGATAGAAATTTCTTCATACTAATGTATCTATTCTCTCGTCTTGACAAAACCATTAACATAGAATGCGATTAAACACAACGGAAAACAACACGTAATTCCTGATTTCGAGTGTCTGTATTGAGCTAGGAGAGTTAATTAAAAGCAGCCGGAATAAAGCGGTAAAATGTTCAACCATTACCTGTAAATCCAGTCTTTTCGAATTTAATATCTGTCAAAGTAATTCCATGTTATTAAATATATTCAATCAAATCGTAATAATTATATTTCACCTGCGATAATATCTGCCATTATATCAGTAAGAATAATTCCCATGAGCTCCATGTTCTGCGTATGCAAATGATTGTTACGAATTCCGGTGTACATCCCTCCTTGTGATCCATCTTAACACCAGAAAACTTATATTCACTGAGGTGACATAACTAGTCTCCAAATGCTGCAGCTTCACTGACAGTAACATTAAACACGCATTCTGTGACATCCAAGAGGTAGAAAATTACCTACTCGAATGTATAGAAACATATTGAACAGTCTTCTTCTAACACTAACAAATTCAGCTTTACAGGTAAAGGGGATAAAAACAAGAAACAAGGAGAGTGTAACATAAATTAATAAAATTCAGCAACCAGTTGCTTGTGATTATTTATTTTTGACGACCGGTTTCGGGCGCTTGAGTGCCCTTCTTCTGATCTATTTTAGTATTGTTGCTTAATGAATGTACATGCTATTAGGAGAATCAACATTAACAACACTTGACATAGTGTTTATTCTCCTAATAGCATGTACATTCCTTAAGCAACAATACTAAAATAGACCAGAAGAAGGACATTCAAGCGCCCGAAACCGGTCGTCAAAAATAAATAATCACAAGCAACTGGTTGCTGAATTTTATTAATTTATAACCTGAACAGTTGCTGAAATGGATAAATTACTTCAAGAGTGTAACAGCATTTGGGCTTTTTGAGAGGTGTTGTATAGCTCACTGGTGTTGGTTTTTTTTAGAGGAAAAGAAATAACTCGTGTTTTATATTTCAGGAAGAGAGAGAAGTTGATGAAGGGAAGAAGCGGCAGATAATTCCCGTGGACGTGGCCGTCTACTATGAAACGCTGTGTCCTTACTCCCAGATGTTCATAACCAACAGCTTGCTACCTGCCTACCTCAAGGCTCCACAGCTGATGGAACTTTCCCTGGTACCCTACGGAAACGCAAGGGTGAGTCGTTGTCTATTAGGTGAGTCAAATTGAACTGTAAAGATCTAATAAACAAACAGCCGTAAAAAGTAGTACACCTGGTAAGAGAACGTCTACATCTAAATAAATACTCTGCAAGTGACATTGAAATGCGTGGCAGAGGGTTCATCGTACCGCTTTTATGATATTTTTCTACAGTTTCATTCTTCAATATCTCGCGGGAAGAAGGAACACCTAAACCTTTTTGTTTTCGATCTGACTTCTCTTATTTAATTATGATGATCAAGACTCCCTATGTAGGTGGATGCTAATAAAATATGTTCACTTCGGAAGAGAAAGTTGGTGAAAGAAATTTCGCAAATATATCTCGCCGCAACAAATAACGTCTTTCTTTTAATGATTTCCACCCCAACTCGTGCTTCACTTCCGAGATACTCTCTCCCCTATATCGCGATAATACGTAACGTTCTGTCTTTCTCTGAACTTTCTTTAAATCGTTCGTCAGACCCAGATGTGCATCCGACAAAGTGCAGTAACACCTCAAGTATACCCATAATGAAACTTTTATTCTGCAGCGGAGTGTCCGCTGATATGAAACTTATTGGCAGATTAAAATTGTGTTCTGGTACCGGGACTCGAACCTGGGACCTTCGCCTTTCGCGGGAGGCGACTTTCTGGTGGAAGTAGAGTTGTGAGGACGGACCTTGAGTCGGGAAAGCTCAGGGTAGAACGCTTGCCCATGAAAGGCAAAGGTCCCAGGTTCGAGTCCCGGCTCCGACAAACAATTTTAATCTGTTAGAAATTTTCATATCAGCGCACACTCCGCTGCAGATTGAAAAGTTCATTCCGGAAACATCCGTTAGGCCACCATATCCTTTCTTCCAGGAGTGCTAGTCTTGCTATGTTCGCAGGAGAACTTCTGTGAAGTTTGGATATTAGGAGGAAAGGTACTGGTAAAACTAAAGTTGTGAGGACGGACCGTGAGTCGTTCGGGATAGCTGAGAGTAGAGCGCTTGCCCGCGAAAGGAAAAGGTCCCAGGTTCCAGTCCCGGTTCCGACACACAATTTTAATCTATCAGGAAGTTTCACTCCAAGTGTAGTTTGTTGCGTTTTCTTTTCTGCCAATGAAACGTAGCCTTTGGCTAAGATCAACGTGTAGTATCTGTTCTTATCAGCTTAATATCTGATACGTCCTGCGTCGCAGGACTAGAATATTGAACTCATTTTTGGAGGTTCGCCTCCCCTACAATATTTTCTATGTGTTCTTTTCAATTTGAGTTGTTATCACTAGGTATTCAGTTGAATTGACGGTTTTTAGATTTGACTTATTTATCAAGTAAATGAAGTTTAAAGGATTTCTTTTAGCGGTCATATAGATGACTTAAAACTTCTCATTATTAAGGATCAATTGCCAATTTTTGTACCATGCAGATATCTTATCTAAATAATTTTGCAGTTGCTTTTGATCTTCTGGTGTCTTTACTAACCGATAAATGAGAGAATCATTCGCGAACAGTCTAAGAGAGCTACTTATAGTGTCTACTAAATCGGTTATAAAAATAAGGAAGAGTAGGGGCCCTGTAACACTTCCCTATGGAAGTGACTTACTGTCAATTACAACGTTCTATGTCCTTTCTAACAGGAATCACACTGTGCCGATATTCCATAAGCACGCAGTTTTATTAGAAAACGCTTGTGAATTACAGTTTATAAAACCTTCCGGAAATCTAGAAAAACGGAATCTATCGGAAATCACTTGTTGATAGCACTCATCATGTGAATAAAGAGCTAGCTGGATATCACAAGAACGATACTTTCTGAATCCGTTTTGACTACGGATCAATAGATCGTTCTCTTCAAGGTAGTTCATGTTATTTGAGAAAAGTATATGTTCTAAAATCCTGCTGCTAACCGACATCAATGATACAGACCTTCTCTCCTACTGCCTTTCTTTAATATTGGAGTGGCCTGTACAACATTCCAGTACGGATCTGTCGCTGAGTGAGTGGTTGCATGTTAGGTACAGGGCTGCTGCATGAGCATACTCTGAAAGGAACGTAAGTGAGATACTATCAGGACCGGGAGACTTACGTTTGTTAAGTGATTTAAGTTGCTTGATTACGATGTCCAGTGTCTGAGTTTATCGATAAAATCAAGGAAACGGAACTGATATTGCGGTGACTAAAGCTTTAAAATATATACAAAAAATGTATTCGCAGTTATGAATATGATTCAGCATCAACTGTGCGATTTAGTGGTAACAGGTGCAAAAGTTTGCCAGAACGGGAAGCGAACCCGGATTTTCCGCTTCTCGCGAGCGGTAGTGTTTGAATTGCGCCATTAACGATCGCCACCCGAACTTCTATGCCCTCTACCTCGTCTACTGCCAATGAATGCTCGTACATTTTACTACAAGTCTCGCAAAGCGAGAGATGTTTACTATAGTTGTCGTAAACCTTGCTGTGGCTAATTTAAGTACGATATGCTGTGTCCGTGTTTATCAATAGAACTAAGAAAACGACCTTCTCTTTCGGAAAGTTATGCAAAATTGGCATAATTTTCTCATTAGTGATAAAAATTTCGATAAATTTCACTTAAACTTGGAATACGATTGATAAAAGCAATACCATGTAATATATTCTTTTTCTGCTTCGTTAGGACCCTTCAGGATAACGTATGGCTTGTTTTGTACGTTTTCTTTCTTCCCAATACCTCTTCATTCTCTTGCTTCTACTGTTTCTTTCTGCTTCTGTTAAGAAGACAACTTTGAATTTGGTGTCCAGCCACCTGTAACCATCCACCAACCCTTTATAATTTTCCTTGTCCTGTACCATTGCCTGCAGATTCCTTTCATTTATTCCTACAGTCTTCCAGTCATCTTCGACTTTTTTCAACCATTTGTTTGCCGTATGGCATGTTGCATTCCATATCTTCATAGTCAACCTCTCATCGTCCATCTTCATGATGTGCCCAACAAATCGTAACTTCCTTTTCCGTATCTCGCTCGATATTGGTTCAAACGTTTCGTACAGTTCCTGTCATGTTCTGTGTATCCAGATAGCCCCATTTTTATTTTTATTTTGGTGCCCCATATGTCTCTTTAAAATATTCCGCTCCTCCTTCTCCAACTGTATACATGTAATACAGGGTGTCATAAATGAGGAAAAATATTTCGTGAAAATTGTCACACAATGAGGTACAAACATAAATTCTTTTTCAGCATGTTCCTTTGTCAATAAATGACAATGCAATTGAATAGTAAAAATCTGGAAATATGAAGTGAGTATTATTGTGCGCAGACATTAGCCGAGGGAACATATGGGCAACAGGGCACTTAACAACGTTCGAAATTCTTTTTGTACTACTCTATGTTTTCCTTTGAAGTTTATCTAAGTTCAAACATACCTATGAAAGATGCGCTGGATGCTGTTGATAACTCATTGGTTTATATCATTCCAAGTTCAGAAGAATCTTCAAATGTTCACTTTTTCGTGATTACCTTTGTTTACATACATGAAGTGTCGCAGTTGTGAGAAAAACTATCCAGAGTGCAAAAATATTTCGAATTGCTGTACAACCTTAGATTAGTATTTTATGCGCTGCCGTACCGCCCATCCGATTACAATAAAATTTTGGACAGATGAACTTTAAAATTGGGGAAACTGTAGTGACTACGTAGCAACTCGTACGGTGCATAGCGGAGGGTACTTTGCTTCATAACAGATTCCGACACCCAAATATAGTTTTGTGCCGGTTTTGATAAAATTTTGCCGGCCGCGGTGGCCGAGGGGACTGAGGCGCTCCAGTCACGGTCTGCACGGCCACTACGGTCGGGGGTTCGAATCCCCCCTCGGGCATGGATATTTGTGCCGTCCTAGTTCGTAAGTAGTTCCTAAGTAGTTTGTAAGTTTAGGGACTGATAACCCCATAGTTAAGTCCCATAAGCTATACAAACATTTGAACATTTGATAAAATTTTACGCACCACCTCCAGAACCTCCAGAACAACATATGATTTAAGATAGCGAATGACGGAGTGTACCTTATTCTGTAGGTGGACACCATTCGACCGATCAGTACGAAATTCGGCAGATGTACGTAATTTTTGTGTGTGTGTACAGGGGAGGAAGGGGATGAACTGAGACCGGATGAGATTAGCGGAGGTGGGGAGGTAATGAAAACAGAATAGAGGGGCGGATAGAGGGGAGAAGGAGGAGGTAGAGGTAGGGAGGGAGTGACAGAGGGGAGGGAGGATGAGCTGGACAGAGAGAGGAAAGAGGAGTATATACAGCAGTGTGTCCCAAACGTCTTGAATACTTGACCCCACCCCCTCCTCAACTGTTGTTGTTTGTTAAGCTTAACTACGGAGTCATCAGTCCCTAAACTTACAAACTACTTATGAACTACTTACGAACTAGGACGGCACAAATATCCATGCCCGAGGAGGGATTCGAACCCCCGACCGTAGTGGCCGTGCTGACCGTGACTGGAGCGCCTCAGTCACCTCGGCCACCGCGGCCGGCCCCTCCTCAATCAACAATACAACTATTTGTATGATTTCAAAGGCAACGAATTTAATTTTCTTTTTTTTATACAACTTTCTAGTAAAAACAATAAGAAATACAGTATTGTACATTATAGAATAAATGTTTGGTTCATTTCTCTTAATGGAACACATCCTATTATAACAATAATTCCGACAGAAAAAGTTCTATATATGTGGTGTCTGTTCTTTCGGAGACGCCACTATTGATTCTGTAGTTATCATCTATTAATATTCACAGAATGTGTGACGTTAACTGCGTACGAGTAAAGCTGAAAATATTTACCCGTCCAGGAGTCGAACCCGCGTCTCCTGCTTTCTAGGCAGTTTTGCTGCCCCTTTTTATTCAAAATGCTGCAGCTGAACAAAACAGCAGTGCGGCCAATGCATGGCGGTGGCACGCCATCACAACCCACCGTTACTATATAAAAAGAATACTGCGTTGGAATCTTGAATAAAGAAAAATTGAAAACTACGGTTTTCCTTCTTGAAAATAAGAACTTCCTGATATTAATCAAATAAATAATTACACATTTCTGTAGAGCGTATTTCAATGAGTGCCCTTACGGAGATCTTCTTCTCGAAAATTTTTTGGTAAGTTTCCGTTACTGTATCAATCTTTATTCCTTGAATTCTATCATTTCAGGTACCTGACATTATACCATCGATTCGTCTTCTCTTAACTCCGCAGAACATCACACGCCAAAAGCTTCCTGGCTGTATAAATGAATAAACAAAATCCAAATAGTTTTACTTGATTTTTCGTTATGAGCATTGACTTATGTCCTCTTGAGACGCAATCAAGGTCGAAACTGACTGTGAATCGTTTATTATACCTTAGTACAGTAGATGTCCGTCGATAGTGTTACATAAAAAATTTTGCATACTTTGGTGTTGCTTGTAGTTTCTAATGCTGTATTCGTAGATACATGGAGAAGTCTTCTGTACTTGGATCCTGGCAGCTGAAAATATAGTAACTGTGTGACCATTAATCCGGCTTACTGAATTTCGTATAGTCTGTGGGTAGGGCACAGTGACGCGTGTAAGGAAGTTCAAATGTTCAAATGTCTGTAAATCTATGGGACCAAACTGCGTGGACATCAGTCCGTAGCTTACAAACTACTTAAACCTAGGTAAACTAACCTAAGGACAAACACACACACCCATGCCCCAGGGAGGACTCGAACCTCGACGGCGAGCAACCGCGCGCTCCGCAGCGAGACGCTTTAGACCGCTCGGCTACTCCACCGCGGCTGTAAGGAAGTCTGCTGGCATTATCACTGTGGCAGACGTTCTCGTTATGTTTGCCTAACTATCTTCCAAACCTCTCTCACTTTTTTCGCATAAGAATCTGTGTTTTTTACTATCCTGCACAGTGCTAGTGTCAGACAGAGGGCAGCCGACAAAATGAATATAGCTTTGAATCGGTCACTATTTTCCTATTCACAGTGGTGTACCAAGCCGATCGCACGACAGACGGCAAATTTCGTGGGTTGAGATTTTCCTAAATCAAGCGCCAATGGGGACACAGCCATCACCACCACTGCACGCCTCCCATTAGATACAAATTCTCAACTTTACCCTTCCCACTGGAACTCAAACGCTCAAACGTGTAGGTTTTGTAAACTGGTTTCCGTAAGAGTAAGGGCCTAAGAGTGCCTTCGCAATGAAGAAATGATCATTGCCCATCATCGGCAAGTTGCGTAAGTTATTTGGTGTCTGTTCTTTCGGATATATGCGGGAATCAGTTTACACAACTACGAGTTTGAGTAATAATAGGCAAGGTAAAGTTGAGAATTTGTATCTAACGGGAGGCGTACTTGAGTGATTCCGTGCAGATACTGTGATCGCTTAGTTACCCGGTGGTGTTGCGATCAGCGTAACTGCCTAGCAAGCAGGAGATCCGGGTGTGATACCGGGTGGGTACACATTTTTAACTTTACCCATTCGCGGTTAAGGTCATACATTCCCTGAATAAGAAACCTATATGATGCATAACGAAGTTTCGCATTGTAGGTAAAGCTCAGAAGTGAATTGTGCTTATTGAGCAAAGTCCCACCGTGTTTCAGGCCTTTCGTTTGCTCATAGTTTACATGGTGTATTATCTTTGTTTGCCGGCCGCGGTGGCCGAGGGGACTGAGGCGCTCCAGTCACGGTCTGCACGGCTACTACGGTCGGGGGTTCGAATCCCCCGTCGGGCATGTATATCTGTGCCGACCTTAGTGTTAGCTAGTTCGTAAGTAGTTTGTAAGTTTAGGGACCTATGACCCCGTAGTTAAGTCCCATAAGCTATACAAACATTTGAACATTGAAACTTCCTGGCAGATTAAAATTGTGTGCCGGAACCGGGACTCGAACCTGGGACCTTTGCCTTTCGCGGGCAAGCGCTCTACCACTGAGCTACCCCGACACGACTCACGATGCCGCCTCACAACTTTACTTCCGCCAGTACCTCGCCTCCTACTTTCCAAACTTCACTTCGCTGCAGAGTGAAAGTTTCATTCTGGATTTGAACATTTTTTATCTTTGTTTTATTTAACTGAGAAGTGGTGATCAACAAGGAATCGCGTATTTTTACATAAAATCTATATATATATATATATAAAAGAAAGTCGTGTTACTTACACTGTTTTTAACTAATGAAAGTCTGAACCGATTTGGCTCAAAATTGGTGGAGAGGTAGCTTAGAAGCAGGAGACGGATATAGGATACTTTTTTGTCCCATTTGACCGCGTATTATATCAGAATTTGAGATAACCTGAAAGTACGCTTGCAGCTGGGATCATTTTCTCGATTCTCTAACAATCAGACTATTCATTCGCTACTCGCCTAGCGATCAAATACGCTGTAACAGAACGAACAAATACGCCAAGGCGGTTAGAATAAAGGGAGATGGCGTTATGCACACAAGGTTAAAACTGTGAGGCAGATTTAACCTGAAACCTTGTTTCTTTACTCAAAATTTAAATGTTTGTATAGTCTATGGGACTTAACTACGGGGTCATCAGTCCCTAAACTTATAAACTACTTATGAACTACTTACGAACTAGGACGGCACAAATATCCATGCCCGAGGGGGGATTCGAACCCCCGACCGTAGTGGCCGTGCAGACCGTGACTGGAGCGCCTTAGTCTCCTCGGCCACCGCGGCCGGCGTTTCTTTACTTGCCCCTCCGTATTATTCTTACCTCCATGATGTTATCGGTGGTGATCATATCTTTGGAGCATTGCAAAGATAGAATTGATGTTATTTCGTGGTATTTTTTAGTGTTACAAACAAACTAAGTACAGATAGTGGTTTATTTTTTAGAACAATGCCTCCACTGTGTCGGCGTACGTGCAATGCAATCTTACTACATGATCGTAGTCAATGAGACCGACGAAGATCGTACACAGCGCTTGGAGGTGAATGGAAAAGAAATTCTCAAGCGCGATCCGTTATGACTCTTAAACAAAGGATACCGTCGAGTTCGATTCCCCCAGTTGCAGTTAACGCACGAAATAATTTGGATCGTCGACAAAACAGGCGGCCACGCGTGGCAATTATAATTGAGCGTTTGAGGTACAGATACAATCCAGCAGTCGATTACGCAGCGGATGCACCAGTTGGCTTCGGAACAAACTGTCGCCATCTAAAAATTCATTCGCTATGTCAACCTTAGATTGGTCGGTTTCATTCCCACGATCGAAGAGCTGTTGCCAACATAACTATACGACGCATGTGTCGCGGATTGTAAAATTTTACCGTATGTAGCAATGTTGTTAATCGTGTTTCAATTAGATTAATAATAAGACAAGAAATGAACGCAACACAAAGACTTTCGAAACGTTGTGTTGCCATCTCACTTATTTTATTTCAATTAATTGTTTTGTTTCATCTGGAATTTCTATCACTAAAGTATGATCATGCTACAATTACTAATTAAACAACTCTTAAATAGATGTACATGTATTATGAGGAACATTTTATACTGCTCGCTCCGAGAAAAATATGCTAAGCTATGCTGTAAATATGTGCTGTTCGGTTTTTTTTCTTCCCAGTCATTTTTAACATGAAACAGGAAAGTTGTTTTTATGCCTACACTTATACTTGTTCGTACAATGCAACCATTAAACGTGCGGCCATTGAAGCTACTAACCTCACAGATAGAGCAGCTCGAAAAGTCTCTCAAATAACACGTTTCCAATTGATTTATCTGTGCATTTTGACTTCTATCCCCAACAAGCTCCCGGTTGCAATAACAATAAATAAGATCGGAGAGCAGGGAAGGAGGAGACATAGTAGGGGGGGGGGGGGGAATGAAATGTATTTAAAAAGGGGAGATGATGTAGACGCAGAGAGGAAGAGGAGGAGATGGATATGGTGTGGGGTAAGAGGGAGTGGTGTGAAGGTAGGGGGAGGAGGAGATGGACAAACGAAGGGGAAGGAAGGGACAGACATAGGGAGAAGCTACTGCGAAGCGTTGCCAGGTTTGCTAGTACATTTAATGCATTTCACTTTTCATAGGCTATGATTTTCCATTTCGGATCCCCCCCCCTCCCCCCAGAACAATACTTGACTGTCACGACCCAGAGATTGAAAAACACTGATATAGAGCAACTAAATGTTAAAATAATTGAATACTCGAGAAATGCCGGGTTTTCAACAAACTACTACAGAATGAGTTCTAAGAGGGCAAAGAGATTGGTAATAAATAGGAACACATATGGAGAAGAAATGGACAGAGAGATTATGGGAAGGAGTGAAGGATGTATATGAATTTCCCTTGCATGTTTAGAAATTTCCCTAGTACACACAACAAATGAGGGCGTTAATTGAGTCGGTTACCTCACGCAGACGAGAGAAACGGCCGAGGGGTACGAGTTTACGTGCCAGCACGGACCGCTGGAGTGCGCCGGCAACAGGCTACACTCGTGCGCTGTGGAGCTGCTGGACAACCAGACGTCTCGGCTGCAGTTCGTGGCCTGCATGATGCGCGACGAGCTGGACCCAGAGGGCAGCGGGCAGCAGGTGAGTGCAGTCAGCGGTCTCAGTAACACACACATTGATCCCAAGATTCACTACCTGAAAAAAAAGAAAGAAATGAAAAACTTTCTGACTGGTTAAGGTCTGCCGGCCGCGGTGGCCGAGGAGACTTAGGCTCTCCAGTCACGGTCTGCACGGCCACGACGGTTGGGGGTTCGAATCCCCCCTCGGGCGTGGATATTTGTGCCGTCCTTAGTCTTAGCTAGTTGATAATTAGTTTGTAAGCTTAGGGACTGATGAACCGGTAGTTAAGTCCGATAAGTTCTACAAACATTTGAACATTTGGTTAAGGTCTCCATCAAAATCACTTAAAAAGCATTGCCCCTAGTCAACATGATATATGCATCTGCGAAGAAATCGTATGTTAATTTAAATGGGAGCAACAGCTGTAATTTTTTATGAATAACTAGCTGTAAACGTGGCGTTGCCCGGGTGTTTATTTATCCTATACTCTCGCAGTCCACAACCCCTTTCCCCCTCTCTCTGCATCCACCTCTTTCTCTCCCAGCTCTCTCTGTTCGTTTCCACCTGTTCCTCTCTCGGCATAGTTTTCTGTCATGAACCACACAAACATTTATGTACCTAGTGATCTTCTTCTTGGTTTAAAGATCATGCGTGCAAAGATCCATAAAGACTGGAGCAAAACTATGCATTTTGTAAAATTCCGTAAGTTAAGAATCCTCCACCATGCACCGAACGAAATTTTATACAGACAGTGGCATTCCTCTTGTTTTTAAATTAGAGTGTGCACAACTTCATCAAATGATACTGTATCCGAAAAAAATTATGTTTTGCCATTCGTGCACCCAGGTTCGTCGTTGCGTACACCATCGCAGGCGCTTCTGTCTGTCATGCAACGTCAAGGGTAACCGCAGCCATGGTCTCCAAGCAGATAGTCCATGCTGCTGTAAACGTCGTCGAACTGTTCATGCAGATGGTTGTTGTCTTGCAAACGTCCCCATCTGTTGACTCAGGGATAGAAACGTGGCTATACGATCCGTTACAGCCAAGCGGATAAGACGCATGTCCTCTCGACTGCTAGTGATACGATGCCGTTGGGATTCAGCACGGCGTTCCGTATTGTCCTCCTGAACCCACCGATTCCATATTCTGCTAACAGTCATTGGATCGCGACCAACGCGAGCAGCAATGTCGCAATACGATGAACCACAATCGCGATAGGTTACAATCCGACCATTATCAAAGTCGGAAACGTGATGGTACGCAGTTGTCCTCCTTACACGAGGCATCACAACAACAACGTCTCACCAGGCAACGCCGTTCAACTGCTGCTTGTGTATGAGAAATCGGTTGGAAACTTTCCTCATGTCAGCACGTTGTAGGTGTCGCCACCGGCGCCAACCTTGTGTGAATGCTCTGAAAAGATAATCATTTTCATATCACAGCATCTGCGTCCTGTCGGTTAAATTTCGCGTCTGTAGTGCGTCATCTTCGTGGTGTAGCAATTTTAATGGCCAGTAGTGTATATATGAATGACTTGCCATTCCATATTGACGCTAAAAGTATAGCTGTCATGCCTCGCAGTCATGAATTAAGTGATGAAATTTGTAAATGATCTCTTTCAGAAAATTATTAAGTGATTCTCTATAAATGGACTCCCATTAAACTTTGATAAAACCCAGTATATAGAGTTTCATACAGTAAATGGAATAAAATCATTAATAAATTTAGACTTTGAACAGAAATCTGCAGCTGAGGCAGAATATTCAAAATTGATAGGTGTTTGCATTGGCGTGGTATTGAATTGAAAGAAACACACAAAAGATCTGCTGAAACGGTTGAGATCACCTACTTATGCTATCAGGATCATTACAAAATTTGGTGATAGTCATATCTGTAAATTAGCTTACTATGCATATTTTCATTCACTGCTTTCATAATGGATCATATTTTGGGGCAATTCAACATCGAGTAAAAAAGTATTCATTGCACAAAAGCGTGTAATCAGAATAGTTGCTGGAGCCCACCCAATGTCATTCTACAGACATTTATAGAAAGACCTAGGTATCTTCACTGTAGCTTCACAATATATTTACTCACTCATGAAATTTATTATTAACAATCCGACCCAATTCAAAAGCAAAAATTTATTATTAACAGTCCGACCCAATTCAAAAGCAATAGCAGTGTGCATAGCTACAACACTAGGAGAAATGGTGACATTCACTATTCAAGGTTAAATCTAACTTTGGCTCAGAAAGGGGTGAAGTATGCTGCCACGAAAGTCTTCGGTCACTTACCAAGTAGCATCAAAAGTCTAACAGATAGCCAACTGGTATTTGAAAATAAATTTCAGAATGGCGACGCCTTCTACACTTTAGATGAATTTTTAGATAAAACTTAAAAAAATTAATATAATAATAAAAAAAAAACCTTAAAATATTGAGTGTCATGTATAGACACTTTTCACATCATTGCGAAATGTCGTGTATATGATTTATGTAATCTGTTTTCTGTAATCTAATCAAACGATAGCGTGACTTACCCGAAGCTATGGTATGGAAAGCTGTAGGTGGGCGGAAGCAGGGTGATCGCGGTGGTGGTGGGGGGAGGGGGGAAGGGGGAGAGGTGGCTGCCGCTATTGGGGTGTCTCCAAGTGTAACTACCAGGACCTGGACGCGATTTCAGACAATAGGAATCGTTAAAAGAAGGCAAGGTTGTCCACAAGTAATATCAGCAAGAGATGACAGGAGACGGGAGGCTAATGCATCTCAGCTGCAATGCACTCTCGAGGCAGCAACAGGACGCTCAATGTAAAAACAAGCCTTCGAGAATGTGCCATTTACGCACAAAGGTCTATATAGCGTGTGCCCCAATAAAATCAATATACCTTTTAGTGTACAGATTAATGATTGGAGTCGTGACGAATGGCGCCGGGTACTGTTTACAGATGAGTCAAGATTTTGTGTTCAGCCGGACAATGGTCGTTCCCTTATTTTGAGAGAACGTGGAACTCGGAACAATCCTGATTATGTGCAGGAAACATCACTATATGATGGTTGTGGGGGAATGGTGTGGGCAGGAGTCAGTATTGGCGGACGTATGGACCTCTATGTCGTTCAGAATGGCGCATTGACTGCTCACAGGTATAGAGACGAGATCCTTCGACCTTTTGTTGTGCCCTTCTCTGCCTTAGGAGATGGTTTCCTTGTGGTGGATGATAACGCTCGTCAGCTCAGAGGTGCAATGGCGGATAATATTGGTGTAGCTGAGGGAAATGAACGAATGGCTAGCTTTTTCACCGGACTTAAACCGAATTGAGCGTGTCTAGGGTGAACTTGAATTGCAGAGAGACGAACACCCTCTCTCTCCCCCCAGCGGTTGGAAGCTGGATATTGCAGTCATGGAATAATGGCCAAATATCCCTCAAAAGCTGATTGATGACGTCATACTATCCATAAAACGCATGTGTACAACTGTACTGGCCGTCCGAGGTGATCGCAGGCCATATTAGAGGGCAACGAGAATGACTTTTTCACTATTATGGCAGTCTAAAGGTCCCTCGCTCTAAAGAAACGTCCTGTAAACTTATAGAGTTGAGACAGCAAAATATTGTACTACATAACAGACAAATTGCAATTGTAACCAGTATATGAACAACATACGTTACCATAAGTACATTATGTATATCTCACCTGATCCCTAAATTGTTTTGAGCAGTGTAGCAAAATATATCACTATATAGGATTATAATTATAGTAAACGTAAGTACGAAACCGAATAGGAGCTAATGAAGTAGTTGATTAATAGCAATCAGGGCGTTAAAACAATACTTTGATAATATTGTGAAGTTGTGGTTAAGCTTTCGCGATTCTATTAGGAGCCGAAGTTTAGAAGTGAATGAATTGTTAAAGATCTTCTTCCACGGCGAAAAGTACAACTAACTACCTTAAATGAACTTGCTAATCATAGCGCCACAAAAGCTCTGAATTGTGGCTGCACTCCACATACAAATGCAATATACAATCGCTTTGCGGTTAGTTTATAAGGCCCAGCTGCCTAGCGGCACTGCTGTTGCAAAGTTGGAGAAATTACCTGGGAGTTTCGTGACTCCTTATGTCAGAATCTGGTTGTACGTCTAATCAATTAGACGTATCCAGTATTTTCAGCTCTCTCTCCAACTTTGTGTTTGTGTGTGTGTGTGTGTGTGTGTGTGTGTGTGTGTGTGTGTGTGTGTATTAATGAATACAATGTTAATAATTCATTATATTCCACATATATAGTAGTTAAGCCACGTCACACAAATTGAATTTGAATTTACAAAACGTAACTTGTTTCAATGAACTCTATCATCATTATCAAACGTAAGCAAAAATTGCATTACTCACAAACTGAGAAAATAATTAAATTATGAAAAGGTGTAGTAAAAGCAGGCCATCTAGTTGTCAAGTACCAGATGTGATTCCATTGGGAGCTGTCAACACAGTGTGTGGTACACATTGGTACTATGTTCTGAATTCATTTGGTTTGTCCCTAAAATCTTGGTTGTGCCTGCCGTATCACATGGTTATTGCAGCACAACCAAATACCATTCATATTGCAAAAACAGCTGTTGTGGCATGGTGTGGAATTATATATAGCTGGAAATGGTGCGATACCATGTGTAACTATGGCACACAGTTGGGAGTCACTGTCACACCCCTAGATTGCTGGCTACATTTACTACACCTTTTCATAATTTAATTATTTTCTCAGTTTGTGTTTAATGCAATTTTTGCTTACGTTTGATAATGAAGACAGAGTTCATTGAAACTAGTTACGTTTTGTAAATTAAAATTCAATTTGTGTGACGTGGCTTAACCACTATACATGTGGAATTTAATAAATAATTAATCAGTCACACACTCCTTACTACAATGTTGTTTGATTCGTTCTAAGCTCACCCCATGCACCCCTTGGTTTCCTTCCAGTGCGCAGAAAGCCTGCACATTCCTTGGGAGCCGATTGCTGTCTGCACAGAAGGACCGCTGGGGGCTGAACTGCTCAACGCCAACGGCATCAGGACGGCGTCCGTGCGGCCGAGGGTGACAGGGGTGCCCACTATCACTCTCAACGGGGTGAGTACACTGCGGTATCTGTTACTCTACTATCCTCTAGTTATAAGAAAAAAGGCTTTCCCTGCTCTCCCATATGACAGCTGAAAATAAAAACATTTCATATCTGGGCATAACATCCATCCCATCAACACAAGGTTAAAGTAACATAATTGCAGAACTATTCATATATTCAATCCCTTACGTGTGTGTCAATTTTCGCTGTCTCGTCGATACGTAATAGTTAGGTCTACGGAACATAAGACACTTTATTGTTTGGCCAAATCACTACGTTGGACTGGAGTAGCAGAAGGGTAGGTCTATTTAACAGCGTCCCTTACAGACTAATAGCAACGCTTTATATACTGAGAATATACAATTACTTAAATGAAGCATGTTGACCCAACCATATTAATATTTCTGGACAACTATGATCCTTGAATGCTGTATAGATAAAGTTCTTCAGTGGCCGCTACAATTTTACAAGTCCAAAATATAGAATTGCAAGCGCAACCTTGTAGATATTTGACAAGATGTATATACATTCAATCCGCGAGCACAAATGGCCAGATAAGTCAAATGTTGTTTCTTATAAACCCTTCAGAGCTGTGGTACGTAGTGGGGCACTCTTGATTCTCATTGGCTGGGTGCTCACGTGGTCTTCACAGCGCTCGCGTAAGCCAGCAGTGACATAAGGTAGTTGCGACAGAGCATGGAAGTGGCGAGGTTTCTGAAGTGGGCGGGGTCGGAGGCTTCCAGTAACGCAATCCCCTCAATGTTAAGGCTGCAACACAGGAATTTTAGATTCAAGTCTTGAGAGCAGTAAGTGAAGTTTTTTAATAATTTATTGAGTTCAGAAATTGTCAAAAGAAAAAAAAAAAAAAAACGAAATTTGTGTTACGAAAGAATAAAAAACGCTATAGATTAAGTGTGCGAAAGTTCAGGAAGATTGGATTAATAGAAAGATACAGGAAGCTAGAATAGGAACGGTTCAACACTTGTAATCCACTTGGAGTTGCCATTTCATTCTGCAAGTCAAAATTTTCTAGATATATATTTGAAAAAAAAAAAATCTTTCAACACATCCGATAAGGAAAAAGAATAGCAGTTCTTTAAGTTTTCAACATAATTTTGTACCAGAACAGAGATGTTGTAGCGCCGTATGCGTCCAGTACGCAGGTGTGTCTGGACAGACCGCGCCGAACCAACACCATCGAGAGACATGGCCTTACAACAGTCCGCCACGTGTGACACCGATAGGCTCATGGCCAACACGAAAGACAGGCCGCTGTGCGCATGGCACGTCATCAAGAGGAGTCTATGTCAACGCGATCACTAGCTGAGGCACAGCCCACTGCGTCATAGCCAGTCACCTAGCGATTGCGTTGAAGCAGGCTCCTCTTGATCACGTGACCTAACATGCGCGCCGTAGCCATTCTCACTGGCCTTGGATAGGCCGCCATCCCTAGGCGACTGGCTGGCTGCTACGAGGCAGTGGACTGTGCCCCAGCGGGCAGCCAGTCACCTAGCGATGGCAGCCTATCGGTGTGACATGGTTCGGGCTGTTGTAAGGCCATGTCTCTAGATGGTGTTGACGGAGCCCGTATAATACGTAGACGGCATGCCAAGGTCACCTACACTCCGCATCAGCTGAGAGCAGCTGCAACTCTGTTTCGATGTTTTACTCCACTTTGCCGCCGAAGACATTTGAAAATTCGCGTGGGATGTGTTGAGAATCTTCTAAATTTTCAGGTTAGCATTAATGATTTTAGCTGCTTGATAATCGTAGTGAAGCTAAGTACTTGCCATCTTGCGTAGAAGGCATACCTGGACTGTTTTTCTACTGCTTAGGTAGGAACAATAATTTACCGTTTAATATCCTGTGTGTGTGTGATTTTCTTTTTAATACACAAATTTACTCATGGCTTCGTTCGCTAAGTACTTGCCATTCCGTGTGGAAGGCATACCTGAACTGTTTCTGGTGCAGCGAGTTTTTTTAATACACAAATATACTCATGACTTCGTTCGCGTTGATGTCCTTGCAAACGTGTCAAAGACCATCGAAAGTACACTAACATCGCACAACTTTCTTCTTACTTTATGAGCAGGATAATCAGGATGAAGGGAAAGTTTCCCATTTTCCAGTTAAAGTGTAATCCTTTTGTTGAGTGACGGTAAATACTGTCCTTTATCGAGATGAAAGTAAAGATATTATTAAATACAAAAAGAAATTCTGTTTGTCACATCATGACTAAACCACTGACTAAAGAAGCTATATGTTATTGCGACTGGCTGGTGGTTTGAAGATGTTGAAGGCTTGTGTAAGAATTGTACTAATTACATTGAATCGTATTATGTGCAACATATGAATCAATTAAAGATCAATATGTAATGATTTATTTAGCTTCTACATACAAATGACTTTGTGAATGGTTTTATTTTAGTTTATTTCTTTATCTCTATGTATATATTTTCCTGCACCAATTACTTTCAGTCATATTTCTTCCAAAAACTTCATCAACCTCCTTTCCCCTCAATTCTTTTACCAAGCTCTTTTCTCACTCTTTGAAGCCTCACCTAACTTAACACCCCAACAACATCACCCACTTACTTTAATTACCTTGATCTTAACCTTATCCAGTATATTACAGCTTATGCCAATTGTTATCCATGGATTGCCAAGTTTGCAAGATTCATTTTAATCTATCTCCTTATCTTATTTTTATGTATATTTGTTTCTTCCCCTCTCCTATCTATCACACTCCAGCCATAAAACCTAATCAACCCACCTTTCCCCCTCATTTCCATTACCATATATTATTTTCCATCCTTTATCGTCTCAACTAACCTCTGCCCCACCTATATCACCAACCCTGCTAACTTTAATAATGCTCACCATTTCAGCTGATCATCATTAACGAATTTTCTTTATTCTTATACCCCACCTTCTTTCAACAACCACCTACTACCTCCCCCTATTAGTCATTACATGTTAGGTTAAAATATTAATGTTCTTCATCTACTCCTGTAATTTGTTGGTTATCCGTCCCTTCCCTCGCCATGTAAAGGTTGGGCTATTTGCACATCGTCTGTAACTGAACTATGTTATTCTGTAGGTCACTGTGAGTGTTTTAGTGACTTTGTTATATGTATATTGCTGCAATTTTCTTATTACGAATTTGCCTTCTACACCAACAACTTCCAGAAAGCTGCTTTACTTATACGAAAACAGATTTGCCATTCCCACTCACAGATTTTATTATTAATTGCAGGTCTTTGCACGTTTTTATAGCTGCACCTGGTTAACTAATTTACTACTTGGTATTGTATGATAGACACTTTATTTACATCAGCCACCTCCCTGCCAATCTTACTGCAACTACACTACCTATTAATGACGAAATATTTCGTTCCATGGCGCCACTTGTCTTTCATATAATCGTCCTTTACTTTATACAGTATTATGTCATTCTGTTAGGCAGTTGGTATACCGGTTTCTGAATTTGTCGGGCAACTAGTATGTTTTTCACACTAAAATTCTGTTTTCTTCTAAGCCTTTCTTATGATCCTATGACTGTATTTAACTTTCTATTTTTATCCCCCACTATATGGTTTATCAAAAGATGCACAAACTAACAGTTTATTTTGCGACTACTAGCACAATAACTGCACTTGATGTTCAGTGTTATTACACCATGCCCTGATTGAACATATAGGGCACAATAATGGAAGTAAGTCCATTCTTTTATTTGAACTTTTTTTAGTTCATTACTTTTATCAGAATACAGCAGTATAGTGCAGTACCACTTGAAATACTGACACTTCTCAAGAACGCTTTAAATACACTGCATTTCATGCCCCTTTAATTCTTCGCTTTTATCTCGATCTTTATACTTGTATATTGTTCTGCTACTGATTCCTGTACAGATACCCAAAGAAACGCATTAATTGCCTGAAACCGGCAGTTTAGAAACTTACAACTCTGCAACTGGTGGCTGTTTCATTTTTTTAACATATGGGACACATTTACTGCAATTTATAAATTTTTCAACATATCAACGATTAAAAAATTCTTAATAAATGTGGTAAATTTCAAAAGTCAAAGAATAAATAAGCGTCTCAGAAGGTACAAGAGAGACGTTGATTCTCAGCTGTTCCATATTCCGAGTTATATACTTAAAATAAACAAACCTTTTGTCTATTTTTTCAGCGTTCAATCAGTTTCCATACCCTATTCCATAAAAATCTGTTAAGTGGTTTAGTCGTGAAAGCGTAACACACAGAGTTCCTTCGCGACTGTAATATTAGTATGAATTGTAGAAAATAATTTGAATCGTAGTTCCCGAGTTGTCTGAATTTGATAGAAATTAGTAACATTCTATTACAGTTTTGCCGAGCTCAAGTGTGGACTAGCTGACTGAATATTAATAGCAATATGTTCTCCAGAGCATTCTGGCAGCTCATTACTTTAATTTTCACTGTCTAGAAAAAGCAGCTGAAGGTAAAAAGTACACAAAAAAAGCCAAAAATACCGTTACAGTGACATACGGTACAAATATAACTAAAACACCAGCCACCCAATATGGTTCTGTACATAACACCTTGCAACAAAATAGACAGCATTCTGTAAACCGTGTACACATTGTCCTTTACGTATGTAACGCCAACTACGCGGCAAATTGTACATGCAAGTCTGTAAATGGCAGACTGAATACCCACTACATAGTAGCCTGCATACTATGTAAACAACACCTTCTAATCTAGCGAGGTGGTGCAGTGAATGCGGAACGAGTTTCAAACCTGCCTAAAAATTTAGGTTTTCACTCCAAGTGAGTGGCTCAATGTCTACTTTCAAAGGGCGATTTTGTTGTACTGGTCTTCAGTCCGCAGACTCGTTAGATGCAGCTCTCCACGCGACTCTGTCCTGCGCAAGCCTATTCATCTCCGAATAAGAACGGCAACCTACATCCATAAGAACCTACTTACTAGATTTGTCTGTCGCCATCTACGATTCTTACTACACACTCTTCCCTCTAATGCTAAATTGACAATTTCCTGATGCCTCAGAATGTGTCCCATCAATCTAGCCATTCTCTTCGTCAAGATATCAGACGTTTCTTTTTTCTCGAACTCTGTGCAGTACCTCCTCATTAGTTACGTGATGTACCCATCTAATCTTGAGCATTCGTCTGTAGCAAATCAAATGTTTGTAAAGCTTATGGGACTTATCTGCAGAGTCATCAGTTCTTAAACTAACTTATAATAAAGACAACACAAACATACATGCCCCAGGGAGGATTCGAACCTTCGACGCGGGAGGCCTCGCGATCCGCAACGTGAGCTCCAGACCGCTCGGGTACTCCCGCGCGGCTCGTCTGTAGCGCCGAATTTCAAAATCTTCTTTCGGAACTCCTTATTGTCCTCGTTTCACTCCCGTATAATGCCACACTTCAGACAAATGTTTTAGAAACGATTTCTTAAAATTTAAACTAATATTATATGTCAAGAAATTGCGATTATTCAGAAATGGTCTTCTCCCCACAGTCATTCTACATTTTATATCTTCTTTACTTCCGCCATTAGAAGTTATTTTGCTACCCAAATAACAAACCTCACCTACTACTTTGTCATTACCTAATCTAATTCAGCATCGCCTGATTTTCGTACACTACAATCGATTACCCGTTTTATTCATACAGTAGAACTGTATGTCCTTGCGATAAGTAATGACTGTAGTTTCCCCTCGCTTTCATCCGTTCGCAGTAATTGCTTGGCAAAGCCACGCCGGCCGCCAATCACAGTCTGCACGGTCGCTACGGTCGGGGGTTCGAATCCCCCCTCGGGCATGGATGTTTCTTTCGTCATTAGAATGAGGTAGTTAATAAGTAGTTTATAAGTTTAGGAACTGATGACCCCCAGTTCAGTCCCTTACGTTTAACAAACATTTGAACATTTCGAGCAAAGGCATGTTAACTAATGTTACAAGGCCAGCGCAGTCAATCATCCAGACTTTTGGCCCTACAACTATTGAATAGGCTTCTGCCCTTCTTCAGGAAACAAAGATACCCCTCCGCTGCGGCCATTGCTGCCTATAACCGATGCTACACATAACACACCCACAGCCTCTTTAATTCAGTTCCGAGGCGTGCAATAGTGGTTATAGGCAGCTACGTCTGCAATATTCAGTACTGATACATCTTCATTTCGCATGGGGTTGTATTTTCAGTTTTGTGATCTTAGAACGACATGTTATCTTCCGAAATAAATTTGGATGTGATACAACTTTTGGACTGCCAACAGTTCAGTAACGTCACACGCTCCAGTTGAAATCTCGGAGAGGAAAAGACTCCTTTTTTTCCTAGAAGTGGTAAACGTCAGAATCATTAAGAGCTTCTACTTCACTTTCTTTCAGGTTCGACAAAAGCTGAGCGCCGTTTCCAGAGATTTGGTGGGGGAAGTCTGCAAGTTGCTTACGGTGAGTTCACAATTTTCAGTTTTAAATTATTAGAGTATCATAACAGCGATACTACGGGAAAACAATTGTAGCATTTTCTATTTTAATATTTTTTGTGATGTACGACTGTCATTCAATAATTAGAAACAGATAAGTCTGGAGGAAAAAAAATATTTTTTACAAAACAATACTTTTTCTAATCATCTTGATGTTGAAGCCCTTCTACATCTACATCTACATACATACCCCACAATTCACCGTAAGGTGCGTGGCGGAGGGTACACTGTACCACTACTAGGCATTTCCTTTCCTATTCCACGCCCAAACTGAACGAGGAAAAAAGAATGCCTATATGCCTCCGTACGAGCCCTAATTTCTCTTATCTTGTCTTTGTGATCTTTACGTGAAATGTAAGTAGGCGGCAGCAAGATCGTACTACACTCAGCTTCAAATTCCGGTCCTCTAAATTTACTTAACAGAAATTCACGAAAAGAACGTCGTCTTTCTTCCAGCGATCCCCAATTGAGTTGCCGGAGCATTTCCGTGACACTCGCGCATTGGTCGAACCTACCGGTAACAAATCTAGCTGCTCGCCTCTGAACCGCCTCTATGCCTTCCTTCAAACCGATCTGCTGCTGGTCCCAAATACTTGAGCAATACCCAAGACGTGGTCGTACAAGCGTTTTATATGAGGTCTCATTTATAGGTGAAGTACATCTTCCCAAAATTCTCCCAATAAACCGAAGTCGGCTGTCCGCCTTACTCACAACTGCCCTTACATGCTCGTTTCATTTCATATCGCTCTGCAGTGTTACGCTTAGATATTTGAACGACGCGAAAGCATCAAGAAGCTCACTACTAATGCTGTATTCGAACATTATAGGATTGTTTTTTCTACTCATGCGCATCACCTTACATTTTTCTACATTGAGAGCTAGCTGCCATTCTTCGCACCAACTAGAAATTTTGTCTAAGTCAACCTGTATGCTATTACAGTCAGTTACAGACGACACCCTCCCATACACCACAGCATCATCAGCAAACAGCCCAAATTACAACTTACTCTGTCCATCAGATCATTTATATAGATAGAAAATAATAGCGGTCTTATAACACTCCCCTGGGGCACGCCTGACGATACACTCGTCTCTGATGAACACTCGCCGTCGAGAACAACGTACTGCGTTCTATTACTTAGGAAGTCTTCCAGCCAGTCACAAATCTGTGAACCTATTCCATAAGCTCGTACCTTCGTTAGCAGTCTGCAGTGTGGCACCGCGTCGAACGCCTTTTTGAAGTCGAGAAAAACACAATCCGCCTGTTGCCCTTCGTCCATGGCTCGCAAGATGTCTTGTGAGAAAAGGGCAAGACGATGTTTCCTAATCCCGTGCTGATTCATGGAAAGAAGCTTTTCCATTTCAAGGAAATTTACTATATTCGAACTGAGAATATGCTCCAAAATTCTACATGAAACTGATGTCAACGATATTGGTCTGTAATTGTATGGGTCAGTTCTCTTTCCTTTCTTATACACGGGAGTCACCTGCGCTTTTTTCCAATCACTAGGAACTTTGCGCTGAATTAAAGATTCGCTATAAATGCAAGCTAAGTAGGGGGCCAACGCCGCAGAATAGTCTTTGTAAAACTGAACTGGTATTCCATCCGGACCAGCAGACTTTTTCGTATTTAGCTCTCTCAGCTGCTTCTCTACACCGGAAATACCTATTGCTATGTCCCCCATTTCGGAATTAGTACGTTGATCAAATGATGGTACATTTGTGCAGTCCTCCTGCGTGAAAGATTTCTTAAAGGTTAAATTTAGAACTTCAGCTTTCCGTTTGCTTTCTTCTATTACTGCCCCGGAATGAGCAACTAGTGGCTGGACAGTAGGCTTTGACCCGCTTATCGATTTTACATAGGACCAGAATTTTTTCGGGTTCTAGGAGAGATCTTTTGATAAGATATGGCTGTGATAATTATTGTACGCTTCACGCATCGATCTTTTTATAGACGCACGAATCTCTACTAACTTTTACCTGTCATCATTTGCGTGTTCTTTTTTGAATCTAGAGTGCAACAGCCTTTGCTTTCTCAGCAGCTTTCTAACATTATTATTATACCATGGTGGATTTTTTCCATCTTTAATTGTCTTTACTGGCACATATTTCTCTAACCCTTTATTAACAATGCACTTAAATTTAGTCCACAATTCCTCTACATCCATAGTTCCGGAATTAAACGATGCCCATTCATTTTCTAAGTACGATCGTAACATTTGCTTGTCGGCTCTTCCCAACAAAAACACGCTCCTAGCCTTCTTGATTGGTTTATGAACTATGGTCACCATCGGCGCTATGACGATATCATGATCACTAATTCCTCTCTCTACACAGACATCGTTAATAAGGTCAGGCCTGTTTGTGGCTATAAGGTCTAGAATATTTCCATTGCGCGTGGGTTGCCGGTTTAACTGCTCAAGACAGTTTTTTTTGGTCCATGTTGCATTATAAATATTTACTTTTGTTGCTTTTGGATAAGGCTCTGTCTTGAGCAAGGCACATTTTTTGTTTTGTTTTTGTATGCCCATACACGCTTCACTACAGTTGTAGCATCTTCAATGGGTCCTTTTTATTGCTTTAAAGTGAACAACAGAAACTGTTTTTACTTTTTACTGTTATTACAAGTTCATCCTATTAATTATAATTATGCATAAGAATTTTATGTATGTATATATACCTTGTTTTACGTGTTGGATTGGTTGGTTTTCCTACAGCATCCCTGTAGGTCTTTGCTTACAGTTTGTCATCTGCCACCATATGGCATTTATATACAAAACTATTATTTTGTTGTTGAAATATTTGATCTGCTTTCTTGCGTTGTTCTAAAGTTAGATCTACTACTTAATTTTATGTACGATCTGTTCAACTTTTCCACTGTCGCGCCAGACACGAGAAGGACGCAGATCTTGCAGTGCCATTCCATGATGTGTCCATCTTCTCGGGAGCTGGTCTGAGTAGTGCGCCCTGATTCCTCTCGGCCTTCCATGAACCATTCTCCACACATCCGTTGCACTGCCGGAACCACTCGTCGTCGCGGTCGAGTGGCCGACCGCGCTAAAGCGCTTTCCTGCGGACGCGCGGTTTCTCTCCGTCGAAGGTTCGAGTCCTCCGTCGGGCATGGGTGTGTTCTTTATTCTTATTTGAATTCCCCTAAACGGGGCCGCCTGTCAGCGCACGTATAAGCTCTTCAATAACAAAAAAAAGTTTGCAGAAAGAAAGACAAGGTGATAAAATTAGAAGGTAATTAATATTTACACAACGAGATAGATGGTGTTGAAGAAATAGTATATGAGTTAAAATGGCGCGAAGCGTGCAGCCTTTTGCCTGGAGACGGTGACAATTAAAAAAAAAAAAAAAGAACCTCGGAGACAGTGTAGCACATAAAACACCTAAAAGACACAAGGTGTCGCCTGAGGATATGCTGTTCACTTTTCATACAATAAAACACCACAATGAGACAACAGCAAATTCACGAAGCACTCACTAACTATATGGGAGAGAGTGGGAGGGCCGCGGCGGAACGGCCGAGCGCATTGAGACGCTATGTTACGATAGGCGAGGCCGTTCCCTGTCGGGGGTTCGAATCCCCCCTCACGCATGGATGTTTGTGCCGTCGGTAGTATAAGCTAGTTCATAAGTAGCTTGTAAATTAGGGACTGATGACCCCCACAGTTAAGACCTATAAGCTTTACAAAGATTTGAACATTTAGAGCGGGAGGGTGGTGGAAAAACATAGTAAGTTTAAAACACACACGGCGTCAGTCGGCTGCAGGTTGTCCTTCCGCTGTTAGTGTCTTTTTTTTTTTTTAAGAACAACCACAAGTACCCATTTTTAAAACACATGTGGACGTAGCATTAGAACAACATGAAGGTGTTGAGTGATAGGGAAGGGAGCTAGGGTAGGAGGTGGGGGGAGGGAGGGAGGAAGGAGATGCCAGTGGAGGGAGACGAAGAGGGGCCACAGACCCAGGCTGAGGAATGCGAGGCAGGACGTCCCAGGAAGCCAGGAGGGGTGGGAGAGGGGAGGGATATCGGAGGGATGGATGGAGAGAGGAGCGGATAGGGGACGGGCCATCTGGGAGGGATAGGAGGAAGGATGGAAGATTCACAGCTAGTAGAAAGGAAAAATGTTCAGAGAGTGAGGGCATAATACAGGAGGGGGAGGGTACGGAAGTTCCACAGGAGAGAATACGGAAGGTGGACAAGTGTAAGGCCGGCCGCGGTGGCCGAGGTGACTGAGGCGCTCCAGTCACGGTCAGCACGGCCACTACGGTCGGGGGTTCGAATTCCCCCTCGCGCATGGATATTTGTGCCGTCCTTAGTCTTAGTTAGTTCATAAGTAGTTTATAAGTTTAGGGACTGATGACCCCGTAGTTAAGTCCCATAAGCTTTACAAACATTTGAACATTTGAAAAGTGTAAGGGGGGGGGGCACAATTAAGATCTGTGAGGAAGGTATGGAGGAGAGGATTGGATGGGTCTAATTTGCGAGACAGGGAGTGGAGTCGGAGGTGTTCAATGAAAAGGACAACGCAGGGGAGGAGGATGAGTCGTAGAGGATGGGGGATACAGAAGGAGAGAGTGCATGGTGTTCTAGGATCTCGAGGGAGTTGTAGAAGGATGGGGGGAGGGGGCGAGATCCAAGTAGGATGGATGATGGATTTGACGACTGTGGAAGGGTATAGACCCCAAGTTCGGCCAATGAGGCGTTTCAGGAAGCGGATACGGAGCGAGCTTTATCTTGGATGGTGCGGAGGTGGGGAGTCCAGGAGAGGGTACAGTCTATGGTCAGTCCTAGGTATTTGAGAGTCGGGGGCGTTGTCCTTATGTGAGTTTTATAAGCCTAGGGACATAACCAGAGTAGTTAAGTCCCCTAGATTTACGAACATTTTTTTAACAATTTGCCCCACTTGAGCAGCAATCTTTTGGATAGATGCATCACATTCTCCATATCAATAATGCTCCCTCGTCCAACTCACTGTTTCGACGGTACGATTCGCGTTTGATTCATTCACACTGATCCCTTACCTTCGCTTTAGATTGATAACGACAGACGCTGTAAAATTTTACCAGTAGATGTTGTTGTGCTGCGGTGTCGATGTTCACATTGAACCCTTGGTCGGACATAGTTCTAATGCTAATAATTTATGCAGAACATACTAACGTTCATGTTATGTGAATATAATATTTCTATCTCTAGTCTTTCAAGCTGTACTGTTTCTTCTGAACGTGAGTGGAATATGAACAAAATTCATCCGATTTTACAACAGTAGAATTGTATAAATTGTCAATAACTACTTCCTATCATTTCGACAGCAAGTGTATCGGTTTTGATTTGCCAATTTAATAACCTCAGTGACCTACGAACCCCCCATTCAAATCAGTCCGTTGGACATTTTGTATAGGCATGTTTGAAAGATTAAGTGCTATAACAGGGAATTTCTCCCATTTCGAACACTTCGGGGAATTTTAAAATATTAAGGACATTAATGAGCAGAATCATGACTCGACATCAACAGTCATAGTGTATTTATCCTGAATTTAATATCTGCAGTTTGAACCATCGGGGAGTCTGTTATAAGGCGTTGGTGTGCTCAGTCTTAATGTGTCGTATCGAAGCAAGCCTTGGTTTGCAAACCTGTGTTTACTGGTATTATTTCCAAATTTTCCTTGTTCTCTACCCGGTCTCTTTTTTTATGTACGTCAAACACACTGCATGAGAGGTACCGCATTTAATTTTATTTGTCGCAATTAAAATTTCATTTTTCCAATCCTCCTGGTGTTGTAGTTTTAATGCTATGTTCATTTTACTTTAATTATGAGCACCAAGCGTCAATTTTTTGTCTGTAGAGACCAGCGACATACGTAGCTTTTTTTATTATTAGTGGTACACTGATGTCGAAAATTAACACAACAAACGGAAATTTGGCAAGTTTGTGTTAATTCTCCCGCAAACCTTTATAATCAAGTGAAACAGGAACAACGGAAGACAACATTACTTTCTTTGGATTTTTTCCGACAAAGGTTTTTGGAATGCAGTTGACGTCTAACTAAATTGTCACATTCGAGAAACACCAGAACTATTCACTTAAGCATCGGTTTGAGATCTCTGTTTACATTCCGCCAAGGGTCCTTCATACATCTGGTGAATCGTCTTCTCTGTGTCAAATTGCACCGTCTGAGGAGATGTACATAGCGATTGTTGATTTGAAACTACTTAGCAAACACTGGCCTGTGTGACAGGTAGCGTAACGTCATCGTTGGTATGGTTGTACGCTGCCCGGAATGCCATTTTACCTGGGGAATAAGATCGTATGGACACATGTTGACAGTTTGTATGTTTATGTCGTGAATTAGAAATAGAGCGAAGAAATATCGGTTTCTTGCTTCATTTTCTACGTCAGAATATATAAAAATATGCTTGAGAAAATTCTGAAAAATGATGGGTTTACGGTATCAGCTGATGTAAAATGTTAACTACCGTTTCATTTTATTTTGGCCGTCACAGATGTAAATTTAATAGTCTTTTCGTGCTGACCATTTCCGGACTTTTTGTCCATTCTCAAACAGCTGGCTTCAACCACTGTACTATTACATAGAAGCTCTGACAATAAAGTTCAGTGAATAGTCCTGTAACATTAAAGTAGGTGAACGACGAACTACAGTTACCTTACTGTCCATCGAAATATTCACCTCCCATAACTATGCACCGCTGAACTCTGCGATATAAGTCCTAGAAACTTTGCGCGAAGTCTTTCTTTGGGATCGTGTTCAAAAGCCTTAACACATTTCGTTGGATGTCAGGAATATAGTCAATTCTCTTTTCTTTCAAAGCGAGTTTGAGTGGAGGGAATAGGAAGAAGTCTGGAGAATTGTTGTTTGTTAAGCTTATGGGACTTAACTGCGGGGTCATCAGTCCCTAAACTTACAAACTACTTACAACTTATACTAAGGATAACACAAACATCTATGCCCGAGAGAGGATTCGACGTGGGAGGCCGCGCGATCCACGACGTGGTGCTCCAGACCGCTCGGCTACCTCACGCGCGGCTTCTGGTGAATTGAGATCCGCCGAGTATGGTGGGTGTTAAATTGCACCACGATATTGTTTGTGTATGGGCGATCGTTGTCATGAACAGAAGACCATGAGCTTTGTTGTGCGTACTTGGGTCATACCCTGCGTAGACGTTGAATGGAACGAGTCAAAATTTCAACGTGCCTTGCAACGTTGAACGTCGTTCTCTGTTAGAAATCCCTTGTGGATAATGGTTTGACCATTGAAAAAGGTGATCAGCATCGTTTTGATGCGTGATTTTTCGGCTCTGACCCTTTTACGACGAGGTGATGTCGGAGAACGCCATTCCATACTTTACAATTTCGTTTCAGGGTCGTACCAAGGACGCCAGGTTTCATCCTCCTTGACATTGCGGTTCCTTAAATTGGGTGTCGCATCCACCGTTTCGACAAAATCCTGTGAAGCCTCTAAACGTGCTGCTTCTGATCGTCAGTCAGGTGATGCGGCACAAGACGACAACACGTTTTTCTCTTACCTAACTCCTGGGCGAGGATTTGTCGCATGGATTCATGGTTAATCTGTAGTTCGTCCGCGCGCAGTTTAATCGACGATTGTTCGTGATTAATGTCCTCACTTTCTCAATGTTTTCGTCAATGACTGCGGTCGCCAGCTAGTTCTCTACGGGGACTGTCACAAACACTTTCCGGTCGTAGTAGAAACTGGGCAAACCACTTGTACACACACTTCATTGATAATGTTTGATTCACATAAACACGTACCATCATGCGGCTCTTTAGGTATCTTGCCAATCTTTAAAAAATAATTTTCAACTGAACCTTTGCTCGTTTATTGTCGTCAGCCAGAACCAACGCAATAAACAACCACTTCGTCCAAGAGGTATAACTAGGAACACCCACGATTCTGAACTGAAGTGGAGACAGATTCTCAACTCTGGTCGCTACGTAGGTGTAGCGTTGTGATTTGCCGGTGTTGACCGATCGACCGTTCTGACTTCATTCACTGAACTTTTTTTGTCAGAGGTTGTACTAAAATTCGACTACAAAAGACGTAAAAGGCTTTGCTTTTTATACAGGGTGTCCTATTTATGTGACGACCGTACGCGCGGCGCAACAGATGCCGGCAGGCGAGCGCACCGTTGCCCGGCAATTCAGATGTCGTTACGCCCATCTACTGCCACCGCAGTGCTACGTTTAAAATATGTCCGAGTAAATTTTGTACTCAGCCATGTCATGTTAGGTGATGCCGGAACTGTTCATTGTTTTCGATGCATACCTGACATCTTCTAAAGAAATTGTTTGTCGCACGTTGCAATTATCTTTGAAAAAAATGGAATTAATAGACCAGCGCAGGGGTGTTCAACAAAATTTCGACACGGGCCACATCATCAACTTCTATCACTGTGGCGGGCCAGACGAAAGAAAATTGCAAAGGAATCAATTACTAAACCAGTGGAAATTGAACATTGTTTTTCTAGGTAGGCGGGTAGGATGTATTTATAACAGAACATTATAAACTTCAAAGAAACATAATATTAATGTAAAAATGGAAAAGGAAAACTAATGAGACTTTTTTTTTTTTTACATTTTTCATTCACATTCTGGTACGTCTTGTTGGTCGTTCAAAAACCGCAGTGAAATGTTGATAAATTGGTAGTGGAGAGGCTATTCGGTATGTAAGAATCTGGAATTATAATAAAATTGACTTCTTTCCTAAACCTACGAGCGTCAAAGGGGAACAGATTTAAGTATAACTTGACATCAGATTACAGTGTTCTATCAACTTCCGAACAAACCCGGAAATGTTGGTAACATAAGCCCAGCAATTCAGCTCGTGTACGACCCCACTGTAAGTAGATACACACTACTGTGGGCCGAAACAGAAATTTAACCATATGTAACATATTTTTCTGTGCTTCTCTTCGTCCGTCTTGATTGAATTGATGTGAGCTGGTTTGAAGTAAACTGAATCGTGGTGTAAACCCTCTTTAATATGTCTGTCCCCCTCCCCCCACTCATGAGATGACACTACAAGTAACATTGGATGGAAGAATTGTGTCATTCGCTGACTAGAAATTCATATATGACATCCACTACAGTGGAGTACATAACTCCTATGTTTTATTGAGCTTGTACATGTAACTTAACTTCTCGATTGTTACCACGAAAGAAATTCTTGTATTGAAAACAACAATGTCAGGAGTGTCCGTTTCCACGCCGCCCGCTCTCGTTAGGGGCGTCTTTGTCCTATGTCATTCTTATGATGACTAAACGTTCCGTAAAAATAAAATAAATAAATTGGACCCATCCTAACACCCACTTGCCCACACATACAGCCACCCACACTCTACCACATGCGCGACTCGCCTTCGGAACTAGTACGTTGACTGACTGAATTTATGAAGGCAAATGATGTTCAGTTACGTACCTTTAATAAACCGCCCGCGAACATTCAGTAACGCCCAGCCACTGAAACAGCGGAGAGTCTACCGTACGTCTCACTGATTTAAGACAGGGAAGAAGATGCTGTGAATCGTCTCCCGCATAGCCAGTGTGCATGCGCGTGCGCATGTTTAAGAATCCCCCATAACGCCGTCCCGTGTTGTTCCAAGGCAGCCGCGTTCTGTTAGGCTCCGGCGGCATACGGTTGCCAGACACCGGAGAAGAGCGAAATGGGGCGCTCTAGTGGACAACTGCGAGGTAGCAACAGTTGTAGAAAACGGCAGCTAGTCGGTTACCTAGTAGGCGACCACCTTCTCGCCCCACATGTTAATTTACGTTCGAGTCCAGTGACGATGCAAGTTAATTTCAAATCATTGTCCTCACTTAACACTTTGGCTGAAAATAATAAAAATTAAATAAAAAAATTACAATAAAGCTCACATCTTCGTCAGGCCATGGGCCCGAGGGCCGTATGTTGGACAGCGGATGTTATCCTTGAGTTCCTGTAACGTATGCGGATTTGTTGTGTATACTTTATTCTTTAGTGTTCCGCACAGATAGAATTAAAACGTGACTAAATCGGTACTTCAACGAGGCAAGATATTGTTTCTGATGTCTCTGTCATGGCTAATTATCGAACTGCGTGCAAAGAAACATTGGCGGTATGAGCCCTTACTGAATCTTGTTGTAGCAACGCGAAGATTCGTTGTCTTTCACTAAGTTCATTAAAAACAGTTGCAAAATATTGTGCACATATCTTTCATTGTTAATTGTGTCATTAAAAATTGGGCCTATTATTCTTTCACCACTAGCTGCACTCCACACTCCTATTTTCCGGTCTTAAAGGGGTTCCTCGTGAAGCTGGTCTTTCGGCACTCCAGTGTCGAGAGTTTTTGGAATTAACACACTCTTGTGAATGGAACCAGGTTTCGTATGAAAACTGAATGAGGCAAGGATCCATTTCAGCGTCATGCACTTGTTTCATTCGCAAAAATGTAACCCTGTGCTCGGTATCACCAGGTTTAAGTTTTTGCACTACTGTTCCTTCATATAGCCTTAGGCCAAGTAAAGTAGTAGCTCTTTGTACAGTGCCGAGAGAAATTTGAGTTTTCTGTGAAAGACGCCCAAGAGACTTTTTATGTGAATATCGTAGCCGACAAGCAGTATCATCGAGCTGAGGTTCTGAGAGCACTGTACATCATCGATCACGCTTCTTTTCACAAACACTTTCCCTTTCACGAAATTTATTCACTAATTTGTGAATTGCACCACGACTCGGAATTATAACACTTGGAAATTGTTCAAACAATACGAGCCGACTCTGTACGCACATACGAATCGTAAATGAACACTCGTTGTGGCTCGGAATAATTACGTATTTCCATAGTTGGTTCTCAGACTTGACTGTTACACTCACTATTGCTTCACTGGGCGAAATGGCGCGCAGTGCAGGCTGGACACTCGAGAGGTTCGTTTAAGCAGATGCCAACGAGCTACTCGCGCATGCGCAGACCTAAAATTAAGTTCTAGCAGCGTCTTCTCCCGCTTCTGGCTACTTGCCAAGTGGCTGTTTGCTATTTAAGCAGTAACCGCAAGCTACCAGATTCTACCCGGGAAAATATTTCTGGTGCGCTCAAGCGGCCAGATTCGCGCATGCGCAGAACAGTCTGAGTTGTAGTGAGAGGGCACTCCGCGTGATCCGTGTTTACGTTTTGTGATAGTTTCATTTGTTTGTCTTCGTGTACAAGTGTCTTGTCATATAAAAAGAAAACGAATTTCTGTGACTGGGAACTGTTGAGTGAATTTATTCGTTGAAGGCTAATAAAATAATATGATAATATTTCAGATTTCTGATTTTATTTCCACGTTATTAGCAGAAATCAAGCATTGAATTGAACATGTAATTCACACCTGACAGGTCATTTTATATATTTTAACTGATAAAAAATTGTGCGGTGTACACGAGTTCCCTGGACTTTAATCTATACTAAAGATGTTCATTCAGTGATATCCATGCTATATTGTAAAATATATATTTCATATAATAGCCAGCAAACGGAAATGTCTATTATTGTAATATTGTAGTGATTTGAACATACGACTCATTATCGAGAGTTCATACTAGATCAAGAATTTGCGGAACATTAAAGTTATTTTTGTCGGTTTGCTAAAAATTTGGCTTTTATCAATCAAGTAAAATAAACTGTTCTTTGCCACAGAGGCGTCAATTTATTTAAAGCAATATCCAGACTGTTGCCTTGTTTAAACTGTTTGCTGTGTTGTAAAGAACTCGTATTTTGTTTTGTAATGCATATAGTGTTAACAGATTTCATATTCTACTTTAATAAAGAACTAAACATGAGGGTATGCTTAAAGGAAACCTTAATATCAGGTACACCTACGTTAATCTGGACATATTAATGTATTCTTCAAGGCGAATTGTGGTTTGAGTAAGGTTACGAAATTGATGCTTTGGCTTATCCTCAGATGTGTTGTTTGTTTTATGATACAATGTAGGATCTGTTAATGCAGCACGTACAAAGATGTTTACTTGAAGGTTAATAAGCAGGCGATTTAATCAGTAAGTGAGAATAAAATAATTACCTATATTGACGGCTTAATAAGAAAAAATGTTTTCTTTTAGACACCTAATATCTAAGAAACAATGTTTCATATATCTTTGGTACATTATCTAGGCTTCAATTTATATCTTAATTTGTGTTTTTAAATTTACAGACTGACATTCCTTGGCAAATTACTGGAACACACTGCCATCAAATCGTTCAGTGGCCTATCATTTTCGTTTCTTTGTACGTATGATGTATTATGTGAAAAGTTTTAATACCCTTGTCATGGTTTCATTAAGTCACACTAATAAAACCGCAAAAATAAACCATTGTTGTTCTGCATAATTGCTCGCAGGTCGCAGTTCAGCTGTCCAACCGCTACTCACAAGAAACCTGCCAGAATTGGGACGAAAAGCGTTCAAGCAGTACAAGCTATAAGTACGCCATCATACCTGCGCATGCGCAGTAACGCCTACTTGCTCGCGCTTGAAAGTAGCTTTCTGGCAGCTGCTTAAACGAACCTAAGGTTGCCAAATTGCCCATAAGGGCATTAGCAGGGACACGCCGGACCCATTCGAGCGGTCAGTGCGGCAGTAGATGGGCGTCACGCCGCGGCATCTGAATCGCCTGCAACGGAACGCTCGCCTCTAGACATCCGGTGCACTGCACGTGTTGTCATCAGATAAATGAGACGCCTAGTATATCAGAAAGGCACTATGACATATATTACCACAAAATTTTACTATGTGTCCTTGAGTTTGAGAAAGGAATAAAGTCTGAAACTAGTCTCTCTCTCTCTCACACACATAAACACACACACACACACACACACACACACACACAATATATAGGGTGTTTCACTAAGTGTGTTTACCTCTGTAACTTATAAAATAATAGGTGACGGGAAATTTTAATGCAGTAGGTCAACACAAGAAATGTTACACTTTCTGCGGAGCTACGAACATAGTTTATTGTATCATTTTCCAAAGTTACAGCACAAAGATATAATTTTTTAAATGGAGCAATAGTTTTTTTTCTATCATGCATTGGATTCGTTGAAACCAGCTGCGTCGAAATCAATTCAAACTACATTCCTATCTCTGTTAGTTTGGGAGCTACAACCCTTCAAAGTTTCAGGGGCAGATACCACAAACGCTGCGCATAACGCAAAGCGCCTTCTAAATGTGGTGCAGCCGAGTTGTAACGTCGCCGGTGTCACGAAGCGACAAGATTCCTCGATGCGCTGTTAGACTGCCGACTGTCGCCGCGCACGGCCGTATACCCGACAGTTGGAGCCATACAAACAACCGGGGCTCAATATGCCACAGTTACTTACATCGGATGATGTTGGTATACACGAACAACGAGTACGTTGACATGTTGCTTATGCTTATGCAGTCGCTGGTGTCAGTCTCACATCTGTGTGGCGTATAGTACACGGCCACAGGTTTCACCCGTACCGCCTGTCACTTACCCAGGAGCTGCATGGGAACGATTTCCATGCAAGAGTGACATTCTGTGAGTGGGCCATGCGTAATTTCACGCTGGAGTCTTTACAAAGTATCATGTTCTCTGATGAGTCCACGTTCACAAATTATGGTGCAGTGAATCGCCATAACATGCACTACTGGGCCGCAGACAATCCTCGGTGGATACGACCTGTCGACCGTCAACGTGGGTGGTCTACCAACGTGTGGCGTGGAATCTTTGGGGATGAAATCATCGGTTCACACTACTTCCCAGGTACACTGACAGGTGAGTTATATAGCGCTTTTATAGCCTACAGTTTGGGTGGTCTCCTTGAACATGTGGATGCAGCACGATGGTCACCCAGCCCATTCTGCAAGTGCTGTTGTGGAAGAACTAAATAACAGGTTTGTAGGAAGATGGTTGGGGCGCCATGGTCCTCATTCATGGCTCACAAGGTCGCCCGATTTAACACCAGTAGATTTCTTTTTGTGGGGATATCTAAAGGATCGTGTTTATGTCACTGAGCCCACATACCCAGATGATCTAAAACGGCGCATCGAGGACGCATGTCGCTCCGTCACACCGGCGATGTTACATCTCGTTCGCAGATCCTTTCGACGGCGCATTGCATTATGCATTGAGGAACATGCACACAAATTTGAACATCTCATGTAAATCAACTTCCCACCGCCATAACATCCATCACCCACCACACAGCCATGTGTGATATCTGCTCACGAAAGTTTGAAGGGTTGTAGCTCCCAAACTAACAGTGATAGGAATGTAGTTTAAATTGATCTGGACGCAGCTGGTTTCAACGATTCCAATTCACGATAGGAAAACTATTGTTCCATTAAAAAAAATTATATCCTTGTGCTGTAACTCTTTGGAAAATGATACAATAAACTATGTTCATAGCTCCGCAGAAAGTGTAACATTTCTTGTGTTGACCTACCGCATTAAAATTTCCCGTCACATATTATTTTATAAGTTACAGAGGCAAACACACTTAGTGAAACACCCTGTATACATAAAATAAAATAATGTTCAAATGTTTGTAAAGCTTTGGGACCTAACTGCAGTGGTCATCGGTTACTAAACTTACAAACTATTTAAATTTCCGTAAGTAACAAAACGTTAGGCCTACTTTTCATGTTACTTAACGAACTGTTTTCGATCTAAAAACAAAACAAACTGTAGATTTCTACTATTACAGACCACTGCTGATGTTTTACTGGCATTAAAACGAAACGCGTCTGGTGAGAAAAATCGCATTTTTATTGTAGTTGCAAAGACGGACAAACACTGCTATTCATAATTACTTAAATTAACTTATGCTAAGAACAACATTCATTCCCAAGTAAGGATTCGAACCTCCGACGGGAACCGGCCGCGCACTCCGTAGCAAGGCGCCTTAGAGCGCACGGCTATTCCCGCGCGTCCCCCTAGTCACACAAAACTGACGATTAAACTTGAAACTTTGAATGCAAAAGTAAAATACGTCATAAACATGCTTGAGTTGCCTTAAGTTTCCGATTCAGTATCGATGTGCAATAGTAACGACGTAAGTGCTATCTATATTTACAGGATCCCAAACCAGAAGAATGCCTACGGCGTACCAAACCATGACGTCACGAGCGTATGCTGATGGGACAGACTCACACCAGATGCTCGACATCGTCAGCGACCGCAGCAGGCATGTGGAACTTCGATCTTGTGGCACACGTGATTTGTCAAACTGAACATTTTAGTGACAGTAATCTCCAGTACCAAATAAATTCGTTTTCCATAGATGGAGTCGCGAAGTATCACAAATTTTTATTATAAGGCGAGGTATTGAATGAAAATTAGTATTACGGCTAGGATTACGATTTGGGTTTCCTGCTAATTAGGCATTTGCTTTATCCAATAACCCCCAGTTGCATTATGGATAACACCAATGCATGGAATAACTTAAGTACGTCTCCCTCCACTGCACAAATTTGTGCTTCGATAATCATATACGTAATTCGTACCCGCAATACATTAACACAGGACCATCATTACCTACGTATGTGGAAGTTTTTCCACATAGATATAGAGTATTTGGAATAAAAAGTGTCTGCCACGGTACTGAAGATGTCCTGGTTGTTCAGTGTCAGTCAAAAGCACAGCGCAACCCGCATAACCGTTTCGTACAAGATAAATGTAAATCTGATAGAATACTAACTCACTTCTGGGATACTCCCAAAATTAGGTACACGGTGGTCTGAAATCCCCACTTACTTAACAGCGTTCTTGAATTATGAACACTAATACGAAAACAAAAAAGGCATGTGAAGCTTCTCGACCAGCTCATATTTATACACTACCTAAGTCAAAACAAGGCCTCTGGAGTAGACGACATTTCCTCAGAACTACTGAAGTCTCTAGAACAGCCAGCTGAGAAAATTACAGGACCATCAGTTTAATAAGTGAAGGTTGTAAATTTTGTCACGAATCATCTACAGAAGAATGGAAAGTCTGGTAGAAGCTGAGCTCAGTGATGATCAGGAGATCAGTTTTGATGTAGGAGAAAATACGAACACGGCAGGCAATACTCACCTTACGACATAGATTAACGAAATGAAAACTTACATTTCTAGCTTTTGAACATTTGGAGAAAGCTCTTGAGAATGTTGACTGGAATACAATCTTTCAAATTCTGAAGTCAGCAGGGATAACGTATAGGGAACTGAAGGTTATTCACGGCTTGTAAAGAAACCAGGTAGCAGTTTTAAGAGTCGAAGGACATGAAAGGGAGACAGTGGTTGGGACTGGAGTAAGATAGGGTTGTAGCCTTTCTACAGTGTTATTCAGTTTGTAAATTGAACAAGCTGTGAATGAAATCAAGCAGAAATTTGGAGAAGGAATTAAAGTTCATGGTGAAGAAATTAAACGTTACGTTTTGCTGATGACATTGTCATTCTATTAGCAAAGGAGCTGAAAGAGCAATTGAACGAAGTGGACAGTGCGTTGAAAGGAGCGTGTAATGTGAAAATTAACAAGAGCAAAACAAGGGTAATGGAATGCAGTCAGACGATGCTGATGGAATTAAATGAGTTTCGTTACTTGGGCGTTACAATATGTGATGGTCGCAATACAGATGACGTAAAGTGCAGAGTGGAAATGGGAACAAAAGCGTTTTGGTAAAAGAGAAATTTGTAAAAATCAAATATTAATTTAAGTCTTACTAAGTCTTTTATGAAGGCATTTGTGTGGAGTGTTGCCATGTATGGGAGTGAAACATGGACGATAAATAGTTCTGACAGAAAGAGGATTGAGGCTTTTCAAATCTGGTGCTACAGATGAATGCTAAAAATTAGGAGCGTATATCGCGTAACTAATGAGGAAGTAATAGAGGAATCGTGAAATTAGCTTTGGAGGGGTGGGGTAAAAATTGAGAGATACCAAAAGATGAATACAGTAAGCAAATTCAAATAGAAGTGGGTTGCCATTCTTATGAGGAGACGAAGAGGCTTGTTCAGGATAGAGTAGGGTGGAGAGCTGCATGTAACCCGTCTCTTTGACAGAAGGCGACAACAACAACAAACACGTTATCAGAAGTATCCGGACATGTAATGGTAGAATATAACGTGGGATGAATCCTTCCGCTGTCATTCCAGTGGCTTAAATTTTTGTGTTGGAACGTGTCCCAAGGACTTTTGCATTTTTACACTGATAAACACGGAGTCTACACGTCGTATTTAAATGAGCTCCGACGAGGCTTGTGACAATTGTGATAAACTTCCTTCCCTATGTGGGACCTACATGGGAGAATGTGCGAGCGCTCACCAATAGAGTATGTGATGTGTGGCATATGACAGTTTACGTCCGTCGATAGCCGTACGTGGGTAGTGAAACGGTTAACGCACTCGTGAAAAGCAAAAAATTTGGGGTCGATTCCCCTCCTGGAAAAAAATTCTCATATATCGCCATTGAAGTGTACAGCTGTTGTTGCAGTTGCGAAGACATTTCTTGTATTTCAGTGTAATGAGTTTAGTTGACTGTTTATCTGGAAGAACATAATAATAGTGAACTAATCCTTTCACTGATCAAATACTAAATGCTCTGAATAACCGAACATCACTGATTGGGATTTTCTGCACTCTCAAAAGTTTCTGCTTATGTAAATCATGGAATTCTCCTAGATAAGCTTAAGCATTGTGGCATTAGTGCGGCAGTGCACAAATGGTTTAAATTATATTTAATTGGAAGAGTGTAGAAAGTTGCAACAATTGGTTCAGGTAAACTGTAAAAGTCAGCTAATTCATCAAACTGGGGAGCTATTAAGAATTGTGACCTTCAGGGTTCGATCTTGTGTTCTTTGATGCTCATGATGTATATTAATAATTTACCATTCCATATTCACGATTAAGCAAAGGTAGTTCTTTTTGCTAACGATGCAAGTCTAGTAATCACTCCTGAGAAACAAGAGTTAAGTGATATAAATAATGTCTTTCAGAAAATTATTAAGTTGTACTCTGCAAATGGACTCTTATTAAATTTTGATAAAACACAGTACATTCAGTTCCATGCGGTAAATGGTATGATAGCGGTAATAAATAGGCAGTGAACAGAAGTCTGTAGCTAATATAGAACATTAGCAAGTTTTTAGGGGTGTATATTTATTAGAAACTGAACTGGAAGCTACACATTGACCACCTACCGAAATATTTGAGTATAGAAATTTATGCTATTAGGGTTATTGCAAATTTTGGTGACAAAAATCTGAGTAAATTACCTTACTATTGCTATTTTCATTCACTACTTTCATATGGCATCGTATTTTGGGGTAATTCATCATTGAGCAAGAAAAAAAAAAAGTATTCGTTGCACAAAAGTGTGTAATTAGAATAATTTCTGGAGCCCATCCAGATCATCATGCATACATTTAAGGATCTAGGAATTTTCTCAGTAGATTCTAAATATACATATTCTTTTATGAAATTAGTTATTAAGAATCCAACCAAATAAACCGTAATAGCAGTGTACATACCTACAACTCTAGAAGAAGGGATGATCTACACTATTCACTGTTAAATCTAACTTTGACATGGAAGGGGGTGAATTATGCTGCCACAAAAGTCTTTGGTCACTTACCAGATAACATTAAATGTCTGACAGATGTCCAACCAGAATTTAGAAACAAATTGAAATAACTTCTAAATGACAACTCCTTCTTCTCAGTAGATGAACGTGTATATAGAAATTAACAATTTTACAATAATGAATAAATGAAATAAAGAATTTTTTTAAATTAGTATATTATGTAATGTTATCTTTTACTAAAATGTCACTTTCCACATCATTACGATATTACGTATTCCTGATCTATTGAAGAAGTGTTAATCTAAATTATCAACAAATGTGTTCAACTTTGTGTTTGTTGTCGAAGGACATCACGAGGCTGATGATACAGTATTGCAACTGATTCGGCACTTTGACCCTCGTGGGAGAGTCATACTGGTGGCACTAGCATTAATCCACAGTAACTGACTTACGAGGGCCATGTTTGCATCGGCTTGTGCTGCATATAAGGTGCCGGCTCTGGGATCGTCTTGCCCTGAAGCCGTTTGAGTCACTCGCCTATATACGCTTGTTTAACCACTGCCCACTTTTCGCTGGGGTCGTGGCCGAACTTATACAAGAACTGAACGCTCACTCTTTGCTTACAATCAACATTGATTATGACGCCATAAAAAATGCGCCAAAAACCCAAACGGTGTGATTCGAAGCACAGTCCTGCTAGCAATCGACTTTGTGTGGAAAAATAGCCATTTCACGGAAGCATACCAGGTAATACAGAAACAATATGTGTTCCTTTTAGTATTGCAAACACAGAAATAAAAATACCTCTCCTGGAATTTTCTGTCAAAGGGAGTATTTTGATTTATTTGTGTCTTGGTCAAGGCGTGGCGGTTAGCGGACTATGGGCTATCTGATTGGCTATCCGCACGAGTCATAGCAAACTAAAGAAAAATAAAGTTTAAATGGTGCTGTAGTAAAGGCAAAGATAATAATGGATGACATGTTTCAGTATTTTTATTTTGTTTAGTACATACATTTTTAACCCTTTCAATCCGAAATAATATTAATTTATGAATAAAAATATTTCTTTGCATATTCCTATACATAAAGATTGAAATATTGTATATTTGTAAGAATTTTTATTTTTTGCAAGGAAATTATGAATGACTGGGAGGTTCCTTTACAGTAAGTGACATCTTTTCCAAACTGTTTACTACTAATTTACACATTTGGCAATACTTAGTTAATGAAATTTTCAAATTACTTTGTCTTCCTTTACCTTGATATAATAATATGAAAGTCTTATTGCATGTACTCCAAGTTAGATATTAAGCAACAATACTTATTTTCTCAATTCATTGTAGCATAAAACTCTTTTTTTCTCGAAGTAATGGCAGAGAACCTAGTCGGAATGCATTTTGTAGAGTCCTGACATCTTTGAACAACTGGTGGTGCCTGGAGCAACAGACAAAGATGGCGTTGCCATGTGGCAACACTGGGAATGTATGAGCGTGTGTATGTATGTGTGTGTGTGTGTGTGTGTGTGTGTGTGTGTGTGTGTGTGTGTGAGTCTGTGTGTGTGTGTGTGTGTGTGTGTGTGTGTGTGTCTATCTCTTTCACTGTCTCTACCTCTCTCGCACTGTCTCTCCGTTTCATTGTAATCACATTTAGTGGTTATGCATTATTCTGAAGGGAAAACAGCATATGGACGCTTGGTGGAATCTATCAGCATAGTTCAGAATAACAGAAACTAACGTAGCATACGCTATCTACTGCTGTCTACTACTATCGTTTCTATGAGTAGCTTGCGTCAACAATACGGCTACCGACTCTAGTGCATTTGGAGTACATTTGTACGAATACACCAGCGAAAGATGAAATGCTTCGCAGTTGCTAAATATGTATGGGAATCGGATATACGCCGTGAACTCCTTCATCACCCCACCCCATCTCTGCAGATCTCCTCTCCTGACAATGAACCTCGACTGTTACAAATAAAACCTTGACTGAGGATTGAAGTCACAAAAAACGAATGAGTCAATCGGTCATGTTATTTGGTATACGGGATTTAGGAGGGACCTTTGAATCTGCTTGATCTACGAGCCTAGTAACTCCAGTGACAATGCATAACTTAAATTTGCGGTTTAGTAGGATAACAAAGTCTCATACGATTCAGATTCCGTAGTGACAGTCAGTACCCCGATAAACCATAACCACAACTTTCCCACTTTCTATAAAACAATTTTTGTTTGAAATTAAGGCGAACTAATATATATTAAAAAAAAGTTTGACTATTGGTTTACATGTGATGCTAACGTAGGTGAATATATGAGAAAGAAAACGAAACCAGAAGTATTTCTTCCCTCGTTGTAAGTTTAACCGGATAACCTGTATATTGACGTATGGAAATAGTATACGTTGGAATTAAACAGTATAATGTCGACAGCTTGGCGATTGTCGAGCCACAGACAGACACAAAAAAAAAGCAGTCACTCTTATTCAAAACGTACAGCTTTCGACCACAGCATTTGTCAGTTCTGACGCACACTCTCATTCATACAACAGACACAAGTCACTAAAACAGAACCCTCATCTCCTGCTGTTGCACTCTCAGTCGGAACGTGATTGTATGAATTATAGTGTTGCGAAAGAGAATAGTAAAGGGCAAGAAAGTTCCCTAATTTCTCACTGGCAGTAAGTATTGACACTAGACGGCGATGGTAAAATAGCAAATCCCAGGCAAGAGTGAACATTCAACTCTACGCAAGAATTGCCAATTCCGCCACTGAGCTGAGGGAAAGAATATCTACAATTTTAATCTGCTAGGAAGTTTCATACCAGCCCACACTGCGCTGTAGTGAGAAAGTTTCATTCTACAGCTACGTAATTACATATTCCGCAATCCACCGTAAGGTGCGTGGCGGAATGTACACTGTACCACAAATAGACATTTCCTTTCCTATTCCAGTCCTAAATAGAACGAGGAAACAAGAATGTTTATATGCCTCTGTACGAGCCCTAATTTATCTGGTCTTTGTGACTTTGAGGCGAAATTTAAGCAACATGATTCAGCAGTCAGCTACAAATTCCGGACCACTAAATTTATTCAAAAAAATTCCTCGAAAAGAACATCGTCTTTCCTCCATCGATCCCCGCCCCCCCCCCCCCCAAAAAAAAAGAAGGAAAAATAAATTTTTAAGCTTATGGGACTTAACTGCGGGGTCATCACTACCTAAACCTACAAACTACTTATGAACTAACTCATACTAACACACACATCCATGCCCGAGGTAGGACTCGGCATCTGACTCGGGAGGCCGCGCTATCCACAACATAGCGCTCCAGACCGCTTGGGTAGCCGCGGTGGAGTAGCCGAGCGGTCTAAGTCTCCTCGCTGCGGAGAGCGCGGTTGCTCGCCGTCGAGGTTCGAGTCCTCCCTGGGGCATGGGTGTGTGTGTTTGTTCTTAGGTTAGTTTACCTTAGGTTAAGTGTAAGCTACGGACTGATGACCTCGCAGTTTGGTCCGACAGATTTACGAACATTTTGAACCGTTCGAATACTGCCGTGCTGCATCGATCCCCATTTGAGTTCCAGAGCATTTCTGTGACACTCGCGCATTGGTCTAACCTACCACCTACGAACCTCGCTGCTCGCTTCTGAACTGCTTGCATCTCTGCTTCCATCCCAGACACTTGAACAATACTTAGGACGTCGTACAAGCGGTCTCCTTTACAGTTGAAGAACATCTTTCCAAAATTCTCCCAGTGAAACCAACTTATAGCTAATGTTCCAAGTATGTTGACAAAATGTCATTCTCCTACTGAATAAATAAATAAATTGGAGACGACTGTGCAAAACTTGTTTTACTACCTTTGTACTTACTTTCATAAGGCCATAGAGTACTTTCATGACCATGATAGTCGGTTTTCAATATCTGTTGTAGTTCCAAAGATAACTGGGATTACAAACTTTAGTGGGACACCGGGCGTATACATAGGATAAATCCGGGAAAGATGGCGCACATTTTCAAAATTATTCATAAAAAATCCCATAATTCACTTCAGTCAAAATAATCTTTTTTGCAAGTAAGGTAACCATTTTTGCTCATTTTTTTTTTTTTTTTTTTTTTTTTTTTTTACTTGAACTCATTCGTCATGATATTTGACCATTCAGAGAACCTTACGTGGGCATCTATCTTTTAGGCCATGGGTGAGATGCCGCACCCTTATGGGTGACATGCGGCATGATGATATTTGTTGAAATTTATAATTTTTTAAACAAAATATGTTAAAATTTTAGTTCACAATTGTAATAATTGGGGAATAAAAATAAACACTGAAGAATTGGCAAACAATTTTTTTTGTTTATATCAAAACAAATTTAAAATTATTTTTAAAGATTAAACTTAGGCCTATCAGAGTTTTCCAAAAGAAATCCTCTTCATCGTCAGCTTTTATTCCTAATTTCCCTGTCACAGTCAACACAATAAGTATCAAAGATTCTTGTTGTATCCCGATCTACCAGGGATAGACGCCGCACGCTATGACTCTGTGACAATAGCAGCCAAGTTGGCCGGATTAGAACCGAAAGGCACAAAACAGAAGTTACTGTCCGTGTAGCTACTCAGATATTTAAAAATATGTCACTATTTATCACCATCTAATAACTTACCGTAACACTAACTCGGTTAAAACTACCACTATTTAGACAAAAGCAGTTGCCTCGCTGCTCAGCGTCTGCTGCGCAACTGCAAAGCGCCTACACACGCACTGTGGCATCCTTAACCAAAACCAGAGGAGGTGGGGGGGGGGGGGGGGGGGTACGAAGTCTGTACCGCATGCGCAACTCTCCCGGACTTACTATAATAGCGAAACGTTCCTGATCGTTGTGCAGGCACAACTCTTGTATATCTCTCTTGGGAAAACAAAGGTATTGTTAGAAGTCTTGTTATGTATGGAATCATTTATCTAAAGCAAGACAACACAAAGGATTCTAAAAAAAACTGATTGGCTGCAGTAATGAAGGAGTTGTAAGTGTTGTAAAATCCTTTATTTTTCTGTTTACGCTGACACGTTTCGGGCCCAGCCCATCATCTGAGCGCCTGGTGACAAAGTACAGGATACAGTATATTGTTACAAAGACCAAAAATTAAAAAAAAATCTATGGCATTTACAATTATAAGGTACATACCTCTCCTGATGGAGAACGGAAAAAGATGCATGTAAAAACTCATAATACATTAACGGTCAACATCAGCTGTACGTGTAACATAAGTTGCTTGCTCGATGGATCACATGCAAATACCACTGAATGGAAAGTATACTACTGAGCAACTTAGACGTAGCATAGGTGACCTCTATGTATGGCCACAGAAGTTACCATAATTTACAAGGATAAAAAGAATTTCAACGGGGAGTTAGTTAAAAACATTTTCAATAATGGAAAATAGTTGTCAAACAATAAAACAACATATTTAGAACCTACACTACTAATGTTTTATTTATTTATTTATTTTATTTTTTAAGGATATTCTCGAACAACGTCATGAATATGTCGGATATAAAATCTCTCCATAAGAGGGGAAGAAGTAAAACAAAGGACAAATAACAGAATAAACTTAGGGAAACCTCCACATGAGAAGAACACAAAATCGGTCTTTCAAGAAAACCTAGGTTGTGAAACAGATCGAAGTACCAGTTTCTGGAAACAAAACTTGGGTCATTTATTAACCATTCTTTTGCGCGAAACACAACTAGCTCTTTATTCACACGAATGATGGGTGCTATCGACAAGGGTTCGCAAATCGATTCCATATTTCTTGATTTCACGAAGGCTTTTGACACCGTACCTCACAAACGGCTTTTAATCAAATTGCGTAGTTATGGTATATCGCCCCAAATTTGCGATTGGATAGAGGATTTCTTGTCAGAGAGGACACAATTCGTCGTAATCGATGGTAAGGCATCGACTAAAACAGAGGCGATATTGGGCGTTCCACAGGGTAGTGTTATTGGTCCTCTGTTGATTCTTATTTACATAAATGATTTAGGGGAAAATCTAAGTAGCTCTCTTAGGTTGTTTGCAGATGCCGCCGTCATTTACCGTCTAGTAAAATCATCTGACGATCAAAACCAACTGCAGAACCATCTGAATAAGATATCAGTATGGTGTAAAAATTTGCAATTGACTCTAAATAATGCGAAGTGTGAAGTCGTCCACATGAGTACGAAAAGAAATCCGTTAAATTATGTTTACAAGATAAATCAATCAAAAGTGAAGGCCGTAAACTCCACAAAATACCTAGGAATTACTATTACTTCAGACCTAAATAGGAAAGAACACGTAGATAATGCCGCGGGAAAGGCGAACCAGAGACTGCATTTTATTGGCAGAATTCTTAAAAGATGCAACAGAACTACTAAAGAAACTGCATACACTACGCTTGTCCATCCGCTTTTGGAGCATTGCAGCCCAGTGTGGGATCCTTATCAGTTGGGTTTAATGGAAGACATCGAAAGAGTACAAAGAAGGGCAGCTCGTTTCGTATTGTCACGATACAGGGGAAATGCAGTGTTACGGAAATTATACAGGATGTGGGATGGAAATCAGTACAACAACGGCGCTTATCGCTGCGGCGTGGGCTACTTGCGAAACAACGGCGCTTATCGCTGCGGCGTGGGCTACTTGCGAAACTCCAATCGCCAACATTCTCCTCCGAATGTGAAAATATATTGTTGACTCCCACTTACATAGGTAGAAATGATCATCAGAATAAAATACGAGAAATCAGAGCTCGAACAGAGAGATTCAGGTGTGCTTTCTTCCCGAGCGCTATTCGAGAATGGGGGATAAATAATATAATGGTGGTTCGATGAACCCTCTGCCAAGCATTTAAATGTGATTTGCAGCCGGCCGCGTTGGCCGAGGGTACTGAGGCGCTCCAGTCACGGTCTGCACGCTGCGGTGTCCGAGGGGACTGAGGCGCTCCAGTCACGGTCTGCACGGCCAATACGGTCGGGGGTTCGAATCCCCCCTCCGGTATGGATATTTGTGTCGTCCTTAGCTAGTCGATAAGTAGTTTGTAAGTTTAGGGACTGATGACTCCGTAGTTAAGTCCCATAAGCTATACAAACATTTGAAGTTTTGTGATTTGCAGAGTATCCCATGTAGTTGTAGATGTAGATTATGATAATTAGTCTAAACTATTAACTCTTCAAGGATATCTTTGGTAATACCCTTCGTACCAATATGGAAAATGGACAAATCTAGAGTACACTATTTTCTGGTTCGGAGACACGATAAGTGAAGAGCACCCACTCACCTATACCCACACACACATAGAGATCAGAGAGTGTAACATACAGCCCCTCCCACCTCGCCACTCGGCCAGCCCTGGGCCTGCTCGGCAGACATCCCGGCTGCTGGGCAGGTGGATTTATGCCGGCCATTGCAGAGGGAGTGATCGCGGCTGAGTGCCGCGCCATCGCATCCCATCGGCCATATTGAAATGAGATGGATCGCCGCCGGCCAGATGCCTTCCCGCCCCGGGCGCCTCGACTCGCGCCGTTTGTCTGCGTCCAGACCCAGCGGAGGCGAGGAGCGGTCAGCGAGCCTCCAGGATATCGCCTGCAGATTGCGGGACGTCGGGCGCTGCTGGGGGACACAGCCTGTCGCCAACGTCATTCTTCTTTCGCACGGAAGAAATGACACATTGATATTGCTCCCGCTGCTCAAAACGAAGGATCAGGTGAGATATCATGCAAAATGCAAGGTCAGTCAGACACAGACCCTGATGAAGGCCGCCTGCAACAGTGGCCGAAACGTCGGTAGAATTTATAAAATGACGACGCGGTCACATACCCGGAAGAATTTTATTGATAGTGACGACAGCAGCAGAAGCCTACGTTTGCATAAAATGCAGGGTTTTCAGAAGGGACTTTACCACTTTGAAAATTCATATTAATTTATTAAAAAGAGGTACAGAGTTTCAAATGTTTGTAGAGCTTATGTGACTTAAATGCGCGGTCATCAGTCCCTAAATTTACAATCAACTTATGAAGTAGCTAACACTAAGGACGGCACAAATATCCATGCCCGAGGGAGGATTCGAACCCCCGACCGTAGTGGCCGTGCAGACCGGCACTAGCGCGCTGCAGACCGCTCAGCCACCGCGGCCGGCGAACATTTGGAAATAGAAAGTATTCTCGGAATTATTCATCATTAACTGTTACTATTGTCAAAAAGATAATTTAAAATCTCAAGAGGCCATTACATTTGATATGGCCTCCGGAATGTTGATGACTGTTGGCCCTAACTCAGCATGGTCGAGGAGTTAATACAGTGTTGGTCTAAGAAAAGAAAACAAAGGGACCCCTTAAAACTGGAAAGAAACAAAATTGGTCATTTTGTATGTGCATCTTCACTTCCAATTAGATTCGTATTTTACACGCTGCCATATCGTTGATTTAGCTGCGATACGATTTTGATAACTTGACTTTGGTAGACCGGGCTTGGCATCGTTTTTATAGCACTAACTGCTCTGAAGCTAAACCACTGCTTTGCCAACAATCACGTGGTAGTTTAGAGCTGTAGTACAGCTTTGCCTAGGATTTAAAAGAGCCTTTTGTGAAGACAAGTAACGTCAAATTTCAAGCGAAAATATTATTAGTTTAAAATAATGGCATTTCTTGAAAACTGCGGTGTCTTTTTATTATATCCGGATAATGTTTGCTAACAATCATATGGTCCTATGTTTGACCGTAGTGGCCGTGCAGACCGTGACTGGCGCTGTAGTGATATTGCTTGTCTGTTTTGTGTGGAAAAATGCCGTACTGAAAAGTTATTAAAGAAATAATTTTGGAATGGGAGGTCCCGAATATGAATGAAATGGCAAACTATTTGAAAGTAAAATACTTTGCGCCTGCCGTGGTGGCCGCGGGGACTGAGGCGCTACAGTCACGGTCTGCACGGCCACTACGGTCGGGGGTTCGAATCCCCCCTCGGGCATGGATATTTGTGCCGTCCTAGTTCGTATGTAGTTCATAAGTAGTTTGTAAGTTTAGGGACTGATGACCCCGTAGTTACGTCCCATAGACTATACAAACATTTTGATTTGAAATACTTTGCAGAACAAGCAACTCACAGAATTCGACGAATAGTTACCTTTTCCGGAATTGTCGAAGATCTCGTAGTTGAGCTGAAATAAAATTATTTGTCAACCCCGTAACAATTCGCCGACATTGGATGGTGGTTCGGAGAATTTAAAAGTCAAGCAATTTTACTAAAAGGGAGGAATTATTTAGTTAAGAATGGCAGAGAAAGATGGGCATTGACAAACAATCGGACCTCGGAACATTTTACGTGAAAATTAATGATTGTAGGTTCTAGGCCAATTAAATGTTGAAAAATACGGAATAAATTCTTTAAAACGGGGTGGCAAGCTAGACGAAACACACAATTTCAATACAAGCAAATCCAAAACCATCCAACATCGTAATAGTTCGACACGACTGAAAACAGTTTCATGGATAGAGGGAGGAAATGGTAAATGTTAAATAAATCTAACAAATGTAGAAATGAAATTGATTGGGGGTTTAATAATTAGAAACAGAAAGCAGATAGTTTTCATCTTTACCTGAGTTTACATCCCAGTGGTACATCGGCTACAAAGAATATAATAATGAACAGAGCAAAATACAACGAGCTGTGCTCAGACTGGCGTAGGAAACAGATGTGAAACTACATAGGCTTTTGTCTTACTTCCTCGCAGTAAGGAATAAATGAAGGTAGTAATTACAAGTACTCTCTGATACACCAGAGTAAAATAATTACGTTGGCTATCGATTAGCGGTGGGTTCAGCAGTACTGTAATCTTAAAGCGCGCCGCAGACCGCTCGGCCACTGCGGCCGGCGTCGGTTCAAAGGAAAACACATCAAGTTTTTACCTTAAACTAAAAGTTTTCACTGCGGCTTCCGTTGGTTATCCTGCAGACATCCCATCGGTAACTGATTTCTTCCTAAACTCTTATCAGCACTGCAGGTGTAACTTGCTCAGCGGCGGCGTAGATTCTTGCTGTAAGTTCCGGTAGAGCTGCCGTCCAAGGAGGTACGTACACCATATCTTTGATGAAGCCCGATAAGAAAAGGTCTAGCAGTGTCAGGTCTGGGGAACGGGCAGGCCATGCAATTGGCGCAGCACGGCCAATCCATTTACCTGGGAAACGGTCATTGAGAAAATCCCAGACGTCAGTCATATAGTGTAGTGGTGCGGTGTCTTGCATGAAGTAAACATTTTGTTCTCCATCCTCATCGATCTGTGGTATCAAAAATTGTTGCAACATATCCAGGTACACTATCTCGTTGATGGTTCGTTCTTCGAGAAAAAAAAAAAAAAAAAAAAAAAAAAAAAAAAAGGCCGTACATATTCTTCTTGCTCAACGCACAAAAAACGTTCACCTTAGGGCTATCACGAGCATGTTGCAATGTTTCATGTGGATTTTCACTGCCACAAATCCTACAGTTATGTGTGTTAACCTTGCCATTTAAGTGAAAAGTTGTCAGAAATGATTATGTTGTCCAAGAAATGTTCATCATCCGCTCGGTCTAACATATCTGCACAGAAGTTCTTCTGGGAAATCTTATCAGTGTCTTTAATTGCTTGTAAAAGCGATAATCTGTACGGTTTCAAATACAAACGTTTTCTCAACACACGCCAAACTGTTGTTTGTGAGACTTGAGTTCACGAGATGCACGCCGTCTCGATTTCGTTGGGCTGTTGACAAAACCCTGTCTCACTTGCTCAACGACTTCGTCAGATGTGCTTGGACGATTTGGTACTTTCTTTTGTTTTACTGACAAGGAAAGTACATGGGCTCGACCAAACATATCTCTATGAACGTTTGGTTACAAGATCTCTACGTACACCTCAATGTGCTGGTGGGTGTCGTTTTTCTGCAAAGCTCTGCAACCATACTCTAGATAGCACTGTAGATGTAATTGTAGAGGCCATACGTAATGCAGATATCTTAACTATAACTTACGTAATAATCATCGTACATGTTCTCTAGCGAATTGTCATCAAAAGCCGTGATGATAGTTGCAATTTTAACCTTCTTCCCGAAAGACTATTGGCACTCACTGCCACTGCTTCCATCGCCTCTTCCCGCTCTTACCGTAGCACAACCGCTTGCAATGAGTTGTTCATCATTATCATCCCTATTATCATTATCATGAGTTTGTAACAACAGTATCTAACGTATGCTCATATTTCTGTACCACAACAGACACGAGAAAGCATGCAAATTATTCATTTTCTATACTAATACCATCTTCACGAAGAAGGGTTCTTCGTAACTTCATCTCAACTAATCGCAATACATTAGCAGGATTGATTAACAATCGCCGCCCCGTCTGACGCTTCACCACACAAATAACATCACAAATCGCAACTTCGGAAGCATCATGCACCGTTCCTACTGGCGAACCGACAGGTCAAAGTCCAATGTGGCATGGCACACGGAGAAGCCTCTAACAGACGACTGCAGAGTTTTGCAGATGCGGGAGTATCACTAGTGCAATAAGGGATCTTTACATTGCTCTCATACGATTCTGGTGTATATGTGTTTGTTCGAGCCCAAATACTTTCCTTGTGAGTATCCCATTTCTACAAAACATTCACGCCACTCATAAATAGTAGGCCTACTACGAGGATCGTATCACACTTGGTACGAACTTTACGATGAACTGTTGTCGCCCACTTTGATTCTTCAAACCGAAACACACAGCTAACATCGGGTCCATTGAAGGCAGCCATCTTTAACGTAACTGTCGCTAGCGCTTGTTGCTGCGCGATTCTGCACTAGCGAACTATGTGAGTCAAAACTTGATGTGTTTTCCTTTGAAACAACACTAAAACCATCTCTGCACCTCTTTTAAATACATATATATTAATTTTCGAAGTTGTAAAGTCCCTTTTGAAACACCCTGTATACATGTAGGGTATTTTGTCAGATATTGGTTGTAATTTGAGTGTGATACAGTACGATATTTTTCTGTCTCAACTTTTTTCTTGAGGCTTATATGGTGTTTACTTACAAGTAGACCATCAGAAGTGTAAATGGGCCTCGGAAAGTTGTAGAGAGACGTACCCTGAGTATGAGGCTTTGAGGTGTGTTAATGATGGGCCTTGGTTTTCGAGAAAATTTATGTTGAATTTCACTGCTCTGTGTAAGACGCGTAACGTTAGGCCGTCGACACACTGAGCCTGTATCTGAACGAGTGTGGCCAACGTGCCGAGTTTCTGACGTCACAACGTGTGAACCATACGCTGGGGAGGCTTTCCCAACGTTTGGAGCAATATCAAGCATGCCAGATATTGTCAACGTGCGACTGAACGATCACCAGTAATCTGGGAGAACGTTACCGACGTCACACCACGTTCCAAGAAACTGCCACATAATGCGACGAGCTTTTATAAATACACTATATGAGAATGACAGTACTTAGTGACTTGCAACCAACTATAAATATAATTTCAAACCTTTATTAAACTTTTCTCGCTGACAGTCACATCAAAAAAGTGAAAGGAAAAATGTTTCTGGCTTACTACTTTTTCGCTGTTCATGGAGCAAAACTATGGAATTTGGTATGACGTTGCAGTTTATAATTTCTGCACTACTAATTGTCGCCGCAGGATATTTTACAGGCACTATACACACATATAGTTGAAATTACCCTCGAAATTGTATCACACTACGACAAGTAGTTCATGATATATAAGTACATAAACAGTAACGTTCATGGAAAACCGCCCCATCATGTAAACAGATTTTAATGTATTACATCTTTACAATTAATTCTGTTCGCAATGGATTTTACCGACGTACAGCTCTTAAACAAATTATAAAATTGTACAACATATAAATCAATAAATATGATATCGTATATACTGCTCAAATGTTCAAAGATTTGTTAAGCTTCTGGGACTTAACTGCGAGGTTATCAGTCTCTAAACTTACAAATACTTATGAACTAACTTGTACTAAAGACAATACAAACTTCCATGTCCGAGGGAGCATTCGAACCTCCGACGCGAGAGGCCACGCGACCCACAACGTGGCGCTCCAGACCGCTCGGCTAATCCAGCGCGGTGTATATAGTGTCATATCAAGCAACACGTCTACCAGTTACCTTGAGGAAATTCCTGGAAAGATAACAGTAGCAGATGTGCCCACGGAGAGAGAGGGCGGTTTCTGTTGGTAGGGGAAGGTGAAAATTAGTACTTTTTGTCATCCTGGGGGGAGGCTATCTAAAACAATTTACAAATCGTGAAATAAAAGATATTTAATATCAATATTAAATTGGAAAACAGGACCTAATATCTCGGGTGTTTTTTTTTTTTTTTGGGGGGGGGGGGCATGCAATTTTGGGGAGGGGGGGAAGTCTTTGGTCAAGGGGAGGGGGCACCTCTGGACAGTGGTATTGACAACTTTGAGCTCTGAAGCGCACGGGGATGCAGGCGATAGCAAAAGACTTCTACAGAGTTATAAGGAAAGGAAGAGAGTGAAACAGAGTACATCCAGCGAATACCCATTATTTACGAGAGATTTGGCTTTTAACTTCAAGAGAATACAGTTTCCAATGGGACTTGCATTCTATATTACGATTAATAAACCACAGTGCAATCATTTCAATACTGTGGAGTGGATTTGACAAGTCCATGTTTCTCACACGGACAACTTTATGTCACTTGCTTAGGGCTGGCCCCACCAAAGAAATTATTCATATTAGATCCTGGACAAGTAACAAGGATTACTGTTTATAGTAAAGTTGTGGATTAAATGAATGTACGAATGTTACATATCATTTGTAGTTTGATTACTATCTTTCTTTGTTTGGATACTGTACTTAAAATTTTGTACAGCGTTATTTCTTATATATTCTCCGATAAATATAACATGTTATTAGAAAGAAGGAGATGGACAGAGAGAGGAGTACTAACTCAAGGCTTGAATAAATAAATAAGTACCCGGGCACCGCTGGTCTAATATATAAAGCAAGGTGTCCGTATGTTTGCATGTGTTGCATACAAATCTACAGTTTTGTTCTAATCTTTATGAAATTTTGTACACGTAAGCTTCAATCGATGAGGATGGTCGCCGTAGGTGTAAGAACCACTTACGAGATATGACGTCATAAACAATGAGATGCGCGAGAGACTGCTGCACCTTGCGACAATGCTGCTCAGTTTCTCCTAAACCATGGGACCGAGCTCAATCAAATTTAGTACACACATTCCTTACCGTGAGGTAACAATTGCTGTGGTTAAGAATCACATACGGCACATGGTTCAAAAGATATTACGTCATAACGAATAGAAATCGCAAAAAATGCCATATAATGCGGCGAGACTTTCGAAATACCCTGTATGAGAATGACAGTACTTAGCGACTTGCAACAAACTTTAAACATAATTTCACACCTTTATTAAACTTTTTCTCGCTGCCCACCATACTAAAATGATGAAAGGAAAAAAGTTTCTCGCTTACTACTTTTCCGCTGTTTATGGAGTAAAACTACGGCTCTCGGTATGACGTTACAATTTATAATTTGTACACTACAAACTGTAGCTTTGGGAAATTTTAAGACAGTATACACACATATAGTTGAATGCACTTTATAAATTGTAACACAGTACGACACATAGTTCATGAGATATGAGCACATAAACAGTAACATTCCGCTGTTCATCGACTAAAACTACTGCATTCGGTATGACGTTACAATTTGTAATTTGTACACTACAAATTGTAGCCGCAGGAAATTTTACAGACAGTATACACGCAAATAGTTGAGTGTACCTTCTAAATTGTATCACAGCACGACAGGTAGTTCATAAGATATGAGCACATAATCAGTAACGTTCATGGAAAACCACCCCATCATGCATCAAGTTTTGATCTATTCCCAAGAGACTTTACAGTCATACAGCCCTAATACAAATGAATATGTACCTGAAAAATGGCAAGATAAAATAAATAAATATTTACCCGGACAGCGCCGGGTTTTCAGCTAGTTATATATAAAGCAGATTGCCCGTATGTTTGTCGGTTTGTGTGTATATGTTGCATACAAATCTACAGTTTTGATCCAATCTTTTTCAAATTTTGTTTACGTAAGCTTCAATCCATGAGGACGGTCACTGTAAGGGTAAGAATCACGTACCATACATAGTTCAGGAGATATGACGTCTTAAACAATAGGATGCGTGAAAAAGTGCTTCATTTAGCGACAATGCTGCTCATTTTCTCCTAAACCACTGGATCGATTTCAGCCAAATTTAGTACACACATTCCTTACCGTTAGGGAACAGTTGTCGCATGGTTCAGCAGATATGACGTCATAAACAATAGGAAGCGCATAAGACTGCAACGTAATGCGGCGAGACTTTATAAATACGCTATATGAGAATGAGAGTACTTAGCGACTTGCGACAAACTTTAAATATAATTTCCAACCTTTATTACACTTTTACCCGCTGACAACCATAGCAAAATTATGAAAAGAAAAAAAGTCTCTCGTTTACTACTTTTCCTCTGTTTATGGAGTAAAAATACGGCATTCGGTACGACGATACAATTTATAATATGTACACTACAAATTGTAGCCGCAGGAAATTTTACAGACAGTATAATCACGCATAGTTGAATTCACCTTCTAAATTGTATCACAGTACGACACATATTTCATGAGATACGAGCACATAAACAGCAACGTTCCACAGTTCATGGACTAAAAGTACGGGAAATGTATTCGCAATGCGAATATTAATCAGCATCAGCTGTACGGTGTAATGGTGACATATGAAAATTTGTGATTAATATTCGCAATTGCGAATACATTTCTTGTATTTACATTAGCAGCTGTAGTGGCCGCATGCATGTCTGAAGGACATTTGCTTAGTTATATCAATAAACACAGACACTGCACATCGTATTTAAAAGTACGGCTTTCGGTATGAAGTTACAATTTATAATTTCTACACTACAAATTGCAGCCGCATGAAATTTTACAGACAGTATATACGCATATAGTTGTGTGTAGCTTCTAAATTGTATCATAGCACGACAGGTAATTAATGAGATGTGAGCACATAAACAGTAAAATTCAAGAAAGACCGCCCCATCACGTACCAAGTTTTAAACTATTATTTCTTTACTTCTAATTGTATTACCAAGAGATTTTACAGACACACAGCCGTTATACAAATGAATATATACACCTGAAAATTGGCAGGAATAAATAGATAAATACCCGGACAACGCTGGGTTTTCAGCTAGTACTAGATACATAAATTTACATAAATAAAATTTACAAATTTCGGTATATAGTGCAATACTTATGGTATATAGAGGCCTTAACCGATTCAACTTACTATTTATGAGGTGCTGTTTTATATTTTATTCACGAATTTTCGTCAGTTACCGTATCTGTCAACGCCTCAGAATACTATACGTTTACAAATTTTTCTTTCAAAGAGAAAATGTAGAAGGTAACAGATATGGCATAATTTTATTTATTATTTCTGTGTATGTTATTATGTAGCGAGTATGGTTAAAGATTTTATTAGAAATTTTAGACTGACATTATTATGCATTCGAAATTTTACATTTAATACAGAAGGGATAAAAAGGTAAAGCAGTCAACAATCCGAAGATTGGTTTGAACACCACAGTGCTTTACTAGGCATGGTCCTGTGTGGAGGTGGTGTGCCGTTGCCTTCCTCCGACCTTCGAACTGACTTACCCAGCCAGTTAGAGGGGGACCTACAGTTTAACGTGGGTTCCGAACCTCGGTGCTACTCGGTATTTTTCGCATGAGCAATACTGCCAGAGGTGAAAGAAGTGGACAGATAAAAATCCTAGGACATGTCGGGGATCGAACCCGGAACCTTTGGATTTTTAGCCTGGCACTCTACCGCTGTGCAACCGAGGAGCACAATCAAACCGATTTTAAATACAAAAATGTCATCGATAATTTTGTTGAGAATTTAACGCTGGACAAAGGATAATATAGCTTACCTCTGATCAGAGATCGTACTAGGGGAGAGCGGGGCAAGAAGGAGTACTTAACAATTTTTATAGGCTTACAAAATGCTCTAGTAAAATACCAGATACTCCACCTTACACTTCAGTATTTCTAGAGTTTATAAAAAATAGAACCACAATTGTTGGTATTTACTATTAAAAAAGAAAATATTTTCCCAGGGTTTACCAGTATCCCATTTTGCCCTACAGAGGGCAAGATGGAGTACGTAGGTGAGGTAAGATGGTTTACGTCAATACTGTATAAGTCAAAGTTAATTAAATTATTCAATGAACAGAGGTTTACAAATTTATAAAAGGATTATTCTAATATCTAATGAAAATGCATGAAGTAACCATTGTGTGACGTTAAAGTTCAGTTTATTGTTATTCAGTTACTATCGTCGTTTTGTTTAGCAAAATTCACATCCATGATGTACCTCGGCAACCTTGTCCTCTTCTCCCACACATGAACAGTGAGCCCATTTTTCGCAAGAGACGCACGACAGCCATCCTCCTGTTGACTGCGAGCAGAAAGAGCCGCAATAAAGGCATGCAGTGTCATCTTCTAATGTGATTTCTTCTTCATTTTTTTATCTTCTTTGCCAAGTTCGTCATTGCTTTTCTTTCTTCCCACTTTTGACTTTACAAACAAAGAGGGATTTTTTAACAGTCTTCTCAGGTGAATCTTTCCTTCTTGTTCCTTCTTTTTCCAGGCTTAACTTTACTTGCACTCTCCAGGAATAGTGTTCTATAAGGGGAGCTAGTAACAACAGTTTTTCCTTTTTTGAGGACTGTTTTTCGGACGTTTTTCTTTCCGACATGAGGGATCGAGCCGATCTGTTTAGGTGAAACAGCAAATGGCATTAATTGATTGGTGTTGTTCTCAGAAGCCCGCTTGTTTGTAATGTAATTGGGGTTACTATCATTTCAAAATGAGCACCCTGGGCTTAGACCTACAGCAAGCGCATCTTGCTCTTTAGTACCGGCTTGATTGGCAGAACCATCGCTTGTCTCTCACATAAACTGCTTACGTGAGCCAACTGAAGTCTCTCCTTGGTCATTATTGACAAAAACGTTAGCGGCCTCACTTGTAGTTAAAGGAGTGTCTGTAGTGACAAAAGCTTCAAACACTGAATCTGGGATGGTTCGAAAGGGCAAATTCCTGTTTTTTTGAAACCGTTTATGGCAGTCATTGTGGCTGCAGTTCATGTTATGTCATGTGGAGCATGACGGAGTACATAGTGGGACGCCAAGTTAGGGTACCCCATCTTTCCCTGCCACTAAGTACCCGTTTTGCCCCCAGGGACCATTTTTACGTTAGGTTAATATTGGAGCACGAAGGATATATTCAATTAGTTATTGCATGCATTAATTTAGTACTAAACAAGGTGGTTTTTCATTGATAATACTTTAGAGTATGAGAGACAATTACTTCTCTTACCTTTTCACGTCTGAAAATGACGAGAAATTATATCAGCACAGACGTAAACACGTTTGGATATATTCACTCCGAATGGTTTGCCCAAAATGGCTGCCAGCACTGTCAGGCACCCGCATAGCAAGTGCCAACTACTTCAACTATTCGCCACTGCCGGCCGCGGTGGCCGAGGAGACTGAGGCGCTTCAGTCACGGTCTGCAAGGCCACTACGGTCGGGGGTTCGAATCCCCCTCAGGCATGAATATTTGTGCCGCCTTTAGTATAAGGCAGTTCATAAGTAGTTTGTAAGTTTAGGGACTGATGACCACGTAGTCGAGTCCCATAAGCTTAACAAACATTTGAACATTTTTATTCGCCGCTAGTTTGCGGTATCTGTCGTGGTAGAAATTACAAACACCCCGTCTTGCCCTCCACCCCATCTTGCCCCGCTCTCCCCTACATTGCTAAAATCAAATACTAAATAAGGACAACCATGTCAAACATAAAGGTATCATCTTTAATGTCCTCTAAATACCGTACGCACTTCACTATATAATTGAAATTTGTAAATTTGTATCTTTAATTTGCCTTACACTTGGATACATACTGATAACAAAAAATGTTTTTGCAGAAAGGCATCTGACGACGTCACTTACGCCGAAAGATATCTCGTCATAACAAAATACCTGAATGATTTTCTCGGAAAATGCTCTAACTGTTAATGCTAATTGTGTGTGTAAACTTTGAGCTACCTGATATTGTGAGACAGAAGGTATCGCTGAAAGAACAAGGGCTCGTCCGCTTAATAGCCTTCCCCTGCGACGGTGACCAACTGTTCCAGGGAGGGCAACCAGTACTGGGCATGGAGCGAAATACTGCGGCGGCGTCCGCCACTAGTGCTTCCTGAATCGAAGCTGCCACATGGGAAATACGGTACGAGGCGTAGTGACCACAGAATAGGGCAATCCCCAAGTGTCTGCACTGCTGCAAAGTCCTGTACCCAATCCACAGAGAAGTGGCGTTAATTTCGGCGAAGAAAGCTAACCAGACACTGACCTAAGGCCTTTTGGTTTCCAGTTGGTTAAGCTCTTAAAAGGCAGCATCTGCCTCGTCTTTATGTACAGGGTGTGAACCAATTCTTGTAAACATCGAGCAGTATATTTCATTTTGTTGCAAGTTGGCAACACTGCGTAATTGTCAACACTGAAAAGAGACGGCAGTGGACAAATGACGTTCGTAGCCTTACACGTTACCTTGTAGTATATTGCACATTTTGTACTGTGACGGTGAACATAAATGATTGTCAATTAAATAATTGCGATACACTATATATTTGTTCCAAAATAATACACTACTGGCCATTAAAGTTGCTACACCAAGAAGAAATGCAGATTTGACAAATATATTATACTAGAACTCACATGTAATTACATTTTCACGTAACTTGGGTACATAGATCCTGAGAAATCAGTACCCAGAACAAACACCTATGGCCGTAATAACGGCCATGATACGCCTAGCATAGTAAGACTGAGCTTGGATGGCGTGTACAGGTACAGATGTCCATGCAGCTTCAACACGATACCACAGTTCATCAAGAGTAGTCACTGGCGTATTGTGACGGGCCAGTTGCTCGACCACCATTGACCAGACGTTTTCAATTGGTGAGAGATCTGGAGAATGTGCTGGCCAGGGCAGCAGTCGAAAATTTTCCGTATCCAGAAAGGCCAGTACAGGACCTGCAACATGCGGTCGTGCTTTATCCTGCTGAAATGGAGGGTTTCGCAGGGATCGAATGAAGGGTAGAGCCACGGGTCTTAACACATCTGAAATGTTGCGGCCACTGTTAAAAGTGCTGTCGATGTGAACAAGAGGGACCGAGACGTGTCACCAATGGCACCCCATATCATCACGCCTGATTGATACGCCAGTATGGCGATGACGAATACACGCAACTAACGTGCGTTCACCGCGATGTCGGCAAACACGGATGCGACCATAATGACTCTGTTAACAGAACCTGGATTCATCCGAAAATTTTTTTTTATTCGTGCACCCAGGTTCGTCATTGCGTACACCATCGCAAGCGCTTCTGTCTGTGATGCAGCGAGAAGGGTAACCGCAGCCATGGTCTCCGAGCTGATAGTCCATGCTGTTGGAAACGTCGTCGAACTGTTAGTGCAGATGGTTGTTGTCTTGCAAACGTCCCCATTTGTTGACTCAAGGATCGAGACGTGGCTGCAATATGCGTTACAGCTATGCGGATAACATGCCTGTTATCTTGACTGATAGTGATACGAGGCCGTTGAAATCCATCAAGGCGTTCCGTATTGCCCTCCTGAACCCACTGATTCCATATTCTGCTAACAGCCATTGGATCGCGACCAACGTGAGCAGCAATGTCGCGATACGATAAACCGCAATCGCGATAAGCTACAATCCGACCTTTTTCAAAGTCGAAAACGTCATGGTACGCATTTCTGCTCCTTACTCGAGGCATCACAACAATGTTTCACCAGGCAACTACTGTTTGTGTATGAGAAATCGGTTGGAAACTTTCCTCGTATCAGCACGTTGTAGGTGTCGTCACCAGCGCCAAGCTGATGATCACGACGTTGAGCGCCCTAAAGCTCCAATAACAACAAAAACCAGCGTCAACCTTGTGTGAATGCTCTGAAAAGCTAATCATTTGCATACAACAGCATCTTCTTCCTGTCGGTTAAATTTCGCGTCTGTAGCACGTCATCTTCGTGGTGCAGCAATTTTAATGGCTGGTAGTGTATTTATTTTGTTGTGAACCTAATTCTCAATGATCAAACCCAGTTTCAGTATTGACCCTTACTGAAGTAACAGTAACGTTTCTCACTCACATTCCAATGTTTTTCCTTCCTTGTGCAACTTTCACCATTCTCGCGAAAACCAGTGAATATTAATAGAGTTTATATACTTTAATATGCTCATTTGTTCTATATTCGCATATTCCAAACATTTTTAATTGTTCTCCAGGCACATTTCATTTTTTTATGTCTTCCTCACTGACCAGTTCTCCCTCCTACTTTTGTTTGGTACATATAAGTTAGTGTATTATAAATTGTACTTGCTTGTACAGCCATTGGACGATATGTTTGTTTCAGCTTATATATTCAAATTTAATTTATAGTAATTTCCTACTTACTATTATGCTTTAATTGATGAGTCACTCTGTTTGTTATAAAATACTTAAAGGTTACTGTCTAAGACTGGACACATATCTTTGTAAAATATTTGTACTCCAAACACAATAGCTTGTGTGATGTGGATGATCTGCAGTATTAAGTTGTCTGAAGACGGCCTAAAAAGCTAAAAGCTAGTTCACAACAAAATAAATATTACTGAGGAACAAATATATAGTGTATCAACAGTTATTTAATAATATGATCCATCAAGATCCGACGGAAGAGTCTATTAATATTACAAATGATCTGTGTTTTTCTTGATCTCTCAGTCTTCAAAAGAAGACAATTTAATAGTGCGTAATTAGTGAGAACATCTGTGGCGAAGTTCGGCTGCACTGTTTGTTTCACTAGCGAAAATATCCTTGATAGTAACAATGTACAAAAAACCGTAGTTGAGATCGACCGACGAGCATTAAGAAACATCGTGGTCAGACAGCAGAAAACTACTACGGAAAAAGCGACTCCAAATTTTTTTCGGTAACGTCTCGACTGGAGCATAATATTGAGGGAAGGGCTGCAGTTGCTGAATCCGTAAAAACGGAAAACAACGCAAAGCTGCGAAGCAAGTGGTGGCACGTTCATAAAATCCAGCCACTTGATAACTGGAAGTATGCGGTATGGTCCAATGACTCGTTCTTTACATTCTTCTCACAAACAACAGGATTCATGTATCGAAAACGCCTAAAGGAGATTACGATACGGCATGCCTGCGTCCTACAGTGTAGCACGGGGAAGGGTTCGTCATAATTCCGGCATGTATATCATGGTATTCAACTGTTAGTTAATAATTAATTAATTAATTAATTAATTAATACGAGGATTGGAACTTCAATTGTGGGCACTATTTATTCACAACCGATACAAAAGCATTACATGTTTGCAACTGTTCCTGTCCTTAAAAGAAATCACCAGCGTTGTGTAAGACCCGTTGCCAGCGTTGTGCAAAGTGTAGTATACCGTTAGCAGAGCCGATTCTCTTCAGCCGTGGCGGAGTGGCCGAGCGCATTGAGGCACTATGCTCTGACGTGCGAAGCTGTTCCGCGTCGGGTGTCGAATCCTCCGTCGGGCATAGATGTTTGTATTGTCTTTAGTATAAACTAGTTTATAAGTGGTTTGTAAGTTTATGGACTGATGACCCTGCAGTTAAGTCCCATAAGCTTTACAAATATTTGAACATTTTTGTTCTGTTCATGGTGCGAATGGAGCGGTCCACTGCCTGTCGAATTACTGGAACAGTTCTGAAGCGAATGACTGCGGAATCAAATCAAAGTCAGAAAGTCTTAAGTCCGGGTAGTGTGGTCGATGGTGCAGTACTTCCCAGTCCTATCGATCGAATAAAGCAGCCACATCTTGAGTTGTATACGCCCGCGAATTGTGGTACAAAATGATGGGTGGGTTGCACAGAAAGTGTTGCCTCTTCTTTCACAAAACCGGTCTCCGGTGATGCTCCAACGATGAGAAAAATTACATCACGATGGGTTCCACATTAACTGACGGAAATGCAGAAATTAATGCGTTTCGACGCTGCTCAGACGCACTTGGAACGCTAAGAGCGCGATGGAGAGGCTTTCTTACGGCGTATCGTTTCAACACTGGATCAGATATGGGCCACATCGTACGATCGAAAACTGTAACGCTAATCCAACGAATGGCGTCATTATGGGTCACCGGGAAAGTCGAAAGTGCTTCAGAGCCCGTTATGCTGATTTTCAAGTAAGACTGTGATGGTGTTATCCTAACGCATTAGTTTCCTCCACTGCAGACCGTCAATGCACAGTACTACTGTTATTTTTTGGAGCATCACGTGCAACCAGCCTTGTGAAAGAAGCGGCAACACTTTCTGCGGAACCCACCCATCTTTTTGCACGACAATGTGCGGGCGCACACAGCGCAAGCTGCTGTGGTCAGTCGATGGGGCTGGGAAGTAATGTGCCATCCACCATACTCCTCGGACTTAAATCCTTGTGACTTCTATTTGACTCCGAAGATGAAGGAACCATTATTTCGAAGTATCGAAGAATTCGTTTCAGAACTTTTCCAGAGATTCGACAGGCAGTAGACCACTCTATTCGCACCATCAACAAAACAGGCGCTACTAACGGTGTACTACGCCTTCAACATCGCTGGCAGTAGGTTCTAAACAACGCTGGTTATTTCTTTAAAGAACAGTAACAGGTGCATACCTGTAACGCTTTTGTATCGATTGTGAATAATTAGTTGCTACTGTTTAACTTCCAAATATTGTGTCTATGTTAGATGTTCATAGTATTTTTAAGAATTTCAATAACTTCTTTAAAGGCCTTTAATCTGATTTTAGTGAAATGCATAGTGCTCCACAGGGAAGCTTTCTTTGCGTAATTTACAAATGTTTCGTGCTAGCTTGCTGAGCTGAAGTCCCGTTGCTATGTAAAAATTGCCACCGCCATCTAGTGGAGACAGGCGTGAGGCCGCCAGATTTCTTCGTCACGTTACTTCATTTTACACACACGCACTTTCCCTGAGATTCTGAAAGTACAACTTCTGCAGTGTTTCGAAGCACAGAAATACAGGTAACTGATGCAGGATTGCAGTACCGTTGTTTGAGCTAACGTTCCAGTTTGCCACAAACCACCAATTGAAGGTATCTTAACCAATTAAGACATGGTTAAACATGAAACAGTCTAGATCGCATAAATACACTACTGGCCATTCAAATTGCTATACCAAGAACAAATGCAGTTGATAAACAGGTATTCATCGGACAAATATATTATATTAGAACTGACATGTGATTATATTTTCACGAAATTTGGGTGCATAGATCCTGAGAAATCAGTACTCAGAACAACCACCTCTCGCCGTAATAACGGCCTTGACAGGCCTGAGCATTGAAGCAAACAGAGCTTGTATGGCGTGTACAAGGTACAGATGCCCATGCAGCTTCAACACGATAACACAGTTCATCGAGAGTAGTGACCGGCGTATTGTGACGCCCCAGTTGCTCGGCCACCATTGCATAGATGTTTTCAGTTGGTGAGAGAACTGGAGAATATGCTGGCCAGCCAAGCAGTCGACCATTTTCCGTAACGAGAAAGGCCCGTACCGGTCCTGCAACATGCGGCAGTGCATTATCCTGCGGAAAGGTGGGGTTTTGCAAGGATCGAATGAAGGGTAGAGCCACGGGTCGTAACACATCTGAAATGTAATGGCCACTGTTCATTGTGCCGTCGATGCGAACAAGAGGTGACCGAGACGTGTAACCATTGGCACCCCATACCATCACGCCAGTATGGCGATGACGAATACACGCTTCCAATGTGCGTTCACTGCGATGTCGCCAAACACGGATGCGACCATCATGAAAACATGACGTTTTGCCATTCGTGCTCCCAGGTACGTCGTTGCGTACACCATCGCAGGCGTTCTTGTCTGTGATGCAGCGTGAAGGGTAACTGCAGCCATGGTCTCCGAGCTGAAAGTCCATGCTGCTGCAATCGTCGTCGAACTGTTCGTGCAGATGGTTGTCTTCAAACGTTCCCATCTGTTGACTCAGGGATCGCGACGTGGCTGCACGATCCGTTACAGCCATGCGGATAAGATGCTTGTCATCTCGACTGCTAGTGATACGAGATCGTTGGAATCCAGCACTGCGTTCCATATTGCCCTCTTGAACCCACCGATTCCATATTCTGCTAACAGTCATTGGATCGCGACAAATGCTAGCTGCAACGTCGCGTTACGATAAACCGCAATCGCGATCGGCTACAATCTCACCTCTGATAACGTGATGGTACGCATTTCTCCTCCTTACACGAGGCATCACAACAACGGTTCACCAGGCAACGCCGGTCAGCTGCTATTTGTGTATGGGAAATCGGTTGCAAACTTTCCTCGTGTTAGCACAGCACGTTGTAGGTGTCGCCATCGGCGCCTACCTTGTGTGAATGCTCTGAAAAGCTAATCATTTGCATATCACAGCATCTTCTTCCTGTCGGTTAAATTTAGCGTTTGTAGCACGTCATCTTCGTGGTGTAGCAGGCCATGAGTGTATTTATTGTATTGTTGGGTGACCAGTTTCCATCTTTTATAGGATCGTCTTTAGACCCATGGCCGGGGTTGACAACCTAGCTGGCGCAGAAATACGAGGGCTACTCAGAAAGTAGGGAAAGTTTCCGTCTGACGCCGCTAGGCACGTGCCGATCGTGTATATTTTCGTGTATGCCTGCTCGATAGTCGGCAAGTCAGTCAGTAACTTGTTTTTTCTTCGCAATATTCAAATTTGAAATGTCCGCTGCAATCAAAAATCCCGCCAATTGCCAGGTGCGATCTGTGATCCTTTTTTTAATATTTTTATTTATTTATTTATTTTTGGCAAAAAACCTAAAACCTATAGCAATTTATCGTGAACTGTGTGAAGAGTACGGCGGAAACAACGTAATGAGTGAATATTCCGTCCGGAAATGCTACATTCGGTTTAAAAGTGACCGAGACAACGTTCGTGGTGAGTAGAAGTGTGGACGTCTGAGCATTGTGGCTGACGATCTTGTCGCTAAAGTTGCTGGAACGATTCGTGAAATCGTCGCTTCACAATAATGGATCTTTTGTTTTCTTTTCGGACATTGTTGTTTGACATTTTCACTCAGAAGCTTAGGCGGCATTATTATGCGATGAAGGAATTCCAAAGCTAGTCCACCGTTATGATAAGTGCCTCAATTCCAATATGTGGAAGAGTAGTATTGTAGTCACCCTTTCAAATGTATATTATAAAGTGTTTTTCTCGCACTTAGTTTATTTTTTATTTTTCTTTGTAATAACTTTCCCTACTTTCTGAATAGCCCATGTACTTCCAAAGAGCACAGTCAAGCGTAGTGCATAGGCAGTATCTTTAAGAATTATCATAGATCTTCCACGTATTCTGTCAATAAAACGCACTATTTGCTTCGCCTTCCCCATCAATTTTTTTTCTACAGTTTAAATCAAATTTAAGTCTGTCGTAACAGTAATTACTAAGTGTTTAGCCGAATTCACGGCCTTTAGATTTATTTCATTTTACTCATATATAAAGTTCAGCTGATTTCTTTTAGTAATCATGTGGAGAACTTCACACTTTTTATTATTTAGGGTTATTACCAATTTTATCACCAAATAGGTACACAGGATGATTCATTAGGAAACGTGCATGATTTCCGAAATGATAGTACTACCGATCTTAAGCTTCGTAAAATGGCTAAAACACAATTCACAGCTCTCTTTGAGGCAACCTATGTACACTCGGCCGCCGTATTACGGTAGTCAGTAAAACTTGTTGCCTGTTCGCCTACTACAGCGGCAACACTCATGATACAAAAGCGTCGCGGGTTGCCGGGCAGCTAGGCGAACATTCCGCGTTCGCGGGCAGCGCTAGCCCACTCCCAGAGGGCGCAGAAAGCAGGGACGTGCTCCCGTCCGCCGCACATGTGATCGGGAATTAGGGCAGGCAGATATCCTTCCGCGTGCGTACTTAAGATCGCACATAGCCTAGCCACAGAAGTCGGACGTCCTCACCTCCTTCAACACCTTGAACACCTCCGAATCCTATATGTCACCCGCAAAATAGATTCCCGCAACCCACTCGTTTACCCCATCCTCGCCAACCCTGGGCCTCTGCCACGCCTACACCACTGCATTCCTCCCTCTCTCCACCTGCACACGTTACATGTCCTCTCCCAAGGCAACTTTCACACCCTTCCCCTACCGGATGATGCCCTTCGTCCCGAAATATACCCCTTCTATCAACTCTGACCCCATCCCCGTAGCATCAGCGGCCCCCTCTTCCCGTCCCCTCCTCCTCCCCCTCCCCGCTTGGACTCCCCACCTCCCCACCTGGAGTCTCAATCGCACCCGTCTTTTCTCTCCCCTACCCTCTCTCTCTTTCTCTCTCTCTCTCTCTTTTCAACCTTCCCCCGCGCTTCCTCACCTTCCCCTCTCCTTGCCCTGCGGGGGCTACAGGACGCATTTTAACACCAGTGTCGTCTAGTGTCCAGTGCATCCATGTCTCAGTGTACATTTACTGTGCGTCGCAACACGTCTCCTCTTCACCTGTGTCGTCGTGTTTCTTCTTTGTGTGTCCAGTGATGTTCCTCAATGTGATTTTCTCGCCACCGTGGCACAGACTGTTTTTAACTGTTTATGTGTCAGTCTCTCTCATGTTCATGTGTTTTAAGCCTGCATTATTGTCTCCAGTGTCCAGTTTTAAGGCTTCAATGTTTTTCCCTTCGTACCATGTTTTTACACTCCTTGTTTTTACCTTCGTGACATTGTTTATTTTATCTCACATTGTCATGTACATGTACACTCGGCTGAAGAGCAGCGCCTGATGCTGTTGCCAGCCTGACGACTCCAGTCGGCGTTAAAATAACAATAAAGAAAAAAAAAGTCGGACGTCAGCCAAGGTACCTGCCAACTCTCCGCCTTCCGACGTCGCCTCTGCCGCACAGCCGCACCACCAAGGACGACATCGGGTCTCCGCAGCACCGCCGACGATTGTGGCAACGGAAGAACTACAGCTCCTCCTCACTGACGTCCAAGGTTGGTGTACTTGAATGTATAAGTACTGTAACTGCAAACCAGTGGACATTTAGTTTTGTGGATATTTTGTACTGGTGTAGCATTGACAACCGTTTTGATTATTGTCATACAGTCAGAAGTACTGACTTTTTTTGTTGTGTTCTAAGGAAAAAAACGCGTGACATCATTACAGTAGATTCTTCACTTGTGACGAACTATTTTCTCCCACTGCTCCCTACTTTCAATTGTTATACTGAAAGGCTTGTTGAAGCAGTATGGGGTTATAATATAGTCGGTTGGCATTTCCCCAACCTTTCCTATATTTACCTCACTCACTATTTTAGTGTGTTATTCTGGATATCTCAAAGAGTTCCAGTTGTTGACAGATTTGAGTCTGTAGGCACCAGCTGCCGCCTCCATCTTGACCCTAAGGTGTAATGGGGGCATATCCAGCATGGTTTCCATCCCAGCAGTTGGTGTGCTGCTAATTCCGCCTCTTATGGCTAAGCAGGCTAGTCTCTGCACCTTACGAAGCTCCTTAGCAGCAACCTGCTGTTCTACCTTCTTTCACCACACGATCGCCCCATAGGTGATCCTGGGTCTAATCACTGTGGTGTATATCCAGTGCATACCCTTGGGGCTCAGGCCCCAATTTTTGCCACAAGCTCTCCTGGTACTTACTAAAGTATCTTTTGCCTTGGAGCAAATATTCCTAATGTGAGGGGTCCATGTCAGTTTCTCATCTAGGGTAACCCCTAGATATTTCACTGTCCCCTTCACAGGTAGCGCTTCATTGAAAGGCTTTAGATTCCAACTTGAGTGTTGGATATGTTTCCTTGTGAATGGTACAACAACAGTCTTCTTAGGACTAACCCCCAGATCCTGTTTTCTGCACCAGTCTTGCACAATGTCCAAAGCACCTTGTACCATATTCTTCACAGTGTCAGCAAATTTGCCAAGTATAACTATGACAAGATCATCTGCGTATCCTTGGCGAAAGTACTGCCTAGAGTTTAATTCTCCAATGAGATCATTCACCACTAGATTCCACAATAAAGGGGAAAGAACTCCTCCTTGCGGGCAACCCCTAGTGGTGTTGATTACCATTTTTTCATTCATCATGGTAGCTTTACTAGACACACAGGGAGCGATACCGCACAATGAACTTAGTTTCGGTGCGGGCAGTGGCGGGTTAGACCAAGACTGTTTTGGCTTTCCTGAAAGAATCAAACCAAATCAATCACTTGTGACGAGTCCGTCCATTATATGTTTTGTTGTTGAGTGTGAAGCGCTGTATTTAGTGTAAATTGCATTTAGTGTATATTGTTTGTACAATTTTTGCTGCTGAAATATGCCTAAAATGTGTTCAGCATTTAAATGCAAAAATCGAAGTGATATAATGACACGCTCTTGGCGCAAGAACACAGAATGTTTTGCCTTGTGTGATCTCAGGCTATCTATACTCAAAATTCCTGACTAATGGCACTTCGATACCCCAAGAGTGAAGCCTTAAATCACTCGTCCTGTAATTCCCTTGAAGTACACACCATAGAAAAGTCTCACGTTTCTACGTAGCGTTCGTGTGTCCCTGAGATGTTTCTTCTTCTACGCTGCTGTAGAAAAAATAAAACAGTTTTCGGTGTCCTCGCTTCGTTAAAAATATTTTCGTTTCTTGTTGACAATACTTCATCGATCGTGGTTGACATGTTATCAGTGCAAAGTGTGGAAGCAATAGTAACAGCCACAAGTTGCAGTATTTTGTTGTCACTTTCATCTTCGTGCTCAAATTTCGTCCACCAAACATTATAACCAAACACTTTTACAGCAATTTCACAAGTATGTGGACTTTATACATTTAATGAACGCTAGATACATGTCTGCTAGGCTTTACGAATGCAGCTGTTGGTACACATTGACATCAGACGCAAATCAATGATCATGATTTTTATCATAATAATTACTGTTCACTGTACAGTTTCGCAGCACATATAGAACATATACTGTCGTTGTTGTTGCAAACCTCAACTAATCATTATATTCAAACTGGGGCTGTGGTACTCACATACTCGTGACATTCCATTAGCGTATTCATAGGAAACACACTGTAACGGGATAGCCGTGGGATGGCGGAGGGCGTCGTTATTACAAACAGTGGTACCTGGTGGAAACAATTTATATACGAGGTATACGCACAAAGTAAGATCCGTTTCGTTAAACGTTCTGTACCTCACGAAGGGATTGAAGGGAACGAATTACTGAATTAAAAGCACTATTGTCACAATCGGAAGGGGTACGTCCTGTTTATTCTGAAAGGAAACCACAAATAAACTTTATTTGTTGTACTAATATTCAAGTACTAAAATTCAAGTCCTCCATCAGGCATGCGTATGTGTGTTTCCTCAGTATAAGTTAGATTAAGTTCTTTGTAAGGCTACGGACCGATGACTCCACATTTTTATCCCATAGGATTACAAACATATGAACATATGCATCGCCGACCTCGCTTTCATGAAAGATATCAACAGCTATTTAAATGACTTAAATAAATCGTTGCAAGGTAAATCTAAATTTATCGGTATTATGTGTGATTGTATTAGAAGTTACAAAATTGCAGGTTTTGCTTTCTAAATGTCAGCTTCAAGAAGGAAATTTTGACAATTTTCCCTCTTTAAAATCGTTGAAATTAAGTACTTATGGCCACATCCGGTTGTACACAAAAGGGTTTCAGTCAATACATAAAAAGTCTGAAGATAGGTTTGATGAAATAATATAAAACTAAATTCTAAAGTCTCCAAATTGAGCTGAGAGAACTACAGTACGACTGAATTGTGACAGATCGCTATTAACATTACAATAGTGATTTCAATTTCGTTTTATAAAGGCTCTGATGAACAAAAATTCCCGAGGATTCAAGCCCTTGCCCTAAAATGTGTTGCAATGTTCTGAGCAACGTTCCTTTGTGAACGATGTTTTCAATTATGAAATATTTTCAATTAAGAATATTAAAGAAACAAAAACAAGGTGAAGTTTATGAATCGTTGCAAGCTTTATTTCAAATTGCAACTGCCAAAACTACTGTGCCTGAGAAAATGTAATGCCAAAGACCAACAAAGAATGTTGAAAATTTGTGCAAAATAAGGATCGCAATAACAGCTTTCTTTCTGTCTATAAACAGAAATTGACATTATCATTATTATTCGCTTTAAGAATTCACAAACAGGACTGTAGCTGCACTAACAAGGGAACGGTCCAATAAGACGTGTCGAAACCTACCCTGCAATTTTTTTACACAGGCAGAAGACAACGAAAGAGGCACTGCAAGTATTTTTAAAAAATCGCTGAAAACTGCCAAATTGGTAGCGCGCCAGGTGGCGGTAGAAATGTACACCCCTACTGCCGCTGTAGCAACAGCGCATGCGCAACTAGTCGCGCTGGCTGGCACAGACACACTCAGTCGAGGTCGGCGGTATATTGTAAACAGGAAACACGACACAACCCGATCGTAAATTGTAAAGGACGTTTCAGGTTATCGTTCGTCTATTAACTGTTATCAGTTGAATTTTGCGGTATTGGTAAGTATTGACAATAAAGATAAAGCTGAATTAATATTTATTGTGCTTTCGTCAGGCATGCCTGCTTATAGTATCATTTTTTTCTTCTCCCAGTTTCACAGTAATGTGGAATACAATTAATGTTCTCAATTAAGCAAAAACGAAATACGAAGAACGTGGTTTCCAGCTGACATCACCTACTTCTCCTGAGGACGTACATATGTGTCATTTGTTGATTGATTTCTTTGACATTCATTCGAATGATATCGACATTTCGTTTGAAATTGTGGAAACGATAGAAGGAAATAACTGTGACGATTCCACGAACTGTGAATCGGACGACGTTGTGCCAGTAATAGTTCTGAAGAAGAATACCTACCAAGCATTGAAAAATACATACTACATCAGCTTTCAGCGACAAAGAAAAGGCAGTGAAATATTGGTTAAACTAAGGAGGGGAAAAACGCTTGAAGTTAAGCAGTGTGCAAAGGCGTTTTCGTTTCGTAAAATCTAAGCGTGAACTTTATAAATGGAAGAGAGAATTACATGAAGTAAGAAATATGCGCCAAACGGAAACTCGAAAACATCTGAAAGAAAAACTGTTCGAAAGATTTAGAACTGCTCGTGATAGGCAATGCACCGTTACCGATGGAGATCTACGAGACTGGGCCCTCCGAATTGCATCTGACACGAACATTGCTAATTTCCAGGCTTCGTCGACCTGGCTACAAAGGTTCAAGAAATTGTACAGAATAGGAAATAGCAAAATTACCAATTTTCCGTCACGTAAATATGTAGAGCAGCTACCAGTGATAGTAAATGCCATAGAGAAGTTCATAAGTGACATAAAGACGAAAGTTGCTGTTATTCCTGCAACAGCTGTTTATAACGCTGATCAGTCAGGTTTTGTGAAAGAACTGCGTGCACACCGCACTTTATCATTTCGGGGTGAAAAAAAGACGGAGTCGATTGCCTAGCAATGAATGCAATGACACATTCATATACGATAATGCCAGTGATAAGTATGAGTGGTTTACTGTTTCCGCAGCTGTATATTTGTCTTCAAGAACCTCAAGGCAAATTAGGACCAAAAATAAAAAAAAATGGGCTGTTTAATTGCAAAAATCTTGTAATCGACGTATCAAAATCTGGAAAAATGGGAAAGAATAATTCTCAACATTTCGTTCGACACGTATTCCTACCAGTTGCAGAAACTCATTCATTAATTTTGTTGGATTCATGGTCTGGACATAATGACGCTTCTGTTTTTGTGGAGGACGGCGAAAAATCTATGGATGTAATGTGGATTCCGCCTGGAACTACTAGTGCGATTCAACCTCTCGATAAAGAATTTTTTCGACAGAGGAAAGCATTTTTAGGAAATTATCAGAAAACATAATTTCCGATACCTCTCTCTCATTTCAGGTTTATCAGCGGAACAGTATTCTTAAGCTCCAGTCATTTGTGGATTACCAGTTTTCTTCGCCACGCTTAACGAATTTGATCAAGTATGCCTGGTATGCAGCACAATATGCAGAACAACGGCCGGTACGATTTCTGACTCCGTCCCAGTTCTGTCTAAATAAAACTAGTGGTTACGGCGAAGTGCCTGAATGCATCAATTTTTCCTTTGTCCGGTGTGCCTGGTGCAAGAAAATATTTGTTTTTTTGTCATTCAATAGACACTTCGCATTTTTGTGACGACTACATGGAATAAACAAAGAACTATTTCACTGATTGTCAAATGCATAAAATTCAAAAATTGTTTTAAGGAATGGCCGACAGGGACTGTTATAAAATGTAGTACTGCTAGACACATTTCATTTCAATAAATTACAAGTCCACATTGACGGAAGTCGTCTATGACACCAAACACTGTCATGAATTAATTTTCTCTGCTAACCACTTTTATCAGAATTTCATGTGCAAGAGTTGAACTGTCGGTATCAAGTTATTAAAAAAATGTTTGTATCGTTAAAGCCCGGTGTCCACAGAGCAAACTAACAAGGATGAGCAAAAGAAACTTCTATCTGGTGTACCCGGTAGGCCTCTTGTCTTTCAACTGGACGCCACTGCAGTTGGTTAGGTGTCCCTAACCTATCCCAGTTACCTGATCGTAAAATAGAGACCTGCAGTTTAACGTGTAATCCGAACTACATTTCTTTCGTAGCCACTCCACCATCTTTGAGCAATGAATGTTCGGTTAAAAATCGTAGTGAAAAAAAATTGTGTTCTGAACGGGATTTGATCCCGCGCTTTCTGGTTCACGAAGCCCGCACTTTGCCACTACACGAGTAGATCTGATACGCGTAATGTTAGCGCCAGCCGTGCCACCTCCATAGATGATGCTCGACGTCGGTAATTAGTATTCTCTTTATAAAAATCTGCTCATTGCTAATGAGAAGCAGAGAAAAATTGCAGCCGACATAAAAGGAAAATTTTGTACCAGTGCTATGGGGAGATGGAGATGAATTCCGTGTAAAGTGCACGATCTCAATGCGTGTCTCGCTTCCATACAAATTGAAACACATAAATTCTTCCTTCCCTTCGCGATTTTGCATACTCCGTCAAAAATAGTGCACTCGCCAAGCACAAAATCCTCACTGAATAGCAAAGTTCCGCGCTGTGGCTCTAACAGGGTATAGTTGTATGCTGTATGCCGAATATTACCTCCAAAAACTAAAAACCAATAACACACCGTTCGCAGGCAATGTACGCTACCTCGTGTTCTCTTTCGTTCCCTCTAGTATAAACGATTCAACCAATATACAAGCGAACAGTAGTGAATTTTCTGCAAATACTCATTCGTTCGTGTTCGCTTCCATTCACGACACTGTAAACCAGACTTTGGGTGCTTAATATTGCTGACTGTGAACTCACGTGGCGCTGCGTGAGTGATTCGCCGAGTTGCGCGCTAAGCGGTCAGGGCTGTACAAACCGCTGTTATAAGCTGTTCTTCGCGCGGCAAAAATGCGTAACTTCATTAATATATATTGTTTTAAGAATAATGTAATAAGAATCTTTAATATTAAAAATCATTAACAACAACATAAATAAACATGATTTTACCTGTAAAACTGAGCTGACGTAAAGCAGTAGCAGGGATAATATTTCGTCCCACTACACAACATGATAAGTAATATTAAAACACTGCACTGCACTGTGCACCCCTGCGATCAATTAACTTTGTACGGAACCGTTGGTTCACGAGCTCTGCCCCCAGTTATCCGCGTTTTGCTTCATGAGGTTTCTGACAGTTCCAGTAGCAGTTACGTAACACTAACAGTTACGCAATTTCGTTATTGCCTCTATTTTCTTTGGTCATATAGCATAAATGCGTTAAGAGAACGTGCCATGCGGAAACAAATCAGGCCATGCGGAAACAGACGTTTCCCATTACGCAATGATGGATTACACATCGCCTCTTTCATAAAGTTTTCGAAGCCTGCGTGTGTGTGTGTCAGCAGGTTAGAGATTCGACAACAAAAAAGTGCTATTAGGCGCTCGAATGATCCCGAATGTTAATCTAATTGCTGCCGGGTAATACACTTAGCAGAAAATTCGTTGCAGTGGGGGAGAGACATGGCATCGCTGCGCTGTTAAAATTACATCATACGGCGTCAAACTGTGCTGATTTATAGGCGCGGACCCACGCGCGTTTTTCCCTCCCGCTTTTCCCATTTATGGCGGACAGCGACATGGCTGCCAACTCAGACCGCGCTGTCGGCGGACGCCCTTCATCTTCGTCACGGCGCCGCTGACGGGAAATTAGCGACGCACAGTGTGCAGCCCTGCGGGTGCTCGCGGGCTGCATTCTGCCCTTTTATGCGCTCCTCGGAGGAAATGCATCCCCGCTGCAACGTTACGGCTAGGGCACCTAGAGATAGACACTATACCTGGCGTCATATAAGAAGGCGCTCCCGGGCATAGAGGCGGAGCGATAGGGGAAGCGTGGAGGGGAGGAGCTACGGCCGAGCGCCAACAGTGGAGCCTGCGGGAGAAACATTGCGTATCTCGCGGCCAGCCACGCGCCTACAGAATGAACATTGAAATAAATCGCAATTTGCGATGTTATGGCTTCAACGTACTAGATGGAATAACGAAGTGCGGCGAACGAATATTTGTGCCTGGCCGGGACTCGAACCCGGGATCTCCTGCTAACTTTTTTTTAAAAATTATTATTATTTTACCTTAAGCTTTTCCTCTTCAGGCGTTGGCGCCTAACTTTCATAACCCCCATAAGCTAAACATCTCGCCTGAAAAAAATATCTAGTAATCTAGTGCCACCGCCACTTTTACCTTATAGTAAATGAATGATTAAACTAAGGGAAAGGATAAGGGGTAACAAAAGATATAGTGTCTTCTCGGATTGCTTTATTTATTATTATTTTATTTATTTATTTTTTAATGAAGGAGCGACACTCACGCCCCATTCTGCCCAGATGGCCGTTGCTGCACGAAATATCAGTACACCAACAGTTTCAGGGTTTGTCTTCTCGTATGTCCGCTGTCGCAGGAAGTTCCGTGTTCTCTCAATTACGTTGTGTTTCTGCCTTCGGTTGCCCGAGATGCATAGTCTATAGCGTACTTCTGTGAACCCTGACGCCGTCAGTTACCATAATCGTGCATCGCCATTGATTTCTTCAGAACACTAAACATATAACAAAAAGACTCACATTCTAAAAGAAAGAAATAAACCTGGAAAAAATTCCGCACTACATCCCATTTGCGGACTATTTTCGTTGATTCTGGTCGTATGCGAGGGGGGTCGGTGAAGACACTATGTAGGTAATTGGCGAAGATCAGTCGGTATCGGCCGCGGTGGAGTAGCCGAGCGGTCTAAGGCGTCTCGCTGCGCAGCGCGCGGTTGCTCGCCGTGGAGGTTCGAGTCCTCCCTGGGGCATGGGTGTGTGTGTTTGTCCTTAGGTTAGTTTACCTAGTTTGTAAGCTACGGACTGATGACCGCGCAGTTAGGTCCGATAGATTTACAAACATTTGAACATTTTGAATCGGTATCGAGGTGTGGTCTCGAGTCTGTGATGATGCTCTTGGAGGAATTGCCAGTAATCAAGTACCGACTTCTCACCTTCTTGGAAAATGTAGTAAATGGACATGCCTTTGATCCATGTTAGAGCGTGTGTTTTCGCGGCCGGAAAATACGTGTCCTCCGGACATAGGAGGACCCTGGGGTCTATAGCGTTAGGCGGGACACAAAGGTAGCAGGCAATAATCTTCTGTACTAGCGTCCAGACTTCGACAACAGATTCACATGTTAAACGATGTTCATCATTGTCCATAAGCTGGCATTCCGGGCAAAGGGGCAAATCCACCATCCTGATTGCGTGCAGCCGGTGTCTCGTCGTAAATTTCCGATTGACGACGTGGTACCACGTGGCTCTTATTCTTGTGGGGAAGAACGGCTGTTGAACTGCTTTCCACACCGTTGACCAGTGTGTGGCCAGCTTACTAGGCCCATGCGTTGACCACTCCGCCACCGAGGACACAGTGACCAGCCCGACTGCAGAGGACTCTTCCCTGCACGTCTCCCGTCACACCCAAATCTCCAATCGCCACGCTATCTCTTTCCTATTACCACAGCCTATTTGTTCTGTAATGCTCGCAGCCACAATACTGTATTCCCGCATCAGGGAGATCATGAAGTATCGAGACACAATTAATTGTCGTCAGGAGCCCAGCCTCGGCTTGTATACAATTATATATTTTTGACGACTTACAGCGTTCAATGACTAAAATAAATGTCAATTTGCGATCAGTTATGGCTTCACTGTACTAGGTCGAATACTAAAGTGCGGCGAATGAAAATTTGCGCCCGGCCGGGATTCGAACAGGACAGAGACAGCATGGCGAACGGAGATTTGGGTGTGGCGGGAGACGTGCAGGGAAGAGTCCTCTGCAGTCTGGCTGGCCACTGTGTCCTCGGTGGCGAAGTGGTCAACGCGTCTGCCTAGTAATCAGGAGATCCCAGGTTCGAATCCTAGCCGGGCACAAATTTTCATTCGCCGCCCTTTACTATTCCACCTAGTACAGTGAAGCCATAACTGCTCGCAAATTGCGATTTATTTCATTCATTGAACACTGTAAGTCGTCAAAAATATATAAAAAAATGAACATTGTTTGGCTGACGATGCGGTAATGGACTGGGATGCGCAGAACGGCTGACGGGCTTAAAAAAAAAAGTACACCTACATAGTCTTTAGAACTATGCCAAATTTAAACGCATACAAAATCCTCAAGACTGAGAGTCTTTCACAGAAATTCGAAATTTAGCTCGAACTTCAATGCGAGACATTCCACAAGTTCCACAACGAAACCCTGTCACGTAATTTGGTAGAGAATCCTAAGAATTTCTGGTCGTGTATGAAGTATACAAGTGGTAAAACACAATTAATATCTTTACTACGCGATAGTAACGGTGATGACAGTCCTGCTAAAGCACAATTGCTTAACACAGTTTTCCGAAATTCCTTCACGAAAGAAGACGAAGCATATACTCCAGAATTCGTATCAAGAACAGCTGCCAGCATGCGTAATTTAGAATTTGATACGCAACTTAAATAACAACAGTAAGTCTCCCTTTCCTGATTGTATAACAACCAGTTTTCTTTCAGAGTATGCCGATGCAATAGTCCCATACCTAGTTATCATATACAACCGCCACGCGGGAGTAGCCCAGCGGTCTGGAGCGCCATGTTGCAGAACTCGCGGCCTCCCGCCTCGGAGGTTCGAATCCTCCCTCGGACATGGATTTTGTGTTGTCTTTAATATTAGTTCACAAGTAGTTTGTGAGTTTAGGGACTGATGACCTTCTCCCATAAGCTCTACAAACATTTGATTTGATACAACAGCTCGCTTAACGAACGTTCCGTACCAAACGACTGGAAAGTTGAACAGCTTACGTCGATGTTCAAAAAAAGGCCGTAGGAGTGATCCGCAAAGTTACAAGACTGTGTCACTGACTTCGGTTTTCAGCAGGGTTTTAGAAATAATACTTTCCTCAAATATTATGAACTGCCTTGAAGAGAACGCCCTATTGTCCCGTAATCAACATGGATTCAGAAAAATATCATTCTTGTGAAACACAGCTATCTCTTTACTCACATGATGTGATCAGTGTTATAGACTAGGGATGTCAAATAAATTCCGTATTTCTAGATTTCAGGAAGTTTTTCGATACTGTAACTCACAAGCCTCTTCTAATCAAATTGCATGCTTATGGAATAGCATGACAATTGTGCGATTAGATTCGTGCTTTCCTATAAGACAGGACGTTGTAATTGACGGAAAGTCATCGAGTAAAACTGAAGTGACATCTTGCGTTCTCAAGGGAAGTGTTACAGGGCCCCTACTGTTCCTTATTTTCATAAACGGTTTAGGAGACAATCTGAGTAGCTCTCTTAGGTTGTTCGCGGATGATGCTGCCACTTATCAGTCAGTAAAGTCACCAGAAGATCACAAGCAACTGCAAAATTATTTAGATAAGATATCTCCATGTTGCAAAAAATGATAATTGACCCTTAATAATGAGAAGTGTGATTTCTCCCATGTGACCACTAAGAGTACCCAGTTTAACTTTATTTACACGATAAATCAGTCAAAACTGCAGGTCGGGAATTCAACTAAATACCTATGCGTAACAATAACAAACAATTAACTGAATTTTCCGTCGGTGCTTGACAGAACATGATAATATCAAAAACGTACAACTTTCTGATGTTGTGCTAAACTTATTCATTTGTCACAAACCGGCTTTCGGCTTCTCAGGGAATCATCAGGTGACAACATGTATACTACAGTCAGTTGTCACCTGATGATGGCCTGAGAAGCCGAAAGCCGACTTGTGACGAATGAATAAGTTTTGCAGAACATCAGAAAGTTGTTCCTTTTTTATATTAATAACAAACAAATTGGAAAGAACACAGCAAATATTGTAGGGAAAGCGAACCAAAGACTACGTTTCGCTGGCAGAACACTTAGAAGATGCAACGGTTGTACTTATTTAGCAGAAGCGAAAAGGGTATGATTTTAGAGTACTTGACTATTTATCAAGATAATTTCGTTTAATACTGAGAGTGTTGAGCAACTGTGGACGTAGTTCTAGTGCACCATACAATATGCGTTGATATGTGGCAAGTAAAATTAGTAAGAGAGATGAAAAAGATAAACCAAGAACCGAGTTAGGAAAGCTCAAATTAGACCTAGAAAAAGTCTTGCAGAGAAGCTAAAGTTTAATTATGATAAAATTAGAGTAAGTGCTGCCATTCGAGAGGCGTTCTACGACTTTGAAAGCAAATTTTTGTGTATCGACTTGGCAGAAAATCCTAAGAAATTTTAGCCCTACGTCAATTTCGGCCAAAGGAATCGAAACCAGTTATATAGTAACTCTGTGACCATAATAGTGTTGCAACAGAGGATGATACACAAGAGGACGAAATACTAAATGTCTTTTTTCCCAAACTGTTTCATAGAAGAAGATTGCACTGTATCCTTCTCTAAACCATCGCACTAACGAAAAAATTGTAGATATTGAAATAAGTGAGAGGGATAGTTAAGAAACTGAGACCGCTCAACAGAGGAAAGGCCGCTGGACCTAGAGGGATACCAATTCGTTTTTACACGGAGTCCTTCTCCAAGCAGCAGTGTACCGAATGTCTCTAGAAGACCGAGCTGTTACATTTTATGTTCGAATATTATCTCATTTCTGGAGATCGGAAATCTCCTTTTTAGAGTTCATCATTGTTTCCGAAAGCAAGGATCATGTGAAATGCAACTAGCTCTATTGATCCACGTGATTTAGAGGGCAGTAGATTCAGGATCGAAGGGAGATGCCGTATTTCTTGAATTCCGCAAAGCATTCGATACCGTTCTGTACCGTCGCCTGATATAGTGCGAGCATATGGAAACTTTTATTATATAACTAAGCAATACCAGGGCAAAATCTGTAAACTTTTACAATATATCAGAATAGACATAAGGGGCGATTTGAAATGGAACGATCATATAAAACAAATCTAGGGTAAGACAGATATCAGATTCATTGGAAGAACCATCAGGAAGTGTGTAGTGCGTCAACAAAAGAAGTAGGTAACAAAATTCACATTCGACTTGTGCTTGAGTATGGGATCTGGGTAATTTGGAAGAAAGATTGCAAGCGATATATATCGAAGGTTCAACGGTTACGGAGTAATATATCGAGTGTGAAGGGAAACTAAGATGCCGGAACAGTTGATTTGTTGGATGTACCAACTAGCAAACCAACCACTATGAACGAATATATACATGCGGGATAACCACAACAGAAAGTATCATCGATCACAGGTCTCAGCCAAAATTTCGCATCTTCTGCGCTCACTTGCGGAAAAAAGAAAATAAAAAAAATTAAAAATAAAAAAAAAAAACTCTATGTTAACCGATACTTCGCTATCAGAGTAACGGTGCAGATCACTTTTTAAACACAAAATCCTAATCTGTAATCTATATTCTGCTTGAGTCAAGTTACTAGGAATCGCGTTCTATAAATGACCCACAACGTTGTCAATGAAAGCAGACTTTTCAGCTAAAGGTATGTAATCAAGACTAACTGTTATACCCACATAGTGACTGGTTCTCGAAGTACTTTTTCGATTCAGGCTATTGACGTAATAATTTCCACAATCGATATGTTGCTCCGTCACAGTCGCCCCTTCGATATACGAGGCACATCCAGAAAGTAAGTTCCATTTGGTAATGAAATTGTACACAGATACAGAAGAAATTTTTATTGCACAAAATTCTACAACTGTTAAACTACAATTCCACATAACTGCCGAAATTTTGTAGGCACTTGTCATAGCGTGCCGCAAGTGTTTGCATGCATCCTTCACAGAAGGTTGCCGACTGTGTATTCAACCATGAGGTAACAGCTCTTTATCATCGTTGAAGTGTTGACCACTAAGGTCAGATTTTACGTGTAAGAAGAGATGAAAGTCGCTAGGAGAGAGGTCCGAGCTGTATAGAGGGTGATCAAACAGGTTCCTTAAAATTTCCGTAAGAATTGTTTGATCACATTCGCTGTGTGAGATCAGGCATTATCGTGAAAAAAAAAAAAAATATCTTTTGACAGTAATCGACTTCTTACACCTAAAATCTGTCCTTGGGGACAACACTTCAACGATGATGACGAGCTGAAAGAAAATGTTACCACATGGTTGAATACACAGGCGGCAACATTCTATGAAAAAGGCACACAAAACCTTGTGCCATGCTATGACAATTGCCTACAAAATTTCGGAAGCTATGTAGAAAAGTAGTTTAACAGTTGTAGATTTTGGTACAATCAATATCTTTTCTGTATCTGTACCCTTTCATTTTATGTAACCAAACGGAACTTACTTTTTGGACGCGCCTCGTATATATATAGCTTGCAAACATTCTTCCAAATTACCGGGATCTGTACCAGGTAAGTTTAATAGAAGGCGTAGAGTAGTTCCAACACAGAGCGGCACGCTTCGTTACTGGCTCATTTAGTAAGCAGACGCTACGAGAGAGGCGTTCTTTACACGGTACGGGATTCCGTCAAAATTCCGAGAGCTTTTTTCATAATGACTCAACCAGTATATTGCTTCCTCCTACGTATATCTTGCTAAGTGACCACAAGGATAAGATCAGAGACATTAGGACCGACGCGAATGCATACAGGCAATCATTTTTCCCGTGATCCATAAGCGACTGGAATAGGAGGGAGTGGCAATGGTACGCAAAGTACCCACCACCACAAACCGTGAAGTGGCTTGCGGATTATTGATGTAGGTGTAGATGGTCTCAAGACGTGCAGCAGTTTACACCGCCATCACGATCATTGCACTGACGAGTGCGACTCAACCGACAGTTCTGGAAGAGCTGGCGTACGATATATTCCAAGACAGTATTCGCCATCTTTGTGATCGAGTGGATACCAGAGAATCATCTTTGCCGCCCGTGTAGACTACACCTTCTAACATTGCTGCTTCAGCTATGATCGACATCTTATACCTCAATATCGCTTGAGTTTTTGCTCTGTAAATGTAATCATTTCATAAATACGACAGATGCCAATATTTATTTATTCAAGAAGACCTACTACAATCCATCTTGTCTAAGTGACATTAAATTGCTTATTACAGTGCGACACATAAAATATAGTAGGTGTACTGGATGATATATATAAAATCATTTGCTGGTGGTTCTAAAATGGATGGCTGGTCAAAATAAGAACAGTAAAATATACATATAATAATACATAATAATACTGCAAGAGCGCCTGTACCTGCGCCAGAATTTATGTGGAGACTATAATAAGCAGTTTAATGCCAATGTGACCAGATGATGACACCACAGAGTGTCGAAACCGGTCGTCTTCAATAAGTAAAACATAAAAATTGCGATTTTGGCATCTACTCTTCTGTTTATACAATGAGATCGCTTCCTATGATGAGTAAATTATTAATCATTTCATGTTCTTCACAAATGTTCAAATGTTTGTTAAGCTTATGGGACTTAACTACGGTCGGCCGCGGTGGCCGAGGGGACTGAGGCGCTTCAATCACGGACTGCACGGTCACTAAGGTTGGGGGTTCGAATTCCCCTTCGCGCATGGATATTTGTGCCGTCCTTAGTTGTAGCTAGTTCATAAGTAGTTTTGACCCCGTAGTTAAGTCCCATAGACTCTACAAACTTTTGAACTTAACTACGGGGTCATCAGTCCCTAAACTTTTCAAACTACTTATCAAATACCTTATCCTAAGGACGGCCAGAGGGGGGATTCGAACCCCCGACCGTAGTGGCCGTGCAGACCGTGAGTGGAGCGCCTCAGTCTCCTCGGCCACCGCGGCCGGTCCTGTTCTTCACAATCACTGTTTCAATAACATTTTTGGAATGACTCCGAAGTCGCTAAGAGCGTTGTCCAAATTTATATTTCCAGCAGCGTAGATAGTGAAGCGTGATTTCGTCTGCGACAAGGCGTGTGCCGCTTTCAAAACTCTGACGACGTACGTTACTAGTAGAGTCAATCAACACCTTGCTTCCAGGTATGAAAAGTCCATGATGATAAAATGAGAAAGTGATTTCCATATGGAGGCTTACTGGCAATGTTTCTTCTCGCCAACCATGCGCGGCTAGAACATGAAAAGTAGTACATGAAGCACTATACACCATGCATAGATGCAGATGTAGATACTTCTTGTCGAAGAGGAGCTGCAGACGGTTCACGCGAAGTTAATTTGCCCAACAGAACCCCAGCGTATATGAACGACGGTTGCAACACTGCTGAGGAGACACTGGGCAATGGAATCTACTATGTCGCTGATAGCACACGTTGTTCACATACCTACCCTACCTCCGGGCAAATGGACTCGCCCGTCACCGGCGTGCGCACAATCGAGGGAAACAGTCACTTGTGAGCGAGAGGTCTAACGTAACGGTGTCACTTACGTTGTCGAAACAGGAATAACGAAGTTCGATCAAGTTTGAATGTGCCGAAGGTCGTACAGCACGAAAGCGTCAAGAACGTCTTTAAAACGCGTGCAGGGAATCGGCATTGTCGTACAGAACAGTGGCACGTTGGGTAAAAGCCTTCAAGGAAGGTCAGCAACTCTGGGAGACATGCATCGGATAGGTAAATCCTAGCGTCTATGAAGAAGAAGTGCCTACTTTTGCCGCTTTAGTTGACAGCGATTGACGCCAGACGATTCGTAAGCTCGCCCACGAAATCGGATCAGCGCTGCGTTTCACATCCCGAAGGAACGCCTGGCGTTCGAAAATTGCACTCCAATGGGTTCCGCAAGAATTGATGGAAATGCAGAAATGGATGCGTTTCGACGCTGCTCATACGCTCTTGGAGTGCTATGAGCGCGAAGGAGAGGCTCTCTTACATCGTACGAAGCAAAACTGAAAAGCCAATCCAACGAATGGCGTCATTATTGGTCCCCGCGAAAGTCGAACGTGCGTCAGAGCCAAAGTATGATGAAAGTTACGGTGATTCTCGTGTACGACTGTGATGGTGTTATCCTAACGCATTACTTTCCTCCACGTCAGACCGTCAATGCACAGTATTACTGTTCGTTTTTGGAGCATCACCTGAGACTAGCTTTGCGAAAGAAGCGGCAACACTTTCTGCGCAACCCACCCATAATTTTGCACAATAATGCGCGGACGCACACAGAGAAAGCTGTGGCCCCTCTGTTCGGTCGATGGGACTGGGAAGTACTGTACCGTCCACCATACTCCCTAAAGTCTTTGTAACTTTGATTTAATCCCGAAGATGAAGGCAGTTGGCTGCTCCCTTCGCATCATCAATAGAACAGGCTCTGCTAACGGTATATTACGCCTTCCACGCCGCTGGCAGTGAACAATGCTAGTGACTACTTTGAAGGACAGTAACATGTGAAAACATATAAAGCTATTGAAACTGTTGTGAATAAGTTGCCATCTCGTAACAAGTGTGAAATATAGAAAGGGGGGCAGTGTGTGTGTGTGTGTGTGTGTGTGTGTGAGAGAGAGAGAGAGAGAGAGAGAGAGAGAGAGAGAGAGAGAGCTATCAATATATAGCGTTTATCAACGTGCAGAGACTAAGCTAATCGAACGGTCGTATCATAATTAATTAACCAATTTAACTTTTAATTAAATTAAGCTTATCATATCATCCAAGACAACTACATGATTAACATTGACAACCGTTATTGCACTCCTTCTGCAGAATTTAGCTAGTAATATTCGTATTTTTAATTGACATTTTTGTTTAATTTCTTATTAATTTTGCCGAGCGAGTATCCATGGGTTTGAGGCGCAAAGTCACTGACTTGCGGCCGTTCACGCTCAAGGTTGAGTCCTCTCTCTGGCTTGGATGTGTTTCTTGTCCTTATCATAAGTTGGTTTAAGTAGTTTGTAAGCTCTCTGGGTACACCTGACCTTAACACTTCGGTTCCTTTCAGATTTATTCATTATTAATTAAGCTGTGTAGTTTTGACGGTAATTACAAAACCATTACAGCTAGATCAACTCTGAAAGCCGCCGTGTAAAGGTTAGGAACGTTCGAAGTGGTGTCACATAGGAAAGAAGTTTACGGTAACGTTCCGTCGACAGCATTATCATTGGAGCACAAACTTGAATTGTTTTTGTTACGAATGGGGTATGAAATCAGCCGTGCCGTTTCAAAGGGAACAAGCAGGATTTTGCCTGCTAAATAACGGAAAAGCGGCGAGAGTTAAGTGATTTCTATTAGTTGGTAACAAATATGTTTATGAATACCTTTCGTTAGAAAAAATATAAAAGAACGGAATCGGTCAGGTGGAAAAGCAAACCAACTGACTTTGGAATATATAAGTTTATTATTATTATTATTTTTTTTTTCAATTTAAGATGACCGGACACAGGTCTGAACGCCATCCTTCACAATGCGAGTCCAATGTGCTAACCACTGGGCCACATTGCTCGGTGGTTGCACGTAAGTTTGTATTATATTATGTAAAAGTCTGTAAGTAAAGTAGATGAAACCATGAAGTCATTACGTGATGCAGAGACGTGGATTAAAAACGCGTTAGACATTTGGTCGTTCGCACTGTTCGGGGCAGAAATGGAGAGACAAATCCATCGTTTGTGGGAACGATAGTATAGTCACACAAGTTACGGTGTCAATTTTTGAGTCATTCGTCGCGATACTTGGATACATTTTGTGTCAGTTCAGGTAATTATTTAAACTAGAACTCCCAAACGGAAATGTTGCCAAAAGCACTATTTTAGTCCTTTTTTTATTACTACCGGTTTTGACGAACTAAGTCATGATCTTCAGATCAGCAATGTCTACAAATATTTGTCATTTCCTTGAAGACAATTCTGATAGGCAGATGATGACTTAATTCATTAAAACAGGTAGTCTGAAAATAAAGGGCTCTAGAAACGCAACCTTGGTTACTTTTCTGTTTTGGAATTATTGTTACTCAGACTATTAATATTTACTGACCGGCAACTCATGTGAGTTTCTAAGAGATGAAGCTTTAGCTACAAACGTTGCCTGATTTTTCAGCTACCTTTGTTTTCTAGGAACAATAAGGAGAGTCGTACCGCCTAAAATGACGAAATTTCACATTATTATTCTTATGCAAATTATGAAAATATGGATGTTTACGCTTAAATTGCTGTTGGTTTTATTTAAATATTCGATTATTTACATTTTAAATAACTATCTGAAAATAATGATGCACTGATATTTTTGGAATTTTGTTTTCCATCATATCACATACTGGCATTTTTCTCTGGAACTATATAGTGTAGAAGACTGTTTCTTGTTTTGTAGAGAACAGTCAGTTTCGTAAGTTGCCTAACTAACTCTTCGAACCGTAAATTAGTCTCCGTTTGACAACAAGAGTTATCCACTAACGGTGTTGTAGAGTCTATGTTTTTTGGAAGCTCAATCTTTGAACTTGGTGTTTTTGATGCAGTTCTTACTTTTAATAATGGCTGTTCTGGAAAACTCCAGATTCTGGAGCATCTTGGAATTCATAAAGGTTACAACACCACTAAAAGTGTGATGGACCAACTGCGAAGCATGAAGACAGAGATTGCGACAAACAATATGTCAAAAGAAGCCAGATCCAAGAGAAGGAGGACAGAACTGGGTGAAGAAGATAGAGATGATGAATACTACTATACAGAGGGATTCTAACATATTTCTTGTGTATCAGTTGGCTGTATATTTTTTTTTCTTTAAACGGAATTTTCTCAAAACGACATTTTTCAGTATCAAACCACTTTTTCTCAGGAACTGCTGAATCTACATGAATTAATTATTTACCAGATAACATAGACAGTACAATGATGTTGTAGCTCTAATTTAGTGGTATTTACTGTAACTGTTAAGACTCAAGAAATTAAATTCTAAAAATCTACTTTAAAAAATTAAATTTTTATGGAGAAAAAACCATGACGGTTTCTCAACTGTTATTTGAAAGTGATTTTAGAGCAATACAGTAACAAAACATGTGCGAACATGTGATAAAAACACCACTTTTATATACCAACAGCTCCTGAGAAAACAAGGCATTTATATATCCAATTTAACATTGTTGAGATAAGGCCGTACGACTGCACTTAATTACATAACAGCCGGCCGCGGTGGCCGAGGAGACTGAGGCGCTCCAGCCACGGTCTGCACGGCCACTACGGTCGGGGGTTCGAATCTCTCCTCGGGCATGGATATTTGTGCCATCGTTAGTATTAGTTAGTTCATAACTAGTTTGTAAGTTTAGGGACTGATGACCCCGTAGTTAAGTCCCATAAGCTATACAAACATTTGAACATTTTTGAATTACATAACATCTTATCTCCAGCCTAATGTTTATTAAGTGGTTTACCGGACAAGAAACTCTGCTTATAGATTTAGGAAGAGTATTTTAGTCTCAGCCGCAGGTGGTTGTTGAAACCTTTCGGGTTTGCCCGAAAGAAAATACAACGCAAACCTTAATTATTCACCATGTCGAGGATGGATACCTATTTTAATGTGATGCATAAAATGACCTGACTCATGGCGGCAATACACAGTCAGTCACGTGTCGTGGAGTACAAGTATGAGGATATACAACAAGTGGACGGATAACGAGTTTAAGTGGGTTATGCAGGTATCTGCAGACCGTGCAGATGAGTGATAGAAGGGTTGCCGTACGGGATGGGTCAGAGGGCTTAATGCCGCCTGTTATTTAAAAGTGAGCCAAATACCCAATGAATAACCTCGAACGAATATGAAAAACGAATGCAAATCTTCGATCTACCTGAAAAAGGGGGGGGGGGGGAGGAGAAGACCCAGGTTCAAGTCGCTAACCGGTCACAATTTCACCTCCCAGTTATCTGAGTACAACACTTAACGGCAGCAGAAACAAAAACAAATCTATAGCATCGTATAGTGACCTGTCCGGAAAAACCAATACCACGTTTCTTAATTGAAAATCATTAGCAGTAATCACGCCTATTTTCAAACAAGGAAACAGAAAAGATTGTAACAACTACAGAGGTTTTTCTTTAATTAGCGTTATGCGAAAAATATTCTCAGACCTGGTCTGAGAATCATTTCAGTTCGGATCATTTCACTGTTTCGAAACATACGGATCATCTGTGTCTAGCGAGTCGACTCACTGTTTCGGCACACGAAACATCTGGCGTGCTGCAGAGTCGTGCGCCAAGCTACCTTCCATGATTCAATGTTTCTTCACTGTCATTTCCTGCATATTCCGCCCTCACAATCACATTCTACTCGTCAAGACGAATCTTTTGAATATAAACTCGATGGGGTATGGACATTTTCGGTGATAATAGTTACATTGTGATATGCAAATTATGAACAATCACCCAGTGTTTTTGTAAAGCGGTGGCGAGGCGGCCGCGTGGCGACAGCTGGCAAGAAAGCGCAGGTGGGCAGACGTCCCCACAACAGGCCACCCGCGGCAGTCTTACGCACAAAAGCAACTTAAAAATCCTCCTTCCACTTTAGGGAAACAAGACGCTTTCGAAAACTCTTTCAAAGCCGTTTAAAATGAACCAGACAATAGTATTTTCTCACAAAGCATGTTAACTTGCAACTTGTTAGGATGCAAGAGGAAAGTGAATTCCAGACAGCGCTGTTTATTTTAAAAGGAATACCTAAACGAGACGTTAGCTAACTTACTATTGGCCAGTGAGCCATATGGTGTCTTAAAACGCACTATCCCATTGGTGAGCGGGCCACTGGCGAGGAAACGCCACCAACCCCAAAAATATACACAACCGGAGTGGAAGAAATTTACAGAGACACTCGCCCTTGCGCCGGCTGTGTCTGTAGTTGCACACTAGCGGTGCGACGCTCTTGCAGCGATTTCTTGAGCGAAGAGGCGATAAAGACTCTGGCGCAGTATTCCACTGTATTAACGGTAGTACATCTACACTACTTTTCCCCTAGCTGGTGTACCACAAGGTGCAATCATTTCCTCTCTATTATATTCATTATATACTGCAGATATTCCTACGCCTACTAAATTGAATGAAGATCTTGCTTTATGTGCTGATGATACTGCTTACTGGTGTCATTCACCAAGTGCAGAAGGACTACATCGACTTGTAATGCAGTATATCCAAACACTAGAAGCCTGGCAGGCTAAGTGGCGTATTAGCTCAAATGCAGAAAAAACTCAATTTGTACCACTCCTCCATAAGAACCTGACGAAATATAAGCAACAAGATACAGAAGATCTACGTATTACCTTATGAGGAAACGAAATTGCACCAAGACATACCGCACGGTATCATTCTTAATTCCACCTTAACATACAAACACGCAATTACATATTTAATTACCAAAAAGAAAGAGAATTGGACTGCTAAAAATGATAAAGGGCCAAATTAGAGGGTCACCGACACCAGCACTGAACTACACCTATAATTGCTACATGAGACCAACTTTAGAATATGCTGCACCAATCTGGGTAACATACGCATTATATTCCCTGAAGATCTTTAGTACAGAGAGGAGAATACTACGGATCGCAGCAAGACTTAATCCAAGAACCAGCAGAGATCTACTTCATGAAATAGCTCAAGTCGAACCTTTAGAGGAAAGGCTTATCAAAATGATGGCCAATTATGGAGCAACTAGATTAGTGAACAACTCAAAGACAACAGAACTGTTGTTACAAGCTCCAGTCATACTCAGCTTTCCTAGGTATAAATGTCCTTACCCACCGAGTGCGATAGCGCAGGCGATAAAAAAAAGTATATCAAGAAATTAATAGCGTGGAATTTCTTTTACGTGATCAGGATCTCTATCAACATTTAACACTAAAACTGACTAAACAATAGTATCAAATCTGCACTGAGATTTTTCGGGGAGGTTTTCCCTGAGTAATAATCAAACGCGGGTAATCTCCCAAGTAAAAAGGCAAAAAAAATTTAAAAAATTCCTTTATTAAATTTGAAATAAAAAGTGTCATCATCAGCATAAAGTAGTTTTATTCCATGGCTTAAACGAACTTATATGTTCGACACTCCCTTAAGGAGTGGAATGAAAATATATAAACAAAAAGAAAAGCAAAAGCACCCTGTCATGAAGCGGTTCTTAGTGAATCTCCAGTACTGTTGGCCGAGATACCTCATATCCAGTGTGACCACAGACATAGTGCATTAATTAACGGTTGTGAGCGGTTTGAGTGGTAAATGACGTTATAGCCAGTCTAGCATTTACAGGTCGTTCTTGACTTCATCAAGAGGCAGGAAAAGTGAGATCGGCAGTAGTCGATCAAGACAGACAGTATTTAGTTTCTGTTTCAGTGAAGACACAGTTAGCAGCCGTCGACGCAGTTAACGGTATTGTATTCGAACGCTTTAGGCGAACGCCACCGATCTCCAAACAAGAATAACAAATAATTTTTTTTCCACTGCGTAACATTTCGGTTTGCGACGGCCTTTGTAGAGTAATGAAGTGACGTCGTTCTTAGTATAAGTTTAAATGTTATCTTAGATTATCCGTAACGATGTACCTTGTTGTTGATATCTCTGGAATAAAGTAAGTGTGTGTATGTAAAGACGAGTTTCCTTCCTGGGAAAGACGGTGGATTTAGAGTCCGCCATAATTGGTGCCGACACGCCGGGTGGTCCTACACTACGGGATCTACACGCCAGATCGACTAAATCTGGGTTGTAATCGAGATTCGACGCCAGGAGGAAGCTGAGACAACGCCCGAACATACCGCATACGACAGCACTTCTGCTATCAATATCAGCTAAGTCTACTATTTTATTAATCAACAATCGCCTAGATTGATTTGAAATAGTGACTGGAATTACTGTAGTAGCTACGGTAGACAAATATTCGAGTTTATACTATTATTGGTGCATATAAATACGCGTCGTCAAGGCAACAACAGTCAAACACGCGCACTGACGCCGGCATTTGTTCTTGGCGCGAAAACACTACAGTTGTACTGCGAGCGTGAAGGTCGGGGTGAGAGTTTAAAATAGGGAAAGATTAATTTGTTAAAACTCACAACCACCAACTGCAAACCAAATTCCTAAACATGTAAAAACACTGGAACTGTGATTGCGACTGTTTGACTCGTTTTCTAGGGGATGATATCACACGTTCGCAGCTTTCCTTCCCTGAATATGATTAACAAAACAAATTCATAATAAATTCAAGTTCATGAGAGAAAAGGGTGTACTAACTACTATTTTTGAAAACACGTGAAAGTTCACTTTATGTTGTTTATTTCACAATACTTGAACCCTGTGGCTGTCGCGTTTGTACGTCGGTAAATGTACCAAATAAAGTTATAGCTCGTGAGCCCCCAGACAAAATGAATATTTGTCGCGAATTGTTTTCACACCACGTGGCTGTCTCAAACACCGTTTATGTTCATGCCTATGTGACGACACGAGTTACATTAACAAATCACAGTCACTTTAATTCAATGCGATGCACACCTTGTTGCACCGGCTAAATATTCACAAACACACAGTAGCACTCGATTTAACTTGGTGCAGTCTACGACGAGCAACCACACGTGGCGATTGCCACACACAAATCTCAAGTCACCACCTCGAGATCCACATGCCGACTGAGGCAGAGCGACGCCGCCCGGCCAGCTCACCAATTGCTCCGGAGCCCTCACTTCCTGCCCTCGCGCGCGCGCGCGCACCAAAAGCTCAACTGCCGGGGTTTTTTCCCCTACGTCATCAACTTCCGCATGTGAGCTGTTCTAACCGATTTGCCAACGTACAGCGCTCAGCCAATACATTTCTAAAACTGTACTTAAAATCAAAGTAATTACACTACAGATTAAGTAACTTGTCTTCTTAGGTTTTTATATTGGTATAAACATCTTTGGTACTATTTATCATAATCGTGCAATTTCTTATGTCACAGATAAGTGATTTAACTGAATTCTTCAAGATAAAATACACAAGATTAATTGAAAATAAAATGAGAAATAGTTAATACATTATTTTTATAAACAAACATTGCCATGCTAGTTGTGTAACTGTCTTGTCTTCGTTGGTAATTTATTACTTTTCATTGTCAATTAAACATATTACGTTAGATGTGACTATATCAGCTAATGTATTGTTTATTTATCAACAGGCTATTTTGTAATGAGGGCCTTAAAGATTCCTAACTGCATCGTATTACTTCAAATGCCAGTAGTATTACAATATTTGTGCATTGCACTGTGCCTGGCACTCACCATTGTCCCTCTCTCCCCTCACCGGAAACGAACTGGAAAATCCTAAGTTGGAACAAGCCACCAACGTCGTCCTGCTCGCTGGCCTCCTGTCAGCTACAACCACACAGCAAATCTCAGCGTGGAGAATTTCTACCTATGGCCTAACTATAAATGTTGTCACCCAACTGTGTACATACATTGCTACCATAATTAATAAGATTAAAATTGTGTAACATTTAGTGCATTGGCATGGTCAATGTTTGCCGTGAACTTCATACTGTTTAATTATCAAATGCTATTGATTACCGTTATTTCTATTAGGCGGTAATCTCACAGTACCAACTGTGTAATTCCTTGTCATTACTATTTATCTAATGGCACACAACGCTGAACACGCTACTCACACGGAGGATATACAATCCAGGAATATGGAATTAACCATTGAGAAAAGAGAACTCGCGACACTACGCAAACAAAACGCGCAATTGCGCGCACAAACTCAGCAGCACCACGAACACGCAACTCAAGCTGAGAATGTGAACGGCATTTCGTCTCGCTTGCAAAATCTAAAACGTAGAAGAGCGAGAGAAAGAGGCAACATTACACGTTTTGTTACAGAAGCAAATAATTTTGACAACAACACCACAACTGATGAATTCCATTACTGTGCCGAAAGATTACGAGAGACTTTAAATAAAGTAACAGCGCTAGACGATCAAATACACGACTTGATACATAACGAGGAATATGAGGCGGACATTTTACGATGTGACGAATATATTGATGCCGCTAAACGCACGATCTGCAAGCTGTCAAGTAGAATGAACAAACAACCCGGACCACATGTCATCACCAATGACAACACTGACGTGCAGACCGTACTACCACCAACTATAAAACTTCCGACAATAAAGCTCGAACCCTTCTCAGGTGACATTGGGTCATAGTCACGGTTCTGGGAACAATTCGAACAATCAATAGATAAAAACCTGGCCCTGTCTACCACACACAAACATATATTTTTACGGGGTTACCTAGAAGAGGAACCTAAGCATTTAGTAGAAGGTTTAGCGGTTGTAGCAGAAACATATGAAGAAACGAAGAGAATACTCCAACGACGGTATGGGGACAAGAACCGTATAGTGCAAGCGCATCTAGATTATCTTGATGTTCTAAAGTCTATACATTTTGTCTCCCCCGAAACACTAAATACCTCTTTCATAGATTGCAACAAACGTATTCAAGCACTCCGCTCACTTGGAGAAAATGTAAATAGCTACGGCCGTATACTAGTGCCAAAGATATTGCGAGCATTCCCTGACGACATGTGTAAGAAATTGATCATTTACGCAAAGAGGGAGCGGCTTTCGGAAAATGATATTATTAAACTTATGGATTTCTTATCAGACGAAGTAGAAGCAGCCTTACTTACACAAAAGATTCGGGGTATATCATATAACTCATCAAGTACGATCCCGTCCGCTGCTATTTTGAATGTCAAAACAACTTCTGGAAAGACAGGACGAAATAATGTGAAGGTGAGAGAGTCCTTTTGCGTTTTATGTGAAGCAAAAGGCCACTGGGCTCAGGACTGTAAGGTCACGACGAAAGTACGCGATCGAATTGAGGTATTAAAAGCTAAAAACTCGTTGTTTCCTTTGCTTAAACCGAGGTCACACTACCAAGATCTGTCCGAAAAAACAACGTGCCTCCTGCTCAGCGTGCAAAAGGTACCACCACAGATCAATCTGTAAAGAGTTAGAACGGCCAACACCTCGATACAGTCGAGTGAATCCTCTTTAGTAGGCAGTATTTCACTGACTCCTAGAGGATACACTTACCTTCAGACAACATGTGTACGGATATGTGGCCCATCTGGGAAAACGAAACTCACCCGCTGCGTTTTGGATTGTGGCAGCCAGTCAAGTTTCATCAGCAGTTCGTTAATAGACACTTTACATTTGGAAGTTATTGATAACAAGCCGTTAGTGGTTAACGCCTTTGAGATGAATTCCGTTACATCCGGTCCTCGACGACTTGTTCAAGCAAAACTTCGAAGTATTCACTCCGACTTCGAATTATCATTCACTGCTTTTGAAAGCGCACACATATTCACTCGACTTCCGTTCCAAAAATGTTCAAATGTTCGTTAAGCTTATGGGATTTAACTACGGGGTCATCAGTCCCTAAACTTACAAACTACTTATGAACTACTTACGAACTAGGACGGCACAAATATCCATGCCCGAGGGGGGATTCGAACCCCCGACCGTAGTGGCCGTGCTGACCGTGACTGGAGCACCTCAGTCCCCTCGGCCACCGCGGCCGGCCCAACTGTTCCAAAGGAGATACAAACGTATAGTTTAGAAATTAATCTGAAACTAGCGGACCCTACAGATTGCGACGAGGACTTACCTATCGAAATACTAATAGGGGCAGAAACAAGAATAACAAATAATTTTTTTTTCCATTGCGTAACATTTCTGTTTGCGACGGCCTTGAACGTAAACTGACAAAATTGAATTAATTTTATAGTCAAGTAGGAGCGGTTGTTCATCCATTCTACCAACTTTATTTCATTTTGAAATTGCTTATACGTTTCATCTAGCCTGTCAACCTATCCGGAACATGGAAATTAAAATATCTAAGTTATTGTTTTTATTAATTTGAGTTTTCTAGAAAAGGTTAAATAATAAACACAAATAGTTTTCAATCATCCCTTTATTTCAGTAACTAGCAACATCACTTTAGTACCCGAACTCATCGTCACTAGTTACACTTCGTTAATTTTCAGATATTTCTTACAGGAGATGTCATCTGCATCTATTTTTACGTAAGTGATAAAGTTCCACCGATTGTAGGTAGGCAAGGAGCGTCTTTCTGAATTCTACCTGACATGCTGTTGATGTCTTCCTTGCAGGAGTCTCGGGTACAATAGGCCAGATAAATCCACTGTGCACTATAAATAGTTGGAAGACTAGAATAAAAATCTCATCAGCATAGGTTTCACGAAAGGAGAGTGCGGGTATTAGTGGAAGACAAGCTGGATGAAAATGAATGTGGGTTAAGGCTGTCAGGACTAGATCTATACTATGAGTGGAACAAGAATTGTATCTATGTTTTATAGATCTAGAAAAGGCTTATGACCGTGTTACTAGCAGGAAGCTGTTGTCAGTACTACAAGGTTATGGAATAAGAGGCAAACATCTGCAGGCAGTTAACTCTTTAATTTCCAAATTATGAATTATGCTTTGGAAAAATTAAAATTAAGTATTTTCTATTTTCAGTATATTGCACTAAACATCAAAATATGTTTTCAAAAATTTTTGCTCCCGCTAATGGTTATGTCATGTATTTCACGTACAACACAGACATTTGTATCGAGATATTTTATTACTTGGGATGTAATTTCGTTGATAGTTAACACTGTCAGATCACTAATGCTAGCATACATTCGCACTAAAGACAAGACAATTCACTGCTGAAATAATATAATATGAACCACACTCATGCTCACATTCACAGTCACGTACAGACGGCGACGTAACACAACCTCCAAGACGGGTGGATTAAGGGCTCAGAAGTGGATACACACTCTACCAAGTGGCAAAATGTCATACTAGAAGCATGTTGTATATAAACAACAATGTAACGTTAAGGACAGATACACTAAATACGTCGGTGTCGAGCAACAACACTGTGAATGAAAGGGTTAAAGGTCTTAATGTAGATAGGCAGGAGTTAAAGTAGACAGTAAATTGAGACCATGGTTCAGCGTAATTTCAGGGGTAAGACAAGGCTGTAACCTGTTACCACTGGTGTTCATATTATTCATGGATCATGCATTGAATACAGTAGAGTAGCAAGGTGGCATTAAAAGAGGTGAAAACAAAATAAGCAGTCTTGCATTAGCAGACGACTGACTTGTGATAGCAGATTCGATTAAAAGATTGCTATCTAATATTTCAGCGCCCCATCATTGCTATGATAAGATCAGCATCTCCAAAAGGAAAGTAATGTCTTTGGGAAAGAGATTTAAACAGATTGAGTACCAAATAGGAGGAACAAAGAACAGATGGTCAATTTGAAGTACCTAGGATATATGTTCTCACAGCTTGGCAACATAGTGAAAGAACTTGAATGAAGGTGTAGCAAAACTAATGCAGTGAGTGCATAGCCAAGATCTACTCTTTTCTGCAAGAAGAAAATCATTACTAAGACTAAGCAGTGCACCGCTGTATCTGTCGACCAACTTTATTGTATGCTAGTGAAGGCTGGGTGGATATAGGTTACCTTATTCATAAGGTTGAGGTTACAGATATGAAGATAGCAATGATGATTTCAGGTATTAATACATGGGATCAATGGCAGAACGGTGTCCATAATGAGCCGCGGTGGAGTAGCCGAGCGGTCTCAAGCGTCTCGCTGCGGAGCGCGCGGTTGCTCGCCGTGGAGGTTCGAGTCCTTCCTGGGGCATGGGTGTGTGTGTGTTTGTCCTTAGGTTAGTTTACCTAGGTTTAAGTAGTTTGTAAGCTACGGACTGATGACTAAGCAGTTAGGTCCGATAGATTTACAAACATTTGAACATTTTTGTCCATAATGAGGAAATTGAAGAAAAGCTCGGAATGAACACCATAGATGTAGCACTCAGAGCGAATAGGCTGAGACGGTGGGGTCATTTTAGACGTATTTAGGAAGCAAGGTTACCCAAAAGGCTCATGGGTTCGGCAGAAGAGGGTAAGAGGAGGTAGTCCAAGAAGAAAGTACTTAGATTCGGTGACGAATGATTCTGAAGTAAAGGGCTTAACACCAGACGGGGCAGCAATGTTAGCATTGAATAGGGTCATGGAGGAATTTTATTTGGGGTACTATGCTCCTGACTGAACACTGAAAGGCGTAATCATTCTCTAATGAAATGATGATGACGAAGATCTTTTGTTGAAGACATCCACCTGTGTTTGGAATATATTGTTCAGATTTTTGGTGCACCTTACAATCAAGTGCTAATTTGTTCGGAGTAATTCTCAACTTTCATACTACTATCTGAACAGCACAGCAGAAACACACGCTCTCACCAAAATAAAAGCCTCTGTACCATCACATAACACTGCAATCTTCTCTAAATCATTTTGTGTATCAGGAACACGTCTGTGGAACAAACTTCCTGAAAAGTTAAGAGTGATTAAATCAATTCCATACTTCAAAAGACAGCTAAGGGTCCACCTTCTCGTCACAATAGCCATCTTTTCCTTCAGTTACCAGTCTGTAGACCACTATTGTCAATTCCTCCCCCCCCCCCCCCCAAATGTTTCCCTGTCATTTCGTCAGCAGAGATCTTTACTCGTATTTATCTCCACTTCCTAACAACTACCGGCACTGTTTCAATTTTCTCCTCTTTCTATAATCTTTTTTTCTGTTTATATTAAACTTAGTTTAAATATATTAAACAATCAATCTCTATGTAAATATGTATTGACATGCAACAAAAACTACTATTGATACTGTGACTTTAGTGTTATTAATGTCATTATTATTGTTAATATTAGCATCTATTGTTGTTATTAATATTATTAATACCGTGTTTTTTGTTTCTTAAATCCTTTGTATATGTTGTTCCTGGTCAGATGTAAGAGAGGGCCTTAAACCCCTAATCTGGTCAAGTTAAATAAAAAATAAATAAGTAAATACATAATCAGCAATTAATTATTTTAATTTTACCCAAACAGACCAATATGAATAGCTACTATGATAGAAAAGGTCATCGCATAGAAGAATGTGAGGAAGCATTTCAGCAGCCTTTTAAAGCAGTTTCAGAAGCAGAAGCGCAAAACAGAGGAAAATGAAGCAGCACGCACGGAAGCTAAATGTCGCAGAGTGTGTAACAATCTATTCCTCTTACGTAGCAACGCATTTGCTTTGACCTAATGACATCAGAGCATTTCGCTTTGTAGCTCGTCACAGAGATCTTTAATTAGCTTCGGAGTGAATGTTGCCCATACACATCGCGTGGGCGAGGCAGCGAATGCGCGGCGGTTTGAGATGTGACTTTACCGAGAAGCAAGTGGCCTGTTTGAAGTGCTGTTTTACACACTATGTCCTATTTCTACATGCGTGAAGATCCGAACTGCAATGTCTACTCGTGGCAACTTGTGGTGTTACGATCCTTGTATTATGCACAGCAGGTGTTCTCACAACGAATGTAATAGTATGACACACATAGCACAACATAGCAGAGGATCATAGAGACAGCATCATATTTTGTGTTCAATTATGCTAATTGTAAGAATACCTTAGAAAAAAAATGTTTGAAAAAAGAAAAAATATATATATTTTGTAAGTGGCCGGGTTTGTAAGAATATACTCTGAAATATTGTCTTTGTATTTTATATTATTTATTTTGTTTTCCAGCTAGCTCAGTAAATGGATGAAACATGAACCTTCTCAGGGACGTGATTCTTCAGGTTAAATCTTATTTGAAGGTCTTCAACTGGTGCGAGTATTCTTACAAAGTAGTCTCACATTAAATGCTATAAAAATGATGTTCAAAGGCAAACGTTATTAATATTTCCTATTGAAGTCAATGTGGAACCTATCCTTTATATTAAAATTCTGAATATTATTCTCAGTTACGTATATCAATGAAACTTTAATTCGCCGGCCGCGGTGGCCGAGGGAACTAAGGCGCTCCAGTCACGGTCTGCACGGCCACTGCGGTCGGCTGTTCGAATCCCCCCTCGGGCATGGATATTTGCGCCGTCCTAGTTCGTAAGTAGTTCATAAGTAGTTTGTAAGTTTAGGGACTGATGACCACGTAGTTAAGTCCCATAGGGAAAAAAAATTAATTGAATGTCCAACTTGAAGTAAAATCACAAAGTATGGATTCACTATTCACTGAAGCTAAATAAAAACTATCTTTTAACTTTTTAAGATATGGCTATCAGGAAATTATTTAAAGGATTGTTATTCACTTCACACTCAGAATAATAATAATAGTCGCTTAAAATAATTACGCACTTCGTAATTTATAGCTCTTTGTAAGATACCACATTTTACCATACATTACCACGGAAGTTGGCGTAATTTTTGTATAAGTCCAGTTTGGTTCTGCAGAGCTGAAATAAAATATTATAATTTTTTTTATTATTAAGCCTTATTTTCCACCCATCCTTGCTTTATCAGTTAGGAATTCTATATTTGCCACGTAATGGCGGCGATTAATGCAATCTGTTTCGTTAGATTCTTGCTGAAACAAATGCTGATGGCGTCCTTTAGCATTTCATATAAATGATCAGGATATTTCTAATTAAAGTTCGTGCACTTATTTAATTTAATACATGTATTTTAAGACTTTAAAAATATTTAAACACATTTACAGACCTCATTACATGTTTCCTTCATTTTCATTAAAAACAATCTCGTCATCATAGATGAATCGACCAGAGCAGACAAGAGACAAGATACAACCAGATCCTACGTGACTGGCCGAGTAGCTATCGGGCATACTGAACATTATTATGCAGGAAAGGAACATCTGTGACGCACGACCTTTCATGCAATGAAAATCGCGAAGACTTGTTAAATGCAGCCCAAAGTCGCCACATTCGATTTTGATCAGTCTTAAATATATTGTCCTGAAACCGCTCCGGAGACTCTTTTTAAAATGCTAACTCGCACTTCGTCCAAGTTTTCGAGATCGTTTATTTATTTGTTTTTCGTCGCGCTATTGATTACTTTTGACGTATGTTTATGCCGCGCCCGTTTATTGAAGTGAATGGCCAAGAGTTTTTTCAATTTGCATGTGTCGCCAACGAGAGCGGTTGGCAGTATCGTAAGCACAGTGAATACTACGTTGTGAGTGTCACAGCAATGAAAATGCCAAATACGCCTGCAAGGGAAGTGTTCGAACAACCAGAAGAATGCACTCCAAAAGAGCTTGATTCTACCGAACAACGAAGAGGTAAATTAATGAACTCCTTGAGATTTGCGGAGAGTTTACTTCGTCAATTGAATCTTTGACGAGTATACTCCTCCGAGCACGTGTTGTGAAAACTCAAAATTGGTCCGAGAAGCTATCTTCAATACAATTCAAGACTTGTTGCCAGAAAATCAAATCTTCTGCGAAGAACAATTGATTGACTTCGACGAAAAAGATGAACTGCAAGAATATACTCCATGTGACAGTGGAGCCACGTAAGTATAACTTTCGCGTGGTCAGATTTACTTTTTTCACTCGCCGGGCAAATTCGTAAATTAAAACACTACCCAATTTATAGGAAGAGGAAGCTAACGACGACTACATTGCCGAAGAGTCTGATGAACGGCAGTCAGCAGATTATGTGCCTCTGTCGTACAAGCAACGAGCAGTCGTTATCGCATCACTTCATCCCAAATAAACCTTGAAAACTTTCCATAAGAATGGATTTGCTCGGATAAAGAGCGGAAGAACTCTCCGACAATGACGTAGAGGAACGTGTGTGGATGTGTAAAATCTTTGACGCAGAAACGTGCGAGCGATTGCTGGAAGCGAGACAGGATAGCGAGCAGGTGAATTTCTTGAAATATATACCATATATGTAAATTTGAAGTGATTTATTGTCTGATTATCAGCCTACAGTTTCAAGATTTCATGTTTCATCAGGATCATCTTCACCAGAATCTTCGTAGATTCAGCAGATTCACTTCTGATATGTTGGAGGAAGAGGAATGGGCATGATTGTTGAACATTAATGTTATGCACGATTTGAAAAAATAGTGCGCATGCACATCCATATCATTCATCATGTGCGCGGGGTGCTCGTCTGAATTGTTTCCGGTGTTTCTTCGACGAGTACCACCCGGTAAAATGTCCTGGCATACCGATCAATGATAATGAGTGAATGAATAAAAATATCATGTCACAATGTCATTAAATCTGATTATGTATCGCTTAATTAATGTTATTAAATCCTATAAAGTTCATTTGCTGCTCATAAATTGAAAGTATTGTGACAATAAAAATTATTTTCGAAAGATTTTTTATGAGGTCCATTTGCTGCGTATAAAATAAAAGTATTATGATAGAAAAAAATTATTTTTCAACAGTTTCGCATGAAGAGGAATATATTTGTGAGCAACGTGAAAAAAAAATGAAAGAAAGGTCCATAGGTAGGAATCGAACACTAGACTTCCAACGTGGTAATCGCGTGCTTAATACAGTGGGCCACGCTGCTATTCTTAAAATAGATGTTATGTTGCCGGTATATCTAGCACATGACGTAAATAATAAAAAAAATTAAATAAAACTGATCTCGAAAACTAGAGCGAAGTGCCATTTAGCACTTTAATCAGATAATCGGAAAGACGTCCCCCAACAACATACCGGGTGATCAAAAAGTTAGTATAAATTAGAAAACTTAGTAAATCATGGAATAATGTAGATAGAGAGGTAAAAATTGACACACATGCTTGGAATGACATGGAGTTTTATTAGAACAAAAAAAAAGTTAAAAAAATGTCTGATAGATGGCACTTCGTCTGATCAGAAAAGCAATAATTAGCGTAACAAATTAAGACAAAGCAAAGACGATGTTCTTTTCAGGAAATGATCAATGTGTGCACCATCATTCCTCAACAACTCAACAATAGCTGTAGTCGTGGAATAAAGTTGTGAACAGCACTGTAAAGCATGTCCGGAGTTATGGTGAGGCATTGGCGTCGGATGTTGTCTTTCAGCATCGCTAGAGACGTCGGTCGATCACGATAAACTTGCGACTTCAGGTAACCCCAAAGCCAATAATCGTACGGACTGAGGTCTGGGGACCTGGGAGGCCAAGCATGACGAAAGTGGCGGCTGAGCACACGATCGTCACCAAACGATGCGCGCTAGAGCTATTTCACGTGTCTAGTAATGTGGAGTGGAGCGCCCTCCTGTATAAAAATCATACGTTCCAGCAGGTGTTTATCAGCCAGGCTGGGGATGATGCGATTCTGTAACATGTCGGCGTACCTCTCACCCGTTATGGTAACAGTCACTCACGTTTTGCTGTCCAGCGACATCTGTCGGACATTTTTTGAACTTTCTTTTGTTTTAATAAAAAACCCTGTCATTCTAAGCATGTGCGTCAATTTTTTGCCCCTCTATCTACATTATTTCGTGATTTATTAAGTTTTCAAATTTATACTGACTTTCTGATCACCCGGCATTTAAAACCCACCAAAATCGAAGGTGGCGACTTCAGGTGCTCTCCTTGTAAGTGTAAATCAGATGTGGCTTACATTCAAAGAAAAAGTATCGACAGTGACTGAGAGATTTCTACCAAATAAACTAACGAAAGAGGGGGCTGACCTAAAACCGATCAGAACACGGTAGCAGAAAGAAAGCAAAAAGAATGCCAATTTTATACAGAAAAACAATCCCCCAGACTGACAATTTTTCACAGAAACTCAAAATTTAGCAGGACTTTAATATGATCTGCTTATAATAGTTTCCAAAACGAAATCCTGTCTCGTATTTTAGTTTAGAATCCTAAAAATTCTGGTCATATATATACTAGCAGCACAACAGGATCCGTCACTACGCGACAGTAATGGTGATGCTGCAGATGACAATGCTGCTAAAGCAGAATTGCTACACACAGCCTTCCGAAATTCCTTCATCAAAGCTGACGAACCACATACCCGAGAATTCGAAACAAAAACAGTTGCCAGCATGTATTGTTGTAGTGCTCTTCAGTCCGAAGACTGGTTCGATGAAACGCTTCACCATACTCTTTCCTGAGCAATCCATGCGAATCTTCTTACTGTATTCGTCTCTCGTCACCCTCTGCCATTTTTACCCCAAACTTTGCCCTGAAATGCAAAATTGATTATTTCTTGATGTCTAAGAATGTCTTTCAAAACGATCTCTTCTTTTCGTCAAGAAATACCAGAAATTTCATTTCTCCCCTATTCTGTACAGTTCATTTATTTACTCGTTCGGAATATACAAAGGAAATCATTCTTTCATCAATTACAATATCCTTATACAACTATTCTAACCATATAAGTGCTCTTATAGTACTACTCTACATTACATATTCTCTCAATCCACTTTAAGGCCGAATCACTGAGTCTGTGTACGTCTTTCAAATCACCAATCATAGCCGTGCACGTCACAAACGAGTAAATGGTCCAGTGTTTGGATTTTAACAGACTCACATTCAGAGCTGTCTGACAGGCCTCATTTCTTCATTAGTTGCTTACATCTGTCGATACTTCTTCTCACGCGGTTCAAAGGTGCCCACAGTTTTCTTGGAAGACTGAATTCTCCGATCTTCTTGTTGGGGTCGTCCACCAAATTGCAGTTCTTGTGTGCACTTGTACCCCATAGCTCTTTCCAGACTGTTTTCAAGTCTTGAAGCTCTTCGCCGGTTTTCCAAAAGGCTGTCCTGGATTTAAGCCTGTTTGTAGCTGTTAGATCTTCGTGGATAGGTAGGTCCAGGTTGCCTAGGATTTTTTGGATGTCGTTAGGGCTAGCTATGATCGCCTGATTTCAGGGGGCTCTATGGTGGCAAGGACAGGCGGGTGGCCCTGAGTACCCGAGATTATTCGCATCGTCTCCCTCAGCTGGACGTCCACTTTAGCTACGTGTGCATTTATCATCCAGACTGATGGCCAATATTCAGCTACGTTGTAGACAAGAGCTAGTCCTGATGTCCTCAAAGTGCTCGCTCCACATCCCCATGTCGTTCCCGCTAGTTTCGACAGGATAGCATTGCGGGATTTTAGTTTCTGCTTTATGTGCTCTAGATTTGATGAGGAAGTATTGTACGGGGTTTTATACAGTTTTGTAAAATTTCGTACATTTTGTGATGAATACAAACCGAAGGGGTGGGTTTGTATACATGTTGATATGGGGAGGTAGTTATGTACACATTCATACAAACACAGTTCCATACACACGAACACTGCATAAACACGCAAAACTGAATACTCATCATGCATTTCAACAGTAGTAATTAGAGCTTTCTTCGTGGGATCATGAAGGCGGTGTAACACGTCCGTTCTATAGTGGAGCCCTGAACATCTTCCGTGCCATCGTGTTGCCCTCCGGTGTGCTAGATGTCATGATGGATCAGGGGTTCCTGGGGTGGGGGGGAGGGATGGGTTACCTGTCTTTGGGCTATCTTCTTTCTTAAGTTCCAATTTCTAGTCTTTTTCTACCTTTCTCACTACTCCTCTTTTACGGAGCACCTGCCTTTTTAGTCCCCTTTCCATGTTGCTTAAGATTCTATCGCTGAGACCCTTCTTATTTCTGTGTCATATTTTTCCTTTTATAACCCTCATTGCATACTTCTGACAGGATTTGCCTGAGATTCAGATTTCAATCACTACACATACACACGTTTGAACTCACGCAAACATTTCTTACGCACCTGTTACATTTTTACACATAATAACAACCGTACAATTAATACACACACATACAGGTAGTTACTAAATATAATGGGGACACTGGAATGGATTTGGATTATGATAGTTGTTAGATGAAGATATTAGGTGTGTCTCAAGCAGGAGAGAGAGATAATTACTCTTAGTTAGCATCTGTTATATGTTTTATTTGATAATATACTCAACTTGTTAGTAGGGGTTGAAGCAAGTGTAGTTATATAGTATAGTATGCACTCCAATTGAAGAGACTGATCAGTGAGGATAGTGTCTGGAACTAGAATAATACCGAATGGGAAGGAGGAAGCTTGCCTACATAGCGGAACCAAATGACAGGTTCTTTGTTGGCTGTTTTCAATGCACGTTCCTCGCATTTTCCCTTGTAGAAAGGTGCTATAATCGGCGTAATGGGCTCCCCATATCTACACCATCTGTCTGTTCATAGAAATCATCGTTCCATTTGAAATACGAGTTCGTGAGGCAATATTTGAACAGATCTGCAATGTCGGGAGGAAAAATGAGACTGGAACCATTGTAAACTGGGATACCACATCTAAACTAACTAATATGTACTCTAGCTTGGCCAACATGTCATTTAATTTACTTATAAAATGTCCCGAATTCTTGATATAGGAATTTGAGCAGCCCAAATCCGCTCGTATTATTGTTGTCAATTGGCAGTCAAATAGGTAGGCGAAGGAATATGTTCAAATGTTTGTAAATCTATCGGACCAAACTGCGTGGTCATCAGTCCGTAGCTTACAAAATACTTAAACCTAGGTAAACTAACCTAAGGACAACACACACACACACCCATGCCCCAGGGAGGACTCGAACCTCCACGGTGAGCAACCGCGCGCTTTAGACCGCTCGGCTACTCCCCCGCGGCGCGAAGGAATAGCACTAACAATAGGTCTCAGAGAGGGAGGAATATTTTCCTTTTCTTTGTGGACCTTCGGCAACCAATAAAGTACGGCGGTAGTGCGAATGAATTGCACAGATTTTTTTAACAGTGTTCGATCGAAGACTTTTTTTATTAACTGTGTAATAGTTCTAAGAACTTTGCGAGTGGGATCTTTACTAAGTTTCCCATATGTCTGCGGATCTAACAATTCCTTAATGTTTCGGTGGTAGTCATTCACAACCACTGTACAATTTCTCAATTTCTTTTGTCAGCGGGAAGAATGATAATAACTATCGTTCTCATTCAGGCTTTTTATAAGCATTTTTCTCGCCCGTTGCTTAATTCATTTTTATGTTGCTTCGCGCGAGCCAATACTGTAACAGTTTCTATACGTATGTTCTCAGCTGTAACGTTGTCTAAATTGCGTATACCGACTTCTACATTGGCTATAAATTTCTCTGTAGACACAACTCGCAGACTAATGGCAAAATCCCCATCCTCTGGCAAGCACCGATCTCTCATGTTTAGATAACAAACGTCCCGATAATGATTGATGGTCAAATGTACCTTGTGTATAGATAATTTATAAAACTGAAAATATAACTGCCTAGTATCAAAGGTATAATCTTTTGTATTTTTAATGTTATTTTACATGTCCGTCTATAATATGTATACTGTTATTGCAAATGACTCGTAACCGTTCATGTTGGTTTACAATAATATTCATCTGAAAATGGTCTATATAGACTGAAACCGGTCATGAAATAAAAACAGTTTTGTACCTGGACTGATTTAATTTCAATGTTACCTGTTATATCAAGATCGCCGTTTTTCTGCATTATGCTTTCTAAAATTACTCAAACAGGTTTTACCCTGATTTGTATGTGGTACCGTCAATACGTTCTGAGACTTACCGCCCTGTAGTGCCCTATAGAGCATAGGTGGCGCAGTGGTATGGTGCAATTTCCTGGAAGAAACAATTAAGCACACTGGAAGCAGACGTACGGTTGTTGACCTGACGGTGCCGGTCGCGGTGGCCGCGGGGACTGAGGCGCTTCAGTCACGGTCTGCACGGCCACTACGGTCGGGGGTTCGAATCCCCCCTCGGGCATGGATATTTGTGCCGTCCTAGTTCGTAAGTCGTTCATAAGTAGTTTTTAAGTTTAGGGACTGGTGACCCCGTAGTTAAGTCCCATAGACTATACACACAAACATGACCTGACGGTGATATGAATGCACCAGTCCGACCTTGGTACGTCACAGTTCGAGCAACTGGCAAACATCAAGTTGTGCCAGAAATTAGCAAAACCGTTGCCCAAACGTTTGAAATGTTGCAGCAGGCGTACTGTCAGGACTCATTGAGTCGTTGTGTTGAGTTTAGGTGGTAACGACGTTTGGTGTGAGTTTGGAAATTGATGTGTATGCTGTTTATTCACGAACAGTTCGAACAGAACGCAAGATCCAGGACGTTGCATAGTTCGTTCGTGGTGACTGCTACCAATCGGTAGACGCTCTCGCTGCAGCAGTAGAGGTCAGCCATGGTACTAGCCATAAAATTATGACAGACGACATGTCTAGTGTTACCCATCACAGTGTGCCAAGAATCTCGCAAGACCAACGTGATGATCAATTGACGAGTTGTGGGCACCTCATCGGTTGTGCGGAGGATCATTCGACGTTTCTCAACGGATAATAGCTGGAGACGAAACATAGTGTTTTCTTTACGGTCCGCCACTGAAACGGCAATCAGCTACCTGGAATGCAGCAGCGTGTGAAACATTCATACTAGTGTGGGTGCCTAACCTCCAGGCGACAGGTGTCTGAACATATTGATTAGCACGTAGATCACATTAGTAGAAGAAAAATACACGTTGTAGTCAGATCACAAACTATAGTTCCCATACATTTCGTAGTAAATGATCCACTTATTGATTCGTTAGTGTATGATATTGGTACATGTGAATGTTATAAAGGAGCTAACCAAATTTTTAAATTTAATATTACACTTTTCTCTCTTGTTATACGATTATCAACTGTGGGGTTTTTATTAACTTCCTAACCAAATTTATTTTGAAAGTCATATGCGACATGACATTTATATATACAAAGTGTTACAAAAAGGTACGGCCAAACTTTCAGGAAACATTCCTCACACACAAAGAAAGAAAATATTATCTTTTGTATTTTTAATGTTATTTTATATGTCCGTCTATAATATCCGGAAACGCTTAATTTCCATGTTAGAGCTCATTTCAGTATTTTAGTATTTAGTACTGAGGCTTCATTCCAACGTGATCAAATTGTAAATTTTATCATGTGTGGGCTGACGAGAATCCGCACACAATTGTGCAATCACATCAGCAACACAGATTTACTGTGAACGTTTGGGCAGAAACTGTTGGTGATGTCTTGATTGGGCCTCATGTTCTTCCACCTACGCTCACTGGAGCATGTTATCATGATTTCATACGAGATAGTCTACCTGTGCTGCTAGAACATGTGGCTTTACAAGTACGACACAACATGTGGTTCATGCACGATGGAGCTCCTGCACATTTCAGTCGACGTGTTCGTACGCGTCTCAACAAGATTCGGTGACCGATGGGTTGGTAGAGGCGGACCAATTCCATGGCCTCCACGCTCTCCTGACCTCAACCCTCTTGACTTTCATTTATGGGCGAATTTGAAAGCTCTTGTCTACGCAACCCTGATACCAAATGTAGAGACTCTCCGTGCTCGTATTGTGGACGGCTGTGATACAATACGCCACTTTCCAAGGTTGCATCAGCGCATCAGGGATTCCATGCGACGGAGGGTGGATGCATGTATCCTCGCTAACGGAGGACATTTTGAACATTTCCTGTAACAAAGTGTTTCAAGTCACGCTGGAACGTTCTGTTGTTGTGTGTTTCCATCCCATGATTAATGTGATTTGAAGAGAAGTAATAAAATGAGCTCTAACATGGAAATTAAGCGTTTCCGCACACATGTCCACGTAACATATTTTCTTTCTTTGTATGTGAGGAATGGCCGCACCTTTTTGTAACATTTGTAACACGCTATATAACACCGAATTTGGTATAAAACTGAATCATTTGTAAGGATTTTATGTCAGTACAAGCTTCTGGATAGTTACTTACTTTTTTTTTTTTTTGCCGAAACTCCCTTTTTGTGTCTTATTAATTTCTTAAAATTCATTGAAAACGATTTCCTTACGCATGTTAGACACTTCGACAATCATTTTAAGTTCTTCCATCAAAATTGTTATATTTATTAACAAATATTGGTGGATATGAGGTTTATGGTCGAAAGGTTATGTGTTCTGGGGTTATTTTAACATTTGATGTTGCAGAGCGTTGGTAGGGTGCACACACAGTCGATTGTTTTGTTTGGGCATTGTTTTGTTCTGATGTTCTCCCCACTCTAAGTTGCATCTTGTTCCACCCATCTAATAAATATATCGTCAATAAGGTCATCTGTATCCAGCACCTCCATGTGAGCCAACCTTCCTATCCCCGTCCCCTAGTTCCTACCACAGAGCGTGATTCGGTGTGCGGCAATCGGATGAAGGTTGTGTGAATGTGAAGTGTGCCTGTGTAATTGCGTGAATGTTCTTTTTTCTGAAGAAGGTCTTGTGAAAGGTAGTGGTTCTTTTTTTACAACTTACGTCTCAATTTTCTCGTCTCTCTTATGTCTTATTTCTTTTGATGACAGATGTGATGTGTAACGGCAAGTAATAATTTTATTATTCTTATTTTCTGATTTCTGCATTCAGTAAGGGTTTGGGACAGATGTGTTCACTGATTTAATTGTTTGAGTAATTCAGTCATTTCATTTCTGTGGTTACTCACGGCACTGGCGAGCGAACTTCTGGTTTATACAAAATACATTCACTACGAATCGTTAAATATATCGTTTACTACGAAATGTATGGGAAATATGTTTGTGAGGAGGGCTCATTACAACACGCAATTATGCGTTGTCAGATTCATCTGGACACTGATGGGCGCCATATTGAGCCCCATTTGTAGCCGTAATGAGACAGGTATGTACAGGTAAGTACCGGAATGATGTATGACAGCAGAATGTTAAAATTGTGCCAATTGATTGTTGATTATTTATCTTCCCCGTGCCCTTGGAACTAATGCTAACAATTTTGGTACTGGCATGGTAATTACGTTCCGTTTTATAAGGTGTTAAATAGTAAAAGTTTATTTGTAACCACCTGGTGTCTCCTGTGACAGTCTGGTCACAGGAAAGAAGAAAGGTTAAGTCTTAACAACCCGTTGACAGCGTTGTCAGTAGCGTCGGAGCACAAGCTACGATTGCTTTGGTAAGGATGAAGGAAATTGACCATGCCCTTTCACAGCAACCACCTCGACATCTGCCTAGAGTGATTTATGAAAATCACCTATCCGGTCGAGAAACTTCTTACCTTCATTCCAGTAGCCCTGAAGAAACGTCAGTGCTGCTCCAGTTCTTGTTTTATTTCGGATTTCAGATGTTTCGGCCTCCATACTGTAAGCTTTGATTCACCTCTTCGCACACTGGTGACAGAAATCGTATTACCTCATGGCGCGATCATATATTGCTACATACACGTAAGACACCTGTATTAATAAAAGCAATAGTCGAATACACCCTCATAGCGTACTGATTAGAGCTATAAAACGGAACAAATTTGTCGATGTTAGCACCACTCTTTCGCTTGACGTAAGAATCTGGAAATTTCCGAATCAACGTCTTAGTATGTAGAGCCACTTACTGACACAACAGATCTAGCGTGTAATTGACTGCGTTATTTGCTAAGCTGTTATAGTTATCCCAGAAAAACTAAACAATAGACAGTGGTGCTGCTCCAATTTGTATCTCCGGAAGAATATCAGATTGCCCCACAAGGCGGATGTAGGGAAAAGGCCACTTGTTTACAAAAATAATGAAATTTTTCTTGCAAAATGAGCAACCAGACACAATTGTGCTAAATACTGTAACGTTGAAAAGATTTTTGCAAAATACGCAACCAAAACTATACATATTTAGTATGACAGAAAAATTCGTTTTACAACGTCTGATATATGAAGATCTGTCGAGACGGAAAATCTAAGAGGTGATAGGTTGAAATGTTGAAATCCTCTGTTATACGGGAGGTGGATGAATCATAATGGCCCCCAGCGTAACGTTTCTAATTTGCCAAATCACAAAAATCTTCAAATGTTTGTCAATCTGAGGAAGTGAAACTGAGGAACCAAACAGCAATAGTTATTGGTCCCTGGACTAACAAACTACTGAAACTAATTGGCTGTATTAAGAGAGTCATGGTTACTATCGTCACCTGCTCAAACGAGGCATTGATCAATTTAAAAGAACCATAGTTACAATCACCAAATGCGCCAATGCGTCATTGGCTATAACAGTAAGTGCGGTGGGACAGGGTATGGGCGACGATAAAATTGTCATTTAAGTCCGTACTGGTTTAGTAAAAGTTGCAAATGAACGCCATTTAAAAAAAATGTTTTAACTAAGTCTCAGTTGGTTGTTATGCAGTTGTTGACTCTGTTTTCTGTTACCTAGCAACACTATCTGTCAATTTTGGCCGTGAAAATGATCAACTTCGTTCCCAAGTTCCCGCACCACCGCCGGCACAATTAAAAAAATGAAGTATTCTCTTCAATAAAATATAATAAAGTAAGAGGTACAAGCGGGGCAGGAGAACTAATTTTTATCTGTCACTGTAATTCACTTTCAAGATCAGTCACAAGCACCGTAAATTGATATCAATCATTTTAAACTCACACATCGAAGTTCACTACCTGCTAAACTTGAAGTTTCGTATCAATACTTAATGTACTTGATCTTGCCACAACTGAAGATAAGTCAATGTTAAAATTTAGTAAACCATTCAGTTGTCTTCTTGACGAAGTTAAATACTTTCAATAAATCAGACTCATCTTCCTACAATAAAAACAAACACTTAATAGAACAAAGCAAACTCAAAACAACTTTCAAAATAACACATCTATATTTATTGCTGTCTAATATAATATATTTCAGCAGAGCAATGCTCGTATGAAACGTCAACTCATAACAACAGATAATAATGAAGTAACATTTTATTTTTCTCTTTGCAAACGATCGACACGCAGCAATAGAGAAGACGCAGCCGAATTCGTAGCCCAGTAGCCGTCGGTTAAATGTCGATAGTGACCAGATATAGCAATCTTGGCTGCGGCGGCGACGACACTGTCCTCGATCATACATGAAACAGAAAGGAAAGAAACAAAAAACATTTTAAGTACGACATCATGGCATTACAACAATTATACACAAATATATACAATTTAATAGTATTTAATACAACAATTAATTTTTTATTCGTATCCTGCGATACAGGGATGATGCAAGAAAGTAGGACTCTTCAATGTTTGTCCCACTACATAGTCATAGCTACCATCTAGCTCCACCTGCTCAAACGTGGCATTGGCTACCTTAAAAGAGGCATAGTTTCAATGCACACACCATAGGTGAACCTATATTAAAGGGAAAGTTTGAACTAGCTCTGAAGAAATTAAAAATCAACCAAGCCCCTTGTATAAACAATATCCCAGCTGAACTTCTGAAATCTGGAGGAGGAAAACTGAATCATGAGTTGTATAACCTTCTGTGCAACATGTACGAGCAGAGCAAAAGTCCTACAGATTTTGATAATAACATTATGATCCCCATTCAAAAGAAGGCAAATACTACGAGATGTGAAAATTGTAGGACGCTCAGACTAGTTGTTCACGCCTCTAAAATATTAACCTCAATTATCCTAAAAGTGAGAAGTAGAATTGCTCAAGCAAAGGATGCTTTTAACAAGAAGAAAAACATCTTAACATCTAAGAGCATCAGCCTTGAAACCAGGAAAAAAGTTTTTAAATCATATGTGTGGAGTGTGGCATGCTATCAATGTGAAACACGGACTCTCGGAACAGAGCAAGAGCAGAAGCTAAATTATTTGAAATGTGGTGCTACATACACATGCTCAAAATGAAAAGCATCGACAATGTCACAAAGGAAGTGGTTCTGGAAAGAGCAGGTGAGAAAAGAAGCTTCTGGAGTTTCGTTGTTAAAAGGAGAGTGCAATTTACAGACCATCTATCAAGACATATGAAACACAATCATAGAGGGATATGTCGAGGGAAAAAGACCAAGAGGAAGACCACGCCTGAGGTAAAAGGATCAAATCGTGAAAGATGTGGGATGTAAGACCTATAAAGAAATGAAAAGTGGAGAGACTTGCATAATCGACAAGCTGCCATTGTAGCTGTTGCAAACTGCTGTGGCGTAAAGTCAGCGCCACACGCCAGACGCAAGAGAACGATCATGCAGAAGGCAGCAGATGACCGGCAGCCAATCACACGCCGCTCATCCTGGAGGGAGAAACAGAGAAGCGCCTCTACAAATTGCTGTATCTAGGCCCACATGCGTCTGGAAGAGCCCATCTGAACTCGGCTCCGAAATAGTCAGTCACTAGGACTCAGCGCAGCTAGCATCGTACAGAAGACGACGCCGCGAGAAGCAAGATACTTGATAGACGTCGAGTATATTGTATTCTTCAGTAAATAAAACTTGCATTACTAATCAGTATAGCGATTTTAGATGTCAACGCATCGCAAGCGTCCTGAATAGAACCTTTCCTGAAAGGTCGGGAAGGACAAAACACAAACCAATCCTTCGAGTGACCACTACAGAAGAAGAAAGTTTCAATCACCAAATGTGGCAATGATTCTTTGGCTACAGCGAGAGGATCATAGATACTATCACCATCTGCTCCAACCAAGCATTGGCTACCTTAACCCTCGCATGATGCCTGGCGTCTTTTTAGACCCAAGGCTTATTTAACTGTAAATAAACAGTTGTAATGTGGGTGTAGACAACTCATCCCTCAGATACGCTATCCTCGGACATTTTATTATGTTTGTATGTCATTTTGCAGTACAACAATTCAAAATGTTTGCACTGGGGTCAGAAAATACCCCAGGTATACAATAAGTGATTTTCAGTGTCATATATAAATTTTGTTACGAAAATAAATCTTGGCAACAATGTACCTTATAAACTGACATTCATTTGTACATTGTTGTAAACAATGAATAGAAAATACAATTACGTGCACTGTTACGACAAATTCACAGTTTGGAATTGAGCTCTGTGCAAAGAAGATGTGCTGTTATAGTTTATTCGTAATGGCTGGTGATATACTTTTTGCAAGGGGTTACAGTCTCAAACAGGCTTTGACAGATTTACAGAAGACTGACAGTGATAATGAATCAATTTTTGGAAACGAAGATGATAGCAATTCTGATGGAGATATGATAGAGGAAGATGTACAGGTCGGAGGTGAAGTGGATGTGTGTGACTGTGAAGAAGATGATAATGGCATTCTGGTAACTAGTACATCTACTTTTGTGTCTAGAAGTGGACAGATAACATACAACAAAGTACCACCTGATGTGAGCAAGCAGGTTTCACTTGAAACTACGCATATTCCACGTCACCTAGGACCACAATTACAGACAAGGGCAGACTGTTTCAGACTTTTTATCAACAATCACGTGCAGAGTGTAATAGGAATGCATACCAATAATCATTCAAAAGGTAAAAATATTATGTACCCAACTCTTGAACGCGGGATTGAACTTGATTGACACTGAGGGCGATAGGAGTGTATTTATGATAAAATTCCATGTAAATGATATTACACATAATACTAACAAATTACAGTATTAGTACATAGTCTGTGGGGTATGAATATTTTGTGTTAAAATAATTTTTGGAACCAAACAAACTACACAAAAGATGTATTCATATTTGAAACAAATGTAGTAAGTAATTACAACTTATATGTAAATTAATTATATGAAGAAATTGCGAAGTTGTAATATTAACTTTGTGCATATGTTTCTCAATAAATTATATTTACTTTTGATAGACATATTTCAATTTTTATCTGCATAATGTCGCTTGAATCACTTTGGGGTCAAAAAAGACCCCAGGCATATAATACGTTTTTCTAGAGCTGATACAATGCGAGGGTTAAGAGAGTGATACTTATTATAGCCACCTACTTCAATACACACACTGTGGCACTCTGGAATAGTCACATCCATCAGTACTATAAAAGAAACATTCTCTGAAGAAAGTATCATTACATGAATGATGGTCCCAGAGTGTAATGAACAGAATTTTGGCGGAATTGGCAGCCACGGAACAATGTCAAAACACCGGCCGAAATATGTTCCACTACGTGGCACACATATAGCCCGCACCAGCTGATCAAACGCGCCAGCTACGCGATGCTTTGACAGGCGACTCGTGTGCAGTGAGTTTGCCTGAATATGGAACAATGCGACGCGCTCTGCGCCGACGCGTTTTACATTCCATTCCTGAATATCCCAGCGTTTCTCGCTGTTATCATAGCACTGCATTTTTTTTCATTTATTTCATCCCTATTGATTCATTCTATTTATTTCAATCAAATTATTTTACCGAAATTTTTGATGTAGATGCCGAAATCCTACAAGGGTCCTGAGTGTTCCACAGCGTATGAATATTTGCATTTTAAATTAGCGGAAAAACGATGGAGGAGGAACAAATGTAATTACCCTGGGTGCAATAGGGCACTGAAATATTCTAATAGGCAAACTGAAAATTTGTGCTGGAACGGAACAACATAAGTCGAACCCGCTTCAGTCCAGCGATCAATTATAAATAGCGGCACATGTAGATCATATCTTATTGGTTCTGTATTGTAGACTGAAACTAAAGAAACTGCAAAAAGGTAGGGAAATAAAATGGATAAATTGACGGCTTATGAAGTTCTTTAGAATTTGAGACATTCAGAGGGAGCCTCAGGCAACAATTGATGGAAATGTAGGGACGTAATAATACAGTGAAGACAGCAGAGGTCCAAATAGGTACAAACGCACGGAATCTTATAAATATAGGTCTGCGCGGATGCGGATATTCGCAGTATTCCTTACTTTGCGGCTAAAATTGTGAGCGACGCGGATTTACGCTTATTATATACGGATAAAGAGAGAGGTATCTGCCCACTGCCCAGTACCACAGGCTGTGGCAGTACGTCTGTCGAAATGTTAACTGAAAACTACAAGCCTGTGGATATTCTTGGAAGTTTTGCAGGGCCCAGGTAGAGCGGAAGTCTGTTGTCCTCATCCCCTGGCAACAGCGGACGTATACACGGTTTCTTACTCCGACGAGAGGAGTCCCCGATCTGTGGGTCGCAGGAATATCGGATTGAACAGGGTACAAATGTATCACGTGACACATCGAAACCGGAAGTTAGTTGCATATCGTTGAATGGAAGCGTCAGCGTTCATACGAAGGAGGGTACAATAAAGGGAGACATACCTGCATGCCAAAAGGTGAAGCCATCACTTCGTGCCGCGGTGGAGTAGCCGAGCGGTCTAAAGCGTCTCGCTGCGGAGCGCGCGGTTGCTCGCCGTGGAGGTTCAAGTCCTCCCTAGGGCATGGGTGTGAGTGTGTGCTGTCGTAAGGTTAGTTTACCTAGGATTAAGTAGTTTGTAAGCTACGGACTGATGACCACGCAGTTTGGTCCGATAGATTTACAAACATTTGAACTTTTTTTTCATCACTTCGTATAAATACAGCTGTATATGTACAGCTCATTTACGAGAAGTAAATATTGATAAACCGTCGTTGTCCTGTGTTTGAGTATGAGACGGTGTAGTTTCTTGTATTTTCCCGTCATTTTTGGCTTACATGCACTCTTACTTTGTGTGAGTTAATTCCCTGTTTGAGTCAATTGGAAAATTGTTTGCCGTTTTGTAAAGAATTCTGTCTGCTAGCAACTGAGCGGCCAAGGGTATAAACAAGAACCTGTCAACCATTGAGCAGTAACAGCGTCAATTATTTACTTCATGTTCAGCACCAAAAAGTATTCTCGTAATTCAATAGGATTCAGCTAATATTATTTGAAAACCGAATCTCATAGAAACACGGGAATACATTTTTGCGCTGACCATGAAGTAAATAATTAATGCTGTTCCTGCTCTATGGTTGATACGTTCTTGTAAGTAACCTTGTCCGACAAGTAAATGAGTTACTCTCGTTCTCTTCCTGCACCTGCAAACATAACTGGAAGGGGTAATCACAGCTCTTAGTTTTTCGCACAAGTCCCTCGCACTGTTCCTCACCACAGGCTACGAAATTTGTCACTTCGTCCTTCGAAAGCAAATCGAATTCCCTACAAAACGGCAAACAATTTCCCAAAGCAACAAAAATGGAATTAATTCGCACTAAGTATCATTTCCTATTATTACACTAAAGGGAACAGTATACAGCCTTGATAGGGTTCAATACTTACGGAATGCTCAACATCTAAAAATCCTTTTGGTTTCTGATGCACATTGAACTTGGAAAATTTGTTAATCTTACGTGTATTCAGAATTCCCTAAGTCCTCCAATGTTTTCTCTGAATGCATTCTTCACTTTTATTTATTTAAGTTAGGGAATAAGTACGCGCCAAAAGCACTGAGCTCAATGGTAAATAAAACCTACTTCGGTAGGTCACTTCCGGTTTTGGTGAGTCACGTGATACGTTACTGCCCTGCTCAATCCGACATTCCTGCCACCCGATGTGTGGAACCGGTGGCGTGCCGATAACTGTACGTCACATTTTAAGTGTGCTTTATTTGATGCTGAGAGGGTCATTGCGCACCTTGGTGTGGATATGGCGGCTATTTTAGGTAATGATGAAACGAGTGTGAGTAAAGTTTTAAAATTTTGTGAATTGTCTCATCTCTGGCTAAACGTTTAGACTGGAGGTTTTAATATGTTGTTGAATGGCTGTCTCATCCTTTTTTATCGCCGTGGTCAGCTAGCCATGGTCATATGATTATTTGCTTTCATGACCCATTCGAAATTTCCTTGGGGTAATCTTTTCCTCTTCACCTCTAATATTTACTATTTGTATTTCACGTCAGTTGCTCGTGTTACCAACTGGATTGCTCTCGTTTATTTTATTTTGTTTGCTCACACCCCTTGCTTCTGAACTTTTTAAAATTGTCAGGGACCTGAAGACCTAGCTGTGAAGCGCCTAAAACCCCATATCCTATCTATCCCTAACAAGGACCTGCGCCTAATCCGTTTACGCGACCGTATCTTATTTGCGGTCTGTCAAGTGCTTTCTGGGTGGCAAACCAGCCCACTGCCCACCAGAGGTGGCATGCCAAATTTTCTCTGCCTTCAGTTAGCACTTTGTAGTGACCGAGCGACATCGTATATCGTAGTGAATACAGTGACAGTTTTTTCTTAGAATTAACACGACATCAATGGTTAATGATCGTGTAAAGTAAAAATAGGTGATTTGACATTAGTGAAGGAAAACAGATTGAAATCAATTTTGGTAAAAAAAAAAAAAAAAAACTTGAATACGTGTTTGGTGCAAGGAAAACATCGATATAGTGGCCTGTTTAGCGTGTGAAATAGTATATTCTTGCACTGAAGACAAAAGTGGAACTCAAAATATGCTGAAACATTCGTATGAAACAGGACAAAGTAGTGTAATTACTTATTTAAATACCAATACAGATGCAAAAGTTCCTGAAGTTCAGCAAAATTTGAAGACAACCGCGACCGAAAACCTTATGATTCTTGTCAGAAAAGACATTTTACCGTTCGAAGTTGCGTGTAGGTCTGGGTTTCTCGAGACGGCACAGTTTCTTATTTATGAAAAGTACGGTGCAGTGAGTGCTAGAACTGCTACCTCATCCAACCACCATATCCAGAAATTGAAGGAAACAGCCGAGCGTCTGCGTGAGACTGTCACTAAAGTCACGTGTTCATGAAGACTGGAGGGTGAAGATTGAATGGTGAATACACAGACTGTATTGGAAAAGTGCTGGACAAGTATGGGGTAGAAACCATTTTCAGACCTACAAGGAAGATAAAAGATCTGCAAAAGATGTACGACATCCGCTGAATACACCAGGTGTATATACAATTCCCTGCAGCTGTGGTTCAGTCTACATTGTAACTACAAAAAGAAGCGTCAATACTCGTCTAGTCGAACATAAAAGGAATTGCCGTCTGGGTCACACGGAGAAATGGGCCGTAGCGGAACATGTATACCAAGAAGGCAACCATGAAATTAAATTTAATGAGACTAGTGTCATCTCAAAAACTTCGCACTATCATGCGCGCACATATAGAGAAGCAAGCGAGATATATAAACATCGCAATAATTTTAACAGAAAAGAGGAAGCTGTTAAATTAGACAGAATTTGGACTTCTGCTTTACACCAGCGGAATGACAATCGATTCTTCCCTGCCAAGAATGCTTTACACCAGCGGAATGACAATCGATTCTTCTCTGCCAAGAATGTTGGCAATACCAGAGATAGTGTCGTAGCCGACGTCACGTGATGTCTTGTGGTACCCTCTACATTGCCTATATATGCGGCGCTCCCTCAAGTTCTCATCGCAGTTCGCCACTCTACCTCTGAAGATGTCTTCCGCAGCCGGAAGTTTTAAATGACGTTGACGCCGACCGTGAAAGTTTACATTGTATTAGGAAACAGTGTTGTTACAAACATTGTTTAAGAATAGTTACCTTTTCCAGTGCCCTTCGACTTCTTCTTTCTTTTGTAGGAAGACAACAATGATGTCTTTTTTTTTTTTTTTTCTTTTTTTTTTTTTTCTTTGGTTCGTTGATTCCACGGCCGACGCCACTCGCGACCCACTGCCAAGCATCACTTTTTTTGGTTTTCATGTGGTAATTATTGTCTTTTTGGTCCCACAGTTCCCGCCTTTGTCCATACAGCTCTATGAGGTTCTCACTTTGCTTCCGGTCGCACTGCATAACGAGGACACCTACGCGAGAACGCACGACCTGTCACCGCGAATTGACGCACTTATTGCGCACTTACCGCGCCCGCCAGCCGAAGTCCCGTCTAACTGAGTGCGCGCGAACGCGTCGCTCCCTTTGATGTACCGACAACAGCCGGAACACTGCGATTCGCCGTCCACACTGGACGCGCACACCCACGCACAGCAGGTTTGCGCAGCGCGGCGCGGCACGGCGCGCTCAGTGTGGACCCGCCTTTAGAGCGCTGAGCCATTCTACTGTGCCAGACATTTTCTAATACAACTGTAATATGGCAGCTAGCTCTCAGGGTAGAAAAATATAAGGGGATGCGCACGAGTAAGAAAAACAATCCTATAGTGTTCGAATACAGCATTAGCAGTGAGCTTCTTGATGCTGTCGCGTCGTTCAAATATCTAGACGTAGCATTGCAGAGCGATATGAAATGGAACGAACCTGTAAGGACAGTTGTGACTAAGGCGGACAGCCGACTTCGGTTTATTGGGAGAATTTTGGGAAGATGTACTTCACCTGTAAAGGAGACCGCGTATAAAACGCTTGAGTGGGGATCGTTGGAGGAAAGACAACTTTCTTTTCGTGAAATTCTGTTATGGAAATTTAGAGGGCCGGAATTTCAGGCCAATATCGTTGACATCAGTTTCATGTAGAATTTTGGAGCATATTCTCAGTTCGAATATAGTAAATTTCCTTGAAACGAAAAAGCTTCTTTCCATGAATCAGCACGGGTTTAGGAAACATCGTTCGTGTGAAACACAGCTTGCTCTTTTCTCACATGACATCTTGCGAGCCATGGATGAAGGGCAACAGGCGGAATGTGTTTTTCTCGACTTCAAAAAGGCGTTCGACGCGGTGCCACACTGCAGACTGCTAACGAAGATACGAGCTTATGGAATAGGTTCACAGATTTGTGACTGGCTAGAAGACTTCGTAAGTAATAGAACGCAGTACGTTGTTCTCGATGGCGAGTGTTCATCAGAGACGAGTGTATCGTCAGACGTGCCCCAGGGGAGTGTGATAGGACCGCTATTATTTTCTATCTATATAAATGATCTGATGGACAGATTAAGTTGTAATTTGCGGCTGTTTGCTGATGATGCTGTGGTGTATGGGAGGGTGTCGTCTGTAACTGACTGTAATAGCATACAGGATGATTAGACAAAATTTCTAGTTGGTGCGAAGAATGGCAGCTAGCTCTCAATGTAGAAAAATGTAAGAGGTGATGCGCATGAGGAGAAAAAACAATCCCATAATGTTCGAATACAGCATTAGCAGTGAGCTTCTTGATGCTGTCGCGTCGTTCAAATATCTAGGCGTAACATTGCAGAGCGATATGAAATGGAACGAACATGTAACGACAGTTGTGAGTAAGGCGGACAGCCGACTTCGGTACATTGGGAGAATTTTGGGAAGACGTACTTAAACTGTAACGGATACCGCGTATAAAACGCTTGTACGACCACGTCTTGAGTATTGCTCAAGTGTTTGGGACCCGCAGCAGATCAGTTTAAAGGAAGACATAGAGGCGGTTCAGAGGCGAGCAGCTAGATTTGTTACCGGTAGGTCCGACCAAGTTTTACCGAAATGCTACTGCAACTCAATTGGGGATCGTTGGAGGAAAGAAGACGTTCTTTTCGTGAAATTCTGTTACGGAAATTTAGAGGGCTGGAATTTGAAGCTGAGTGTAGTACGATCTTGCTGCCGCCTACTTACATTTCGCGTAGTGATCACAAAGACAAGAGAAATTAGGGCTCGTACGGAGGCATATAGGCATTCTTTTTTTTCCCTCGTTCTATTGGGGAGTGGAATAGGAAAGGAAATACATAGTAGTGGTACAGTGTACCCTCCGCCACGCACCTTACGGTTAATTGCGGAGTATGTATGTAGATGTAGATGCAATATTTCTGAGATAAATGTGTAATATGATTTCTCTGTACAAAAAATTAATTAAAAAGTCATTGATAGTTGACAATGTAGTAGAGGCTGAAATATATAAAGCTTTCTGAAAAAGAAATATGAGTGAGATTTTTGGTTTCATTTGTCTGGGTGTCGAGATGCCACTCACTTCTGTGTAGTCCTATAGGGTGACTGACAGAAGGCCGGCCGCGGTTGCCGAAGGGACTGCGGCGCTCCAGTCACGGTCTGCACGGCCATTACGGTCGGGGGTTCGAATCCCTCCTCGGGCATGGATATTTCTGTCGTCCTTAGTGTTAGCTAGTTCATAAGTAGTTTGTAAGTTTAGCGACTGATGACCCCGTAGTTAAGTCCCATAAGCTATACAAACATTTGAACATTTGACTGACAGAAGTGTAACCCCTCTTGACTATTTGCTAATAAATTCTTTTTAAAATTCATTCGTTTCTATCGTTTCAGACAAATGGTCCTTTCGTTGCAGTCAAGGGTGAATTTTTATTAATGTTTTACGATTTTCAGGTGAAGGCTTTCGGAATGTTGGTGTGAGCGACGCTGATTGTCGGAGGGCACAATTACCAATATTAGTATGTGAGTAGCCCAGATACAAAACCGCTAACTCCATGGTAAGCGAAACTGAGATAATCGCGAAAAACTCGTCCCATGCAAACTATTAAAGAATTCAGATTATTATTTCTTTTTCAAAAATAAGTAAAAAAATAATAATTACTCAGAATTAGTGGCTGAAATCTTCGATTATATTTTGTGCGTTAAAATAGTAAGTGAAATGTTGACTTAGCTCTGTTTGCACTTGACTTATGTAGTTGACTCGTTTTTCAAACATACAGAACAAATTCAAAATATACGTTCGGTTGCAGAAATGTTCAATGTTCAAATGTTTGTTAAGCTTATGGGACTTAACTACGGGGTCATCAGTCCCTAAACGTACAAACTACTTATGAACTAGCTAAGACTAAGGACGGCACAAATATCCATGCCCGAGGGGGGATTCGAACCCCCGACCGTAGTGGCCGTGCAGACCGTGACTGGAGCGCCTCAGTCCCCGCGGCCACCATGGCCGGCTCGGATGCAGAACCCACTATTCGGTGATAGGATAAACAGCGGGATGGAATTTAATTATTGCCAATATAAACGTAGTACATTTTATTTTAAAGAGAAATCTGAAAATTATACAAAAGTGGCATATAAAAATTCGAAGGTGATATTATTTTACCAGGAAAATTTACTTGTTTAACGCCAAAAACACATATCAGATTAATTTTCAACATTTTGATTAAAAACAAATACATAATCATGCTTTAGACATGATAAGAAATCGTAGGAAATAAAACGAGTCCCAAGAATGAAGAAATTGACGGAAAGCTACATGTTAGTTAAAAAGGAAGAAATAGTCTAGAAAATGTCGTTCGATGTGTCCTATTAATGAGAACCACAGTTCTATTTCTTCTAGAGTGTCAGAAGCTTAGAGAAGAAACCAGTGACATAGAATAGTGATCATTGCGCTGAAAACAACCGAAGCTTTTGCGCTCCTTCGAAGTTTAGGTGAGTAGTCGGTGGTGAACCATCGACACTGTTTGGTTTAATCCTTTTCCATATTTGTGTTCCAACCAAATGTACGATAACACCGTGTCGAGTTTCTGGGATGACTCTGAATAACCTAGGCTTACTGCGTAATTTTGACCTGCACCGTACACGTTCGCTACAGTGCAGCCAACTTAGAATAAGAATATTTCTTCTAACAGTCCAAAAGGTAGCTTTGAATGTCTAAAACGGCAACTCTGACGTCAGTTGGAGTACTTTGTATCTGGAATACCACGGTGACCACCATTCCTGTTGAACTTGAGTTTTGCAAACTGTGGACATTTAGCGGGCCTTGCAGCCGAAGACAACGTGCAGTTTGCTGCTTTTGCAACAAAACGCAGTTTTCTACGGCGATTTTCAACGGTTTATAGCGAGTTTAGGACCATGAAACCTATTCCTTCATGTAGCCGATGAAAAAATTTATACAGCAGTATGTCAAACTCAAAATCGACAAAAAATGCATTTAGTGGATTTTGCATCTGGGCTACTCATGTTTTATCTTTCATGAAAGCAATCCAGCTTCCCTGAGATCTTAGACCTGTTCCTCAAATCAAAATATAATTATTTCATCTAGCCAGATTTATCCAAAGAATCTTGGTCACGCAGCCTCTAACAATTACGCAAATACGCTCACGGGACATAGCACGAAAACTAAACCATTACTGATGATGGTGCAGGAACTGTCGTTACATTGCATAAAACTAATTTCAGTTCAAATCCTATCAGAAACAGTTTGGCAAACAATATTCATTCAATATTCCAGGTTGCATCACACGAAACTGGACTGTTGCTTTACCTAACGAGCAACATATATATTTTTTTTTTTTTAAATTGGCTGCAAAATGCTTGGCATCAAACAGGTCGCACTTTAGGAGATAGTTGTGAAAAGAATTAGCTGTCATCAAACGCATTTATTTTAGCATAACAAACTTTTTACTCAGAGAATTGGTAATACTTTCAGTAGGTTTCCTTCCAGTTATCTCAACATTCCATTCTTTCTTCATTTATTTATTGCTGTTTATTTATTTACAAGTAATTTATTGGAAAGTAATATTTCCGTCTGAACTGCAGATGTAGTCAGGAGAACCTTCCAGGAAGAAATTGTCCCACAACTGCGGGAAGGCCATTAAAGGGACACAGTGTTTGTGAAAGTAGTAAGAAAGGGTTGTAGCCTTTTTCCGATGTCGTTCAATCTGTGCAACTGAGAAAGCTATGAAAGAATTCAACTTGAATTTTGGAGAGGGAATGAAAGTTCGGGAGAGAGAGAGAGAGAGAGAGAGAGAGAGAGAGAGAGAGAGAGAGAGAGAGAGAGACAGAAACGACTGTAGTCTATCGGAATTGATAGTTCAATAGCAATTCGAATTATTTTTCTTGTTTTCTCACAATTGCGAAACCTCGTTCATGTGGAGACCGGTTTTGTGTTAACCAGCTATTGAACTAATGAGATATAAAAACTTGATTAAATACAGCAAACGCTCTACGGTGCCTCAATATTAACTGCGCACCACCAACAATTTCACTGTACTCATGGCTGAAAATTTTTTTGTACACGTTGTTGACGAACTATCTTGTTTTCGTTCTAGAATGATACCCATCATCTGCAGCTAATGCTAACCATGATAGTCCATGTGTTTTGTCAGTACAGGATCATGAAAAAGCTTGTCATAACTGACTAGGCATAAAGATGTGTGAAGTTTCGGATTTTTCACCACAAATACCAGCTCGCAAATCAGAACTTGAAAAAAAAGTTATTATTCCTTCAAACCGTCTTGATTGCAAATTATTTTATTAATTAATGACGCGTTTCGCCCTTTATCATGATATCTTCAGATTATCTGCGTGACAGAATTTACACAAAATTACAAGGCAGAATTACAAACGGGTATAATGGTACATGGGCTTATTTTGAGTTAAGCCATGTACAATTATACCCGTTTATAAATCCGCCTTGTAATTTTGTGTAAATTCTGTCACGCAGATAATCTGAAGATGTCCTGCTAAAGGGCGAAACTCGTCATTAATTAATAAAGTAATTTGCAATCAAGAAGGTTTGAAGAAATATTTATTCTCACTGATTGCTGTACACCATGAATTGGAAATCATTTTTAAAAAAGTTATTTATTTATTTAATACTTTTTACAGAACCAGGAACGCAATAAACACTCTAATATCCCTCGTAACAAGTAATAAAGTTCCCTGATTATGTGAGCGTGTTACGAACCCTGTACGTAATTGGATGATACCTCAGTAATGTCAGAAGTCAGTAGTCTATATTTACACCACCAGCAGGATTCTTGAATGTGTAATCAGGATATAATTGCATTATGCCTTAACGGGAATCAAACCCTACCGAGTAGACGTTACATCTAAAATGTTAACAGGAATAAGGATGCATGTTGTCTGACTAGAAACAGTAGCACCTATCGTTGTTATTGATAACGCGTGAAGACATTTTACAAATTAAATTCACTAGTAGTCCAGTGTTCTGTTTCTAGGGCTTCAATTGAAATTAGGAAAAGTTTTCTGCTGGACCATGATTCTAATCCATAACCAGTGGTGCAGCCGCGGGGGATGAATGTTGGGGGGGGGTCTAATGGGGCTGAAGCATCGCGCCCCCCCTCCAAGCACCAGCAAAAGATTTTTAAATTAAAAAGAAAAAAAAAAAAAAATCATCTGCAGTGACGTATATTGTGGGCTATCAAAGCTATCATCGAAGCCCATATCTAAAGGAAACCTGAAATTAAGTTCCAATATTAACATAAATGGCAATAGAATCCAGTTTCCGTCATGAAGAGTTAGCGCGTAGTGTGGAATATGTCTCGTTCGCTTCATTAGTGGGAAAACAGAGCTTCGGACGCTCACTGCCGTAGCTTTCGCTATGGTGTGGAGAAGGGAGGGTTGGGGTGGGGTAGTGCGGCCAACAGCAGGCCAAGGCTTCAGAATCCCTCATCGCAACCCAAGCACGAGCGCTTCCGAAATGTGCCGAACGGACACGACTCGCTCTTGGCGAACTCCGTATCAGTTTAAAGCAACAAAGTGCGTGTTTCTTTGTTACGTTTCACAACAACTGTATTGGTGTTATTTATGTGTGCAGTGTACTTTGACAGTTCTTAGTGTTAATTCTTCAAAATGGTCGGGCTATATGTAATTAAACAGTTACTGAAAAGACCATTTTTCATACTCGCAGCTGCAATACGAAGATAACTTGGTGATTTTACCATTTCTTCGTTAGCTGATAATTTCTTGAGGTATTCAACATGCTCAATATTAATATATCGGCAACAGCGCAATATATCGATTTTGTTCTTAGCATTTCTTTCTCGGTACAACCATACGCCACTGAATATCCGGCACCGGAAATTTGAAATAGTACACATGTAATAAATCACAATATAACTGTAATTTGCCAAGCACAAGTTAATGTGACAATGGGTCGCCAGTGGCGGACTAAGGCTGTTGGAAGCCCGGGGCAGCGGTCAAACGAAAGGAGCCGCCCCTCCCTCCTGTCTACTTGGAAATACATGTATTACTATAAAAAATAATTGGAGGCCCCTTCCAGGACGAGAGGCACAAGACAGTCTGAAAAAATAGCTTCCGGGATATGGAGGCTCCAGCACAGAACGAGATGCCATGCCCGCTAAAAAAAAAAAAAAAAAAAAAAAAAAAAAAAAAAAAAAAAAAAAAAAGCCCTTTTCCGGTATTTGGAGGCTCCCAAGACCGGAGGCCCGGGGCGGTCCGCCCCCTCTGCTCCCCCCCCCCCCCCACTCCTTAGTCCACTCCTGTGGGTCGCCAACGTGATGCCACCACTGAGAATGGGTGCTGCTGTTACTGTGAGCGGTTTTAATGCCGCCGCGACCAGCGTTGATGCTACCGCTTACCTGTTACTGCTATGCTGAAGTTACGAGCCGATTGATCATATGCGACGACCCGCTGCTTAGCAGGTCAGCGGCGCCACCGAGTGGAATGTTATGAGGGCTGCCAAAAACTACGAACAACAATAGTGTTACTTTAGTTCAATTTTTGCACATAGTCTCAGGTTCATTAAACAACAACATCGGCGAGCTACTTATATTTTTGATACCGAATGATAAGAACCCTTTATCGTTGATAAATTCAGTAGGTTTTTTTAAATGAGTCCCCCCCCTCCCCAGAACCAAATCCTGGGCGCGCCACTCTCCATACCCTTCTGATTCAAAACTGTGGCAGGCTGCGCGATCTCCATCATTGATAGCCCGAGCGAGGCAGAAACACGTCGAGAATACGTATTCTGCCTGTCACGAGTCTAATGAAGAATTGGCAGCACTGTAGATTATCTGTGAGCCCCGAGTTACTTCCAGGTTAACACAGCATTAAGCTGATAAATTCACCATAATTTTGCATGTCATTTTCATTCAGTAAAGTTATTTTACTTGAACTACGGCATAAAGTTAGTAGCATTCAATTAGCAATGTCAGCCGTGAATCAGAGACTGGCTACGATTTTTCAATATTCAATTAAGTAAGGAAATCGCGACATTTTCGTCACCCGTAATTAGCTTTCCCAACCGTAATTAATTTTTTATTTGATTGGAACCATTATGTTATAGCCTTGAATTTTAATTGTTTTTACCCGTGTATGAAAAGGGGGTGAGGAAAGGATGCTCTGTTTCTGCCATGCAATTTAAAATATACTTGAGAGCGGCTCTGGAACATTGGATTAGAAAATAAAAACGGATGGGAACACATCTGAGGTATCTGCATCTTATTGTCTTTGCATATGGCTAAATAGTAATAGCAGAAGTTGAGCACGATATGACTTACATACCCGAGAACTGAAGAACATGGTAAATGGGGTTTGAAAATTTATACTGAGAAAACTAACGCAGGTAAAGAACAAATAGGGAAGATGGTAGGGACGGGGAATAACATTATTAAGTACATCCAATACTGTAATAATAACTTGACCAATAAGACAAGTACATTTAAGGCAATAATAGAACCAGTTATGCCATATGGCTGAGGTATGGCTCTTAGATAAAACCACTTGATGCTGAGATGTGATACTGGAGCTCAACATTATTTGATCATGTGACAAAAAATAATTATAGGGAGAATGACACGTAAAACCACCATTATAGATGCTATTAATGATGAAATATTGAAACTGTATCGACGTTTGCGACTTATGGAACAGGGAGGAATACCGCTGCAAGCATGGAGTTGCATTCGGCAACAAAGAAATACGAGGGAGATCACGTAAAGGGGACAGGTAGTGGTCAAGAAAAAATGGAGATACGAGGACTGGATGAAGGAGAGTGCACAGACAAGGACCGTGCTGCTTGGGATATATGGATGCGAGAAGAAGCAGTGATGATCCGAATACCGCCTACAGGAAAATGAAAGGGACATTTGGGGTCAAGAAAAGCAACTCTACGAATATCAAGAACTCGGATGTGAAACCAGTTCTCAGCAAAGAAAGGAAAGCTGAAAGGTGGAAAGAGTACATAGAGCAGCTCTACAAAGGAAATGAACTTACGAGAGGATGTTGTAGGAAGGGAAGAGGAAGTAGATCAAGATGAAATAGAAGATACTATATTGAGAGATAAATTTGACAGAGCCCTGAAAGACCTAGGTCGGAACAAGGCCCCAGGAGTAGATGACATACCCTCAGAGCTACTAATGTGTCTGGGAAAGCCAGCTATGACAAAACTGAACTGGCGTGTAGGTTGTATGAGACAGGCGAAATACCCTCAGACTTTAAGAAAAATGTAATAATCACCATTCCAAAGAAATCAGGAGAAGACAGGTGTGAAAATTACAGAACCATCAGTTTGATAAGTCACGGTTGCAAAATTTTAACACGAATTATCTACAGGGGAATGGAAAAGCTGGTAGAAGCTGACCTCGGGGAAGATCAGTTTGGATACTCACTTTACGTCGTCTTATCTTAGAAGATGGATTAAGAAAGGCAAACCTACATTTTTAGCTTTTGTAGATTTGGAGAAAGCCTTTGACAATGTTGACTGGAATATACTCTTTCAAATTCTTAAGTCAGCGGGGGTTAAATATAGGGAAAGGAGAGTTATTTACAACTTGTACAAAAGCCAGATCGCTGTTATTAGACTCGAAGGGCATGAAAGGGAAGCATCAGTTGGGAAGAGAGTAAGACAGGGGTTTGGCCTTCCCCAATGTTATTAAATTTGTACACCGAGGAAAGCAAGGAAAAATTTAGAATAGGAATTAAAGTTCAGGGGTAAAAAATAAAAACATTGCGTTTTGCTGATGACATTGTAATTCTGTCAGAGACAGCAAAGGACCTGGAGGAGCAGTTGAATGGAATGGACAGTGTGTTGAAGAGAGCGTATAAAATGAACATTAACAAGAGCAAAACAAAAATAATGGAATGCGGTCTTAGAAAATCAGGCGATGCTGAAGGAATTAGATTAGGTAACGAAACAATGAAGGTAGTAGATGAGTTTTGTTACTTGGGTAGTACAATAACACGCGATGGTCGCAGTACAGAGGATATAAAATGCAGAATGCCAATGGGAAGAAAAGCATTTTTGAAAAAGAGAAATTTGCTAACATCGAATATTAATTTAAGTGTAAGGAAGTCTTTTCTGAAGGCATTTGTGTGGAGAGTTGCCTTGTACGGGAGTGAAACATGGACGATAAGCAGTGCGGACAGGAAGAGAATAGAGGCTTTTGAAATGTGGTGCTACAGAAGAATGCTGAAGATTAGGTGGGTAGATCGCATAACTAATGAAGAGGTACTGAACAGAATTGGTGCGAAAAGGAATTTTTGGCATACCCTGACTAAAAGAAGGGATCGCTTGGTAAGACACATTCTTAGATATCGAGGAATCGTAATTTTAGCATTGGAGGGAAGTGTGTGGGGTAAAAATCGCAGAGGGAGACCAAGAGACGCGTATAGTAAGCAGATTCAAGTGGATGTGGGTTGCCGTTCTTATGAGGAGATGAAGAGGCTTGCTCACGATAGAGTAGGGTGGAGAGCTGCATTAAACCAGTCTCCGGACTGAAGACCATAACAACAACATCTTTAAAAATTGATGCCCGTATTGTGCCGTTACCTGGTCGTAGATCGATGTTCTCGTTGTTGTCGATGATTGTTGTTCTCGGTAGCGGCTGGGTGAAATTTCTTGGGGCGAGAACTAATTCACTACAAATAACGCAGGCAACACGCAGAACTACAGTTCTTTGACACTTTAACGATTTGTTATTAGCGCGCAATTGTCCCCATTTATGGCCACTTTCAACTCTCATTAATTTCAATTAGTGAGACAGCTAACGCACATTCTACACATCAATAATACGAATTAACACTGTTCGTGTGTGGAATACAAAAGTTCGAGGTGTACATCTTAATGTGGCACGAATATTACTTCGACAGTTGGCAGTTCATTAATAAGAAAGAGAGGTACTTCTGGTTATGTATCTCAAAATAAATTACACTATTTCAGAATTTTCTGTCTTCATATCCATCGGTGAAATTAATATATTATCGCTTTCCGCCCCGACATAATGCATTTTAAGTGTGATCCTGCCGATCGTATATTTTCCTGCAGTGGGAAATTCTAAAAACGCCTTTCTGTACATACTTTTAGGAACACAGTACAACGGAAAATACCGATACTATCTCTGATAAAACAGTAGAAACACTCAAAATAGGTAACTGAATACAACGAGTCAAAGTCTCGCCCCCTGCCTTTTTTACTTTGCATCCCGTAACCAATTCTACGATTGTGAATAGACAATAACATATAACAAAGCGGGAGGTACCGTAACCATGTTAAAACGTACCTTGTAGCGCGACATGTCAAAAACCGAAACTATGAACTAACAAAAAGCTAGAAAATAGTGTTTAAATAAAATTTACCGCTTTCCCGGTTCGAACTCGCGACCATTAGATTACGAAATTAGCACGAAACCACTACAACATGTGGGAAATACACAGACAGTAGTTCTATTACTAATTTTCATGAATGCCTTTCTTGCATTGGGCGGGGAGGAAGCGGAAAATATTTACTTCACACACACAGGAATAATCGTTGGTTTCCATAAGTCGCCTTTACGGTTTCCGGTTTCTGGGTTTCACCGTACACTTGTTCCCGTCTTTCGTCTTTCCTTGCGAACACAAGCATTACATGGCAATCTTCGACTTTTACAGCCAACAGAGGAACAACGAGGCATTCGCCTTGACTGTCCATAATGATCATGTAATACACATTATTAATTACACTCAGTAAATCACTTCAAATCAACATTTAATCTTAAAAATTGCAGCGAAGTTCTAAAGTTATCGTCAACGACAGACGGAAAAACACTTTAATTTACGTAAATAGAAGCGATAGAAGACGTGCAAAAGTGCAGCAGTGCTTACCGTAATACGAATTCTATGTAACTATGCAGTGAAATCGCTGTCAGAAGCTTTTAGGGCACTCCACAGCTCAGATACGCACACTGTCGCTATTCACACACATACATAGCCCGCCAAATCTGATAAAACATGGCGTCCTGGGCTCTCAGCCAATCAGGAGCAGTCTCACGCATGGCCACTCTGTCCCTATACAGGCACTCTTTCTGGTCTTGCTCGTTCTACAGAACGGAACAACGATCTAGAACTAATGTTTGTTTATGTACATGAAGCTTGTCTCAGACCAAAGTAATGACTTTTGTCTTTAGCTAAGTATATGAATACTTCGTAAAGTGACAAAATTTTCATAAAGATTGTGACGTGAACATCAATTTAGAATTGCGCTGCTCGTTGAAAGCATTGAAACAGTGATAACTTGCTAACGTTCATAGTAGTGCATAACAGTAATATTGTAAACGTATATTCTGTTTCGGTATAGGCCTAATGATAATTCATCACTGACCGTAAACATTTTGATGAAATGAAAATTTATATGTGACTTTGGAGATTTAAAAGGAGGCCTACTTTGATCACCATAAAAATCTTATGTGAATATTGTCGCGTTGCAATGGAAGTAGGCTTGACTTTGAAGGAAACTGAACTCAGCACTTATACTGGAAGCACGTTTATTACGAACTCAACATACACGCAGCACTGACTGCCTCTCAGGCAGAGTGCTCTGCTATTTATACACAGACAGAATTTACCAGAAATTAGAAGAACAGTTAACATAAAAACAAGTAGAATTTACAAGTGAACATAAGAAAGATGTAGAACCTTCTGGAATTCTTAATTGCAAAGAAATAATTTTTTTCCGGTGGGCGGGATTGAACCGGCGACCTTCTGCACGGCAGTCCGTGACGCTATCCCCTGCGCCACGCCGGTAGTCGATGTTATGCATCTCTTGCGGCAATATAATAGCGTTCAAATCAATAGTAACATTGTGTAAAGACTGTTCTGTAGAGTAGATCCAAGATTGCTTACAAAATTAGGCAGTGAATCGATGTTTTCGGCACTTTTTACCTATCAGTAATTAGACTAATCATTAAAAGATGAACTATTGAGACATAAACCTTACTTTCCACTCAATACTGCTGCAGGTAGTACCGATATAAACCTTATTTTCAGATGTATCTTCTGTCACTTGTAGATAACATAGGGTAAAAACAGTATTCTCTAGAATGTAAGTACTGCAATATCTCCAGTAGCCATGTGACCTCGTAAATTAATTCGAGCTGGCATGGTGTTTTACATACGTGATATAACTTTTGTATAGTGTCAGAAATACTGCTCAAAAGGTTTCCAAAATTGGGTTAAATGTCAAGTAGCGGCGACGCTGTGCTTTGTTGGCAGCGAAATTTTCGCTTTACGATTCGAATTTACTGATTACACAATGGTAAAAGCGAGATTCTGCACACCATAGAGCATGAACAGCATTCATTATTTATTCTGATTGTGACAGTTTTCAAACAGCATTTTCCGAGGTCATCGTTAACATTAGCACGTTTCACTGACACTGCCATTACTAAAAGCTAATTCACAATTTATTTTAGCGCCCCCACACACTTCCTACGAAATTCCCACTTCTGTATTCAGCAGTAGTGCATCTGTTTTTTTTTTTTTTTTTTTTTTTTTTTTTTTTTTTTTTTTTTTTTTAATTTACATCTGTATAAACTATACAGCAAAAAGCTGTACAACTCCACACTAAAAATTTCAGTACGGGCCGTCTTGGAGGTCGTGTAAATAGTGTTTCCTACATCGGCGTGTGGAAACGCTAACATGTATATAAGGGAATGGCGGTGGAGGGAATGCATGTGTAAGAAATTCATGTCTGTGGAAACTCGGCCTAACTCTTCAGTCAGATGATTTTAGGTATTCCAACATTTTGCCAATTAAATTCTGTTGTGCTGTAAAGTCAGTGGCACGCGCCAGACGCACGAAAACGACCGTGACGAAGGCAGCGGATGACCGGCAGCCAATCACACGCCGGCGCCGCGCCTCCTGGAGGGAGCAACCGAGAAGCGCGCCCTCTACAAGCGGCTATAACTAGGCCGACATGCGTCTGGAAGGTCAGCTTAGAAATAGGCAGTTACCAGGACACAGCGCAGCTAGCATCGTGCAAGAAGGACGCCGCCGCGAGAACAGACGAACTTTCTCATAAGTTGAGTATTTGTATAACTTAGTAAATAATAATCTGTATAGCTGTTAGGGCGAGGTTTAAGTGATGAAAGATACGTGGAGAGAGCTTTAGATAAAAATCAGTTGGCCTTCATCTAAATTCTGTCCCTTTCTCTCACTCCAACACTTCCCTCGGCGATATGGCTACCACACTCGTGCTAATGTCGCGAGATTTAATCGCGTAGCACTGCACGTGAGGGCCGTAGAACTACCTGCATCGTCAGTGCGTGTAGTAAAATTTTCTGGTCACTACCCTGGCTTCTTCGTTATATCTGATGTCCCCACGCAGAAGCAGCACAGGTAATGGATCTTCTTCTCTTGAAGTAATGTGCTGTGGAAGCTTTGGAACTGGAGACTAGGCTCGTAGTTAATATTTCAAAAAGTCGGAATGCCAGTTGTTTCATAATTTATTGTTACGCCGCGAGACAACAAACGACATATATCACAATGTTCCTTGTTCCTTGTACAAACATTTCATTGGAATATAACTGTTAATCTTCCTAATTCCATACGTGCTGACCTGTCGTGCGGAACTGGCTCGGAATTGCCTGCTACCTAGCAGTGCTGTTACTTTTGGCGGGAAGCGCCACTTCTCCAACATAGTTATTTATTTATGTTACATAATTAAAGCTTTTCTAAATAAACAAAACACACTATAATAAACCTTACGAAAAACATAATATTCACAATAATTCATATCAATTTCTATACATTAGTTTATCTAATTTTTATTACTAAACAAACGTAGAGGTGACCTTACGCAGAGGTGGAAGGGCAGCTAATGAGAATGTTTCTGGGTAGCATTGGCGCAATTTCTCACAGTAATGCAGTATGCTACACCATCTGCTATGTTTTCCCACCCGTTCCAAAATGTTCAAATGTTTGTAGAGTCTATGGGACTTAACTACGGGGTCATCAGTCCCTAAACTTACAAACTACTTATGAACTAGCTAATCCTAAGGACGGCACAAATATCCATGCCCGAGAGGGGATTCGAACCCCCGACCGTAGCGGCCGTGCAGACCGTGACTAGAGCGCCTCAGTCCCCTCGGCCACCGCGGCCGGCCACCCGTTCCACTTCTGACGTGTCCTACCAGCTACAAAATTTCTTAACACCTGGTACCAAAGGCTATGCAGCGTGGACGCGTGCGGCTGCCGTTGTGCGTCTTCCGAACTGTACTGCTACAGACGGTGTTATACGAGACCGTGTGCCCTGTCGCGTCAGCCGCGTGCGGCTGCGGGCCAGCCGGTCTGGATGCAGTCTAGACGCAGCCACAAAGGAAAACACGACAGCGTGTCCCAGGGAAAGTATAGTCGACGAGATTTAGGAAGAGCTACGAGCGGCGCGTAAGGGGAAGGGAACGGCCACAGGTGGGTAGGCACTCGTGGGAGGGAGGGTGCGCGTCCGACGGTGCTGTCCGTCCTGAAAATATTCGCCCAAGGCCGGCGCAAGGCGCCAAAAGTGCGGGGCCGCGACGCAGGGACGGAGGGACGCCGACGGTAATTTCGTCACAACTCATTTCTTTGTTTCAAATGTTTGTAAAGTCTAGGGACTTAACGACCGGGTCATCAGTCCCTAAACTTACAAACTACTTATGAACTACTTACGAACTAGGACGGCACAAATATCCATGCCCGAGGGGGGATTCGAACCCCCGACCGTAGTAGCCGTGCAGACCGTGACTGGAGCGCCTTAGTCCCCTCGGCCACCGCGGCCGAGTATCCATTGTGGAGTTCATGTAGTCGCTGACTATGAAAGTCATCTTTTCAATTCTTGCCTTTATGTTTAGAAGGACCTTTCAAGCATTGCCCCACTCTTTAGAATAGAAAAATACACAATTCGTGTTAGCAATTGGCCGCTCGAGTGAAGACTGTTCAGACGCAATTTCATTATCATAAACTTGGAAAAAGAGGAGCGTCGCAATCTATACTAACTCGCTGTTATTGGCTATAAATACATTGATGAAATATGGAACACTTTCGAAGTACAGTACAATTAGGCTTGTCAGATTCTAAGAGTAAAATATCTGGGAAAATTGCAGAATGTCCCGATTTTGAAAATTGTTGGCAGCTAGAAATAAATTGCATAAATAAAAAATGTTACCTTTTAATTTTCAGTTCAACTTCTTACTCGGAAATGGATTTTAAGAGCCAGCCCATTCGGATTCTAAAATAGTATTAAGAAAAGATTCAAAATTCAAACAGTTGGCATCTAATTTCAAAGTAATTATGAACTCGGCCTTTATTAAAGCAACACACTATGGAATTATTAAAAGTGGACAAGAAATCAGTTGTCTGCCTCTTATAAAGTATGACCTAATGTAAAACCATAGCAGATCATTGTCATTAGTAATCGGTCGCCACTTTTATAATTGTTTACGTGTAATGAATAATCAACACATAACACGCGGCCAGCAATTCATTTCTTAAGTGCTGTAGAGTGTAGTGCTTTACGCTACGCCCAATATGCGCTGAGATCGAAGGCTTGCGATCGCGGCGTGACGCCGCTCAGATAACCTAAGGACAAACACACACACACCCATGCCCCAGGGAGGACTCGTACCTCCACGGCAACCGCGCGCTTCGCAGCGAGACGCTTTAGACCCCTCGGCTACACCACCGCGGCAAATTTCCTTGTATCTACGGTGTATCGTTACCAGTATACAAGGACCAAACTGTGACGGATAATGCTTGGAGAAAGATAGCGGAATTCGTGTAAATAACTAGTAAGTAAAGTACTATATACTTTGTATATTCATAATGTTTATTACTTAGTTGTGTCAAATAATGCATATTGCAATAAACAAGAATTAGTAGCATCGTCCTACAAAATATTCAGTTATTATTATAATAATGAAGTGTACGCTAAGTGAATACCAAAACCTGATGTATGTTATAAAAGTTAAATTTATTACAATGTGCATACAAATTTTTATTCGGTAGCGGTAGGGAGTTCGAAGCGTAGTGAGTTCTGTTAACGTGATCAGTGTGCCACAGTATCATCCCTGCACCTGCACGGCTGTTAAGTATTCTGTAAATGAATCTCGCACAGAAAATCCATCAGCATGTGCATAACCGCCACACCTTGCTAATGCTCCAATATTTTCAGAATGTAGTGGTTCACTTCTGTTTAATTCAAAATAATGAGGCTCGTTATTTTTCTCTAAGAACGCATCTCTAAGTAAATTATCAGTCGTTTCTGGGTTCAGACATTGGCGAATAAAATATGCGAAATACTTAACAGAGCGAAGGCATTTTCAGAAACTCTATGAGCTCGTGAAAGACGGTAGTTAAAAGAAGCTTTTCCTTTTTTTTTTTTTTTTTTTTTTTTTTTTTTTTTTTAGTAGCAACTCGACTAGAGAAAGGTTTCGTCCTCTTTAGATGTAATCAAAATGCCTCGTCGCCTACAAAAGCATGTGTCACTCCTACGTCCGAATCCGGCAGCTTAGTAGTCGGAGGAAACGCCTTACCACTAGAAAACAGTTTCCCGATATTACTTTTATGAAAAATTCCACTGCCACCTTCTTTCCAGTAGGACCCGACATGAATGAAAATGAATTTGTAGTTCGAGTCAACCGCAGCAAGGAGGACGGTAGAGAAAAAAATGTCTGTAATTGTTATACAATGATCGTGTCAGTGCAGGGGAAAAACTTCGCACATGTGTTCCTCGGTTCTTTGGAGGTGAATCGGATGTATTTCAGCATTTCCCTCACATAGATGTCTTCTAACATCAGATAAAACAACAAATCGCGCTCACTCATCCTTTCGGCACAGACGCAGCACACCTAAGCACTGTGCAGCTGCCGCTCTACAGGAATCACCAGCTATGCGTCAGCCGCACTACGTCAGACGCACCGCTGCAGCCGCATGCGTCAAACGCGGCATAGGAATCCCACCAATCAGCCATCCTACCCTGTTCACTCATCCCATGCGTCCTGAGCAGATCCTTTCCTGAAAGATATGCCGGAGATAAAACAAATTCTTTGTTAATCATTTACATTTGTCATTCACAGTTTCAAGTGCTACTCTCAATAGAGTGTGATGAAAGTCCTGATTGCAGTAAATCCGCTGGCTGTCAGATGTCAGCTGCTTCAAATCCGGTCCTAGATGCCCGCTCGAATACTCCAGCCTGATCAGTGGAGTGCCCCCAGGAATTGATTCGCAAAGAGTTTGGCATACTCGTGCCTCAAAAGGAAATGAAAAATGTGGCCACCTTCCATTGCACATCCGTTCCCGACTCTCTCGTCGTCAATGCAATGCAGCTAGATGTCGGTCGTGAAAAGTAAACAAAAGTGCTTGGGAAATAGTCCATTCCGGGAAGCTAGACAGAAAATCACAATGTATTCAGTCTTCATCCACCATTGTACATCTTAAAAGAGTGAAGAAAACGAAACACTAAAACCATAAGACGCATGGAGCCGAAAGTAAAATGGAAGAGAAAACGTAAAACACTTCGTACAATGCACAGAGCATAAAAAATGAAATAAAATAAATAAATAAATAAAAATAAAAATAAATAAATAAATAAATAATAAATATAAATAAAATAAATGAACAACTTAAATCCAAACTGAAGGTTTACGTTCCTAGTTTGGCGAAGGCATATTCTAATGGTACCTTTAGGAAGTTACCAAACATTTCTTTGTATTTCGTCTTCTTATTCTCTGCATCAAAGTCTTTCCAAAGATACGACAGGAACTCGATTGGATCCGTCGTACCCAACGTGAAAATTGCGTGTAGCGTCCGTCCCATAATCCAAATCATAGCATGTTTCTTCTTAGAAGGGGGTCGAATCCGTGGTTATGGCGTCATCGGCAGTAATATCGTTGATGGAAACTCTGTTGATCAGACGCAGCATGCAGAATTAAATTTTCACTCTGCAGCGGAGTGTGCGCTGATTAAAAGTTCCTGGCAGATTAAAATTGTGTGCCGGAACCGGGACTCGAACCTGGGACCTTTGCCTTTCGCGGGCAAGCTCACAATCTACTGTGCTACCCCGACACGACTCACGATGCCGCCTCATAACTTTACTCCCGCCAGAAAGGCGAAGGTCCCAGGTTCGAGTCCCGGTTCCAGCACACAATATTACTCCCGCCAGAAAGGCGAAGGTCCCAGGTTCGAGTCCCGGTTCCGGCACACAATTTTAATCTGCCAGGAAGTTTCAGACGCAGCATGTCTCTCGCAATTGTCCAAACATGTAGATTTTTAGGGCACACCAACCGTTGTTCTAGTGTGTCCGCTGTTTGACAAGCAACACAATCGGCCGTAGTATGGTGTGGCGTTTGACGTTGGTGGAGATTATGCGGTTCACCACGCTGTGGCGGTAGAGTTATGCTTCGCCTGTGGTGTCTCTCTGTCTCTCTCACCCCGACACGACTCACGATGCCGCCTCATAACTTTACTCCCGCCAGATAGGCGAAGGTCCCAGGTTCGAGTCCCGGTTTCGGCACACAATTTTAATCTGCCAGGAAGTTTCAGACGCAGCATGTCTCTCGCAACTGTCCAAACATGTAGATTTTTAGGGCACACCAACCGTTGTTCTAGTGTGTCCGCTGTTTGACAAGCAACACAATCGGCCGTAGTATGGTGTGGCGTTTGACGTTGGTGGAGATTATGCGGTTCACCACGCTGAGGCGGTAGAGTTATGCTTCGCCTGTGGTCTCTCTCTGTCTCTCTCTCTTTCTCTCTCTCCCTATCTCTCCCTCTCGCCCTCGCAATTAGCCAAGTTGTCAGGCGGCGAGCTGCTGGGCAGCTTTGTAAGACCGCCATTGGAATTCGGCTGGGCCGGCCAGAGCTGTGCCTCTCCTCTGCTGCTGGTGGTGGTAGTGGTTCAGGCGCGGCCACTTGGGGCGCCACTTTGCCAAAGGGCGGCGCCCTGTGAGGCCCTTTAAGTGCTCCGGCATCGGCTCCTGCATGCCCTGTACGTTAGCGCCCGCCGCCGGCAAAGGACCGACCTGCCGACGATCCGGCACTCGCCAAACCGACGCCGAGAGCGCCGCCGCTGCACAAGACATAATGAGGGCGGTGCAAAGGGAGCAGAGAGCCAGCCACTGTGCTGCTCGCATCGTGAACGCTATTCAGCTGGAAACGCGGCCGCCACACCTGTCTCTCGACTTGTTCCCCTACCAGCACAGTGTTGGAGCAAAGCACAAGTCCACCTTTCCGATGACAGTCGATGTTCAGGTGCACCTTATATCGCTGAAGTTAATCAGTGAAAAAATTCGTGTATCTATATCTATAAATGTGAATGTCCGTTCGGTGTACGTTTATCACGTTTGAACCACAAGACATAAAGAGCTAAAAATTTGTAGCCGGCCGCGGTGGCCGAGGGGACTGAGGCGCTCCAGTCACGGTCTGCACGGCCACTACGGTCGGGGGTTCGAATCCCCCCTCGGGCATGGATACTTGTGTCGTCCTAGTTCGTAAGTAGTTTGTAAGTTTAGGGACTGATGACCCCGTAGTTAAGTCCCATAGACTATACAAACATTTGAAAAATTTGTACAGTTACTAATGTATACACGGCGAAGGTTTTAGGCACGGTTTATGGCGATCGGATAGCTATTTATCTATATATATATATATATTAATGTGAATGTCTGTTCGGTGTACGCTTATCAGGTCCAAACGACAAGACGCAGAGACTTGAATATTTGTACAGTTACTAATTTACACCCGAGGAAAGTTTTAGACACGGTTTTATAGCGATCTGATAGATATTTAGCAATTTGAAGAATATAACGCGAAATGCGGAACATTAATTACTCTTTGAAAATTAAATTTAATCATTGAAAATGGTTTTATTGGTTGCATTGTTGCTTGAGGGTTGATAATGATAAAAGGGTGGAGTGTATTGCGATAGAAAGTTATCGGTGTATATAAAATTCTACGTGTGTGTGTTAACATAAAGCTCTGCAGCGAAAACTACACAACGCAAACGAATGGTCTGTGTGTAATTGTTGTCCGAAGTCTCCCGTTGTACACCACAGCAGTCCAATGCCGATAGCTATAAGGGGGTGGAAGACATGGTGGTTGAAAGTCGTCAAATTATAAAAAATTTCGGACTGAAGGCCAGCAATGACGTTTGCGACTATAGCAAGGAGGTTACATACAGCGTAACGTGATGCCACAGACCATATCTTTGGTTTATGCGTGCTACAATGTCTTCAGCTCATTCTCTGTGAGGATAAGCATACGAATATGCAAATATAAGAATAAATAAATAAAGCAGTAAAAAGAAATTTATTTTAAATCTCTTAAAAAATCGATTTGACGTTTCGCGCATTACATCAAGTGATTGATCTGTGATATTATTACAATCATTGTTGTTGATTGGATTCTTCTAAACGAGTGCATTTTTACATGTGGTTTGATCTACACTACTTACTTTCCTGATAAACGGTGAGTGCATAGACTTTTGCAATCTGATAGGAATAGTTTTTAGTTTGTTTCTTATGAAGGTATTGTATTTCATTTCATCCTTCAAAACCAGTCTCATAGCACCCTACTGAAAGATAGCTTATCTATCATAATCAACCAACACGCGAGCAAAGCCGCGGGTTTAAGCTAGTCACAACATAAATGATAGATTTAAAAAATTTTTGCAAACATTTTGGACCAAAATAAGAATGTAAATAATAAAACTTTAATTAATAAGAGTTTCTGAAGCCCTTTTAGAAAAAAAAAAAAAAAAAAAAAAAAAAAAAATAGGTAGGGGTGCGTTCCGAACCTCCGACCTTTAACATCTTAGTCCAAGACCTTGACCACTACACTTTTTTTTCTTTTTTTTTCTTCAGTTAGATCTATGATGTGCGGTCGTTTTTCATTGTTCGTTTTAGGTCGTTCGTTGATCACTTGACTCAGCTTTTTTATTACAGGGGACGTTCAGCCTTCTGACCGGGCGCGCTGAGCCACGGCGCCCGGCAAACTACGGCTTATCAATACAAAGATGAGACCTTTAATCTCACACTATTACTTGCCGTTGTTAACTGATGCTAATACAGTATTTATAGATACCAGATTATCATTTATCGTACGAAGAACGATGTGTTTTTGTTAATTCTTCAGTGCGCCATTGCACTAAAATGACAACGTGTAAGTTACAATAAGATAATCATCAATTACGCAACGCAATATGGCGTATGCCAGATAGAGTTCTGGACGAGGAATGTCACGTGACATCTCCGAACGGCTGGTTTTCGTTAATTCACTGGAGGGTGTCAAATCTCCGTAATTTTTGCAAATATGTCTCAAACGATGCAAGATATGAAAACAACATAACAGAGCGAAGTTGTAGAGAATTTTCCCTTCTACCAATGAGGTTATTCAATTTTCCTGTCAGTTGAACGGTTAGTTTGCAATTACAATTATATTACAAACGGCTTGTTTTGTATTACTACCGTATTTTATGTCCGAGAAATTTGGAAAAGGGAGGTTCTGGTCTCTGGCGGCCTACAATCATGTCTGTAAAATTTGGTGCTGATCGATTGAACGGTTCGTCTTAAAACAAGGAACACGCTACGGACATTGAGACGGACAGACTTACATACAGCCGGCCGCGGTGGCCGAGGTGACTGAGGCGCTCCAGTCACGGTCAGCACGGTCACTACGGTCGGGGTTCGAATGCCCCCTCGGGCATGGATATTTGTGCCGTCCTAGTTCGTAAGTAGTTCATAAGTAGTTTGTAAGTTTAGGGACTGATGACCCCGTAGTTAAGTCCCATAAGCTTAACAAACATTTGAACACTTACAGACAGACATACATCCCAAAATTACCGTTATTTTTGCAAATATCTTTGAAACGCTACGAGATATGAAAAAAAAAGAACCGTAAGAGAGCAAAGTTGTAGAGAATTTTCTCCTCTACAAATTCGGTTATTCAATTTTCGTGTCAGATGAATAGTTAAGCCGTTATTTTCATTTAAATTTCGAGCTGTCAAAAGACGATCATAAAGGCCCACTTTTAGTGTTACTACCGTAACCTAAAGTGGGCCAAAAGGATGGCGCAAAATTACACGGGTGAAACGAAATGATCGTATGGTATTTTTGGCCGGGACATCCCGTCTGGGATTGTTCGACCACCTAGAGCAGCAGTCGGCAACCGGCAGACCGCGGTCCAGGTCCGGACCGCGGAAGGCCAAAAACTGGACCGCCAAAAATATTTTGAAAATAAAAGTTCAAATGTTTGTATATCTTATGGGACTTAGCTACGGGGTCATCAGTCCCTAAACTTACAAACTACTTATGAACTAGCTAACGCTAAGGACGGCACAAATATCCATGCCCGAGGGGGATTCGAACCTCCGACCGTAGTGGCCGTGCAGACCGTGACTGACGCGCCGCAGTTCCCACGGCCACCGCGGCCGGCAAAATATGTTACACATTGAAATTGTTAAAAATACACTTTTTTGTAGATAACAATTCGTATGGTTGCCACCCTCTGTAATTTTATTCTAGAATTTTACAATAAACTACTGAATAATTAGAACCCTTAATGACTATTATAGGTAGATTAAACAAATAGTTGTCATGATGTGCAACACCTAAGAGTACAGTGACGAGCTGCGGCAGAACGGAGCAAGCTGGCAGGTGTTCCGCGTAAAAGCTCTGCACACACGAATGCAGCACCGGAAATTTATTTCATGAACAGTGAAATTTTATAAATCGCTTCATACTCTGACAATCTCCGAAAGAGCTACTTCAACGGTCAAAGCAAATCCATGTAAACGCATGAAGATACTTTGCTAAATATAAGGTGTTTTTTTATTATTTTTTTATTTTTTAAATACATTTTACATTTCTATTTTACATCTATTGTATTTCATATTAGTTATAGAATGAAAATTAAAAAAAAATAATGAAGAATATGCCTGTTTGTTGTATTTCATACTATTTTGAGAATAAAAATTAAAATAAAACATTAATAAGTAATATGAGATTTTACTTGCGGACCTCAATAAAAATTTTCAAAAGTATCCGGACGCATTTAAGTTTACTTGCCGACATCTGACCTAGTGCAACTCTTTTTCCTTGTCGCCACTTCGGTGTCTTGTGTCGATGAAGATGAAAATGATGATAAAGACAACACCTAGTCCCCTGCCGGGAATCGAATCCGGGACCCCTCCGTGGTAGTCAGCGATACGATTGAAAAATCCTTAAAAATTCTTCATGTAGAGCCGAAAGGTCTAGACCTAAACATTCTGGAGATATTGAAATTTACAAAAGCTGTAAGGAAAACCCAGATGGAATTTTGAACGAACAAATCCGTTCTCACAGAAAATGGTTCTTTGACATTTTTCGCGATTTATTATGAACAGTGCCCAGCCCGCTGGTTCCCTATATCTATGATGAATGCTACTGCTTTTACAAATGTTTTTTACACCTCCTTATCTGATGTAAAGTGCCTTATGTTAATTTTATGACTACTTGTTCTATCTATGGCTACAGCCAACTGTCATAAGGAATGCTAGTCATTTTTAAAACACCTTTGACAATGTTCTGGATTTGTTGAGCTGTCTATCTCATTTTAAATGTAATATTATTCTGTCACTTTTTTATTAATTTTATTTTTATGTGGTTTTAACTTAGGCTATATAAGCACTATGTAGTCAATCATAATTTACAACATAGGTTTAGCAGCTGATAAGTGTTATTTAAAAGCATATGTGTAATTGAGCTTTTAAAAAAATTTATATTTTATACTTTGTACAACAATTGCACAGCTGACCTATGTAAATTGATACGCATACCTTATGTGATATTGCGCCACTATACACATTGTAATGCCACCTGGTGGCAAAAATGTCTACTTGGACAGTATCATGTGTGTTAAAACTTGTAGTCTGCGTTTGTATGTGTATTGAAGAACATCTTCCATCTGTTCACGTGTGCACATGGCATGGTAAATCATAATTTTCAATATGAATTGTAACCTACTACTTTTTCTATCATGTGAGGAATTTTATTAATTTTATTATTTTATATTCTTATGTTTTTAGATTCTAATCTGATGATGGTTACTCCGAAACGCGTCATTTTGAGGGCACGCTGTACATCAAGTGTGACCAATAATAAATAGCTTGCGACCTAACCAGCTTCACAGCAGTACTACCTAGTTACTTAGAAATCATTTTACTGATCACCGTGAAAGTTAACACTTTCGCACCTGAGCCCAGTTCAGCCTTGAGTGCCCAAATAACTGAGCATTAATGATAAATATGAAGCAATGAATTAAAAAATCTGATGCGACCTGGAATCGAATTCGGACCGCAATGCTTACTATGCAGACGCCTTACCGCTAGACCTCCGTATCACTAGCGACTAAGCCGCCTCTGAATAGTCTAAGCACGATTTCCTTCACGTGGCAAACTTTGATTGAGCTTCCGTGTTCCATAGAACATTGCCACTACTCCCAAGGCTCTCGATACAGCGGAGTAGCACCTCGGCAATGGACATATTGGAACAATCCTGTTTAAGGTGATATTAACATCAATGTAAATACAAATAAACAATCCCTGAGACGGATTTTCGTTTCGAATACGTCAAAGACATTAATGATAAATATGAAGCATTGAATTAAAATTTGTCTGAATAGCCTTAATCGCTAGTGATGCGGTGGTCTAGCAGTAAGACATCTGCCTAGTAAGCATGGAGGTCCGAGTTCGATTCTCGGTCGTATTACAGATTTTAATTCAATGTTTCATATTTATCATTAATGTCTTTGACACATTCGAGACGAAAATCCGTCTCAAGTATTGTTTATTTGTATTTACATTAATATTTATAACTGAGCAATTTTCATGATTTTAAGAAATCCGTAACTGTTTAAGCTGTAATGCTACAGCTAAGAAATTTTTATATTTTTGAAGCTTAATGTATCCTTTTTTTTAATTAAGTAGGTCTTGGCAAGAGATGAAAGGAAACACATTTTTATGCAAAAAGCAATGCTATGTATTTTCAGATTAAAAAAAAGGACTTACATTCAGTTTTTTTGTGTGATAATCCCTAAAACGTTCTGGCATACATAAAGCGACGTTACAGTCCTGGCACCACGAGGAAGTTCCTTCCTGATTTCCCAGTCCCTGGTTTGCTTCTATCTTAACAAACTTTACAAACCCGCGTAGGGTGTGTTTTTTTTTCTCCGTCGCTGGTATCTTCTGCACAAAATGTCTTCCTTTGAGTCTGTCGTTTGTTAGATTAGCCACAGACTCAGTTTCCTTGCTTTCTCTTTTGACCAGAGACTCTCCAACGTGAAGAAGAAATATCTTCTGACTACTTTTTTTCTGTCTTCAGCGCACCTTGTCTCCTTGTGTAATTCATAGGCATTTGTGAGGTACATTAGAAACATGTGAAAAAACAATTTTTACCACCATTTGAACTACTTCCTGCCAAATGGATAGCAAGCTATCATTTGATCAGGACGATCTACTTTTGTTTTGTAAGTGTTGTAGTCCAATACTGCAACAGGTTTGATCTTGTTGATACGGACCTGTTAGTACCAACTGTCACTTCCGACATTGTGGACTTGTGACACATTGAAAGCATCAATACATCCCTTCTATCTTTCCACATCAAGCAAAGTAAATGTTCTCGCCCAACTCGGGATCGGGCCGCTCGGCAATTCCATGCGGCCAGAGTCAGGTTTCGGCGCCGTCACGAATGTGTTAACAGAATTAAATCAAATGTTCAAATGTTTGTATAGCTTATGGGACTTAACTTCGGGGTTACCAGTCCCTAAACTTACAAACTACTTATCAACTACTTACGAACTAGGACGGCACAAAAGTTCATGCCCTAGGGGGGGGGGATTCGAACCCCCGACCGTAGTGGCCGTGCAGACCGTGACTGGAGCGTCTCAGTCCCCTCGGCCACCGCGGCCGGCTAACAGAATTATATAGTTTTTATCAGATGGATGAGGCAATTGACTGAGGAGGTTGAGGATGAGTTAGAGAAGTGATTGGAGAAGAAAGGGATAGGATGGAGTTGGGCAGAGAGGGCGTAGCAGAATATGAACAGGGAGAGAGGAAAGATGAGGAGATGAACAGAGGGAGAGACGGACGGAGGAGGTAGGAAGAGAGAAGGAAAGAGTAGTTGAAACGAAACTGCCATTTCGTTCCATTGCTCTTCTGTCTCATTATGCCAACTTAACGATAAAGAATCGTTCTTGTCTTAAATTTCAATCGATTCACTTGAGAATGTCCAGTAACACCTTGTGGTAGGTGTTACAGACTGTAAAAGCAATTGTAGAAATGCAATGGTGTACTGGAGCATAAATATCAGAGTAAAGTGTCCGTTCACTTTGAGTATATACAGGGTGTTACGAAAAGGTACGGCCAATTTTTAGGAAACATTCCTCACACACAAAGAAAGAAAATATATTATGTCAACATGTGTCCGGAAAGGCTTAATTTCCATTTAGAGCTCATTTTAGTATTTCTCTTTAAATGTAAATTGAAATAATTTTTGTTAGTTTGTACTGTACTGTACTGTACTGTACTTCCTCGATCACGTCATCAGCACAGATTTTATGTGAACGTTTGGGCAGGAATTGTTGGTGATGTCTTGATTGGACCTCATTTTCTTCCACCTACGCTCATTGGGGCGCGATATCATGATTGCATACGGGATACTCTTCCTGTTCTGCTAGAACATGTGCCTTTACAAGTACGACACTACATGTGGTTCATGCACGATGGAGCTCCTGCACATTTCAGTCGACGTGTTCGTACGCTTTTCAACAACAGATTCGGTGACTCATGGATTGGTAGAGGCGGACCAATTCCATGGCCTCCACGCTCTCCTGAACTCAACCTTCTTGACTTTCATTTATGGGGGCATTTAAAAGCTCTTGCCTACGCAACCCCGGTACCAAATATAGAGACTCTTCGTGCTCGTATTGTGGACGGCTGTGATACAATACGCCATGCTCCAGGGCTGCATCAGCGCATCAGGGATTCCATGCGACGGAGGGTGGATGCATGTATCCTCGCTAACGGAGGACATTTTGAACATTTCCTGTAATACAGTGAAGTTCTGTTGCTGTGTGTTTCCAGTCCATGATTAATGTGATTTGAAGAGAAGTAACAAAATAAGCTCTAACTTGGAAATTAAGCGTTTCCGGATAAATGTCCACATAACATATTTTCTTTCTTTGTGTGTGAGGAAAGTTTCCTGAAAGTTTGGCCGTACCTATTTGTGACACCCTGTATATTGGATCCGATTAACTAGTACAGATGCGTTTGTAATGTTCTACGTTGCGAGGGTCAGTGTTATGACTCTTAAATTTAATTGGTGTTCTCGGGCGCGCTTTGTTCGCACGTGGCGGAAACCGATATGTGTACTCAAACTGAATAAAACCTGCGTAGACAAGTCTTTCCACATACAAACGTGTGGGAGCCATATTGCATCGCAATAGCTTGCGGCAGGCATCTTCAGTGCACAAGTTACCGGGCAAATAGGCAAATAGAATGGAAGATACACAATCCAGACATGAGGTTCAAGTTTAATAATAATAATAATAATAATAATAATAAAAGCGACGACGGGTACGTTGCAAAGGTAGTTATAGAGACAAAGGGTAAGGAGAGATGGACTAACTTAAGACTGGAATAAACATATACCCGACAGACGCGGGATTTTTAGCTAGTATTTCTATAAATAGCAAGCTGACTTGAGTACTAAATATACGGAGAGGGATTGCAGAGGGCAGTAAGGGTTCTTTGCTATTTTATGCCTTCTGCTTCGCCAAGTAGACGAGGAACTGCGTGACAATGTCAAGTACAAGCGTTGTAGTGCGACCTTTCAAACTTCTACCAGCTATGCCCTTATCGACCGCCACTTCAAAGAACTCCAGGAGATATTCCGGCATGTGTTAGCTCAAAGACTGTCGCAGAAAGTGTACAATCAATCAATCTGACTTTAAGAAAAATGTAGTAATTCGCATCCCAAAGAAAGCAGCAGCAGACAGGTGTGAAAATTACAGAACCATCAGTTCATTAAGTGATGGTTGCAAAATTTTAGCACGAAATATTTACAGAAAAACGGAAAAGCAGTACAAGCTGATGCCGGGGAAGATCAGGTTGGATTTAGCGGAAAAGTAGGAATATGGAATGCAATAATCACTTTACTACTTGTCTTAGAATAAGAAAAGACAAACCTACATTTGTAGCTCTTATAGATTTGAAGAAAGTTTTTGAAAATGTTCTTTGGAATATACCTTTTAAATTCTGAAATCAGTAGGTGTAAAATATAGGGAACGGAAGGTTGTTTACAACTTGTACAAAAAATCAGACAGCAGTTATAAGAGTTGAAGGGCATGAGGGGGACGCAGTGGTTGGGAAGAGAGTAAATTTGAACGGTTTTCAGTAAAGGTATGAAAAAATTTAGACGATTTTCAAAGAGTAAAAAGTGTAGCAAACTCTATCCCAACAATTTGTAATTTTGTACCCAAATGGCATGGCTTTTTTCTTGGTTTCCTCAGGAACGAGTCATGAAAAACTAGTTCTATTATAAGCGGTATTAATGCTACCCTAGACATCATGTTCTGTGCAAAAACCAACAGATTTTCCTCTCTGGGTGCAAGAAGTATGTAATATTTAAAATTTTTCATTGTATTTCAGTATGGCTGTAGCCTGCAAATACTTTTGTATGCATAAAAATGCTCACTTGGCCGTAGGGTATCCCAAGTAGTTTACCGCTTATCTCTGTGATCAGTAGAACCAGAAATATGGCTCCCTGAAAAAATTAAAATTAACACACACCGTTTTCGAACAAATTAATACCGTTCACTACCGTCATAGGTGTGATTGTAGTAACCGCTTGTATTGCTTGGTTCTTGGGTCAGTTAAACAAACTTCGAATTACAGTGTGAATAATGCATTGTCCAGGGAAGGAAGGAAGGTGTTACGTTACAAAACGGTTCCATTTATGCAGCTAGTTCGGGATAAAATTTACTCGAAGCGCTCTATCATTTTTAACTACCTGGCATTAACGAGGTCGGTGTCACAGATAGCATGAGACTGGTACACATGAGCAAGCGTAGTAACGGACACGGCGTGGGCAAAATAAACTCTCCGGTTTGTGACGTCAGTTAAACCTCACCAAACATTTAGAGCGGTTATTTATATGTTTGCTGGACAGCAGCAGTCGCTTATACACAGTTTTTTTTTGTGAATTATATTTATGCTAAGTAATGAACTCCAAATTTTAAAGGTCACAGATATGGGGCAGTGTTTTTTCACAGTAATATACTACTGAACTGCCACTGCCGTACGCCGAAACAGTCTTTACACAGTTTACCCTATTAAATATTTCGATCAGATATTGCTACCTACGTTTCACTGCGGAAATGTCGTGTCAGAGATAACGATACACGTTTTTTATATGTTCCTGAGATTTAGATGTCCGTCATCTCAACTAATTTTCTAGAGACAGAAGACTGACGATTCATGTCATAGCTGTACTGAAGCGCAAGTTGTTGTTTACAAATGTTGAAGTATTTTATCCATTTCAGCAACTGTTCAGATTATAAATTAATAAAATGCAGCAACCAGTTGCCTGTGATTATTTATTTTTAACGACCGGTTTCGGAAGCTTGAGTGCCATTCTTCTGGTTTATTTTAATATTGCTACTCTCCTACTAGCATGTACATTCATTAAGCAACAATACTAAAATAGACCAGAAGAAGGGCACTCAAGCACCCGAAACCGGTCGTTAAAAATAAATAATCACAAGCAACTGGTTGCTGCATTTTATTAATTTATATTTTATGTTTACAAATGTCTTGAAACGTTGATGACCGATTTACTCCATATTTTTTTTCAAAAAAGTATTCTAATGTTTGTAAATCAATGTGACCAAATTGCACTGGTTATCAGGCCCTAGACTTAAAAACTACTTACGTAAACGTATACTAAGCACCACACACACACACACACACACACACACACACACACACACACACACACACACAACTTTGCCAGAGGGAGGACTCGAACCTTCGACGGGGAGCAGAAGAGCACTCCGTAGCAAGGCGTCTTAGAGCGCAAGGCCACTCCCGGGAGGTCATATTTTTTCACCAAACATTAGGATGCTCCCAGGCTCTACATTGTTTATTATATGTCATACATAAATGAATATATTATGTGTAAAATTTTTACACAATGCTCGGGAAAAACAGTTACTAAAATTCTCGAATTGTTCTTGTTCACTTCAAATTCTTACATGATATTTTAGTAAAATGTGGTATGGACAGAGGTTGTGAAAACGTATTAGCAAAACACTGGAAACATATTAACCTATTTATTCCACATTTTTACACTATACCCTAGTGAACATTCGGATGGAATTAACATTGTATTTATGAAACTATACAGTATGTAAATATACTGTATATGTAATGTATAAATGGAAAAAGTTTTTACCTAAAACGTGGAAAAGTTCATGACAATATTATTTCAAGTTTATACCTGGTATACAAATAAAAATTGAGACGAAAATAGGCTAAATATTTTTCTAAAAGACAATTCCGTAACTTTCTGTTAAAACTGTGTGCGAGATTGAATAAGTGTAGTTTCGTTTATTTTACTCGTTTTGTGTGTGTGTGTGTGTGTGTTATCGGTGCGTTTCAACTACGTTAGTGGGGCATGTAAACCATTACACAAATATCTTATGTAGTACAATTACAGACAAAATAGAAAATAAGACAATGGGCTGGTTTCTTTCACAGACACCAAGACTTTAATTGAAGCTATACTCAGAGCAGGAGAGTTCTTTTTTCTCCTTCGCTGTACATACTCATGCTCACAATTGGTTTACCGATTCATTTTAAGTTAATTCAATTCCAAATCAAGGGTTAGTTTGCTGTAACAATAAAGGTCATGGAAGGGGGTTGCAGGGCAGAGAGGGGGGAAGAGAAAATGGACACGCCATTCTGGAGTGTTTAGAAAGCCAAGTCCCAAATCAAACAGCGGCTCAACAGCCAAACAGATGTATAGCTTGAAAACAATAATTAGATATTGTAATCTAAGGTCCAAGAACTATGTGTCAGTTTCTGTGGACTTGGAGAAGGCATACGACGGGAGGTCCTGATGAACATCCTAATGAATTCGGAGTTGACCTTGAACGGTAAGCATTAATTATAGCTACATTAACAGAAATAAAATTCAATGTAAAATTCCTCGGGTGTCTCTCGGACATGATGAACATCCTAATGAATTCGGAGTTGACCTTGAACAGCAAGCATTAATTAAAGCTACACTAACAGAAATAAAACTCAAAGTAAAATTCCTCGGGTGTCTCTCGGATACATTTGATGTCAAAACAGGGGTTAGGAAAGGTGATGGCCAGTCTTCGATGCTTTTCAAATGCGTTCTTGAAAAGATCATCAGAACCTGGCGCGAAACATTAATGGAAACCAACTGTAGCTTGTTCTGAATTGGAACCAAATCGAAGGGAATGGAGGTAGAATGCTTGACTTTTGCCCACGACATTTCCATTCTGTTAAACGACGTAGATACCGCTGTAGTTGAAATCGAACTATTAAAAGAGATCGCTAAGCGGTTCTGAAAATATCATTTGTGAAAACATAAGTCATGACTAAAGACGCTCCACGGAAACTCCGTATGAAATATGGGATCATCGTCCGGTTTGACATCCTCATGAAAATGGAAACGCTTAAGAGTCGGATACGCAAACCAAAAAGAGCTTACCAGTCTATAACAAATCTATAACAAAAACTGCCTTTCCCAAAACACTGAGTTACCTCACTACGAAACAGGTTTGAAGTCAGTAGCTCTGTATGCAGCCGAAACATCCCTAAATGCTGATAAAGGTCTCCTCGAGGAACTGGAGAAAAAAAAAGAGCGGAAAATCATTAGAGGAATCATACGAGCCAATTACATGAATGACACCGATCAAAACAGATCCAAGAAGGAAGACTACAATTTAAAAAAAATCCGTAAAAGGTGAGTACGATTCTATGGTCACCTCAAACGAATGTACGAAAGTAGATTAATCAAAAGTATATTTCTCTCTTTTGATTCAAAAACTACAATGCCATGGTTTAAAAATACCAAAGAAGACTCTAGGCCTACATATCAAACCCGAAGATGCTTTAAAGAGAGTTCTTTTCCGAAATATCATTGTGGAGAGCGGAATAACCCGAGACGAACAACCGAAAAGAAGACACAGTGACTTTTCATATCCAAATCACACATTTGTAATTTTCAAAAACTTCAATGATAGATGCTTTCCTAATGACATGTTCAAATGTTCAAATGTTTGTTAAGCTTAAGGGACTTAACTACTGGGTCATCAGTCCCTAAACTTACAAACTACTTATGAACTACGTACAACTAAGGACGGCACAAATATCCATGCCCGAGGGGGGAATCGAACCCCCGACCGTAGTGACCGTGCAGACCGTGACTGAAGTGCCTCAGTCCCCTCGGCCACCGCGGCTAATGACAGGTAACAACGTTTTATATCAAGGTGTATCGGCAATGTCTTTGTACATTTTTCCAAATACAGTAAAATATAGCTAATAAATAAACGTAATCCGCTCAACTATCCATTATAGAGTTGTGGTGTCTTAGATGAAAGAGTTTAGCTGATTCATAAGAAATCTATATAAATACAGCCTGCGCCATCGTAAAAATATAAGTAAGACAACGCTGCATTAATTGAAAAACTGAACTAACGGAGCTACTAATGTTTTAAACCATTTTTGTGACCGTGGTTTCCGTTGGATTAGTAGTGATTCCACGCATAGCAATATTAAAAGATAAATCAAAAGTCGCAGCACACCATTTAATTTAAAAATCGGCAGAAACTGAGAAGCCTGAATATTGCATTAGGTCTATGGTATGGCTAAAGTGGTCTGTCTTGTACGGTATGTACCGAACATGGGCACCATCTTGAAATGGGCCACTTAAAATCTAATTAAATTTTTTTATGGAAAGGGGTTAGTGTGTTATAGTAACGTCAGCATTTTCTGACTGGTTCATCCCTATAAACAGTTTCGGCGTCGTATTTATAGTTCAAGATTCCTCTTTTGGACAAGGTATCTAATTCCGTGATGAGACATGGCTTTTTTTTCTTTTTTCTGGAGTGACCCGCGTCCGTACTGAATGGAACTTTCAAAATTTGGTAATGTAAAGGTCATGATACGTTGTGGAGCTACGCAAGCCACCCGATAGTGTGTGGCGGAGGGTACTTGAGTACCACTATCGGTTCTCCCTCCTATTCCAGGCACATAAAGAAAGATTGTCAGTATGCCTCTGTGTGGGCTCCAATCTCTCTGATTTTATCTTCATGATCTCTTCGCGAGGTATACGTAGGAGCAAGCAATGTACTGCTTGACTCCTCAGTAAAGGTATGTTCTCGAAACTTCGACAAAAGCCCGTACCGAGCGACAGAGCGTCTCTCCTGCAGAATCTTCAACTGGAGTTTATCGATCATCTCCGTAACGCTTTCTCGATTAACAAATGATCCTGTAACTTGGAAGACTTCTCTCCATTGATAATAAAATGTTGCATTCTGTTATCTAGGAATCCCTCAATCCAATCACACAATTGGTCTGATAGGCCATATGCTCTTACTTTGTTCATTAAACGTCTGTGGGGAACTGTATCAAACGTCTTGCGGAAGTCTAGAAACGCAGCATCTACCTGAGAACCCGTGTCTATGGCCCTCTGAGTCTCGTTGACGAATAGCACGAGCTGGGTTTCACACGATCGCCATTTTGGAAACCCATGCTGATTCCTACAGAGCAGATTACTAGTCTCCAGAAATGTCACAATACTCGAACATAATACATGTTCCAAAATTCTACAACTGACCGACGTTAGAGATATAGGCCTATAGTTCTGCACATCTCTTCGACGTCCCTTCTTAAAAACGGGGATGACCTGCGCCATTTTCCAATCTTTCGGAACACACGGAATAATGCGAACCATTTCCATTGTCCAGAACCTAAATGTTCAAAGCTACCTGGAAAAGCTGCAAGGAGTGGTGTTTCACTTAATTATGAATGAAAATGGCAGATTTCCCTCTTATTTTACATCATGGGTCTCCACCATACTACGGAGTAGTTGTTCGTCATTGGTTAGGTGACACAACGAATGTCTGTTATGTATGAAAAACAGGTAGTCTGGACGTCCAAACAAAATGTGTTGTAACTTTTGAACTATAGCTTCTACGCCGAACCTGTTTACAGGAATGAACTTGTCAAAAAATGCTGATGTTATTTGATATCACACAAGCCCCGTACCATAAAGATCTGACTTACATTAAAGATGACTGATTTTAAGAAGGCGTCCATGTTAGGTACATACATGGACAATACACCATACCTTATACGAATATTCACGTTTCACATTCCCAGCAGTTTTTTAAATAAAAAAGTGTATTGCGACTTTAGACTGTAACTGTAACAAGCAGCAATTTTATGCAAGAAAACTTGTTTTACTCTGTCTCTTTTTAATCCTACATTTCCTTTCATATTTTGCATAATTTTCGTCATTTATTTTTGATTACCAAGTAAGCTAATAATCAATTAGTAAAACACATTGACTCACTGACTCACTCATTATGGCCCAGCCAGATTCACTGACGATAGAATTTAGAAATTTGTTAGGCCTCTCTTAGGACTGGATATTTCGATATTATATCCTTAAAGGGGTGAAATACGAGACGACAAATCTTTTGAAATTATGTTGCTCTTCATGCAGTTTTGAACCTAGAACTACGAAAATTGGTATTTGGATTCATGGTTATATTATAAAAATGTTTCACCTTGAGGCAGTGATATGAGTTACGGAAATTTGAAAATAAATCATTATGAAATAAATCGTCTTTTTGTACACTTTATCCCGCTTGCGTGGGTATACGTAGTAAAACTGTTAATTTGTCATAGTTATTTTAAGACATGGTCGTATGCGCTTCCTGTCACAACCCCATCCCCCCGTGAGGGGTTATGTGTACGCCAAATGTCTGCGTATAGTGATATAAGTGTGAAAGTGAGTACATGTTATTTTAAACGTTGTAAATCGTGTTACTGTCGTGGATCTTGGGTACTAACCTGGTATTAACCTAGTGATATGTGGAAAGCCTCCTAAAAACCATATCCAGGTGGCCGGAAGACCGACGCTTCACTCTCCCCGTCGTACGAGTGGATTCGAACCTGCACCGACACACCTTTCCTTCCGGGTAAGAAATCTGAAGCCCCGCGGGAGTAGCCGAGTGATCGCGCGGCTTTCCGCGTTGGAGATTCGAATCCTCCCTAGGGCATGAATGTTTGTGCCGTCTTTAGTATAAGGTATTCCATAAGTAGTTTGTACGTTTAGAGACTGATGAACCCGCAGTTAAGTCCCATAAGCTTTACAAACATTTAAACATTTGAAGAAATTTGTTGTATTGATTCTTTTGAGATGGGAATTTACTAAATTTCATTCCTAAGGCGGTGAATTAAGAGACGGCATGCTTTTTAAAAGTACGTCGCTATTCAGAAAATTTTTTAAACAGAAACTAGCTGTATTGGTATTTGGAACTTTAGTTACAACTTAAAAAAAAAAAAAGTATTTTGGCACTTTTGGTCATTCAACCCCTAAGGCTATGAAACTACTGATCGAAATTATGTTTCGAAGTTAATCATTATTCAAAAATATTGAGAATTGACTTTTATGTCAGAAATGAAATACAATTTTTACGTTTTTGGAAATTCAGCCCCTAACGGAGAGTGCATACGTTTTATTAAACTGTTTCACTATGAAGTTAAAGTCACGAAAATTCGTATTTGGCTTCTCAGTTACAAATGATAATAATAAAAAATACGTTCTTCAGCCGTTTTGCAAATTCAGCCACTAAAATGGAGCAACAGGGCTGACAAGTTTTATGCAAAATCAACTAATGAAAGAATATGTGGCACCTAATCTTGAATTTTGATGACGGATGAAGTAGTTGACTGTTCCTTAATAGAATTAACCTAATGGTCGTTCTTATCACAAGCTGATCTGGAACACCTGAAATTTGTGCCGTGAGCGGGCTTGTGATGAAAGTACACTACGAGTAACTGCTCTTCACTGCTTGCATTATGTATTCGGGGTCAAGCGGTACTGACAGGACGAATACCACTTATATTCTGACCACGCTTTTGAGTTTAAGTGACTACAATCCCCATTAAAAGTTTGCATCGCAATGTCAATTAACAAATCTCAGGGACAGCCGTTAACAGTCATTGGCAGGAATTGATTTGGGGGAAGGCTGCTTCTCACATGAGCAGTTCTACGTCGTTGCTTAACAGTTAGCTGCAACCGCAGCCTGGTGTTTTCGGCACCAAATGGTCAATGTAGCAACGTTCAGGGAGGTGAACACAGGTCGTATCTACAGCTTTGTGAAGCCCAGTAAGAGGGGTTTTAGATTTTCATGTGACCAGTGTGTGAAAGAAAAGATTAAAACGATCCATATACCGGCGCACTCTCGGGGAAAATCGCCCGCATTTTGAAAAAACACCAGGTTGGAACTGGTTTTTGTCCGCCGAATAAAATTCGTGCACTGGTGGGGAGCGCTAAAGATGATTTCGGTTTGAGGAAGGCCGGCGTGTACCAGATTCCGCGTCAGTGTGGAAAGTCATATATTGGACAGACGATGCGTACCGTCGAGAATCGATGCGTCGAACACCAGAGGCACACACGATTGATGTATCCGAGCAAGTCGGCGGTCGCTGAACATTGTTTGTCGGAGAATCATGCGATGGAGTATGAATGCACTAGGATTCTGGTACAGACGTTGAGATACTGGGACGGCGTCCTTAGAGAGGCCATTTAAATTCGCACAAGTGACGACCTCATAAACCGTGACTATGGCTATAATCTTAGCAAAGCTTGGGAACCAGCAATTGGGTTAATTAAGAGTAAATCTAGCAAACGTAACGAAGTGACGACCACGGCAGACAGAGCCCTCACACCGACGTCATCTCAGACGCCGGCGCAATCGGTTCCACTGCGCGGCCGCGGCGCGGGGCGCGGACCGCGGAGGGGTCGCTCTGCGGGCCGAGGGTATTTAAATGGCCCGCTACCGGGCTAGAACCCAGTTCCCTCCGAGCAGCCGTACCTTGCGGATCTCCGTGCCGGCGCGTTTCCAGGAGCTCAGTCCGTCACTTCACATGATGATGGCGCCATGTATGATCGCCGAAATAATGTGCCCGTTGGACACTATAGACCGGCAGTACACCCGTGGATATATTGATTGGGTTATTTGTTGTTTTATTTTTTTCACAGAAAGCAGGTGTACCTGTCCCAAAGGATATTCTAACTTTTCTGACGCAGTCAGTGTATAATATTGAAGCTTCAGTAGGAAAAGGGAGACTAACCAGCCTAAAGATAACCGTTGAAGCTGCAGTCCAATCATTCGTTGCGTTATCAGAAACAGAATGTAGAAAAGTGAGGATTGTGAATCTCACGTTTCCTTCCTTTTCAGCACTCTGAGTTTCTTGAAAAATCCTGTCTTCCTATGATGCGCTTATTACTAGAGGTTTTGTCTCCGACATGAAAAAATTCACTTGCTTTCAGTCACCTTTGTTTTAATGCTGATGTTCGTACTGCAATGTAAACATCTATTCCTTCCATTAAGAATGTAATGTTAAAATTCGTTTAATTTCCCAGAATCGATAAAACAGAAATCTGCAGAGTGTATTTTTTGTTGTTGTTGTTGTTGAAGTAGTAAATAAAGATTACATATTCGCACGCTCCATTTAAACTCTTCTTGCTTAGAAGACATTTGGTGGCTTGCATCTGTGTTTTTATTGTAGAAGGCGGGTGAGAAAGGTTCGGGAATGCTCTCGGGAAATATAGGAAACAAGAGTTACAAACAAAATAACTTTACTGGCCTTCAAATTTATCCTCCTTGTCTACAATACACCTCTAACAACAGCTGTCTGAAACTGTCAGCAAACGCTTCTAGTAGAATTGCTGGAAACAGTGAGATCACACCGTTTCTGGATCTCCGCAGCCACTCAAACACACACTTTTTATTCAAATTCTTCTTTGGAAGACAATCCTAAATCTAGTTAATGACAATTTAGATTTTAGTTTTACACGACTAGTCTCGAAAAACGTGATTTCGAGTGATTAATAAAAACACTATTTGAAAATATGCATAATATATAGCTACACTATTTATGCACCTCAGAACACTGCTTTACCTCAAGGTTTTGACGCGCATAAATGTTGTAGAAACAAGGCATGCGTAATTTTCAATAGTGTTTTTAATTATTAATCACTTGAAAATGGCAACAAGTTTGTCAAAACTATTTGTGTGAAAATAAACATAAATTTTCATAAAAGTGATCTAGATTTGTCTTCGTTAGAAGTATCTTAATAAAACAATTTTATGATCACTCTCCTATCGACACAATACCGGCTCTTAATAACATACTTTGAACTCACTGCCTCAACACCATTCACTTGCACTAACATGCCATGGGTCTTCGTCGCCGGTTTGCCTAATTTGAAACAAAACTTGATGTTAACGCGTTGCTCCATTCATATATTTTGCGCTCCACGTTGCAATGACATGAGTTCTCACACTGACCCTGTTAGCTGGGCCGCAGCTGTACCTCAGCTTCACTGCAATGCGTTGCACTATTTGGGGGGCTTGTTGACATGTGTATGCGCAGGCACCTCATCCACATCGGCGAGGTTTGTAAAATATGGGACCATACACCGAATTTTTCAGATGCAGCTAGTATGTGTTAAATTAAAAGTATGTGGTATTAGATAAAGAGCGAATTTTCCTGGGATTGTGGTTGGAAGGCATCTGAAATCAAAAGAGATATAAAGGATGTGGTCCAACAAGTTTCCTGCTTCTGAATTCTCTTGTTGATGGGATGTATAAAATTGTCTGATATACAGCGTCATCAGCGTTGCTTTCTATGCCTTATTGCGAAAGAAACAGGACTGATGCCTCTAAAAGGGCGTGAGTAACTGCCTAAAAAGAAATAATAATAATAATAATAATATTTTTCAGATTTATGTTTAAAGTAAAATAACTGAAGAACAAACATACAGCGACAAATAAATTACTGTTTTTTTGTCTGTTGTATATGAAGCAATAAATTACTATAATTCGACAATTTTTGCCTTTTTAAATTATAAAATTTATTCATGTTATACATTAGGTACATTTCAGTCAAACAATGTGCTTTATGCCTGCTTCCTTCTCATTCGTCAGGTTCTAAAGAAATAATTACATTTCTGGAAAAATTTTCTATAGTATAGAAGGCGTTGAAATAGAATAGAGACAAATAACAAGCAGTTATGCTGTTAGAACCTATACTTCAACAGGAATATAATCAAGTGAAGTATTGTCATCCTTTCTGAGGGAAAGTTAAATGCATTAAAAGCAAGTATAAATTACTTTTCCTTCTAGTGCTTCAATAAAATTTCCTCATCTCGCTTAATTTCAGATGACGATTTCGACCAAAGCCGGACAGTTTGCAAACCTGTTTTTACTCGTTAGAGACGTCATTGCTGAGTAGGTCCCTATCGACAGGCATGAGGAAATCTTTTCAAACAGCAGTGAGCTCCATATGTGCCAAGTGCGGCGCGCTCCAGGTCTCAAGCTGATATTAGTATAGACGGGAACTTTCACCTACGCCACACGTATAGTGTTGTAATTACTTACTTTTTCCTATTTAATACTTTTCGGTTGGAGAAAGAATGTTCTCAGTTTGATGTCACATAGGTTTCTAGTGACTGAAATACACATACTTCTTGATTTCTGTGTTTCTAATGTTGGCAGGTAATACTATGGATAAAGTAATGAAAACTAAATCTTTTAACTTATCTGCTATAAGGTTTTTCCAGTGGAATTTTCCACCATTTTGGTCAATGCACTGTGTTCATGTTTTTGCAATTCAGTAACATTTTTAAACGAATGTACTTGTGTGACAAATCTCAGAAATAAAAAGATAGGAAGAACACCATCCTTTGTTGCATAAATATGAGCTTCTGCTCTCAGTGTGACGTATGTGACAGTGAATTTAAGTTTTACTTTTAGTAAACTAATATGCTGCGAACATTATGTTCAAAATTGATTCATTGGGATTTAACAGTGTATATCATAGAGAAGGTGAAATTTTATTGAGATGATAGGCACGTCATCAGACGATGGCGAGTTAGTTTTGCGGAAACTGGCTAACAATTAAAAAGAAGAAGTTATCTTGGCTTTTTGAAGTGTACTTCGTTAATCACAAAAGAGTATTGTTTGTTCGATGTACACAATTTCCGTTTCTTTTAAGTGGAAATAGTGTTTGTTACAAATTGCTTTTATTCAAAACGCTCTTCACCTCTGACTCTGTAACTAGCCTTAGTCAATAGTTCTAATTTGATTATTTTTGTTTAGTTTATTATTGGTGTAACATATACAGGGTTAAATACAATTCTGGCAAGATTTTCACGATAGATTCACTTTTCAATTTTAGTTGAATATTTGTTCTTTGGTACATAACTACACCTTCTAGAGTCAATTGTGTGATGTAAGAAAACTCAAGCACAGAAAATGAATACTATTACCTATGTATTAAACAAGAAAACAGTAACTCTTGTTAGCGGGTTGACTAATGGCGAAAGAATTAAAAATATTTCAAGGTGCAACACTATCCCCTACAGAAAATTTTGCTAAGAAATTTGGGTAGGTGGATTCGACGAGTGATTAGTTAGTAATGCAGATTTACGGAATTATCTGTAGTTTTTTCACGCACACAGAAATTCTGCTTGTGCTGAAGTCACTGAACACATTGTTACATGGGTCTTTCATAAGAAGATAAACAAAGCACGTACCTTAACATCGCTTCTCCTTGACTTGTTCCTGGTTGTGTGTTGCAGTTGCTTCCGTACTCTCCATTGGCGTCGACGTGGGGTCGTCCTCTAAAAGCAGAGTGTTTTTAAATGAGGAATCTGCAGTATCACGATCCACATTCTCGTCGATTTCCTTGCATCCGTGTTCCTAAAATGCTACTTGCGTTGTCTTATTGTAGTCTATAGTCTGGCTTCTTAGACTTCCGGAGGTGCTTCATTTTCCATTTCGACTTCCAGATCAATTTTCGAACCTCTCACAGATCGACATTCTTTCTCAATATAACAGATTAATCCGATTACTCTCTGTCAATTTGTTGTTTATTTCACGAAATGTACAGAGCGAGTAAAAACTGTTACAAGCAGACTTGACTACATTGTCAAGATTCTTTAACTTGTACAATTATTCTTGGTCAGGCAATGCTTCAAAAACTAACGTGAGTTGTTCTTTAGCTATCTCATTTATTTCACTGTTTCGACAACTGTACACAGTGGCCAAGTATAAAGGCAATTTGCTATATGTTTAGTAAATCTTATGAGCTGTTCAATAACTATTTTTTATTACTACTCTTTAGTTGTAGAAATTAGGGGGATTTGACCCCACGACCACTCGATATGTAACTAGGTTATTCGATGACAATAATTTAAATTGTAAACACCAGCTTAGGAGCTGTACGATCCTCCAGAACACGTGGCTGAAACAGGGTGTCCCAAAATCATCGTGAAAAGCGTGTAAGGGCGACAGACCACTTAACTGAAAATAAATGTTGAATGGAGTGAAAAATGTTTCCTGAGACGTTCCAGTGACGCTGGAAGTCCTTTAGTATTCGCCGACCCTCAGACGATTAGATTTTATCGAAACAGACGGATCTAGTAACTAGATGCGCAACATCCAGTAAATTTATATCGTGATTGTCAACAAGTTGTGTATAAATAGAAAATTGGTGGGCTGTTACTTCTGCCAATTGATGGCTGGGAACAAGACTACCTTTAAGGACATGACTGAGAGACACGCCAGAAACTGGACGACAGGAATAGAACCACGAAGCACGAGGATTCTAGCAGATTGACACAGATAAGGGCAGGGGAAAAAGCCAGCCTCCTTACTGGACGAAAAGTTTAGAGCTGACGTAAACCACCCAGCACCACATTTCGTCAGTTGGTGTGCTGGAAGGCATCGGAGGCGGTCATGTTAGACATGATTTATTAAAGAGGTGGCGAACTCAAGTACGCAGAGTGTTTAATAGGGACGATAAGAGATTCTGTATTACATTGTAAGAGTAAAAGCTATTTAAAGCGCGTTGTTCACCGCAAGATGAATAAACTAGTAGTACGCAATTTCAGGTCTGCAGTTGGTGCCTATGCAATATGCACGTCGTTCCGTGACAAGTTAGGTAAATGCCCACGTACTCGTTCGAGTATGTCATGCTCGAAAGGACCGACCATTTTCCCTGAAAAAGGGGATAAACGTACTCCTTCGTTTTACGCACTTTAAAAGCACTGTCACTAAGACCACGCTACACAGTTTTATGAACGTAGTTCCTTAACAAAATGTTTCACTTTCCTTGAGAAAAGTAATTGTTTTTAGTTGAACACGTTTTCTCACTTGATTTTGTTGAAAGTGGTAACAATATTATATTTCTCACTTGTTAAAGAGAAACATTAATTTCTTAATAAACTATTTACCTTGTCATAATTAGTAACACAATTAGTGTCATGTTACCATTTTTCTAGCACATGTATGTGTCACATTTAACACTGAAAAAGTGCGTCAGTGAGTAGCTTATATTTTTGACGACGTTACAGCGTTCAATGAATGAAAGTTTGCGATCAATTATGGCTTCACTGTACTAGGTTTAGATAGAATACCAAAGTGCGGCGAATGAAAATTTGTGTCCGGCCGGGATTCGAACCCGGAATCTGCTGCTTATTAGGGAGACGCGCTGACCGCCACCGAGGACACAGTGACTAACTCGACTGCAGAGGATTATTTCCTGCACGTCACCCGCTACACCCGAATCTAGTGCAGGGAAGAGTCCTCTGCAGTCGGGCTGGTCACTGTGTCCTCGGTGGCGGAGTGGTCAACGCGTCTACCTAGTAAGCAGGGGATCCCGGGTTCGAATCCCAGCCGGCCGCGGTGGCCGAGGTGACTGAGGCGCATCAGTCACGGTCAGCATGGCCACTACGGTCGGGGGTTCGAATCCCCCCTTGGGCATGGATATTTATGCCGTCCTAGTTCGTAAGTAGTTCATAAGTTGTTTGTAAGTTTAGGGACTGATGACCCCGTAGTTAAGTCCCATAAGCTTTACAAACATTTGAACATTTATTCGAATCCCAGCCGGGAACAAATTTTCATTCGCCGCACTTTAGTATTCCACCTAAACCTAGTGCAGGGAAGCCATAACCGATCGCAAATTGCGATTTATTATATCCTTACAATTTTTGTTACCTTTTCTGATTTTCTAAATGCTTGTAAAGTCGATTATGTCCGTTTAAGATTTTTGTTCTATTTCTGACGCTGAATTGTCCTTATCACATATGTTTCATTACATATATTCGTTTCACCCTGAAGGTTATATTGCATCAATGCTTGTGAAAGCATGCCTGTAGAAATTTCCAGATGTTTGAAATTAAATTTATTTTGTCTTCAGTTACAGGCAACAATGAACAGGCGTGAAGATTTTACATAACATCTAACTTCATTTATGAAACTTTCAACTGGTTCCATATATTTTTTGAAATTTGTCTACCATGCTTGAATATTTAATATGGCACAACGAAACCTATAGTTCAATAAGCTGGTGGGAATACTATGTGCTGAGCGCGCCAGACTGGACAGTCTATCCTCCCCGTCTCGATCGAGTACAGTGAACACCATCTAGAGACATGGCCTCAGCACAGCCTATGTCAGGTCACAAAGGCCACGACCGCCAGTTGACTGACTGACCACTACGAGGCAGTGAACTGAATCTCTGCGGCCAGCCAGTCAGCTGGCGGTCTCAGCCTGGTCAGTGTGACGTGACACAGGCTATTGTGATACCTTGCATCTAGGTGGTGTTGCCTCAGCATAGTCCATGTCACGTTACACAGAGTAGGCCATGACCACCAGCTTACTGACTAGCCGATATGAGACAGTAGCCAGCCAGTCAGCTAGGGATTGCAGCCAACTCGTTGTGACGTGACACTGTGCTGAGGCAACACTATGTAGATGCAAGGTATCACAACAACCTGTGTCACGTCATACTGACCAGGCTGAGACCCTCGGCTGACTGGCTGGCCACAGGGACAAAGCTCACTGCCTTGTGGCGGCCAGCCAGTTGACTGGCAGTCTCGGCCTATTCAGTCTGTCATGACATGAGCTGTTGTGAGGTCTTGTATCTAGGTAGTGTTGGCTGAGCCCATGTGTCTAGATCGTGTTGGCACAGTCTCCACTCTTGCAGCATTCATACTGGAAATACTGCACATTCGGTAGAGTACTTGCGAGCATAATAGGAAAGACCACTACAAACAATTATCACATATATTGCTTCATCCGCTGTTTCTGAACAAGACTGCAACCGGTGCATTCAGTGTCGCTGATGGGGCACATTTCTGATAAAACAAGGTTAGTGGCATTCAGAATCATTTGCATGTTTCCTTCAGCAGCCTCGTTTGAACAGTTGCTTGATCACAACCAGAGATTGGGGCACGTCTTGCAAACGCGAGGAGAGCGTTGTACTGCGCCACCAGTCATGGGTCATAACCAATTCGAAACGACACCAAACATTCGTCTCTACCAAGGAGTGATCTAACACCCCAAGATTCTTTACATGAAACATCCTGTGAGTCACATTTACCATATCTTTGCCGCACCTTCCTGAAATAGTCGTTGATCCCTTCCCCCTCCTCCACATGCTCTTCGTCGAATCTGTCATATACAAGTATAGCGCCCAAGGGTTCTTTGACAGTTCCGAGCTCAGTAGGTAATACGCCCATTGCACACTTTTGCACAAGGTCATAATATCAGCAATAGAATTTGACGAAGATCAATAGTTATTTTGTGTATGACTGGTGAGAGGTGTAAAAATAATTCTTAATGGAGCAGAGTATTTGGTTTTCCGTCACCTTAGCTCTACCATAGGTTCTTACAATAACCTGGAGTCTAAGTACATTGTTCTATGGATAGGAATGTCACTTAGATTTTGAATAAATGAAAACTGTTCGATGGGTGGAGTTGTTCAAGATTTTCCCGTGGATTATGTGACGTAACGAATATAGAGTCCGTATGTCATATTATTAAAATGTTCAAATGTTTGTAGAGTCTATGGGACTTAACTACGGGGTCATCAGTCCCTAAACTTACAAACTACTTATTAACTACTTACAACTAAGGACGGCACAAATATCCATGCCCGAGGGGGGATTCGAACCCCCGACCGTAGTGGCCGTGCGGATCGTGACTGGAGCGCCTCAGTCCCCTCGGCCACCGCGGCCGGCTCATATTATTATTCGGATTTGGTAATTGTATTGAAGGAAGGGCGACAATCGTGATATTGGGTGAAATGGTTTCTTCTGTTTCGTAGGACCAGGCCAGCCATCAGGTAGCCGGGTTCGCACCTTCAACTGCTTAACACAGGGTAACACTATGGTGGACCATGGCGAACCGCCGGAAATGGGTAAACCCTTGCTGGGGGAGCTGAGACGAAAGACTGAGAATGTTTTAACGGTACAAGCTTCCTAGGGTTTTATTTGCGGACGGAGAAGTTAATACTGCTTCCTCCCACAAATCCCCAAAAACCTCCACATCCTTGCGGATGCTGTTGCGTAGCAGTGTGCGTTTGTACCGCACTACAGTACGCAGGAGGTGCTTTAGTTGCTGTCCAAGACTTTATGGGCAGCATTGAGTTCTGACTAACCTGTTGTCTTCTATAGTTGTGTCCCCAGCGCAGAAGACAGCACACAGGTCGTTTGTTCTTCTACAGCATACAAGTGAGGCTAAAGTTCTTTATGATGGAAGCATAATAAGCGACTCGCGAGATTTTTAATTGTCAGGGATGCCATTTATTAAATAAATAATAAAAAAATTTGCAACTATTGTTATTATGATACGGCCTATGCTGCCCATAGTTCATGTTGAGACCTCGACTGATATCACATTTACTCAAAAATCTTTACTCATGACCGGTGCTGTCCGGCGCGTATGGTGGTCAGCTCGAGACTGAAACTGCGGCGCGTTGCGAGACTAGAGGGCACCTGACGCTCTATTTCGCGCCAAAACAGGGCCGTCGCGCGCCTTCTGCAAAATAGCTCTTCTCTTTTTACAATAAGAGAAGGCACCTTAAACTTTTTAAACTGTCAAAATCTAGCCCATCCTTGAGAGATATTTATTACAAATTCTCAGCTCTGAGTAATTAATATTTAGTTTATAATAAACAAAAGTAATTTCAAAAGAAATCACGTGACGTGAAATGCAGCAGCCAATTCGAGGAGAGCACCAGTAACATAGGCGGGCTTTCCCACGGGAACCAGCACCTACTGCGCCATATGCTACTGCTCCCCACCCCACATTTCAACAGATGCTGCACTGCTGTCTTTCTTCCGCGTTTCAGACACGTACAATGTTAGCAAAGAAACGGCCAGCGGCCAGAAATATGAAGTGGCCACAGGTCAGGAATATCACAACGGACGCTCTGATATATTTAAAAAGATGCACATTCTCTTAATTTAGAAATAACGAATCTGTGTTATGTCCCTATTAATTCTGAAATCTTCAATGCTAGTAAAATTAGGTGCAGCTCATGAACCAACAACAAAGTATATCTTACATCAGAAGGGAAAGCAACATAATTTTGTCTATTTATTTAAATATTAATTTTTTATACAATCTATTATGAAATATAGTCAGATCATCGTATTCTTCACAGTAGCTCAGTAGTTGTAAGCAGCTTGACATGCTTCTCTTGCCCTGATGTTCATGTTACCATTTAATGAATATGTATCTATTTTCCAGTAACTTTACATAAATATTGTACAGTATGAGTGGTCAAGGACATTAAGGCTCGCTCGTTTATTTATTTATTTCGTAGATTATTTGTACTGCTGATAAATAGTCCCAAGGTGACGGAATGTTTATAACTTTCTATTTAAGTTAGTGTGGAAGTGGTCTACTAGGTTTGGAGAAGATGGCGATCTGACAATGAGAGAGTAGCTTGAACAGAATACTGCTGTGTTCTTGAACAGTTTGTGAGGAGACCTTCTGAGGAGGATCGTGTCAATTATATTGTGGCTAAACAAATAAATTTTACAGGAGAAGCAAAGAACTGATTACTGATGACCTGGAAAATTTTTAACAAATCTTAAAATATGAAGTTGTGTTTGTGGCATGCTTCTAGAAACAAGAGGAAAGGATATAGAATTTTCCTATTGTATTTTTCAAAATTAAGACAATGTGTTTGATTTAATGTTCTTCGATCCAATTATTTATGAGATAAAAAATAAAAAAACGATTAATGAGGTATATATGTAACTAAACAATTTTTTGTTATTGTTATAGAATAACTGCTAATGCAAAATTATGCTGTAAAGCATGTTCAAAACGCCATTTTTGCTACCAATTGATCCTCCAAACCATATTATTGTGCAATAATATTATTCACATCAATGGTGTTATATAGAATTCAAAATACCTTTAACGGTAAACAGTATTTTTCAAACGTTTGTTTCTGTTATTGTTAAACAAAATTGTTAAACCAAAATCTGAATATTCAGAGAAAAATGTTGATCTGTAGAATCTTCAGAAAGGCCATACTTTTGGTTTTGCTTCAAATTTGCCACAATCCTCCACCTCCATGGAAGCAATTGCAAGTTGATGTACAAAGTTATTCCGCACTTACATTTCCCATGTGAACTGTGTCGATGATGTAAGCATAAAAATCTAAATCTACTATGGTCCATGCGCCATCCCCAAAACGTTTACAGGTGGTAAATTATTCACATCATTCTTCAGGTTGTAAGTATAGCCAACTGAGCAAAGTGACAAAAATGCCCCACATAGAATTACTATTGGACGCAATATGATTTGAAACACACACTACAGAGAACTGAATACTATTTGAAACTAAAGCTACTTTTAAGATGTTATTTACAGTGAATCCGATTTGTTACATTTTGACTTCACAGCAAGAAAGATTGCTATGAAAACTATATAAAAAGTCTATCAAACTCAATATTGTACTTTGGTGGACACAATACGATTTAAAACGATGCTCCTCATCTGAAGTCTCAACTAGAATAGATTGCTATAAGCACTTCTGTCGCCGCCTACACTAAATGTTCAAGAATTTTCCAGTACTCTCGCCCATGTACCCCAAAATTTTTGTAATACCGTTTTGATGAGCTGCTGATTTATCTTTGCAAAAGCAACAATAAATTAAAAGTGTCTATTAAATTAAATGACAGGTGTTACACAATTAGTTTTGACATCTTTTATTTACAGCGTAATGTGTATATAAATACATTTTCTTGAAAGATATGTTTTTCTAACATGAGGGAAGTTACACATAAATTTTTATAACAGGTTTTTAATACATCTCAAACAATACAATAACGCTTGCAACACTTTTAAACATTTCAAATTCCATAAAACAAGTGTACATTACTTACAACATTTATTTTCGTTTCATTCTTGAGCATGGTTACTTACCTGTGGAAGTTTCGCTGCCAACTACAAAGCACAAATTATACACATGATAATGGGCATGTGATGAAGTAAATATCTTCTGAATCACTGCAAATTATTCGATTTTTCAACTAAATAAAAAAATTTGCATTAGCTACTGTAAGGGAAATCAATAGAACTGAACTTGGCTGGTTTGTTTCAATGTATCTCTACTTTAATATTTGACTGTGTTCCACCATAAATTCTAATTTCGCACATGGAGAATTGTTATATTATGAATGTTATGATTTGAAGCAACATTTCCATTCTAATAAATAAAATTTATCAAAAAAATAATTCATTTGCTATTTTCATTGTTCACATTAAGAATAATATTGTAAGGAAGAAGGTACTGTTTTTATGATATGTACAATGTTGATTGGAGACTGAGTGTTTCTCTTTTCCACTGATATGCGTTGTTGTAGAATATCACAAATGACTTTATACTTTCCTCAGTACAGATTTATCTTCCCTTCCAGCAAAATCTTTAATAGATAACAGTTATTAATTTAGTTAGAAGCTATATGAAACATTTTCGTTGCAGTTCTTGTGGTTGTTCATCCTTTTATATATGTAAACATAATACATCCTGTCACAAGCATGAGATTCAATAATGTTCCTGGAACTGATCAGAATGGTAAACGTTAGTAGTCGGATTTTATGGGGAGGCTGTAACTAAAATAACAGCATCTTAACAGAAGCGTAATGCCAACAGAACTCATTCTGATGAGTTAACTGCCTTACGTTATAGTTGTATTAGAACCAATACGAACGTCACCGTATCATTCAAATATAAGGTCAACAAGTTCACTTTCTTTTCTACGCTTTAGTAGTAGTAGTTGTGATGTTACTTAATGAGTGATCTGATTTAGATGTTTGTATGGTATGGTACAGTACAGTGCAGTAAGGAAATTGGGAAACTGTTGTATTACCATTTGTCATTTGTACTGGTCAAGTGGATATCTGTTGTATCATGATTAAAACATTTGTCGTTTAACTGGCCGTTGTGAACCATCGAAATGCTACAAACAGAAGTCATGTATCTATTCGTAATTAGCTTGTGTGCAAAATAGTTTGTAGTTGAATTTCTCCTTGTCACAGAACAGTAGAAGCACTGTTAAAATCGTGATATGATACGTTCTTTCAGAATGCACTTAGGATCAAATTATTACTCAGTAACGTCGTATTTTGTACGTGACTCAGATGGTAACTTTTAGAAACCTATGATAGCATATTCATCACAGTTAAAAGAAATATTACAATGCGTGGAGAACGATACTGAAATACAGACTTATAAACGATTAAGTGTCTAATCTGACATACCGTCCTGTGTAGGTTCGTTCGATTCTGAAGCAGAAAAAAGGAAAACCAACGAGTCTCGGCTGGCCAAGAAAAGATATTGAGGTATATAAGTACGAAGCGATTAAAGTTATGGACTCATAACAGGAAAATGTTGAGCCTCAAATAAAAATTTTAGACATGCACGTCTAAAAATTCTGTAATTTCCTTTTCAAGTAAATGCTAGGTCAGTCCAATAAACAAATTTATATGTGACTTTCTTTATCATAATTGTACATTCTTAACCAGTCCGCCTCTGTCCACGTGTATAACATTTGCACCTTCAGCCTGTCCTAAGATTTCAAGGTAATAACAGAAACTCTCGTATTGCATCAGAACCAAGTTACTATAATGGAGATACACTTTAAGACAATATTATTTTCACTCTTCTTTAAATCTAGCTATAACACGCTTAGTATCCCAGAGATACCGATGTTTTTTTGAGGGCCGGAGGGTATGGGTACATGAGCCATATGTCGGAATTTATTTTAAAAATTGTGAGTAAGGATTTCGATTTGAAGGATAATTATAACGCCTGAAAACAATTGTACAGACACGTGGAAGACAGGTAATAAAGAAAATTATAATAGCCAAGATCGCTGTTGCTAAAAAGGCATCATGTTCTGATCTCGATGACTAAGCAGAAACGAAACCAGTCATCAAGTTAATCAGAACCACCAATGAAAACACCAATAAGTGCATCTTCCTCTCGTATTTCCTCCTATCAGAAACAACAATGCAAGCACCAATACAGTTATTGCTTCCCTTCCTGCTACCAAATTTCAACCCATCAAAACTAACCCGTTGGGACAGAATTGGCTTTTAAGACAAGCACAAGAAGAAACACGTCAGTAATCCCTAAGGAAGGCTTCTGTAACGGATCCGAAACGTTGGAAATATTTTATCATTATGACGCGACATGTACCTCAGAAGAATTTTACTTTTGACAAACTTTCATCACCATATAAATAAATGCCAGTTACGATAATACTGCTCTGAACCGTCTAACTGTGTCTGTGGCCTCAGTGCAGAATCGTCCCTTTCTGTTAGTCCACAAAATACGCCAGTTACTCGGTAAAGCATTCGCATGCAGCAACATCGAATAATCCGACGAGCGACGTCTGTGGAACAGGCGGGCAACGTACCTCGTCTGCCGCGGTGCAGAAAGCAGGGAAACAGAGTGTTGGCAGTGCAGTGTGGGCCGCCGTTGACACAGTACTATGAAGGCGCCGGCGAGGAAACTGCGCAGGCGTGGCCTTTGCGCCGGAGAGCAGCTGTTCCGCGATACACGCGGGCGCGACAAATACGGCGACTCGCGACGGCAAATAAGATCTGCAATCAGCGGTGGCTGCGGCAGGTGGCGCTTGGAAAACTGAGCGCGGGCGTGCCGCAGTGGGTGCGCTGCCCGCGCAGCAAGGCAGCTTCCAGGCCACAGCTTTGACCTCCGACACACGCAGCCGCATCAAGCCGTATTTAGAATAACACTCAGTAAAAAAAAAAGAGAGAGAGAAATGCCGTACTGCCATGTTTTACCGCCCACTTCAGGTTTTTCTGTACTTTTACGGTTTCTTTACAAACATTTCGGATAAAAAACATCAAAAATATAAATAATAAAAAGTCATGGGCGATAGGATTACGACTCTACTATTAGAACAGGGGGACATGCAAGTAACGCCACAGAAAAGTGATCTTACGGAGCCAATAATAGCGCTGGTATGAAACTTCCTGACAGATTAAAATTGTGTGCCGGAACCGGGACTCGAACCTGGGACCTTTGCCTTTCGCGTGCAAGCGCTCTACCGACGGAGCTATCCCGACACGACTCACAATGCCGCCCCACAACTTCACTTCCGCCAGTACTTCGCCTCCTACTTTCCAAACTTCACAGAAGCTCTCCTGCGAACCATGCAAGAGTAACACTCCTGGAAGAAAGGATATGGTGGAGACATGGCTTAGCCACAGCCTAAGGGATGTTTCCAGAATGAAACTTCCACTCTGCAGCGGAGTATGCGCTGATATGAAACTTCCTGGCAGATTAAAATTGTGTGCCGGAACCGGGACTCGAACCTGGGACCTTTGCCTTTCGCGGACAAGCATTCTACCGACTGTCACGACTCACGATGCCGCTTCACAACTTTACTTCCGCCAGTACCTCGCCTCCTACTTCTTCTGTGAAGTTTGGAAAGTAGGAGGCGAGGTACTGGCGGAAGTTGTGAGGCGGCATTATGGATAGTGTCAGCTCAGTCGGTATAGCACTTGCCCGCGAAAAGTATAGGTCCCAGATTCGAGTCCCGGTTCCGGCACACAATTTTAATTTGCCAGGAACTTGCAGTACTTGGGGAAATATAGGAGTAAAGTTGAAAGTTCAAGCATAGATTTTTTTCAGAATCAATCAATGCAAGTCTTTAAAAGCGCAAATAAAAGTGCTTGATCCGCTGATTGTTGTTACGTCAAGAATAACTGCGTACGTTAATTAGAACAGAAGATCTCGTAACACAAACGGATTAAAGTACTCCATGCAAGGTCAGAAGGATAACGCGTTTGTATAAAAATAAATGATGGAGAGACTTAGGTTAATTCTGATACTTGATGACAAATGTGCGAATGAATACCTTTCCTTTAAAGCTACAATGAAGGAAATCGGTCGGATAGAACGGTCTGACTGACTGACTTTAGTTTACAGTATACAGAAACAAAATCGGCTTCGAGTACAGAAAAAGGCGAGAGTTATGTAAACTCTGATACTCTATGACAAACCTGTGATGAATACCTTTTTTTAAAACGAAAATGAAGGGAATCGGTCGGCTTGTTTAGTGTGGCCGATTGACTTTAGTTTTCGTAGATTCTTTTGATATATAATAATATTTATTTCAGTGTTTATCTGTCAATGACTACTAATTTTCATTTTTACGAGGTATAGATTCCCTTAAAATTTCAAAGACCTGGTGGCGCAGAATTTCAGTATAAATATTTAATGTCATGGAACCTGTAGAAAGAATGATTGTGTATATTCAACATAAAAAATCGTCTCTTCACTACCGGTCATGCGAAGACTGGTTCTGTTGTTACAGCAAAAATCTTGTTTTGGATTTGTTGTGAACTACTACAGCCGGTAATTTCTATTCTTGTAGAACATTTGAGCATTATTCCGATACGTAAGTCATAGTTATTGAATTAGATTTTGCGTTAATAAATCACAGTTCCGCTATATGGAAGGTCTGTATTTTGCCATACAGAATTGGTATACCAAATTGCTTTATTGTGAAGCTTATTTCATTGGTTCCGCAAGTTGACGGACAGGCCTCAATCGACAGCTAAGCTTTGCATGGTAGCGCCGTCTTTTCTTATTTTAACCTCCTTGTTTCTATGCACTCAATACTTAATATTCTCTCTGACCGTAGTTAAAGAAACAATAAAAATTATTTATATTTTAGGTTAGCTCTAACAATGACACTTTTTGAAAATTTTCTCTTTAAGCTATAATTTTAATATATCTCCCATATTTTCATTATCTTACTCCCTGCTTTGCCGTGGTAGTTTGTGCACTTTTTCCAGTTTATTTTCTTTGCCTTTCCTGATTTACGTAAAGTTAAGTGACAGTGTCATATAGGCGTTATTTTTACAAATATCTCTGAAACAGTTTTACTTATGGGAGTAACATAAGAGGATAAAGTTGTGAATTTTTTCCTTTATAAATACATTTGTTCAGTTTGCGCCTCAGTTAAGGCGTTATTTGCAATTAAATTTCCTGCTGTCAAAAGTCCTTAAATGGCCTATTTTTAGTGTTACTAATTTATTTTTGTCCGTAACATTTGAAGAAGGTTGGTTTTGGTTGTTGGTGACCAAAAATTATTTCTGCAAAATTTGGTGCCGATCGGTTAAACGGAAAAAATCTAAAAATTGGGAATACGTTACAGACAGATAGATAAGAGTCAAATCTCCGTTATATAAAGTTGTAGAGAATTTTCTCCTCTACAAATTCGTTTATTCAATTTTCGTGTCACGTTTTCATTTAAATTTCGAGCTGTCAAAAGGCGATCGCAAAGGCTAAAGTGGGCCAAAACCGATGGTCATGTAAAACGTTGCATTCTATCACAAGTGACACTTTAATAAATAGAAACAAGGAAACAAGATGCTAGTACGCGGAAAATTATATCTCACTAGCGAACACGAAAACGCACGCTATTGCTAATATCTATGGGAATTGGATATACACCCTAACTCTCTATCTCTCTTCTGCTGCCCCCTATGTTTGTCCACTTTATCCTCCCTCCTCCTCCTCCCCCAGCATATATCTACCCATCAACTTCACCCCACTCTCCCTACATCCATTCTCCCACAAAATATCCATCTCTTCTTTCTTCCTCTCTGCGTCTATATTCTCGCTCTCTTTACTATCTCCTCCATCCCCGTTTCTTTCATCTGATTTACTGTTATTGCAAACGCAACCTTGATTCGCTATATCGCCACTGTCAAACCGATCATCACATTTATTCTATTAAGATTTTCATACAGAAATAGATATGTTATGATGGCATTGCTGCCGTAGCTAAGAAGCCTTTTTAACCCTGATAAATAGAATGGATAAGGTTAAGGTAGAAGAATATAACTTGAAAGTAAATAAAGCAAAAAACAAATGTTATCGAATGTGATTAAGAAGGGCAAGCTAAAATCCAAGTTCATGTAGGCAATATACTGTTTGAATAATATAGAAAATTGTCAGCAATCAGTCGTTAATATTTTGTTTGTGCAGCAGATCTAAATTTCGATCAATGTTTAAAACAAACAGTTAAAAGATATAAAACTTTTAGACATCCACGTTGGAGGTTGCGTTAATGGAGTATAAACATAACCTCCAACTTGGAGGTCGGAAAGTTTTACATGTTTTCACCGTTTTAAGCATTGATAATCTTCACATAGTGATAGAAATCTAAATGTAGTGAATAAACAAAATATTTACGAGTGGTTTTCTACAAATCGAAAAACAGTCGTTGAGTACAAGAGCCATAACCGAATCAAGCTATTTGAATAATTTTATACATTTACTGATCTAGGCAGTAGGGCCACCAGGGATGGAAAGAGCAAAGTATGCGTGGGAAGCAGAACTGCGCGAGTAAAAGGTGCTTTTAACGACAAAAAGAAAAATAAATAACTTCTTACAGTACCAGTCTGGAAATCAGAAAAAGTTTTCTGAAGTCTTATGTCTGGATTGTGGCATGCTACAGCTGGGGAACGTAGACGGAAACTGATCAAGAGAAGAAGCGAAATTCTTTTCAAATGATGAGCTTTAGAGGCTTGCTCAATATAAAATGGATTGACAACGTTAAAAACAAAACGGTCTTGGAAATAACTGCAGAAAACGAGATCTTGTATAGCCTGATTCTAAAATGGTGAGTTCACGTTACAGGCCACCTAATGATACATGTCTGCGCGGGAATAGCTGAGCGCTCTGGAGCGACAAGTAACGGATCGCGCGGCCTCCCGATTCGGAGTTTCGAGTCCTCCCTCGGGCACGAGTGTCTGTCGTTAGGTTAGTTTAACTGATAACCACGAATTAGATGAGGGCAAGAAATTCTGACACTTTGGAAGTAAAAGAACACGTGACCGTGAAGCATGGAGGGCATAAATAGCACAGGAAAAGAGGACTTCCCAGAATGTCTGTCTGGTCGAAAATGTTTGATAATCTGCATCTGGAACACACATTGTGAAGAACTGAATCGTGGACTACGGGGAAACTTAATTGAAATATGGTAAATGTGATTATGTGGTGTCATAAAATAGGGAATAAGGAGGCTCTCTGCAGTTTGTTTTATTTACTTCATTTATTGATATTTAACGTGTTCAGGAAGACCGATGGACATGGAACGAGTCAGTAAATGAAATTGTAACAGAAAAAGAGTGATAATATATACAACAAAATGTATAGGTAGACGTTTGTGAAAAGAAGAAAAGGATGCAACGTATAGGAATCCCATGCACATGAAGGCCTAAGCAAAAGTAAACACAATCAAACACGTGACACATAAATTACCTCAATTTTTAATTTGTACAGGTGTTTCTCGACAAAACCGAATGAGCCATAAAGAAGCTCGTTAGCTTAGACCTGGAAGTGTGTGGAGTTTTTAATTTTGAATGTTTGTGGCAGCTTTTTGAAAATGGATGTACCAGAGTACTTCAAGTCTTCCTGCAGAAGAGTGAAGGGCGTTTGAACAGACTGAAAATTCGATTTCTGTTCTGGGTTAAAGCTGCTACCTCTTTGAAATAAGCTTATATTGTTAACGACAACAAACAACACTAACGAAAATGTATATCGAGAGGCCAATCTTAATAATTCCAGGGCAGTGAAAAGGGATTGACAAAAGTTTCGCAATCTGCACTACATATTTCTGGAACCACCTGTTTCTGCGCCATAAATACAAAATATGAATCAGAAGAGTTACCCCAAAAAAATAACACAATACGTCATAAACTAATGAGCAGATACATCGTAAATAACGCAGTATTTAGTTCTTGAACAAGTTGCAGAAGATGGGATTTCTAAGACATTTTATTATCTACCTAAAGGCCTAGAAATTAGAACTGTCCTGTCTCATTTACCATAGGCACATTATGTGTAATCAGAATGTCGGCTAATGTAGAACAGCGCAGTGGAAAGTGTAAAAACTGAGGCTTACTGCGATTTAGCATTGATTTATTTTCTACGAGCAATGAACTCATTTCTCTGGGGGTCACTGTTACAGAAGTAAGTACTTGCGCCGTAAAACTAGGGGTTTAGTAATATAAAAACGTATCCCTAAGTCAAATTTATTTAATGTTAGAATTACGGAGTTTCTTGTGTAACATTCATTATGAAATCATCATAGATTGTTTTATAATACAGTGTGTTAATGATAAATAAGGGCAAAGTCTGTTTTCAGGAACCTATCTATAGGTGAAAGAACTTGACACAATAAAAAATTCGAAAACAAGATGTACCTCTGCACAAATTGTCTTGTCCTTGAAAATAATTCGCTTCTGAGTCTTGCCTGAAATGTGGAACAGACGTTAAGCAAAATATATTTTTCTTTATTTCTACTTCAATGTTCCCGTGCGAAATACGTATCAAAGTTGCCAAGACTCTTCAATATTGAATAGCGCCACCGTAATGAACGTGAATGGGAACAACCACCAGTACTGCAGAGCCTTGCAAACTCTGATACGTATTTCGTAAGGGAACACTGACGCAGAATTAAAGTATGTGGTGTGGAGGGAGACGTACTGTAAGATAAATTTTTCCATCGTAAATCATGCACACACAGAATAATGTGTGCTATATCTAAATATTCAAAAGAAAAAAAAAAAAAAAAAAAAAACTTCGGAAGCAATTTAAAAGCAAGCAGAAGTAACAGAAAGAACATTAAATTTATTTATTTTAAGATGACATAGTTTCGTTAAAGTTCTTGAGAAGGAGGGGGTGGGGGGCGTTCGCCAGATATTTTATTTTTGGAAGATGGTCGCATATTCGAAACGGTTGTAAAACACTGCTTTATGGGAAGGCAGGAGTTTTAATAAATCCAACACATAAAAGATAGAAGAACGCCCTCTGCAAACTGAACTTATGAAACTTAATAGTATTTCATACCAAAACCTTTCATTTTCGCTGTAAAGGACACTGTCGCATCATTTTTAGAAAAAAAAAATAGCCTTTGCATAAAAGTTTTTGTTTTATATTGTAATTAATATTATTATTATATAATATATATAGTTATTCTCACAATCACATACACCCAAAACACGAGGTGCGCCTGAAAGGTTCACTGAATGAACACATTAGAATGAAATTTTTCTTCAAAGAAGAGAAAATGCTTAGTAGAGTCTTGGAATGTTTTAAAGTAGGTAAGAAAAGTTAGTTTGAGGGGCTTAAACTGTCTAGTGACAACGAATGTTCGGCGACTATCTTCGAGAATGAGACCAGAAGAGATGAAGATAGACGAAGATGGTGTAAGCATTATTGACCACGACGCTTCGAGCTATTTCCGAAGAAGAACTTTCCAGTAGTTGCCAAAAGTCTTACAACCTCTGTCAGTCGTGTGTTATAACTAATATCACTTGGTTTGAAGGTCACACGAATGTATTATGTTTGTACGTGTTTTCCTTTATTTCTAATTTTCTGAGTCATTTTACATAACTGTTTACATCGATTCGAAGAGCATTGTTCATTTTGCGATCACATTAAATGTCGTTTAGTATCTTGCAATTCTCCTTCCAGCTACGGAGGGTGTCGCTTCGTGAGTGAATTTGTGGGCCCCGGATTTGAGTGTGCGGCAACTGTATTACAGAAAAGTATGGTCTTATCATGAACATATCGACTGGACGCGTGTGCATTGTGCACATCGTACTATGAGATTAGGAGCACCGAAATCGATTAAGGTATAAGAAAATGTAGATTCTCTCTTCTTTCATACTGCTGAGGTATTTAATTTAGTTTATATTATGGAAAAAACCTAACCGCATGCTAAGTATCTGTGTAGCCTGATTTACTTATGTATGAAAAGTACGGAAAGTGTATTTTATTCCATTTGTATTTATTAATTACAAACCATTTTTTGGGGTTATTAGGCCACACATACGTAACAGATGCATCAGAATTTACCTATATTGAAAGAAAAGAAAACTTTTCACCGACCTGCAACAAAACGACGGTATGGTATTGTTTAGGAGCCATCAACATTGTGAAAGGCGGTATCCTTCGTCATTGCATTAATATACTGGTATTTAATTTATGTATTACCTCTATATTTGCTGTGCTTCGAATCGGTGCCACTGCTATCATGGAAATGTATATACTGCTATTTAATGTCAGTCAGTCAGTGACTAATAGATTTGTGACTGCAGGTGTTTCACCTCGCTGATATATATCTTAAATCTATTACATTTGTTAACCGATATAAAATATCTGACTCCTGATAATCCATTCTTTCCAAAATATAAAGTATTTTAGGAGATGGTAGTACAAACGAACTACAATAGAAAGGCCACATAAGATGTGTCTAGTTTTTGTTGAGTAATGCGATACAGCCGAGTTCAACGCATTTTCATTTCGTGTGATGGTCCACCGGTTTCTATGGGCTAATATGTTCATATTTATCAACCGTTGGCAGTAGAGAGTGGATGTCCAAGTTGTGTCGCCGTGCTCTAATTAACACTGTCGTTTTCATTGCGATTTATGTGCCAAGTGAACTGTATCGTGTAGAAACAGCGCACAGTTAAAACACGCCAATAATGCCGATATGGTCTTCGTGTATGGGTTTTGTAAATGGAAACGCTGCTGATCGCAGAGAATACGGCACACCACCATATCCTGACTGCAGATTACCAGCTTCAGTATTGATGCGAGTTCAAATCACTTTGGATTTTTGGCTATGGCGATGGATGACAGGCGAAGTCTTTAATTAAAAAGTAAACACAAGAGCTGATCTGGTAGTTTGTAGCGCAGCCACGTTTTTGCGAAAGGCTGGGTTTCTTCGTGCTCCTCATCCGCCCCCCCCCGCCCCGAAATAAAAAGGAAAGTTATCAATAAAATTCTTCTGGGTATGAAACCGCGTCGTCATTTTATAAATTCCACCGACGTTTCGGCCTATGTTGCAGGCAGAAGAATTTTATTGATAGTGACAACAGCCGCGGAAGCCTACGTTTGCAAAAAGGAAAGTTGTTTAGTCCTTGTGGCAGGTCCATATCCCACCCCCCCCAATCTTGTAGCGCCACTGAATAGTACACCCCTCATAAAAGAACAGAAAGCCGACTACAGAAGAGCTGCACGTAGTGTTATCAAGATAAGTCCAAAGTCCGTTGAAGTTCATGGTGGAAATTTGAAAAATGATCTTTGAATGTCATCATTTACCTTTGTTTTAATTTTATTTGGGTTACATGCTAAGTCACGGTTGCAAACTACTAACACGGATTATTTACAGACGAATGGAAGGACTTGTGGAATCCGACCTTGGGGAAGATCAGTTTGGATTTAGGAGAAATGTAGCAACACGGGAGGCAATGCCCACATTACGACGTATCTTAGAGGAAAGGCTAAGGAAAGGGAAACCTACGTTTTCAGCGTTTGTCTATTTGGAGAAAGCTTTCGACAATGTCGACTGGAATACACTGTTCCAAATTTTTAAGGTAGCAGGCGCAAAATATAGGGACCGAAGAGTTATATTCAACCTATACAAAAACCACCAGACAGCGGTTGTTACAGTCGAGGGGCAAGAAAGAGACGCAGAGATTGCGAAGGGAGTAAGACAGGGTTGTATCCCTTCCCCGATGTTGTTCAATCTGTACATTGAGCAGACAGTGAAGGAATGGAATGAGAAATTTGGAGAGGGCATTAAAGTGCAGGGAGAAGAAATAAAACCATTGCACTTTGCTGATGACCGCAAACGATCTGGAAGAGCAATTGAATGGAATGGACAGTATCTTGAAAGGAAGATATAAGATGAACATTAATAAGAGTAAAACGAAGGTAATTTGCATGCAGTGTTAGAAAATCAGGCGATGCTGTCGGAATAAGATTAGGTAATGAGACAATGAGATGAATTTTGTTATTTGGATAGCAAGATAACTTCTGATGGCCGAAGTAAAGAAGATATAAAATGCAGAATGGTTATGGGGAGAATAGCGTTTCTAAAGAAGCGAAACTTGTTAATATCCAATATTAATTTAAATGTTAGAATGTCCTTTCTGAAAGCATTTGTCTGGAGTGTAGCATTGCATGGGAGTGAAACGTGGACGATAAGGAGTTCAGATAAAAAGTTGATAGAAGCTTTTGAAATGTGGTGCTACAGAAGAATGATGAAAATCAGATGGGTAGATTACGTAACTAATGAGGAGGTGCTTCAGCGAATCGGGGAGAAAAGGAGTTTCTGGCATATCCTGACTAAGAGAAGGCATAGATTCGTTGGACACCTTCTGAGACATCAAGGAATTGTCAACTTAGCATTAGAAGGAAGCGTGTGGGGTAAAAATCGTACAGGGAGACTGAGGGACGAATATAGTAAGCAGGTTCAAAAAGGATGTAGGTTGCCGAACGTATTCTCAGATGAAGAGACTTGCACGGGACAGGGTAGCGTGGAGAGCTGCATCAAACCAGTCTGCGGACTGAAGAACACAACAACAACAACAACAACAATAACACATGCTGACAGCTGTATTACTGTAATTGTTGTGGCGTAAAGTTATCGTCACACGCCAGAAGCACGAAAACGATCTGAAGAAGGCAGCGGACGACCGGCAGCCAATCACACGCCTGTGCCGCGCCTCGTGGCGGGAGCAACAGATAAGCGTGCGAAACAACCATATCTAGGCCGACATGTGTCTGGAAGGGTACCTCTAAAACCAGTCCCGAAATAGGCAGTTACCAAAATACAGCGCAGGTAGCATCGTGCAAGAAGACGCCGCCGCGAGAAGAGAAGAATAGAAGTTGAGTGTATTGTATACTTTCGTAAATAAAACTTGTATTACTAATCTGTATAGTTGTTTTCACTGTCCACGCATCCCACGTGTCCTGAGCAGATCTTTTCCTGAAAGATAGGCCGGTGAGGACAAAACAGTAATCAATAATAATTGGACACATGTTATACGGCATTTTTATTCTGATTCGTCTACACCACCAACTCCTAAAATCTTTACTATTCCTTCTGAAACACCCTTTATAAATACTCTACGTCAAAAATTCATGAAATCTACACAAGACATTAGCACGTAAAATCAATTTTTAGGGACGAAATAAACCAGTGAAGATAAAAAATTCTGAAATAACACTACATTTGAACGGAGTTTTTGAGTTTTGTTTGCACTCAGGATTGAGAACACAAGAACGATTAGGGTTTTTTTTTAACTCGTTTCCAATTACGTCATCAGAGATACAGTAGAAGCGCGAATTGTGCAGGAATGGGAACGGTTGTTGGTTATGTCGTTACCGAAAGAACATCCTTGTATTCCGTGAAACTAGAATCTTCCGGAGGACTTCGAGCGCCACTCCGTCCTAAAGCATGGACATTGACGCAACCAAAGTGGTAACCCCTTAAATTTGATAACAAAAGCAGCAGCAAATTTAGGCACTTGGTAAATCAGAAACGGAAACCCTAAGACGATGGCAAGACACTAATGAAATCGAACAGTGAATCACAGTAGTTCACATCTCTCATTGAACAACGGGTTGCCAAAAGTTAAGAAGAAATTTCTTAGTAGCTTTTACTTCAGTTGAAGGCGGCAAAATTTATCTACGTTTCAACAATAGTAGATTTATTGTCGTTAAGAGGATTCGTAAATTAGTGATTATATGTCAAATATTTAATTCATTTTTATGGGAAGAATGTTCCTTTGAAATATTGTTTTGTACCGTATATCATTCCGAAAGTATCATGTGACTTTTTCTCGTATACGTGAATTTATTGGAAGCACATACTAATTTTACTGAGGATCTGCATGCTGATTTTTAGTTTTTGATTTGATTCTCCGTCTTACAAAGAGAATCTGACGATCTATGTCAATACACCGTTGTTGTGGCTCTTTTTAATTAAGGAGCAACTGTTTAACGTAGAAATAAATTTTTAATTTCCATAGCTTTATCATTATCGTACCTGTTTCTTCTAATTTATTATCTACTACCGCATTAAATCTTATCTTTTCAAGCATATAATTAATTAGACGCCACTACTGTTCCAAATTGTTGAATGTACAAAGTGCTCACAAAATAGGAAATGAAAGTTTGAAAACTTTATGTAGGGCAAACCTAAAATTAAAAGTAACTAAAGAAATCGATGTTAACATGAAAACGTACTTTTTGGAAGGAATCAAAGGTCATATTTCACTTCTAAATTACTATAACAAATAATTTCTACTTCAGCAAGCATTCCATAACAAAAGTGTAAGAAGTATTCAGAATTTAGCATCCTTCATCATTGTATTCTGTAGCATATCCTTAATGTAGCAGGTTTGATAAACGCGGCAGTGTTTTAGAGATACTTCGGGAACTCAAATGAGAATCGCTGGAGGAGAAACAATGTTGCGGAAATTTCGAGGGCCGGAATTTGAAGATGACTGTAAAATGATTCTACTGCTGCCTACGTACATTTAGCATAAAGACACCATGATAAGAGAAATTAGGTCTCGTACAGATGCATAAATAGTATCGTTTTTCCATGTCCTGTGTGGTATTGGAACAGAAAAGCATATGACCAGAAGTCGTACCCGGTGAATTGCGGAGTATGTATGTAGATGTAAATGTAGGTCCTAATCAGGTAGTACGGACATATGACATAAACATTTCCATCCTTTTTTTTTTTTTCAAAAATTAATGAGAGAAGAGTCATGTAGCTTATTTAGATTTAGATACGCAGTGAAACATAATTTTTGTCACATCGCAGGTTTTGACACATTTGAAAGGGTCTGTTTAGAAAATAACACACAGTTGCTTATCTACTGCTACTCCCTGCTCGAAACAGCTACGCAAGTTTGCGACAAACGTTACATAGATTCGACGTAGCTCATTTCACAAGTGAAGTACATGAATACTTGATCGAATTCACGTAGATTGATTCATGTAATTGATGCACTTCACGTGCTGGAATTGACCCTGATAGGTTTTTTTAATGTATAGTTATTATATCACCACATCCAAAATCTAGAATGTTCGCTCGGATTTAACAGCACTGAGAAAGTACAATGTGTATTTTGTACGTAACAGTGGCCTCAGTTAAGGGGTGTAACACCGTGGTAAAAACTCTGAGTTCATTTCTCGTAGTATTCCACAGGGAGTAAATATATATGTTTTCCGCATTAGTTGGAGTTCTGCGCAATGCAGTTACAACACCATAGATGCACATGAAATAAGGAGATAGTTAGACCTGTTCCTTTCACTTTTCGACTGCAGTAGGTCGCGGTGAAGGGGTTTGTTGTCAGGTCAGATACAGTCCGTGCTTTTTGTCGAACACTTTGCCGCTGACGTCACTGGCGGTGTCTGCAACCGCCACTGCAGGCGAGTAGTAGCGGCTGGTGCTCGGAGCAATCGTCGGCGTGGTTCAGGGCGCGTGTAGGCGCTACCTGCAGCAGCTGCCGCAAGGTGTCAGCACCAGCGCCATCGTCAGCCACACTGCAACACAACGGCCAACCAACGCACGTCCAACGCGTGAAGAAACTTTGCTTATGGCAGCTAGAACACTATCTAAAAAGTACAAGGAAACCAGAGGTATTTAACAGGTGTAATGCACATCATGAGATAAATTTTCATTATTTTACAAGGGGAAGCCCAGATGCGTCTTTTCCCAAACTTCTGATGCTTCTAATAGAGGAATGGGTTGTACCTTGTGACGTACCCTCTTATCTAGTTTGTACTTTACAGTTTAACCTTTTTTTCCCTCTTACAACTGGGTGGGCCTACCCAAGCGCTGTTCAACTGACAGCAACGGCTTCCATACACAGTATGAAATGTGCTTGGTAATTTCGCGTAGGCTTTATCCTGAGCATGGATCTATACTGGTTCACAATTATTTCGGTCTGTGTTCACATGAACATACCGGCTTGATTAAACATGACAAATGAAAATGGCGCGCAACGGATAACGTTTTCTTTCTTTCTTTTTTTGTTTTTTTGTTTTTTTGTTTTCTTGTTGTTTTTTTTTGTTTTTTGTTTTTTTTTTTTTGTTTTTTTGTTGTAGAATTAACGGAACCAGTACACATCCACCTCAAGAAAGGATACGTCTAGTTTTAAACCCCCAGGGTAAGTACGAACAAATACCAATTTCAATCCTCATAATGATCGTGAGATCCCTTTGTTTCCCGTCCAAAATGGGGAGCATTGAAGGAGAAGCTGAGGGGTAAATCAGTTATTCTGACACAAAATTTAATCATAAAGGATTAATTTTTTTAGACAATTTGCTATAAATATTGCTTAACTGGCCTCCTACTGCTTTTAACTACTCTGTACACTATTCAATGTCACACATGGTGGGTGAGGAGGGGGGTAGGAAATCTGCACACAAACGGACATAAAACATGCAAATCACTCACTGCATGATTAGCGCAAAGCTCTATACATTTACTGCTCAAACTAATCCTGCTGGTCGAACAGTAAGTGGGCTTGTGGACGCAATATACAGAACAAAATTTACGATTTCTTTAAATTTACCTAAAGACATTTTATTAAATCAAATACCACTTCCTCACTTATGAATTTAATTATCTCTTGTGCCGCGTCTCTTACCACATTCTGGAGAATTTTGCGCAGCAAGCAGCACCAGCGTCCGTACATCTCGATGGTCTCCTTCCAACTCCTCTAAAGATGGCTTCCCTCTACCTCAACCGTCCGCCAATTCGAACCACGCTAAGAAGACGCGCCCTGATTGGCGGAGGCAGGTGCAGCCAACTGGGCACCTTCCTTTTACTCGTTCGCGGATCCACCTCCTACCATCGAGCAGCAGCAAAGCCTGCTAAACTCTTTGCAACACTAGCTGCCTACACAAAAAGCGAAAAACTCACAAACTACCGACACCATCAGGCTAAAGTACCCCTACTGGTTCAACTATGCTCAACCACTCCTTCGCTCACGCTGTGATGGGAAACATGGGAGTGTGACATGAATAAAAATGTTCAAATGTTTGTAGAACTTATGGGACTTAACTACGGGGTTATCAGTCCCTAAGCTTACAAACTACTTATCAACTAGCTAAGACTAAGGACAGCACAAATATCCATGCCCGAGGGGGGATTCGAACCCCCGACCGTAGTGGCCGTGCAGACCGTGACTGGAGTGCCTCAGTCTCCTCGGCCACCGCGGCCGGCATACCATGAATAAAAGAAAATGGAATAAAAAAAAAAAAAATAAAAAAAATAAAAAAAATAAAAATAAAAAACACAAACTCGCCATCTCTGCTTCTACTTCTTTGCCCTCGCCAGTCGGCCATGAAAGTACATGATAATGCTCAAGTTAAACCATTTTATATTGAAAATAGCAAACATTACTAATACAAGTGAGACAAAACATGAGCAAGGTAAGAGAAATTGGCAAAATCGATTAGGTGGAGCAATGAGGCGGTATGACAGTAACGTCTCAACCTTGGGACATTTTTCACATTTTTTATACTATGATTTGTTTACAAGAAATTTGAAAATTTACCCCATCACAGGCATCAATTTTAGGTAATGTTGAACGAACAGCAGTTTACGCTAGTTCAAATATTTACACAATTACTTACCAATAAAGACTTTTGTGATACTTGTCCCAAGGTACAACATATGGCTTCACCTTGGGACAGTGATGGTTTTACCTTGGGACACGGTGATGTGTTCCAATTTCTTAGTTTTATGAATGAAAAAAATCGTATTGGAAATATGTAGTAAATGTTTGTTAGTCCAAATACAAAAGTTATTTTACCTTAAAACAAGATATGGTGGAATAAAATATTGATTGAAACCCATGGCACACCACTGGAGCTGGTAGTTCTTTACTATATTATTGTGATTAACAATGATGATGTTCTCAACATTAGAGAATACAAAATGGTCCTTTGCTTCCTTCAGAATTTCACAGTTACATCTTTTCTGTGCTTTGTAAAACTACCCCTGCATAGTAAACATGAGATCTGCCACTGATGTCAAATTTTACCAAGAGCCAACTAGATTGAGAACAAGAAAGTGTTACTTTTTTAGATGAAAAGAAGGATGAGAAATTCTCTTCTTCAGATGACAAATCAAATATGCTACCTCCAGAGCTACTGCCAAGAAGAAGTGGAAGATGAAAACTCCTTTGTGCGTCTAGTGGCTTCTTTCTTTGGGAAAGACTTCTTTTTCTTGTTTTCTGTTTTTTCCTCTTCGACTCTTTGTTTTTCTGGTGTATCAGTGACAATCATACACCTTACAGGTGTTCCAAGGTGCAACCAGAAAAGTGTCCCAAGGTAAAACCACAAAATAACAGAAAACAGTATAACACATTTATATCTTTACAACTTATGGTATCAATAGCTTACTTAAACAAGGCCCTACAACACTGCATTTAAGAAACATCAATAATGATGATTAACTTTAATTTATATCTTCTAAGGATAGAGCCTAAATTTTACTTTCAAACAAGAAAACTTTTAAAACTCCCCCTTCAGATCTCAAACATCATCAAAATACAACATGGCCTCCTATTCCCTCTGAAAATAGACCTGACAACTTTACTTCATAGTTCTTAAAGTTTCCAGTAGAGTGCACTGCCTTTATTAAAAAGTGTCCCACGGTAAAACCGTCCCAAGGTACAACCCTTTCCCCTACTCCAATCACTGAACAGCCCAGCTCTGCACGGGTCACGTTAAGCATCTACAGTCAGACAACGTAGGGTCCCGGAAACCACCTCAGTGTATTCACAAGCATCCGCATCCACATCAACTCCTTCCCCTCTCCCAATGTGGCTTCCAGTTTTTCTTCTTCGTCGCTCCTAATTTTAGTCTCCCTACATATTGACCCGTGAGGCATTCCAGCCTCCTTTTAAAACTCCGAACCTACGCCCTTCCTACTAACTATGTTATCTTCAATGCTTCCTTTCTCTCTCATCACACATCCTCTGTCACTGTCAACAACTCCACATTTGTTTGACTCCTCCGTTGGGGTGCTTCAGGGCTCCGTCCTTTCGCCCCTCCGATGCCTCACTTACTCCACAACACGTCCCAACCCCAGCCTCCTGTACTTCCAATGCCGACGACACAGCCTTCCTCACCCTTGCCCAATCCTCGCCCACTCCGAACACCTTTTCCAGTCCCACCTCCCCCAAATCGCCACCTGGTGTAACCAGTGACTCCTTTCCATCAAACCAGACAAATCCCAGGCAATAATGATACTACCCGCTTCTTCCACCTCCACCACTTTTACGTTACCCTCCATGTCTGTCCCATCCGCCAAACCACCACCCTGAAGCTCCATGGCTTTACCATCGATGACTCCCTTTCCTGGATCCCTCTCATCAAAACACTTCGCCAGAAGGCCCGTTTCCAGCTAAACCTGCTGAATCTGTTCTCTAACTGGAAATAGGATCTCCACTCTTCCACCATCCTCTACACCTACCGCTGCATCATTTCTCCTCTCATGTGCAGTTTCCACTTCGCCAACTGTAACCAATCCCTCCAAGTACTTGAATGGCATGCCCTCCGCCTCAAATACTGTATCCCCCTCCCTTCTGCCATGAGGATCTTGTATGACCACATCCTCCGCCCTCACCTGCTGCAGTTCCTAGAACACCTCCATATCCTTCATTTTACCTGGAAAATATTGCCATAATCCATTGGTATATCCTGTCTTTAACAATTCAGGGCCTCTGGCTAGCCTAAACCACTGTACCCTCGCTCCCTTCACCTCCACACGCTGCACATCTTTCCCCAAGGTAACTTCCGCTTCCTTCCCATTCCAAATTATCGTGCCTAAGGATATTGTGCTTGTTGATCCTGAATTCTTCATACCATTTAGAATTGGTTTGCTGCTAGGCACGGAAATATTCTTTCGCGTACTGAAGCAACATCGCAGGATGAGGAGTGATGACTGGTCAGTTCTAAAAGAAACCAAGCTAGGATATATTTTAGCAAGAATACATTAGTCGCCATGTCATGATAAAGCAACGTCAAGAAATTTCCTCGTATAATCTGGACATCCCATTAATTAGCAACTGAGAAAATTCTAGGAGTTAGAAGAAGTTCCTGTAAAGAAGCAGACAGGACAAGATGTTGAGTGAGAAAAGCATTTTAATGAGAACACAATACGTGATGAAGAAGGACGTTTTCTTGGCTCGAAAGCAAATGAAGGAAAGCACGGAAATTCCTACTTCAATGCCTTGAACAGATTCCGTCATCTAGACAGCCAATCGTGAAACAATAGTACTGTGACTTCATGAAGGAGTATGTGTGGTGTCGCACAAGTCTAAAGTGCGCGCCACCTACTTCCGCCGCGCGCCGCCATGCACCCACGGCGCGGCGTTCTTACGACGTCAGCCACGAGCACCCTCTGCTGCAACTCCGCTCATGGCCACCACTGAACGACATCGTTCACTTGGGACTGAGATAGGAACCAGTAAACACTTCGGAATCAGATAGGCACCAGTGAAGACTTGGCTATCGGATAGGCACTAGGCAGGCCTCTAGCTCAACTATGTATCAGCATTCTGCAGTACTGAGCTATGTAAAAGTTAAGTATTACTAAGTATCTAAGAAATATATATCTCGTTCTAATTTACTCTAGTGTTTCTAGTTTCTGCTGTCCCACTGGCTGCTCAACTTCGTACCTGCACAAGCGTGCATCCTTTATTCCTGTGTCGGTCTTTCTACTCGGCCACCGACACCTAAGACGGAAACAAGACACAAAAGCGGCGACGAGGCTTGGACACAAAAATATGAAGCTTGTGAACACGGCGTCCACGAGACCTGCTACATGCCGCACTATGCTATTTTCAAGGATCATAGCACCACAACAAAACTCAGTGTTATATTTGATTGTTCCCGTAAATCTTCTACATACTGAAACTTATTTAAATGACTTGCGAATTGTGGACCTTTTCTGCAGGAAGATCTGTACTCGATAGTACTCCATTTCAAAATTCATCCCATCGATTTCGCCGCAAACATAGAGAAGGTGTACCGGTACATCCAAATGACTTGAAGCTGCAGCGTATACTGTGGAGGCCAAACTCAAATTTGCCACTTTGAGTGTATGAGATACAGACGGAATGGTTCCAAGTTCCTACTTAGCGACAAGATGTCTTATTTAGATACCCGATGAAGAGCCTGTTAGCATCAAGAGCCTTAACACAAGATATTTATATAGACGATGTGCTACGTGGAGGAAGAAACTTAGAGGAAGCCCTACAGTTGCAACTAGTTGATTGAGCTGCTTGCCAGTGGAGGATTCCCATTAAGAAAATCCTGTTCCAATCATACAGCGTTGCTAACAGCAGTAACACCAGAAAGGAGGGAGAGACAGCTCCCAATCTCCTTTGGAAAGGAAGAAGGGGTTAGAACGTTAGGTATCTTGTGGCATCCTATGTCAGACAATTTTTAGATATTATCCAAGGTGTTGGACAGCTACAGTTTTCCTGAGGATTCATCGCCAGATCCTGTGAATTAACGACGACATCATTTGTATCATCTATATTTAACCCTCTTGTGATTATAGGTCCTGCTGTAATTTACTTTAAGTTATTCCTTCAGTTGGAGTGGGATGAACCTTTGCCTCAACCTTTGTTAAGTCAGAGGCATTGCATGGGCAAATTGTTGTTTCATGTGAAGGACATTAAGATTGATAGATATGTGCTGACTTTCTCATATGTAAAGGATGTTCAAGTGCATGCCTTCTCGGATGCTTATATTTGCGCTATTCCACGTTCGATCAATGAGCAGTCAATATGAGATTGCAGTTAGATTGTTATGTGCCAAGGGTAACACCTATCAAAAAGATCACGTTGCCTAGATTGGAATTATGTGGTCCGATATTGATGGTGAGATTGGCTAGCAAACTCTTCCTGCCTTAAATTTAAGATTTTCCAAAGTGTTTTACTGGACTGATTAAACCCTTGTTTTGTCTTGGCTAAGTGGAAGACATTTGTATCGCATCGTGTGGCAGAGATTCAAGAGTTGACTGATGTGCAACAATGGAGTCATGTTTATTTTGAAGAAAACTGCTGATTTTATATCACAAGGATTGAATGCTGAAACACTAAATGATTAATTCTTGTGGTGGCAAGGAGCACCCTACTCAAAGAACCCATCATCTATGTGGCCTGAGGGGCATGTGAAGATGAAGCAAGACAGCATTCCGGAAAGGAAGATGTCAACAATATCCCTGTGTACTACCATTTCTGATGAAATCTTACATAGGTTTTCTGCAATGAGGTGATTGATTTGAGTCCTGGCATACTGTCAAAGATTTGTTTACAATGTGTGGTACACTAACAAATTCACTGGCATTCTTTCTTCGGAAGAGGTGAAGTCAAGGCTGCATTTGTGCGTAAAGATAGCACAACAGAGTTCCTTCAAACAAGATATTGAAGCATTAACAATCAAAAACAATGTATCAATCAAAAGTACACTACTCAATTTCCGCCAGTTCCTTGGTAATCAACGCTTAGTAAGAGTGGGTGGAAGGTTTAGCAAATCAAATTATCATTTGAAGTGAAAAATCAGATAAATTTAGCACCTAATCACCATTAATAAGACATGTAATCCAATATGAGCATCTACGTTCACTCCACGGAGGATCACACTTTTGATTACAATGTTACGTCAGCGATACTGGATTCCAAAAATTCGCCAGACAATTCGATCAGAGTGTCATAGTTGTTTAACCTGTTTTAACTTGAAGAAAGAAACATCTGAGCAACTGATGGGCCAGTTGCCAAGTCCTCGTGTGAAACTGTCGAGTCCAACTTTGAGTACTGGTGTCGCCTAACTGGACCATTAATCATGAAACTAGGATTCCAGCGAAGTAAATTTGCACAGAAGTGGTATGGTGCTTTGTTTATTTGCCTCTGTACTAAGGCTAATTTATTATCTCAGGCTTTCATTTCAATATTTCGAAGCTTTGTCGCTAGAAGAGGCAAATGTCTCCATCTCTATTCAGACAGTGGGACTAATTTCGTAGGTGCAAACAAGGAGTTGCAGGAAATGAGGACAGTGATTACCAATGGGAAGTAAACGAATTTGCCTGTACTGAGATGTCCACTTGGTATTTTATCCCACCAACTGTTCCACATTTCGGAGGTTTAATATTAAGTAATATTAAGTAAATGAAGCACCACCTTCGTCGCGTAGTAGATCCTGTTTCACTAACTTATGAAGAATTAAGTACTCCCTAGTATCAAGGCGAAGCCTGTATAAATTCCATGCCTTTAACCACCATTTCTGAAAATCTTGATAATTTGTCGCCTCTAACTCCTGGTCATTTTCTTATTGGTTCTTACCTCTTAAGCTATCCTGAAGTTGATGTGCCTATAATTAAGATGTCCAGATGGAAACGTTTACAGTAGTTCTTACAGCATATATGGAGGAGATGGCCTATGGATTATCTCAATAGATAGCAGCAGCGTCTGAAGTAGAAGTCGAGCCAGCCCAAAATCCGTATTGGTACTGTCGTGTTACTGAAGGATGACAGAACCAGTCCCATCAAATGGAAGACGGGAGTGATCCAAAGAATCCATCCTAGAATGGTGGCCACTGAACATACATCCAAGAGGGAAATGTGATGACCAGTGTGACTTGTTCCATTACATGCCAATTAGAAGATGGGAGTAATCCAAAGACCCATCCTTGAATGGATGGACTTATTCGTGTGGTCACTGTACACACATCCAAGGGGGAAATCCGACGACCAGTGCGATTTGTTCCATTATATGCAAATTAGTATTGTTTAGGTTGATTTTATTGATCAATAGGTGGTGGGAATATGTACAGAATCTGTGTTGTGCTAATTCTGTGCTGACTTGCCTTCTCCTTGAAGTATAAATATAAACTCTTTGATGGACAAGAGGCTGACTATAAGTATTTTGAAGTCTGTTTATCATTTATATTATGTATCGAGAAACATCTTATTATTAACAGTAAGAATATAAGTGTTGAACATTATTTATACTTTCACAAGTATACTGTATATTCCGGTATATGGAGAGTGCTTTTTATATAAACACATGGGATACTACTCGTGTTTAATTTTATGCATGACAACCTCGACCTTGGCCCAGACCTTGAGCAGACCTCGCCCTGCCAATAACAAGTACTCTGTTGTGCCAAGGTGAAGCCTGTATAAATTCCAGATCTTTAACCACTCGTTCTGATAATCCTGATGATTTGCCGCCTGGTTATTTCCTTATGGGTTCTTCCCTTTTAAGCTATTCTGAAGTTGATATCACTAATGTGCCTATCATTAAGCTGTCGAGATGGAGACGTTTACTGCAGTTCTTGCAGCGTCTATTGAGGAGATGGCCTATAGATCATCTCAATAGGAGCAGCGACTGAAGTGGAAGTCGACTCAGCCCATAGTCCGTATTGGTACTGTTGTGTTAGTGAAGGATGACAGAACCAGTTCCATGAAGTGGAAGACGGGAGTGATCCAAAGGATCCATCATCGAATGGATCACCGTGTGATCACTGTACGTACATCGAAGGGGAAAATGCGACGAACAGTGCACAAAGTTGTTAATTTACCTGCAAATTAGTACTGTTAGGTTGATCTTACTGATCAGTGGGTGAGGGGGGGGGGAGAGGATACGTACAGAATCTGTGTTGGGCTTATTCTGTGCTGACTTGCCTTCTGCTTGAAGTATTAACTATTTGACTGATGGAAAAGAGTCTGACTATAAGTGTTTTTAAGTTGTAGTAATTTAGTAATTGCTCCTTTATAACAGGTAGTGATAATAACAAAAATAGGGCTGTGATTGCTACTGATCAAACAAATAATGGTGTTTGTTCTAAAGTTATATTTTTTGATTGTATATTAATTGCTGTTGTGATAAAATATAATGTATACAGCAACATATTATTAATTCCAGTGTTTAAGAATATAAGTCTTGAACATTATTTCTACTTTCACAAGTGTACTGCATATTCCAGTACATGGAGAATGCTTCAGATATTATAAACAAATGGGATATTGTGAAACCTTAACTTTTCCCGGCGTAATAAATGTTCAAACAACTTACGGGTATGTTGCCGGGTGACATCGTCGACAGCCGCCGATATTTCGGCAGGAGGACACCCTGCCATTCTCCACGCACAACTGCACTTAAGGAAGCAATGTGAAAACGTATTTAATACCTCGGTTTGCAAAGGATAAACAAGGAAGATAACACACACAGTACAAGTCACCGTAGAGTCAACACAACCAAAGAGGAGCAAACATAAAAAAATATCGACAATGACTGTTAATCAACAGGTGAGGCAGCATTAATTTTGTCCCTCTGTTTTTTTGACGAGAGACAGTGCCGGATTCCAAGAAGAATTTAAACAAAAACTACCATCTCTGTTTATAAGGTCGCTTGCTAGTTTCATTTCAACAGCTCCCTCAATAACACTATCCCAATAGGTGAAAGTGCATGCAGGAATACAACAACACGGAGATTCTGGCAGGGTTTCCTCCTGTTGAAATATCGGCGGTTGTCGACGACGTCACCCGGCAACATACCCATACGTTCTTTGAAACGTGTTTATGCGTACAAAAACCACCTGGACCTTGCCCCGGACCTTGACCTTGGCCCTGCACAGCACGCACCTGCGGGCAGGGAGCAGAGCGCGCCGGGCCCCGGCCCCCTGGCGGCGGCGGCGGCGCCGCGGCTCTCCATGACGCGCGCCCTCTGCGGCTTGTCGCCCCTGACGCTCTCCTCGTTGCTGCGCCAGTAGACGGTCGCCACCGTCGCCAGGCACTTGAGCTTCATGGAGCCGCCGTGCCGGAAGTGCGCCGCCTGCGACCGGAAGTGCAGCCCCAGGCGTGCCGACACCAGGCCCTCCGCGTCCGCGGGGCCCACCAGCTCGGGGCCCACCAGCACGCTCGAGTTGGCCTGCCGGAAACAGTCGAGTAACAAGCGCTCTGCTCACACTGCCGAGGCCAACGAGAAACACAGATCGCGGCGCGCACGTCACGTCAAGCAAGCGAGGTAGTTCTGAGCTGGCACGATCGCTAGCTGAGTGGCTATCCACTATGAGGAGTGTGCTGTGCCCCAGCAAAAAAATGTTCAAATGTTTGTAGAGTCTATGGGACTTAACTACAGGGTAATCAGTCCCTAAACTTACAAACTACTTATGAACTACTTACAAACTAGGACGACACAAATATCCATGCCCGAGGGGGGATTCGAACCCCCGACCGTAGTGGCCGTGCGGACCGTGACTGTAGCGCCTCAATCCCCCCCCCTTTTTTTTTTTTTTTTTTTTTTTTTTTTTTTTTTTTTTTTTTTTGGGTAGTTCTCTTCGTTGCGGACGCTGATCGTTTTTGTTCGAGGTTGTTCGTTGAATATTTGGCTCAGCTTTTTTATTACAGAGGGCGTGGAGCCCTCTGACCGGGCGCCCGGCATAATCCCCTCGGCCACCGCGGCCGGCCCCAGCAGACAGCCAATAACGTCACGTTAGCACGGTAGTCGTGAGCCAGCGAGATTGCTAGTTGAGTGGCTGGCCACTATGAGGCAGTGGGCTGTGCCCCAGCGGCCGGCCAATCACGTAACGTAAGCAAGGTAGTCCTCAGCTGGCGAGATTGCTAGCTGAGTGGCTGGCTACTATGAGGCAGTGGGCTGTGTACCCATGGCTGGCCAGTCACGTCATGTAAGTAAGGTAGTCCAGGCTCGCATGATCGCTAGCTGAGTGGCTGGCCACTATGAGGCAGTGGGCTGTGCCCCAGGGCTCTGCCAATCACGTCACGAAGCAAGGGAGTCCTGAGCTGGTGCAAATACTAGCTGAGTGGCTGGCCACTTTGAGGCAGTGGGCTGTGACCCACCGGCCAGCCATGTGCGTCATGTGCGCAAGGTAGTCCTGAGCTGGGGCGATCGATAGCTGAGTGGCTGGCCGTTATGAGCTAGTGGGCTGTGATCCAGTGGCCGGCCAATCAGCTAGCGATTGCGCTGGCTCAGGACTACCTTGCTTACGTGATGTGACATATGCGCTGCCGACTGTCTTTCTCGTTGGACTGCTCACACTTCTAAGTGTGTAAGAAATGCCTTACTAAGCATAGGAGACTTGTTGAAAATCCGGCATTGCCCTGGTATTTATTTATTTATTCCTGCCAATTTTTAGGTATATATTCATTTGTATAAGGGCTGTATGTGTGTAAAATCTCTTGGGAATTAAATTAATACTAAAGAAGTAATAAATTAAAACTTGGTTGGTGATGGGGCGATTTTCCATCAACGTTACTGTTTATGTGCTCGTATCTCATGAACTATGTCGTACAGTGATACATTTTAGAAAGTAGAAATTATAAATTGTGACGTCAAACCGAACGGTGTAGTTTTACTCCATAAACAGCGGAAAAGTAGTAAGCGATAAACTTGTTTTCCTTTCATCATTTTGCTACGGTTGTCAGCGAGAAAAAGTTTAGTAAAAGTTTGATGTTTGTTGGAAGTTGCCAAGTAGTCTCATTCTCATATAGCGTATTTATAAAGTCTCGCCGCATTATGTAGCAGTTTTTTGCGATTCCTATTGTTTATGACGTCATATCCTCTGAACGACGTGTGGTATGTGATTCTTAACTCTGCAGCAATCGAATGATTTGGTAAGACGAGTGTCAACAGCCGTCATATATTTCATAAAATGCATCTTTAAAATCACCGGCTGTTTATTAAAAACCTTATAAATCAACCAGTTTTGGTCAATAGACTATCTTCATAAAAAAGGTGTTAAAACTAAATGGTAAAATGCATCAAAATAAATACAACCCCTCCACTATTATTCATAGTCTTTTCTTACCTTTCATGTTGTGTTGACTGATAGGTTTTATCTAAGATGACTACTGTATTTCCAATATTTTAAATTTCAGACTTCTGTTTCTCTCAACTACGTGTATTTTATTTGATGGATGTTACCATTCCGTTTTAACCGCTTTTCATACATGAAGATGGTCTGTTGACCACAACTGGTTGATTTATAAGGTTTTAATAAACAGCCGATGGTTTTAAAGATGCATTTTATGATCTCTAACAATTGTTACCTCAGGGTAAGGAATGTGTGTAGCAAATCGGTCCAGTGGTTTAGGAGCAAATGAGCAGCATTCTCGCTAAATGCAGCAGTCTCTCCGCATCTCATTTTTTATTATATATCTCGTGAACTATGTATCGTACGTGATTCTTACACTTACGGCGACCGTCCTCGTGGATTGAAGCTTACGTGTACAAAATTTCGTAAAGATTGGAAGGAAACTATAGATTTGTATGCAACATGTGCACAAAAACACACAAACATACACTCTGCTTTATGTATTAGATATTCTGAAATAAACATCGATCTGGAAGCACTCCAAAAAAGTTACATGTCTAATGAAGGTCATTATAAAAATTAAACTTTCGACGGTATATTGACCACAACTGTTTTAATTCTCTAACTTCAAATGTACTGGTGCCGAAATTTTATAAATACTTTAAAATGTGTTGCAATAAGGTACTTTATACAAGGGCTATTCTGAAACATTTTGGCATTAAAAAAACTAAATACACGAAAAACATTTTGTTGTATACACTAGCTTCATTCCCGCTGCTTCGCGCTCCTAGACTAGATGGTCTGCATTGGTTGTTTTTACTACTAAATATAAATTTTCATAGATTTATCTTTGCTTTCTTAATCAAGTGTTTTGATACAACTTGCCACTCCTTATTGCACCACTGATGGCAGAATTCAAAACTTCCTGAAACAATTTTTTATTAATTCTAACAATGTTTGGAAAACCAAATTTTCGCATTTCTAGCACCCTTGAAAGATTTTCCCTTATTTCATCTGATTAATGGTTGAATTTCCAAAAAAATCGAAAAATATGGAAACACTTGTTTTTAAAATTCCAATCAAAAATGTAAATCCGAAGTTTTGTATTTCTTGTCTCAAAATTGCCTTAGTAGCAACGTATTTTCATAAAACCTTCCATTCCCTATTTCAACCCCTTACGGATGCAAATATTTAAAAAAATCGATGATGACTACAGTATAAGGTAAGGTAAACAACGTCTACACACCTAGAAACCGGAGACCCGGTTTCTAATCCCGGCTGGGTACACATTTTCAGCTTTGCCCATACGCAGTTGATGTCATATATTCTGTGAATCTACGATATTAAAGTAAAAACCATGTTATCAACGATTGACAGTATCAACGAACTTGGTACAGTAAATTTATTTGTTGGCTTATGTGTTTTCTAACCCCACCTCTTAGCAAGGGTCCCTCTAATAAGTCGCCTGTCACCGTCTTTAACTGCAAGGAAGTGGAGGCGCCCTACTTGTTACCAAAACCATCTAATAATTACAAAACTTAAAAACGATTGTAAGAACTGTGCACTCCATTTCAACTGTGACTACAATAATACCAAAGGAAAAATTAAGAAACCTTCCAGAGATAGCTTAAATCTTCAGTCGTCATCTTCTTCCTGGATTGAGGGGAGAAACCACATTGCCGGCCGCCGTGGCCGAGGGGACTGAGGCGCTCCAGTCACTGTCCGCACGGCCACTACGGTCGGGGGTTCGAATTCCCCCTCGGGCATGGATCTTTGTGCCGTCATAAGGATAAGCTAGTTGATAAGTAGTTTGTAAGTTTAGGGACTGATGACCTCGTAGTTAAGTCCCATAAGCTCTACAAACATTTGAACATTTTGAGAAACCACATTAGGAAAAAAAATGTTCAAATGTTTGTTAAGCTTAAGGGACTTAAGTGTGGAGTCATCAGTCCCTAAACTTACAAACTACTTATGAACTACCTTATACTATAGACGACACAAGCATCCATGCCCGAGGGGGGTTCGAACCCCCGACCGTAGCGGATATGCAGATTGCAGGCCGCTCGGCCACTGCGGCCGGCCCCACATTAGGAGGTTCAAAAAATTCCATCTTTTAACTTTCCAAGAATACGCTGTCAAAGTTTCAAAGCGAAAATTCGCATCCGTTTAGATATTACGAGCTCTGAGAGTTGCAGGAACGAACAACCCTTGGAATGGAGCATGAATCACATCTACCCCATTGCACCGCAGCGTACAGATGAACTACTGGAGAGATGTTTAGGTATCCAGACACAAAATGCCAAGTGAAGTTTCAATTCCACTATTTGGCATTTAGCTCCTAAACCCTTGCACTCCGGGCTAACTGGCATAGTATTTGGCAGCGTGCGTAATCAGCGAAGGTAATTCCTCCCTTTTTATGGTCTTGAACTACTCAGGAATTGTAGTAGGCACGCAAAGCTTCAATTATGCCGTGCAAATGGATAACCAGCGCGTGAGCCGGCAGAATCGACGTCGTTCATTGGCATCGAAGGAAGGTCGGCAAGCTAGAAAAGCACTGCTGCAAGCGCAAAACGAAGCCTGTGAGAAAGACGAAAGATTGTTATATGGTGCTGGAATCGCAGGTTAATCGGTAAGCTTGGTACAGTACTTTAATGTTCAAATGTTTGTTAAGCTTATGGGACTTAACTACGGGGTCATCAGTCCCTAAACTTACAAACTACTTATGAACTACTTACGAACTAGGACGGCACAAATATTCATGCCCGAGGGGGGATTTGAACCCCCGACCGTAGTGGCCGTGCTGACCGTGACTGGAGCGCCTCAGTCCCCGCGGCCACCGCGGCCGGCTACTTTAATGTTCAAACGCACTTATCGTCAAATGACGTATCACACATTTGCCTGGAGTCTAACCCGAAAAGAAGAATCATTATGAAAACTGATAATATGATTCTTCATACAAGTACGTATTATATGAACCCAGTTGTGAGATGATAACATGAATTTAAGGGCGAGATTATGGGCCGGCACCAGAAGTTAAGGCACTTGTCTCTTCGAGATACGGGGCTATTGAGAATTGTAAGGGACTTAGGAGAGCATCGTTTGGTAGTAAACCCACGTCTGGAAATGCGGATTTGAAAAATACACGAACTTGAACAGTGAACGAAACGTGTTGACAATAGATGTTATGTTTAGACGGTGGAATGTTCAAATGTTTGTTAAGCTTAAGGGACTTAACTGCGGAGTCATCAGTAGTTTATAAGTTAACTACTTATGAACTAAAGACGACACAAACATCCACGCCCGTGGCGGGTTTCGAACCGTAGCGGTCGTGCAGACTGTAACTGGCGCCCCGCAGACCGCTCGGCCAGTGCGGCCGGTGGCCTACAATATGGTACATACCACGTTTTCCTAGTGCACCGACATGTTCTTCATTTATTGTGAAAGTGGATGATTGCTATACTGCCTCTATGAGAAATTAATTCCGCGTCAAGCCTACCTGTCACGTCATTATGTTAAAAATGCAAAAGCGTCTTCCAGAAGCTGGCAACTGCTACACTATTAGGGGCGATTGTAGTCACTGCTTTTTTGTGGTGCACAGTGAAAACTAAATAAATAAACAAATAATGAAGAGCATGCTTTTATTAAACAGTGATTGATTTCTTATTATTTATTGTGCACCACAAAAAAAGGTTTAACCAGCATGCGGTTCCAACGTGTATAACAGCCAATGTGTGTTCATCTTCAAAATCTTAAGGCCTATACTGATTTTTGTTGGTATCATCTAACCCTAATTGTATATTTTTATGATTATACTGCCTTTTGGCCGGTATTTACCGGATGACCAGTACGTACGGTCTGAAGATGGCTCAAAAATGAGCTGAAACAAGTAATCTTGAAGATAAATTACGATGAAGGCTTTAGATTTGATATCTGTTCTCTTTCAAAATACTTAGAAATCGCCTCCCAGACAATATGCCTGGAATGACGACACGTCAACGTCTATTCGGTAGTATCTATGCTCGTCTGATTGACCCGTGCATTCCTTCAGCCCCATGTATTGGGTCATATCTATTTATCTGCAATATGAAACGATGCAATGTACCGGGGTTGTGCCATTGCGTATCCAGCATCAAGGCTCGCCAGTTCACTTTTGACGCGACATCCTTCAGCATCTTCAGCAAACTTTCAGTTAGATGGATAGTTCATATTGGACTCATCACGTTCACCGCTTTCTCGGTTGTGTTCGTTCATCACAAAACAGAGTACTGTGGTGCAAAGTGTCTTTCATAAGCCGACACATACGGATCTGTATCTGCGAGAAGACAGCTCTCATCATCCTATGTAGTCACTGGGCGCGCCTACTCTCCATAATAACTTCACTAGAGGTCACCACTTCGCGAATACACGGAGTCCTATTTTTTGTAGGGAACATTTCTTTCGAAAAAAATGAAAATACTTTCCGATCTCGCTTCTTTCTCGACGTACTGGTAATCTGGGCATTGAAGTTCCCCTGGCGACAAAACATTTTTTTTTTTTTTTTTTTTTTTTTTTTTTTTTTTTTTTTTTTTTTTTTTGTAGAAAGAACGAACCCTACACAAAATGCCTGTTTTCTCATGGAGCATACGAATATAGAATTAAAAAAAACAAAAAAAAAACGGAGTCACTATTTGAAACAATGAAGTTCACCTTGGCGTGGCCTTGAAACGGGGTTTATGGACATTTCGAAATAACCATTCCATGACCCCCTTCAAACCTTACAACTTTTACTAGAGACTTTTTTTGCCGAATTGTACCGTTCCAGATATATTGGCCGGTATAGATTAAAATAGGGTACCAGCAGGTAGAGTTGGTAGATGAACACGTAGCTTACGTTTTGACATACTTCCAATACGTTAATTTGCAAACGGTGCATTATCGGACATACGTTTATTGTGAAATATTGCTTTTCTGAATAGCCTTTACAACATGTATAACTGAGCAATAGGAATTCTGAATCAACTTCAACTAAACAGATATCATCTCTAAAGACTACTCAGTTATAAAACGCTTATCATTCTTCTTTTACACAGTTGGGAATCCTGAGAAAAGCCTCCCTGTACATTTACTTCCTTTAAACGTTTGTTGTTAACAATTAATTTCAATGCAAAAAAAAAAAAGGAAAACTTTCACAATTGAGTGCTTTACTTTTGTTACGAATGTAACAGACAATAAAGCTAATATCAAGCATGCTCGGAGTTACCGAGCAGTTTTGTGACCCAGTGCCAACCACCACATACGATCATTGGAAGCAGGAGAATATGCGAAAGTTGGAACTTAAATAGTGGCAACACTACTGCGGAGAAACCATATAAGGAATCTATTACTATCGCTGATAGCATACGTTGTTGACATACACACCTTACCTCCGAGCAAATGGACTCGCCCATCCCACGTCAGCGGCGTAAGCATAATCAAGGGAAACACAGTCACTTGTGAGCGAGCGGTCTAACGTCTTGGAGTCACACGTTACATTCCTCCACGCCAGACCGTCAATGGACTATATTACTGCTAGTTTTTGGAGTATCACTTGACACCAGCTTTGCGAATTAAGCGCCAACCCGCCCATCTTTTGCACGACAATGCGCGGGCGCGTACAGTGCAAGCTACGGTTGCTGTGTTCAGTCGATGGAACTGGGACGTACTGTACCATCCACCATATTCCCCGAACTTAAGTCCTTGTGACTTTGATTTGATTCCGAAGATGAAGGAACCACTTCGTGGCATTCGCTTCAGAACTGTTCCAAAGCCGCTACGGAGTGACCGAGCGCACTGAAGCTCCGATGCGAGAAGCCGTTCCCCGTCGGCGATACGAATGCGATATCGGGCATGGATGTTTGTGTCGCCTTTAGTATCAGGTAGTTCATAATTAGTTTGCAAGTTTAGGGACTGATGACCCCGCAGTTAAGTCCCTTGAGCTTAACAAACATTTGAATTTTTGTATCGGTTGTGAATAAATACTAGACACTTTAATTTCCAATCCTCGTATTAAGGATGGCTATACCATAAAACACCATTCGCACCCTATATGGGGAGGTACTGCACAGAATGGGAGAGAAAATAAAAGTTCTGGCATATCTTGTGTGTACTGTGATACGAACTTTCTGTCTGTAGTTTTTCATGTTGTTTATTTTTTTTCCTCGACGTTTTTACGCAAGTGGTGAACTGTGGCGTGCTATTCATGGACGCTACTGTACCTGTTCGCCGTTGACGAACCACGTGAGCTCCGCGGGCGGTCTGGAGCGTCCGGAAGTGCAGTTGAGGTGCACCGTGTCGCCCACATGGTAGCGGGCTCGCGCGCCCGTGATCACTGGACCATCCTCCGGCAGGGCTGCCAACACACGTAACACAAGGAATAAATCAAAACAAAGCTGCAACACATATCGAACAAGAGGCCCGTATCCTCATCGCTGATATAGTTACATGTATCAGGTATAGTCCATAAAAGTAGTTTGTTTCTTGCCATACACGTATACGCGTCCACATCTTTTATTTTGGAAACATTATCCCTGACCTGCAATACATTTTTGATATCATTGACTGAGGAGCTTTATGTCACAAAAAGTTTAGGTTGGGCTGTTGATCAAAATGTGTTTGCAACAAGAAAATAGCCGCTCCCCTTTTTTTAACAATGTAAGAGCAATTTATTGAGTACTGTTAGATAATATGCCTTTTAATGAAGAATATTATGGACATAAGGCATTTTGATTACTTTTCACTGACATAGAAACGGTAAAAATACCTTTTAACCTTTTGTTGTTTCAAAATACACTTTTTAGCATTAGTAAAATATTTTACGGCCGGAGGTAGGGACAAAAACTAGACTGTGCTTCATTTACAATAATATTGTTCACAATTTTCCCCAAGAACAGACTCCTCTTCTAAACAGTACCAAGTAGTAATATGGTCAGTAAAAAACTGAAGTATAAAATTCTTGGTCGATTTTAATTTATTTATTTTTTCAAATTCGACGCTTAATAATTTTTCCACGTCATCTTTCTTTTCTCCTTTCATCATCAACAATGATGAGAGAAGATATTTCATACTTTTTAAAGCTGTGTCCAGGTTTACCTAATGGCAAAATGCTCTCTGAACGATCGTCAGAATAGTAGGTGATGCATTTTGATTTTCACATCAATTACCCTTTCGTCCACCCCCATGAACCACAGACATTGCCGAGGTGGGGTGGCTTGCGTGCCTCAACGATACAGATAGCCGTACCGTAGGTGCAACCACAGCGGAGGGGTATCTGTGGAGAGGCCAGACAAACGTGTGGTTCCTGAAGCGGAGCAGCAGGCTTTTCAGTAGTTACAGGGGCAACAGTCTGGATGATTGACTGAGCTGGCCTTGTAACATCAGCTAATGTGGCTTTGTCACACAGTTTCTGCGAACGGCTGAAAGCAAGGGGAAACTACAGCCGTTATTTTTCCCGAGGACATGCAGCTCTACTGTATGAACATATGATGATGGCATCCTCTCGGGTAAAATATTCCGGAGGTAAAATAGTCCCCCATTCGGATCTCCGGGCGGGGACTACTCAGAAGGATGTGATCATCAGGAAAGACAATACTGGCATTCTACGGGTCGGAGCGTGGAATGTTAGATCCCTTAATCGAGTAGGAAAATTAGAAAATTTAAAAAGGGAAATGGATAGGTTGAAGTTAGATATAGTGGGGATTAGTGAAGTTCGGTGGCAGGTTGAACAGGATTTCTGGTAAGGTGAGTATAGGATTATAAATACAAAATCAATTGGGGGTATCACAGGAGTAGGATTGATAATGAATAAGAAAATAGGAATGCGGGTAAACTACTATGACCAGCACACTGATCGCATTATCATTGTCAAGATAGATACGAAGCCAACACCGACAACAGTAATACAGGTTTATATGCCAACTGGCTCTGCCGATGATGAGGAAATCGAAGAAATATATGAGGAGCTAAAGGAAATTATTCAGACAATTAAGGGAGAGGAAAACTTAATAGTTATGGGAGACTGGAATTCGGTAGTAGGACAAGGAAGGGAAGGGAAGATAGTAGGCGAATATGGTTTGGGCAATAAGAATGAAAGAGGAAGCCGCCTCGTAGAATTTTGACTGAACATAATTTAGTTATAACAAACACCTGGTTTAAGAATCACAAGAGAAGGTTGTATACGTGGAAGAGACCAGGAGACACCGGGAGATACCAGATAGATTTTATAATGGTAAGACATAGATTTTGGAACCAGGTTTTAAAGTGTAAGACATACCCAGGGACAGATATAGACTCTGACCATAACTTGTTGGTTATGAACTGTAGGCTGAAACTGAAGAAACTACAAAAAGGTAGGAAAATAAGGAGATGGGACCTGGATAAATTGAAGTTCTTAAGAATTTCAGAGGGAGCTTTAGGCAACAATTGACAGAAACAGGGGAAAATAAGACAGTAGAGTTGGAATGGGTAAAATTGAGAGATGAAATAGTGAAGGTAGCAGAGGACAAAATAGGTAGGAAGGCAAGACCTACAGAAAATCCTTGGATACCACAGGAGATACTAAATTTAATTGATAAAAGAAGAAAATATAAATATGCAGTAAATGAAACAGGCAAAATGGAGTACAGACGAATAAGAAATGAGATTGACAGGAAGTGCAAAATGGCTAAGCAGGAGTGGCTAGAAGGCAAATGCAAGGATATAGAAGAATGTATAAATAGGAGAAAAATAGATACAGCCTACAGCAAAATAAAATAAACATTTGGAGATAAGAAAAACAGCTCTATAAATATCAAGGACTCTGATGGAAAACCAGTTCTCAGCAAAGAAGGGAAAGCTGAAAGGTGGAAAGGGTATATAGAGGGGCTCTACAAAGGATATAAACTTAGCGACAATATTGTAGGAAGGGAAGAGGATGTAGATGAAGATGAAATTGGAGATACTATACTGAGAGAAGAATTTGACAGAGCCCTGAAAGACCTAAGTCGAAACAAGGCCCCTGGAGTAGATGATATTCCCTCAGTGCTACTGAAGTCTCTGGGAGGACCAGCCATGACAAAATTGTTTCACCTGGTGTGTAAGATGTATGAGACAGGTGAAATACCCTCAGACTTTAATTAAAATGTTATAATCCCCATCCCAAAGAAAGCAGCTGCAGACAGGTGTGAAAACTACAGAACCATCAGTTTAATAAGTCATGTTTGCAAAATATTAACAGGAATTATATACAGAAGGATGGAAAAGCTGGTAGAAGCTGACCTCGGGGAAGATCAGTTTGGGTTCAGGAGAAATGTAGGAACACGGGAGGCAATACTCACTTTACGGCTTATCCTAGAAGATAGATTAAGAAAAGGCAAACCTACATTTCTAGCTTTTGTAGATTTGGAGAAGGCTTTTGACAACGTTGATTGGAATAAACTCTTTCAAGTTCTGAAGCAAGCAGGAGTAAAATATAGGGAGCGTAAGGTTATTTACAACTTGTACAAAAACTAGACAGCGGTTGTCAGAATTGAAGGGCATGAAAGGGATGCGGTGGTTGGAAAAGGAGTAAGACAGGGTTATAGTCTTTCTCCATTGTTATTTAATTTGTACATTGAGCATGCTATAAAGGAAAGCAAAGAGAAATTTGGAGAAGGAATTAAAGTTCAGGGTGAAGAATTAAAAACATTGCGTTTTGCCGACGACATAGTAATTCTGTCAGATACAGCAAAGGACCTGGAAGAGCAATTGAATGGAATGGACAGTGTGCTGAAAGGTGCATATAAGATGAACATTAACAAGAGCAAAACTAGGGTAATGGAGTGCAGTGTAAGAAAATCAGGTGAAGCTGAAGGAATTAGATTGGGAAACGAAGCAATAAAGGAGATAGATGAGTTTTGTTACTTGGGCAGTAAAATAACAAATGATGGTCGCAGTACAGAGGATATAAAATGGGTAGAAAAGCGTTCTTGAAAAAGAGAAATTTGTTAACATCGAATATTGATTTCAGACTAAGGACGTCCTTTCTGAAGGAATTTGTATGGAGTGTTGCCTTGTATGGGAGTGAGACATGGACGATAAACAGTGCAGACAGGAAGAGGATTGAGGCTTTTGAAATATGGTGCTACAGAAGAATGCTGAAGATTAGGTGGGTGGATCGCGTAACTAATGAGGAGGTACTGAACAGAATTGGGGAGAAAAGAAATTTCTGGCATACCTTGACTAAAAGAAGGGATAGATTGGTAAGACACATTCTTAGACATCAAGGAGTTGTGAATTTAGCGTTGGAGGGAAGTGTGTGGGGTAAAAATCGCAGAGGAAGACCAAGAGATGGATACAGTAAGCAGATTCAGACAGATGTAGGTTGCCGTTCTTATGTGGAGATGAGGAGGCTTGCTCAGGATAGGGTATTGTGAAGAGCTGCATCAAACCAGTCTCCGGACTGAAGACCACAACAACAACAATTAAACCTAATTACTGTGTTAATGCCGCGGTAGAGTAACCGAGCGGTCTAAAGCGTCTCGCTGCGGAGCGCGCGGTTGCTTGCCGTGGAGGTTCGAGTTCTCCCTGGGGTGTGTTGTCCTAAGTTTAGTTTACCTAGGTTTAATTAGTTTTTAAGCTACGGACTGATGACCACGCAGTTTGGTCCGATAGATTTACAAACATTTGAATTTGAACTGTGTTAATGAATAATGTACGTGTTCAGTTAAATTTTGATGAAATTATCTGATGACTTAGTGATCTTGACTGTTAAATATCAATATATAAGACAACTATTTGGACTGCAACTAATACCAGATCAGGTTTTGAATGAGTAACTTTAAAATAAACTACTTTTGTTGTCTGATTAAACGATAGATTCAACATTAAACATCAAATACAACTTTCAAAACGTCTTAAAGGTGTTCGTAGTGTTGTAGCCCTCTCTGGGTCCATGGGAGACTCCGCAATCAATCGCTGGAATTTGTACACAGTCGGAAGAAAAAATCCTGTATATACGGCCTTGGTAGACATTTATTTATATGAAATTCTTGTAACAGCTTAACAGTAGAGTGAACGTCTAGTGTGTGGCCTCTACAGGAAGACTATGGAGGCGACGGCGAGGCGGCTGGGAGCCTGCAGGAGGGAGGGTTGGCGGCGCGCAGAATGCGTCCTGGCGCCCCGCCTCGCCTCGCTTGGAACGCGCGTCACGTACGGCGCCAAGAATGGGAGTTTCCTGACCGAATTTCCGAACGGAAGACAACAAGCCTATTCTGCAGCAGGTGGCTCGTGCTGCGCGCGCGATGGCTCCACAGCATAGCCACATACTCCCAAGGTGCTGTAGGGGCTCTTACGTAAACTTCTCATAATACTTTCACTTTTCACTACACAAATTGTAAGATACCTGCTATGGGAAGGTATACATTTCATATGCAAATGTACCGCGAATTTGAGACGAGTGTCAAGCTACTCAGGCATGGGTCATTTATCTTTGGTTGGATGCTTATTTTTCGATGGCAGCACTATCGATATTGGAGACGGTGATAGTATTGTTGTCGGGAAGTAGGGTTGTGATTATTGAGAGTGCAGACTTTCCTAGGCGCGCGGATGAGATTGCAGAAGCGTGGGGACCGTGGTTGTGTGCAGTTGTCGTTCCGGCAGGATAGCCGAGGAGATGAGATTTTGAGACTTGAATGTTGAGCCAAACTGTTTGTTTAAGATATGGAGACGAAAGTTATAGATGACGTTGGAGAAACGATCTTTTGAAGTTTTTATAAGGTAAAGTTTTTCATGAAATACGTGGCATGTTTCTATGGCACAACTTCGCATTGTTAGGATGAATTGATGGTAACAGTAACAGTCGGGGAAGATCTTGCTGTTAGCTGGTGGTCTCACGATTCATGCTAGGGACCCCTTTCTGTACTAGGAAAAGTATTTATTGTAATAGTTTAGTTTTGAAATTGCGTTTTTTATGAAATAGGAATTTCATGGGTAGCGTTCTTGAAATATGGTATTGTTGTAACATTGTTTGTGTATATCGACTTACATTTATTAACAGTAAAGAAATGTTTATCTTTGTTTAAAAATAAATTTGGAGGCAGATTAAATATCTGAGTTATATTTTTCTCTGAAAGATTTTAAAATCCAAAACATGAAATTGTTAGTAATTTTCATGAAGTTACATCAATTAGAAAATAAACCAGATATTTCATTTTTAATAATTAGTTCGAGTTTCTTAAACAGATTACCAGTTTATCCCTCCTCACATTTTTATTAAAAGTGCCATAGATGTTTTCTGTAGTTAGTTTTCAAGTAGTTAGTTCAGCAGGAAGCAGTTTGGTGTTGCGCAGATTTATGCAATAAGTGAAGGTGAGAAAGAATCAGTTTTTGTCAAGCTTACAGTTCAGTATGATTAACATATTTCAGGGTAGGACAATTCATACAGTGTTCAGGTTAACAAGTGTTTGCACTGAGTCAGATTGCACTGATAAATATTGTGTTCGTTACATTCCGTTAAAGATTGTTAGTTCAGTCAGAAACACTTTTGTAGGGCCAGAATTATTTACACAGTGATTTTTATTATCAGTAATTTTCAGGTAGTTTGTTACGACATTTTCATACAGAAACAATTAGCAGTTTGTGTCTCATTAAAATAAACAATACGGAGTCAGTTAGGTTTTGCAATACCTTGACATTCACATATAATACAGTTAAAAATACGCAGTCAGATAAACATAACGTTGTACAAAGGCATTCAGCTAGAACAAGTTCAAACACACAGCAGACGTAAATTTTGTAAGAGAAAAGGAGAAGCGAGAAACTTTCCAAATCTATACATAAACGAGGGTTGGAACTTATTTATTGGCAACTATTAATTCTCAGTCCATACAAAAGCGTTACATGTTTACACATGTTACTGTCCTTCAATGTAGTGACCAGCGTAGTATAGAACCCGTTGCCAGCGATGTGGAAGGCGTGTTATAGGCCTACCTTTACCAGAGCCTGTTATGTGGATAATGCGAATGGAGCGGTCTACTGCCTGTCGAATCTGTGTAACAGTTCTGAAGCGAATGCCACGAATTGGTTTCTTAATCTTCTGAGTCAATTCAAAGTCAGGACTTAAGTCCGGGGAGTATGGTGGACGGTACAGTACTTCTTAGTCCCATCGACCGAACAGAGCAGCCACAGCTTACGCTGTATGCGCCCGCGCATTGTCTGCAAAATGGTGGGTGGGTTGCACAGAAAGTGTTGACGTTTTGGTCGCAGGTGATGCTCCAAAACGAACAGTAATACTGTGCATTGACGGTCTGCCGTGGAGGAACGTAATTAGTTAGGATAGCCCCATCACAGTAGTACACGAGAATCACGACAAGTTTCACCATACTGAGGCTCTGGCGCACTTTCGACTTTCGCAACGACTCATAATGACGCCATTCATTGGATATGATTCCGAAGATGAAGGAACTACTTCGTGGTATTCACTTCAGAACTGTTCCGAAGATTTCATAGCCCGTAGAGCGTTCCATTCGCACCATTAACGGAACATGCTCTGCTAACGTTATACTACGCTTTCCACATCGCTGGCAACGGGTTATAGACAATGCTGGTGACTACTTTGAAGAACAGTAACAGGTGCAAACATGTAACGCTTTTGCATTGCTTCTAAATAAATAGTTGACAATATTTAAGTTAAAGCTCAGATACGGCTTTACGCCTACTCCCAGATACTTCATGGAACTTTTACCAGTTATTTTCCTATTTAATTTCAAACCAGTATATAGATGAATGAATGTGAATTTATTCTCAGTGGACTCCACAGCGGTTATTTTGTGAAGTTTGATAACGATCGTATCAAAATATTTATTGATTTTATGAATATAATTCTATATACAGAATAATAATTACTCTATTTAGTCTTTTTTTCAACTTTGACATACTTATGAAAATGATTTTATTGGTTGCTATGTTCAATGAAATATCATTCAACGCAATGAACACAGCGTGTTTAACCAATATTTACATTCAAACGTCAAACTCTAACACATAGTACAGTTGCAACAGTCACAGTTATGAAATGAATTCTAAATAACTGTCAAAGGGATTGAAATAATTCAGTGACGAAGTTACAAACTTGTGCTGGGCAGGGGGTTCGAACCGAGATTCCCGCATCGGGCCGGCGGTCGCCTTAACAGATTTTTTTTCTTTTCTTCGGGTAATTCGGCCTGTTGCGGACGTGTGTGAGGTTTAATCGTTGTTCATAGTTCAGTATTTGGCTCCGTATTTCTTGTCTTTTAAAATTTCAGAGCATTCAGCCCTCTCGTTGAACGCGTTGAGCCACCTCGCCGGCAGTCAGTTAGGCTATCGAGGCACACTTCACCTCCTCCGAAAATTCTCGACCTATAGCAAACCTATCACTCCCTACCTCTTGCTAGCACATTTGACTGTATTCCTGAAAGGGGAGAGACGTGCTTGTACAGTCACACAGAAATTGTCAGTTTCCGTATGGGGAGCGTATATATTGTGTATACATATATGTGTCCGAAAGAACAGACACCATGTCAGTAACTGTTTCGAAAGTTTACGTGAAACTATAAGCGCCAGGAGCGTCCCTAGAGGAGAAAGCAACCTGTAAGTGAGGAATTTTGATAATGATAAAAGGTATTAATGGATAGCTGTCAGAATACGAAAAATAGGGACTGATGATCTCCGCAGTTTTGTCCCCCTAAAACATCCAAACAACGAAAAATAGGCTGTTACAAGATTTTCTGGAAGGGACACTACATCTTAGTTGTGACAAATCAATATGCCATGTCACTAAGTTGTAGGTTAAATTGTAAAGTAACAATTTCTTTATTTTATTTATTTATTTATTTTTTTTTTGTTTTTTTTTTTTTTTTTGTTAGAACTTCTGGGACTTAACTACGGGGTCATCAGTCCCTAAGCATACAAACTATTTATGAACTAGCTAAGACACACACAAATATCCATGCCCGAGGGGGGATTCGAACCCCCGACCGTAGTGGCCGTGCAAACCGTGACTGGAGCGCCTCAGTCTCCTCGGCCACCGCGGCCGGAGCAAAGCCAATTAATGCAAATCCTAAATGTAGGTGATAGCAGATTGTTCTGTAGCATAACCTGATGTCTATATTTACACCTGACATTTAATATACTTTCTGCTATAAAAATTGGAAGCCATACAGGGAAAAGCTGTAGTGTTAGATTACAGACAAAAACCGAGAAAACTATTTTGTTCCTTGTAAAGTAATATATATTCTATTTGCATATAAATTACTAAAGATACTAACATGATTAATGTACTAAGTTGAGCTGAATGAAGAACTAGACATATGAGCGGAATTTAGATATTTAATGAATATAAGTCTGATGGCAAACCTGTTTCACCTGGTGTGCAAGATGTATGAGACAGGCGAAGTACCCTCAGAATTTAAGAAAAATGTTATAGTCCCCATTCCAAAGAAAGCAGGTGCAGACAGGTGTGAAAACTGCAGAACCATCAGTTTAATAAGTCATGGTTGCAAAATATTAACACGAATTATATACAGAAGGATGGAAAAGCTGGTAGAAGCTGACCTTGGGGAAGATCAGTTTGTGTTCAGGAGAAATGTAGGAACACGGCATATCCTAGAAGATAGATTAAGAAAAAGCAAACCTACATTTCTAGCTTTTGTAGATTTGGAGAAGGCTTTTGACAATGTTGATTGGAATAAACTCATTCAAGTTCTGAAGCAAGCAGGAGTAAAATATAGGGAGCGTAAGGTTATTTACAACTTGTACAAAAACCAGACAGCGGTTGTCAGAGTTGAAGGGCATGAAAAGGATGCAGTGGTTGGAAAGGGAGTAAGACAGGGTTGTATTCTCCATTGTTATTCAATTTGGACATTGAAATAGCTATAAAGGAAAGCAAGGAGAAATTTGGAGAAGGAATTAAAGTTCAGGGTGAAGAATTAAAAACATTGCGTTTTACCGACGACATAGTAATTCTGTCAGATACAGCAAAGGACCTGGATGAGCAATTGAACGGAATGGATAGTGTGCTGAAAGGTGCATATGAGATGAGCATTAACAAGAGCAAAACTAGGGTAATGGAGTGCAGTGTAAGAAAATCAGGTGATGCTGAAGGAATTAGATTAGGTAAAGAAGCACTAAAGGAGGTATATGAGTTTTGTTACTTGGGCAGTAAAATAACAAACGACGGTCGGAGTACAGAGGATATAAAATGCAGAATGGCAATAGGTAGAAAAGCGTTCTTGAAAAAGAGAAATTTGTTAACATCGAATATTGATTTAAGTCTAAGGAAGTCCTTTCTGAAGGCATTTGTATGGAGTGTTGCCTTGTATGGGAGTGAGACATGGACGATAAACAGTGCGGACAGGAAGAGGATTGAGGCTTTTGAAATATGGTCCTACAGAAGAATTCTGAAGATTAGGTGGGTGGATCGCGTAACTAATGAGGAGGTCCTGAACAGAATTGGGGAGAAAAGAAATTTCTGGCATACCTTGACTAAAAGAAGGGATAGATTGGTAGGACACATTCTTAGACATCAAGGAGTTGTGAATTTAGCGTTGGACGGAAGTGTGTGGGGGTAAAAATCGCAGAAGAAAACCAAGAGATGGATGCAGTAAGCAGATTCAGACAGATGTAGGTTGCCGTTCTTATGTGGAGATGAAGAGGCTTGCTCAGGATAGGGTACTGTGGAGAGCTGCATCAAACCAGTCTCCGGACTGAAGACCACAACAACAACAAGTCTGATGGAGAGGTAGGTCGAATAATAGCTTTTAATCACTTAAAACTTGGTGACTGTACTTCGTAAATGGGCAAATATTTGTTCGAATGTTGCATACTCAAACACTTTAAGAGGTACTATCTGTGTTAAAAAGCAATGTGCGAATGAAATGCCTATTTACAGTTATATGGGTTATTATAGTTATTCATAACAAAATTCGAGCAAGTTTAAAGAAAAATTCTAATTAATATGGAAAGTAATGTAGAAAAAATGTGCTATACAAAAGTAAGCGTGCAAAACGTACAGAGTAGAAGGCAGAAAGTAGACAGGAACTGACAGGAAATTATCCGAATTAAATAATAATCGCACTCTCTGCTACATTAGAAGTTCCATGCAATGATCTTATGCAAACACCTCAATGAAAAATCGCTCCACCTTGTCAGAAAAGAGACTTGTATTCTTAAATTTCGTGTTTCTATGCAGACGTATTTCGAAAATTAGGAAACTTTATTAATTTAAAAGTACTTTTTAAACAGACTCCAATATTCAGTATTTTTTTAAACAAACGGGATCTTATTTTGTGGTTCATTTTGCTCTTATTGCGTCTCATATACTTTAATAGTGGGATTCATCCCTGCAAAAGGCGGCGATCAGCTGTTTCAGCTGGGGGACAGTTGCCTCGCTTCTCCGCCACGGCGTGGTCGGGTAACCCACATAGAGTCAGTATACTACTTCTTCTATTCGCTATGCCATTAGTAATCACATTTTCTGCTCACGGCTTCACTCCCGTTCACATTCACCAACATCCTGTATGTTTCCTTTGGAGTCTTCCCCAATTTGTGGCAGAACTAGATATTTGCACGTTGCTCCATTGCACTGTGACACTTCCTCTCACACTGTCTACGCTCAGTTGTTCGCAGACGGTTTTCACTGGCAGTCACATACACTTCATACTGTGTATCGATTCTCCTCAGGTCTCTGAAGTCCCATGCGCATGCAAGCGCACATACGTCAAGTTGCCCTTCAGATATGACATCATTCACTGAAATTTTTAGACACAAAAATGATTCTGGAGTGCGGCCGCATAGCTCCAAACCGAGGATTGCAGACCGTAAAAATTTTCTCTAGAAAACTTACATACACGTGCCAACACGGTCAAACGCTTTCGAAGTTTAAGGTAAGTTACTTTTCACTAATCACTCTACAACAGTTTATGAAGGGCGCCATATGTTCCTCGGGCATGTGTGTGTGTGTGTGTGTGTGTGTGTGTGTTTGCGTGTGTGTGTGTGTGCGCGCGCGCGCGCGCGCGCGTTGTCCTTAGTGTAAGTTATTTTAAATAGTTTGTTCAAAAAATGTTCAAATGTTTGTAAATCTATCGGACCAAACTGCGTGGTCATCAGTCCGTAGGTAGCTTACAAACTACTTAAACTAAGGTAAACTAACCTAAGGACAAAACACACACATACCAAAGCCACAGGGAGGACTCTAACCTCCGACGGCAAGCAACTGCGCGCTCCGCAGCAATGCGCCGTAGACCGCTCGGCTACTCCACCGCGGCAAGTAGTTTGTAATTCTAGGTTCTGATGACCATAGCAGTTTGGTCCAAAAGGATTACAAACATTTGAACATTTTCAGCTTGAAACAAGAACAACATAACACTACCGCAACTTGGCTCCGCTTTGTTGTGTCTCAGTCTGAAATGAAAGGTATGGGAAATAATTGAAAGTATTCTTGTGAAAATCGTCCTACAAAGGAAAAGCATCAATCAAATCGGTACGTTGCCTTGCGTTGCTGTGGCTTCACTGAAAGAATAGGAAGTGGAGAGAAAAGTAGTTTTCATGGAATAGGCCAGTGGACTAACTACATGTTTTATCTTCTTTTTTCCGCTTAAACACTAAAAACTGGGAGTTATTTATCTGATTATTTGTAGTTCTTGATAAACTCTTTACTTGGTGTTCAGTGCCCTTACATCATGTCTGGACTGTACATGTGAATTATATAGTATTTACAAATATTTTAATCAAGAAACTAGTTTGCCTTTTTTTTTTTTTAATAAACAATTGAGACAGTTGCTGTCAGTTGTCAAATCTAATAAAGAATAATTACGCAACTGAAAATGTGATTAGCTGACAAGAAACTTTGTTTCCGACTTCGATGCCATGCAGTTTCACCAGATGTAATACCAGATTTATTAGTCTATACATGCCACAGAGTAACGGAGAATAATAATAAATTAAGGAACAGACATTCGATTCCCAGAAAACTGGTTTTATGCAAAAGTTTACTGTACGCTTAAAGGACAAAAGACAGATATTTTTTTGGAACGTTATGAAGTGAAATAGAAAACGTTTCGCTAATTTGAGACTACATTTCAGGAACACCTCTATTAACTCAGTCGAATTGTACAAGAAATTTTATAAGGCAGAGGGCAGTGACATGTCTTTCAGAAATTTAATACGCAGGAATTTTTATGATACACGAATAAAATTTTCAACACGAGACTGTGAAGATTTCTGTGAAGTGGACTCTGGAACACACAGAGGTAAATTCCGAGAATTTAATATACGGCTGCATTCTCGTTTACTCTGTTTTATGTTTGTCTCCCACTAGCAGAACGAAAAGAATGTTGTGTTTCTGTGAAACAACAAAAATATTAATTTACGTTTCAGGCTTGCGATGCTTCTACATTGACGGTTCTACAAAAACCTCTAATTTCTATCTGACAAGCGAAATCTACAGTCTGCAGCAAAACACCAAGAAAAGATGATGTAGGAATGCAGGAGGTGATAGCACTGTGAGTGTGTTGTCGTACGTAATTGCAAGTCGCCTTACGTATGTAGCGATTTTAATGTTTTCTGCAATGATTTGGGACATACACAAGTGTGATGATTTTTATTTTCATTCCAATTGCAGTCAGCATAAGACAGATTACCTCTTATAATCAATTTTAACAACTGCTGCGGAATACGGCCACAAAACCAAACATTGTTATTTTATACTATTTGGAACATTTTTTCGACCACTTGAAAAATGTAAATTTTTGACAGTAGTTGTTTTCGTTGTGAAGTCTTCAGTGATTATTCATTACTACTAACTGCATTCACGAAACGTTTTGCAAACAATATGAATGTGCATCACCAATGTACCTGCAAAATTAAATCATTTTACGGTACATAGTTAACAATATATGAAATTACGAGCTCTGAGATGCATGAATAACTGCCGGATCGTGTATGACGTTTAAATTTGTTATTTCTTTGCTACTAGCTCTATTCACAAGAAATATTGCAGACAATATCCACGTTTGCCGCTGAATGTAGGTATAAAATTATATCACTGTGCGGTACATAATTCAGAAGATATGAATGTCACGAACATGAGATGACATTTTATTACGTACGTATTTACTACTAACCCTGTTCACATCATGTTTAGCAGAAAAGATAAGATCGGAGAGATTAAGACTCAATTAGTTGCATTCAAGGATGCGTTTTTGCCCTCGATCTGTATGGTAATGGAACAGGAAAGACAATAACTAGTAGTGGTACTGCGTACCCTCCGCCACGCAGCTTTGGGTAGTTTGCGGGGTATGTATGTAGATGTCGAAGTAGAATATCCAAATATACCACTGAAAGGACGTACAGAATTATGTTAGTGTAAGACACATTTGAAGTCGCAACCACAGAGATTTCAAGGAAATGGGTAACTTCAGATAGAAAAAGTGTAACTCTGGATAAGGTAAAGCAGCCAAGAATCCGAAGATAGGTTTGAACACCACAGTGCTTTGGAGGTGGTATGCCGTTGCCTTCCTCCGACCTTCGAACTGGCTTACAGTTTAACGTTTGCTACTCGGTATATTTCAGAGGTGAAAGAAGTGGAAAGTGACGGATAATAATCCTAAGTCTTGGCGGGGATCGAACCCGCGACCTTCGGATTTGTAGGCTGACACTCTACCACTGTGCAACCGAGGCGCACTATAGAAATGTGGGATAGGGTGGAATAGAGAGAGAGGGGGGGGGGGCATAAATGAACAGAGAAGAAGATGGGCAGGGGCCTGGGCAGATAGAGAGTTGTTGAGATGAGAAGGAAACTGAATTACAGAGGACTTAGGTAGAAGTGGTCGTAAATAGGGGGTGAGCAGACAGAAAGAAGGAGGGGATGATTCTACTGTTAGCGAAAGGCGAGAGGAGGGACAGAGAGTGTCACGCGAAATAGATCGACAGAGGGGAGAATGAGGAGATGGACGAAGTCCACAGTACTACATACCAAGACTAATCACATGTAACACCTCGTGTAATTACACGCAGTGTAGGTAAAGTATATATACGAGAGTGAGTCAGTAAATGAGTCGCGAACTTAGGTAGATACGCCAGTAGAGTATTTATCTATCACTACGACACATACGTCTTGTTGGTTGCAGCAGTTTAAGGAACCAAACAAGGTGAAAGATCGTCACTTATAGGATGCAAACGCTGCCACAAAAATTCCAAGCTCAAGGCTTTAAAAGCCTTCTAGAACGATGGCACGAGTAATTTACAGGTGGAGTCAACTGAAAAATAAAGCAATTTTCAGGATTGTAAACGCATTACTGGCGTGTCTACTTCAGTTTGTGACGTATTCACTGACTCAACCGTATATACTGTTGAGTCAGTGAATACGTCACAAACTGTCATATACTGTTGAGTCAGTGAATATATATGTGGTGTACCACTCAACTATTTATCCCAGATATCTCTGGAACTACAAGAGATATTGAAAAACGACTTTCACGGTCATGAACGTACTGCAGGGGCCTATGAGACGGTCTAAAACGTAAAGAAGTATTACTTTCAACGCAAACTTATGTTTTTTTTTAATTTTTTTATTTTATTATTATTTTTTTTAAATGGATACCTTATATTATTTCTTAAGCAATCAACAGAATGAAAAATCATTAAAAAATATGGCATTTTTCATTTATTAAGTTACTGGTTTCGGCGTTCTCGACGCCATCTTCAGACCTTTGTATATAATTTTCCCGCCTAACAGTTAGTGTTATACTGAACTTCAATTAATATTGAACTTAGACTTTGAAGTACCTCGCTTCAGAACCATTAGAACATGGATGTATATATTTTATTTGTGACTAGTAATTTTATGTTTGGTGATGCCTTAACCTGGATGTACTCTTTTTGTATATAAAAATGTCGTGTAGTTATGTAAATTACGACAGGTATGTAACCATGTAATTGTATATAGGTAGTGTCTTGGAAATCATATATACAGATCACTTGTTAAACTTTGTATTAAGGTCTGAAGATGGCGTCGAGCACGTCGAAACCGGTAACTTAATAAATGAAAAATGCGATCTTGGCTGCAAAATCATTATTGGTAATTTTATACAGGCATTGTCACTTTGGTTTATATTGGTTACTGGTTATTTTATGCGCCGCTATACCGTTCATCCGATTGCGATAAAATTCGACACTTGACTTTCAAAACTAGACCAGCGGCACTTTGCACATAATAATTCGTTTGATGCATCGGAGAGAATACCTTACAATATTTCTCGACACCAGACTACTGTTTTATACCGATGAAGATGAAATTTTACACAGCTGACTTCCAAAAGAATTCGTACGGTGGATGGTGAAGGGTACGTCACTGCAGACGTATACACCATTTCACCAATCACAATGAAATTTGGCAGATATTTGTGATTGTTTATATACAGGGGAAAGAGGACATTAAAAGAGAGAGAGACGGGATATGAGGAGACTGGCAGAGAGAATGGTAGGTAATGAGAGATGCAGAGGGATCGAGGGGAGATTAGAACGAGAATATGAAGAGGAGGACGTAGCGGAGAAGGACGTAGGAGTAGGAGGCTGAGAGAGGAGGGAGGAGTACATGGAGTAAATGAATGTTAGAATGAATAAATACGCGAGCAGCGCCTGGTTTTCGATTAGCTAATACAGAGGGAAGGCTAATAGAGGATGGTAGGAAATATGCATAGAGATAGGAAAAGTAATGGGCAGGACATTAAGGAGGGGGAGTGTCGGATTTTGTAAATACCATGCATATGTAGCAATTAAAGAAATATGACCACGTTCGCTAGTTTTAAATAAACAGAGTTATATGCATAGAAATGGGCAGGACATTAAGGAGGGGGAGTGTCGGATTTTGTAAATACCATGCATATGTAGCAATTAAAGAAATATGACCACGTTCGCTAGTTTTAAATAAACAGAGTTATATGCATAGAAATGGGCAGGACATTAAGGAGGGGGAGTGTCGGATTTTGTAAATACCATGCATATGTAGCAATTAAAGAAATATGACCACGTTCGCTAGTTTTAAATAAACAGAGTTATATGCATAGAAATGGGCAGGACATTAAGGAGGGGGAGTGTCGGATTTTGTAAATACCATGCATATGTAGCAATTAAAGAAATATGACCACGTTCGCTAGTTTTAAATAAACAGAGTTATATGCATAGAAATGGGCAGGACATTAAGGAGGGGGAGTGTCGGATTTTGTAAATACCATGCATATGTAGCAATTAAAGAAATATGACCACGTTCGCTAGTTTTAAATAAACAGAGTTATTCGCACCGCCTCTTAATAGAGTCGTTTTATAATACTGTACTCCTCCTGCAGCAGGGGAAGCACTGTGCACTTGGTGGCAGTGGAACGGGGACCTGGAAGCGTGCGGTTCGAGGGGTGTTTCCTGCTGTGGCGGCATATGTGTGCTTAGACTGTAGAAAGGCTCCCTCTTAGGGCCTGTACTGACTCCTGTGAAGTTGGCACCCCTTTTTCTAGAAATGTACATTTTTTCAGAGTTCTAGACAGATAAGGAATAGTTCTGGAGTTCTCTGTACAAAATTTAAGTAGTTCTGCAAAATTTTGAGAAAAAGTTAGAAAAAATTACAACAAATTTTAGTTGTTTCAAAATAATTATTACACTATTAGCACAAAATTGTTCTGACCACAGTTATAAATAGTTTCCAAAGAGTTCTGCTGGAAATTCTAATGACATTTTTGTGTGCAGGTTTTACTTTATGAGAAACTTGCAATAATGTAAAATTCATTTTCACGCTACTATGAAGTTGACACCTCTTTTTCGAGAAATATACATTGTTTTCGTGGTTATCTGTAGATATTATATAGTTCTAGCGTTCTTTGTACAAAACGTGAATAGTTTTGCAGAATTACCAAATTCAAATGTTCAAATGTTTGTTAAGCTTATGGGACTTAACTACGGGGTCAACAGTACCTAAACTTATAAACTACTTATGAACTACCTTATACTAAGGACGGCACAAATATCCATGCCCGAGGGGGGATTCGAACCCCCGACCGTAGTGGACGTGTAGACCGTGACTGAAGCTCTTCAGTCCTCGCGGCCACCGCGGGCGGCGCAGAATTACCTGAAATAGAAATTTTGATCGAAATTCTGAAAGGCTAAAAGGCTGTGAATTTGGGATCCTAATTCGAGAAATATCCTTTTTCTTATGTCAAAACTATGTTTGCGCTAATACGCAAATAATTATTTTCAAAAAACTAAAATTGATGTAATGTTTTCTAATTTTTTCCGTGAATTTGTGCATAATTGTTTAAATGATGTGCAGAAAACTCCAGAACTATTGCATATCTGACTAGACTCTGAAAAAATGTACATTTTCCGAAAAAGGGCTGACAACTTCACAGTAGCGTGAAAATTGATTCCCAATTATTTCAATTACCTTATACAATAATCTCCACAAAAAATGCAAATAGGATTTCCTGTACAACTCTTTGTGAGCTATCACGACTACTTTTGCGCTAATAGGCTAATAATTATTTTGAAAAAAACTAAAATTTATCGTAATTGTTCTAATTTTTTCATAAAATTTTTCTGTACTTTTTAAATTTTGTACAGAGAACTCCTAAACTATTGCGTATCTGTCTAGAATTCTGACAAAACGTACATTTTTAGAAAATTGGGTGCCAACTTCACAGGACTCCTGTACTGTGAGAAAACAAAGTTTCTGCCGAACTACCAGTTGTAATGACCCATCGCATGTTTTGTTTGGCCGGACTTCCTACTGACTTGACCCCGGTGACGTCACGGTAACCAGCTGAGGTCAAACAGCCGTGTCGGAGTGGCCGAGCGTTCCAAGGAGCGAAGCTGCGGAGCGCGCCGCTGCTCGCCGTCGGAGGTTCGAGTCCTCCCTCGGACCTGGGCGTATTTGTTGTACTTAGCATGAGTTAGTTTAAGTAGTTTGTAAGCCAAGGGACTGGTGACCAGAGTAGTTTAAGGCCCATAGATTTACAAACATTTGATCATTTGAGGCCAAACACATTCACAGATGCAAAAGAAGGACAAAATTTAACTGACAATAAATTATTTATTCGGTTCAAACATGAGCAAATGGGGGCAACAGTTTTGTTAAACAATAAAAATGCATCCCATTTCAAATAAATTTAAAGTAATCTAACTGAACATAGTCTGAGGAGCGATTTACAATCAACAAGCATTTAGCCACTCACACTCACGAAACAAAGCGAAACTCACCCAACTCAGCGTGCTGATACGAAGCAGAAGCAGGCGCTGCTATCGTAGGCGAAATTCAGCGAACCAGGATGTACCACACAACATAAGAAAATCTTCGTAGGTGGCTCTGGTCTTTCTTTACTTGAAATGGTACGCGGTAATAGCGAGATTAATTTCCATTCTAATCAAACTGTGCCGGCCGCGGTGGCCGAGGAGACTGAGGCGCTCCTGTCACGGTCTGCACGGCCACTACGGTCGGGGGGTTCGAATCCCCCCTCGGGCATGGATATTTGTGCCGTGCTAGTTCGTAAGTAGTTCATAAGTAGTTTGTAAGTTTAGGGACTGATGACCCCGTAGTTAAGTCCCATAGACGATACAAACATTTCAACATTTGAACATTCACAGATTTCCGGTAACACGACCTTACTTCGCTTCCCAACTTACGTGGAGCGCTGCATGTCAACTCTGTTTCTTATTGGATGAGTTACAGTCTTCCACATTTGTTTTGGTTACGTTCGAAACAGAAAATGGATTCAGAACACCGGGTTTCTGATTACGGTTTGGTGTTTGTACTGCACTCTGTATTGCTTTATGTTACTCGCTCTGCTTGTTTTTCCCTCGCAGTGGTAATACTGAGAGGAGTAAAATATTCCATGTTTGTTTGTGTTTCATATATAACAAAATCAGCTTTCGTCGTATAGAGTTCTGTACACATTTGTTGTTGCCTTCGAAGCGATTTGAGCTCCTCTCGATTTAAACGCGTTGTAAGTATGCATTTAGTATTCCGCTGTATTTTCATTCGCGTCCGTTTTTCGTAATTTCTCGCATTTATGAAGAACTCCATGTTTGCAGCTGTTGACATAATTGTTACTCAACTGTATCACCACGTCTTGTCACGGAACGAGTATTTATGCTTTCTGTGGGGTGTACATTTCTATTAGGGTGGCACCAGGAATCCAGTAGGTACATTTATTTCTTCTGAAATGTATTATTTGCTGTACCCAGCTATTTAAAGGGTGCGAGCGTTATAACAGATCTAGTATTACATTAATTAATTATTTAAAAGTTAGAATGCCTTAGTTACTTAGGCTGCCAGCATTCTAACTTTCAGTGACAAGGAAGACATCAATAAAAGCAGAATAACATACTCATTCTGTGACAAGATAAAATAAAGGAAATTTGCGGTTAGCCGCTGATATAATAATTCTTTCAGAGACCGCAAAGGATCTGGAAGAGCAATTGGGTGTAATGGACGATGTCTTGAAAGGAAGATATGAGATGAACATTAACACGATTAAAATGAGGGTAATGGAATGTAATGTCAGAAAATCAGGCGATGCTGAAGGAGTTATATTAGGCAATGAGACAATAAAAGTAGTAGATGAATTTAGTTATTTGGGTAGCAAGATAACTTCTGATGGGAGAAGTAAAGAAGATATAAAATGCAGAATGGCTATGGGAAGAAAAGCGTTTCTGAAGAAGCGAAATTTGTTGACATCCACTATTAATTTAAATGTTAGGAAATACTTTCTGAAAGCATTTGTCTGGAGTGTAGCATTTTATAGAAGTGAAACGTGGACAATAAGGAGTTGAGACAGAAACATGATAGAAGCTTTTGAAATGTGGTGTTACAGACGAATGATGAAAATTAGTTGGCTAGATCACCTAACTAATGAGGAGGTGCTGAACAGAATTGGAGTGAAAAGGTATTTCTGGCGTATTCTAAGAGAAGGGATAAGTTGGTGGAACACATTTTGAGACATCAAGGAATCGTCAGCTTAGCATTAGAAGAAAGATTATGGGGTTAAAATCGTGGAGACCGAGGGACGAATACAGTAAGCAGATTTCTAGAATGTAGTACTTTGCAAGAGTACGAAATCCTTCCAGATTCCAGATACACATGGCTAATGTAGTGTGAAAGTATAAATGAAAAAATATTGGCATCTAAATGATTTATTTCTAAATAAATACGCTTTTGCACAGAATATTTTTTTCGTATTCAGAGTTGAATTAGTGTTGTGTGGAAAATATTTTTGGGTATTGTTGAAAGGAGAGTGCGAGTATTAGTTCAAGACAAGTTGGATGAAAATCATTATGAGTTTAGGCCTCTTAGAGGCTATCGGAAACAGATCGTTAGCTTACGGGAGATAATGGAGAAGAGCTATGAGTGGAACAGGGAATTGTAATATGTTTTATGGATCTAGAAAATTCTTATGACCGTGTTCCTAGGATGAAGCTATTCTTAGTTCTACAAGATTATGGAATAGAAGGCAAACTTTTGCAAGCAATTAAAGGTCATTACGTAAACTGTCAGGCAGCAGTTAGAGTAGTTAATGGTTCATGGTGGTTTCAGGAGTAAGATAAGGCTGTAACCTTTCACCACTACAGTTCATACTATTCATGGATCATATGTTGAAAACTGTAGACTGGCAAGACTGGATTAAAATGGTCGTAAGTCTTATGGGACTTAACTACGGGGTCATCAGTCCCTAAACTTACAAACTACTTATGAACTACTTACGAACTAGGACGGCACAAATATCCATGCCCGAGGGGGGATTCGAACCCCCGACCGTAGTGGCCGTGCTGACCGTGACTGGAGCGCCTCAGTCACCTCGGCCACCGCGGCCGGCTGGATTAAAATAGGTGAAAACAAAATAAGCCGTCTCGCATATGCGGATGATTTAGTCGTGATGGCAGATTCGATTGAAAGGTTGCAAACTAATATTTCAGAGCTCGATCAGAGTCTGATGCGTCCGTGCAGGCGTGCAGCCCATAGTGGCTAAAAATTTCATTTAAACTTTGTGGCGTAAGCTTTACAGCTGAATAGTAATCATATTATGTGACTTGTTTTGTTTTATATTTTCTGATAACGGCAATCTTAGTCATTGCCGAAACCTGGTAAAATAATTTTTAATTTGCGACTGAGGGCTACTTGTTTATCCATTTTTATTTTCTGTGCTAATTTAGTATGTTGCCTGCTTTTGTAGGAGTATGTCACCTGTGTTTACAACTCATGTCTCTGGGAGCCTACCAAGTGTCGCCATTTCCTTGGACAACGTGTACAGCCATTGTACGAGTAGAACCGGCGCCCAAGGTGAAAGCGTAATCGATACTTATTATAAAAATATTTACTCGTTCGGCATCAACAAATGCCAAACACCACATATTATGATACTTACAAGGTTATTATAGTTCTCTGCTGACAACAGAAGCCGGCCGCAGTGGCCGAGGTGACTGACGCGCTTCAGTCACGGTCAGCACGGCCACTACGGTCGGGGGTTCGAATCCCCCCTCGGGCATGGATATTTGTGCCGTCTTTAGTCTTAGCTAGTTCATAAGTAGTTTGTAAGCTTAGGGACTGATGACCCCGTAGTTAAGTCCCATAAGTTGTACAAACATTTGACAACAGTATATTTTACAGAAGTTCTTACAATCCTACACTAAATCACTGATATTCTTAAGCCACTCTGTGGCTGAGTCATTGTGTATGTGCATGACTTCGCATTGAAGCCGTACTTCGCACACGAGACGATGGTCCATAGATTGTATTTCGCCACACACACACACACACACACACACACACACACACACATATATATATATATATATATATATATATATATATATATATATGGCTGTCTGACAGGCCCCACGTGTACATCAGTTGTTTGCATCTTCCAACGCTTATTCTTACGCGGTGCAGCACTATGCATACCTTCCTTGGGATATTGAATAGCTTAATCTTCTTGCTGGGGTCGTCCACCAGATTTTGGTCCTTATGTTAACTTGCTGCCCTTAATTGCTTACAATCGGTTTTTTGAGTCGAAGCCTTGAAGTTCTGCGCCAATTTTCCATAAAGCTGTCCGGGATTTAAGCCTATTTATAGGTAATGGTTATGAATCGCTTACGAGATCTTTATTTGCCAACCATAGATCGCTTATATACACTGATTTTACATAGATGGATGGTTTAGACTCGTTAAAGAGTCATTATCAAATCTTAATTGTCCAGGCATGGTAAGGCATATGTTTCAGATACCATGACTGGACAATTAAAACTTGATAATGACTCTTTATCGAGTCAAAACTAGTGATTAATGGAAAATCTATGTATATAAGCGTTCCATGGCAAAGATCTCATAAGTGATTCATAACTGTTACATTCGAGATCGCATCGTGTATAAAATCCTGGATAAGATGTCAGGTAATTATACTATTTATAGGTGTTAGGTCTTAATGAATAGGGAGGTCAAGGTTCTCTAGAATTTTCCTGTATGTTCTCAGAGCCAGCTGTGATAGCCTTAGTTCAGGGGGCTCTACGTGTCACAAGGAGCCATGCGCAGGGAGTGGCCCCGAGCGTTCCCGATGTTCCAGAATGAAACTTTTGCTCTGCAGCGGAGTGTATGCTGATATGAAACTTCCTGGAAGATTAAACTTGTGTGCTGGGACCGGGACTCGAGCCTGGGACCGTTGCCTTTCGTGGATAAGCGCTCTACCACTGAGCTATCCCGACACGACTCACGGTGCCGCCCCACAACCTCAATTCTCCCATTACCTCGTCTCCTACTTTCCAAACTTCCCTTAGGCTGTGGCTAAGCCATGGCTCCACCATATCCTTCCTTCCAGGAGTGCTAGTGTTGCAAGTTTTGCAGGAGAACTTCTGTGAGTCGTATCGAGATAGCTCAGTGGTACAACGGTTGCCCGCGCAAGGTGAAGGTCTCAGGTTGGAGTCCCGGTTCCGGCACACAATTTTAATCTGCCAGGAATTTCGTTCCCGATGTTATTCGCATTGTCTCCCTCAGCTGGACGTCCACTATCTACATCTGCATCTACATCTGCACTGCTCATTCAGATTGGTGAACAGTATTCTGCCACGCTGTATACAGGAGCCAGTGTTAGAGCTCGCTCCATATCCCATGTCGAACCAGCCAGTTTAGAATTATAGCATTGCTGGATTTTAGTTCCTGTTTCGTATCCTCTAGAAGAGGGCTAATGCCTTAGAGTACATTAATTTTCTATTTACAACTCTGTTGCTGTGTTGCATCTGGTGCTGAATGTTTTGTTGGGATTGGGATGTAGATGCCATTTAGGGTAATAGCTGTTCAGGACATACATATCTGCATTCAACGTTTGTCGAGGTCGCTGTGATCTTTACTTTGATATGCGATGGCTAGACCGTCTGCATATGCAAATTTACGTGATTTCATTTTTAGCACATCAGCTGTACATAGATGTACGTTCGACATCTCCTACTGGGCTTTCTACCGAATTTTGTACAAAAAATCTTTATCGTTTAATTTTCGATAAAAAAGTCATCAAGAATACCTATGAGATGAAGACTCCATTAGGAGCAGTGTGCATCACAACCATAAAATGCTAAATATCCAAAGAAATTTCAGCATTGGTAGCAAATCTATATAAGACCAGATGATGGTGACATAGTGCACCGAAACCGGTCGTCACTTAATAAATTGTTAGTTTGCGATCTTGGCTTATCATTTGGAAACTATAAAACGAATTGATCGCCTCCACACCAGACGAAGTCAGTTAATCCTATTACAGATCGATGTCGGCAACTGAATAGCCGTCTTCAGTGAAGCTGGCACAATCGACTAGAAACATTACTGATCTTACTAATCCAGCCACAAGGCATAGCTACAAGCAGATACAAATGATGTTATCTGAGTCCAAATTACCTGTAACGACAAAACTGAGTCAACGACGAAGCGATCAAAATTAAACGAAATAAACCAATAACCAACGTCCACAAAGGACCGATCAAACCAAAGAACCAATGAAAAGTCAAAACAAAGAGGGCTCACGCCATGCCATTTGTAATTTAAAAAAAAAATTAATAATAAAAAAAACCTGAGCAAAATTCTTAACGAACAAGAACAAACGACCGCAAATGATCGATCTACCTGAAGAATAAGAAAATATAAATCAATAAAATAAAAACTCGCCACTGGGAATTTTTTTCATCTTGTTTCCAAAAACGTTTTCGCATACTCTTGTGAACTGACACTACTATATTCTGCAAACGTCTGAAAAGTTCAAAGGTAACAGCGCTTTCTCTGAAAAGTATATTTGTTCTATTTTGTGAACATACCATGAAAGACATACCAACGATTTGCAAACATAGATATTATCACATGAACATAAACTGTGGAGATACTTTTACCATGACTGTTATAAATGAGGTAATGATACTACCTTATAACTTTGTATATATATTAAGTACTAGAGCTTTGTGGAATTCGGTACTATCACACTTACTTAGTTTGTTAGTTTAGCTGTAAAGGAAAACATACTCACGGTTTGAAACAGGACATTTGTGTATGAATGCATAGTTTCGCAGCGAGTCGTGCTGATAAAATTCTATCGGGCTTACAGCCGCGTCAAGTGGTTTGATATCCACGAGCTTTCGGCCGAGATCTTCTCGGCCTTTGTCAAGTGGTCACTGTCTTATCATTGCTGCTGCCGTCCTTATATACCAGCGAGGCTTACTGTGACGTCATTGGTGCTCAGCCGCATCGCCATATAAGGCAATGTTTTGGCCGCGAACCTGCTGCGCCCGCTTCAACGGTCCGATGGCCGAGTCCTAAGCTGTGCTCAGCTGTAAGCCGCCGTCTTTACTAAGAGATTTTTCAGTTAGTTACATTTCGATAGCCTTTTTTATTACGCCATCCCAGAAAGTAAAAAAAAAAAAAAAAAGAAGTTCAAATGCTTGTAATTCTATCGGACCAAACTGCGTGGTCACTTTCCGTAGCTTACAAACTACTTAAACCTAGGTAAACTAACCTAAGGACAACACACACACCCATGCCCCAGGGAGGACTCGAACCTCCACGGCGAGCAACCGCGCGCTCCGCAGCGAGACGTTTTAGACCACTCGTCTACTCCACCGCGGCCCCAGAAAGTATTTGTTCTGATAATTACTGTTGTATCCTCGAACGCAATACGATGTTTGTTTTCTAGAGTGTGCTCCGCAATTGCTGATTTATTTGGTTAATGTGTGCGGATTCATCTTTCATCTTCAACGCAGCGCTGTTCAATATTGCGCACTGTTTGTCCGACGTAGAACTGTCCACGATGGAGGTAGAGAGAGATGGTGCCTCGCCGTTCTTTGACGTACTTGTCAGGCTCAAAACAAATGGATGCCTTAGCCATAGTGTCTAACGGATACCCACCCGCAAAGACCTGTATCTGCACGCAACGAGTCTCCATCACCCATCGTAAAAACGATCTGCTCTAACGACGCTGGTGCACAGAGCAAAATTAGTCTCGGACAGTGAACATCTGCAGAAGGAACTGAGCCACTTACAGAAAGTGTTTAAGAAAAATTGCTGCAGCAAGCGCCAGATAACACAAGCCCTCCATCGGAAGATACGCAAGCAGAAGACCGTCGAGGAGGAGACGAAGAAGCTTGCATTTTTGCCATTTTGTGGCTCGGTATCGGAAAAGATTAGGCGGCTTCTTAAGAGACACGAGGTCGACCCGGTCTTCAGGCCTCCTACAAAATTACGACAGATGATGAGATCTGTGAATGATGACCTAGGCCTTAGAACGCCAGGTGTGTACAAGTACAGTGTGGGTGTGGCCAGATCTACATCAGAAAGACTGTGCGCAATACTGAACAGCGCTGTGCTCAACATGAAAGATGATTCCGCCTACGTTTTCCCGAGAAATCAGCAATGGCGGAGCAAGCTCTAGAAAGCAAACATCGCATTGCGTTCGAGGATACATCAGTCATTACCAGAACAAATACTTTCTGGGATAGCGTAATAAAAAAGTCTATCGAAATGAAACTAACTGAAAAATCTCTTAATAAAGACGGCGGCTTGCAGCTGAGCACAGCTTGGGACCCGGCCATCGGACGGTTGAAGCGTGCGCGGCAGGCCAGAACATTGCCATATGTGGCGATGCGGCTGAGCACCAGTGACGTCACAGGAGGCCACCCAAGTATATAAGGACGGCAGCAGCAATGATAAGACAGTCACCACTTGAAAATGGCTGAGGAGATTTCGGCCGAAAGCTCGTGGATATCAAACTACTTGACGCGGCTGGAAGCCCGAGAGAATTTTATCAGAATATTTGTCTTTATTTTAGTGCAGAACAAGGAAGCGTGAACTAAGTCGTATCTGCACTACAGAAAAGATAATACAATCTACATTAAAAGTCTTCATAGCAACCATGCCAAAGACACACATTTTAGTAGACGCGGTGATTCTAATTAATGACTTTTAATTTAGTCCATTAATAGTGAATAATTGCTTAGGAAAAAAAAGGAACCAGATTTTTTTGTTTTTTTTTTTTTTGTTTGAGTGGAATGTATGCATTTCCCTTACGTTCCATTAAGTAACTACAGTTGACAGAGAAATCTGGGACTCCATTTATATATGAAACTATCAGTATCAGCACAATGTTTAGAATATTTGTTATAACAATATGTTCCCTGTTATTGTGCAAATGCTTCAGAAGAGCAGTGATCAATTTGTTGTTACGTATTTCACGGCACGTTCACGAAATAGAGGAACCTTACATTTTAGAGGGAGCACTCTTACATCTGCACAAATCTAAAAATTGCAGTAGATTGCTCTATTTAATTAATAAGAGTGCCGAAAACCCTTTTAGAAAATAAGGCGAAAGAAATCTAGTGACGGGTTTCGAACTACCGACCACATGCATCACAACATAACGCACTACCCAATACACCACGCCGAACAACTACGACATTGTCCATTAATTGTTGTACTACTGATGGCAGTTGCTAACAGACAAAATGACATTTTTAGACACCAGATTATAATTTGTCGGACTATGAACGACGTGTTTTTGTAAAATCTTCAGTGCACCGTTGCTTTAAGATGAAACGCGTAAGTCATAATAAGAAAATCGTAAAATACAGGAGGCAAGATGGCGTATGCCGGAGAGAGTTCTAAGAGGAATATCACGTGACATTTCCTAACGCCTGGTTAACGCAAAGTAAGTGATGGTGTTAAATCACTGTTATTTTTGCAAATATCTCTGTAACGGCGTGAGTTAAAAAAAAAAAAAAAAAAAAAAAAAAAAAAAAAACTACATAAAAGAGAAAGGTTGTAGAGAATTTTCTCCTCAACAAATATGGATATTCAAGTACGGTTTATTTGCAAATACAATTACAGTACAAACGGTTTTCTTAGTGTTACTAACGTATTTTTGTCCGAAATATTTAAAGAAAGGCAGGTTTTGGTCTCTGGCAGACAACAATAATGTCTGCAAAATTCTGTGACGATCCGTTGAACTGTTCTACCTAAGAAGTGGAAACACCTTGATTTGATTTGATTTTCTCAGGGAAGCCAAAACAGTGTGGGTCCAACCCTCCCCTGCCCCCGCCGAAACTAAGTTTATTGTGCGGTATCACTCCCTGTATATCTAGTAAAGCCAACCAATGCCCTTGAAAAATGCAAGGAGTCCCTTTACCAGTTCTTTATTAGTCACAATTTCTTCGGGTCTGGTTGTCCCAAATGTTCTGTGCCTTTTACTCTCCAATGCCATGCATTCGAAGATTAGACGTGATGCAGTTTCATCACCGTCATCACAGATCCTACATTTAGGGTCCTCTTCTGTTATTCCCATTGTATGTAGGTGTTTTTTGAAATTCCCATGGCGTGTCAGCAATCCAACCATGAGTCTAATCTCTCTCCTGTTCAGGCCCAGGATTGCAGAGCTTCTTTTAAAACATGGCTTTGGCATCATTACCTTGCCATGTTTTTGTTGATAGACTTTGGTCCAATATTCTACGTGCTGTCTTCTGAACCAGTTACATAGCTCCAATTTGATCATTGCCTTGGTGATTGTCAGGACAGGTTTCGGTCCAATAAATGAAGTCTCTATCCCCATCCTGGCTAATCTGTCGGCATGATCGTTGCCACTGATCCCCGAGTGGCCAGGGACCCACAATAGGTTTACTCTATTGCTTTCCCCTAGCTCCACCAGAACCCTGTGACATTCTGCAACAATTTTAGACCTTGTTGCAGGAGCTGCCAGTGATCTCAGGGCTGTCTGAATACATATAGATGCTAAGGTCTTTGTAGCACCTACGCAAATCCTCCTCCACACACGCCCTGGTGGCAGTGATTTCGCCCTGGAATACTGAGGCCAGTTTCCCTAGAGAGATGACGCCCTCCAGTCTTGGCTGAACCCCGTATATCCCGGCCCCAAGTCCTTGGTTTGATTTTTACCCCTCAGTGAACCAGACAATATCCCCCATACGGTGTCGAACTATTTTCTCCCACTGCTCCCTGCTTCCAATTGTCATATTGAAAGGCTTTTTGAAGCAGTATGGGGTTATAATATAGTCGGTTGGCATTAGCCCCAACCTTTCCTATATTTACCTCACTCACTATTTTAGTGTGTGATTCTGAATATCCCAAAGAATTCCAGTTTTTGCCAGTTTTGAGTCTGTATGCACCAGCCGCTGCCTCCATCTTGACCCAAAGGTGTAATGGGGGCATATCCAACATGGTTTCCATCTCAGCAGTTGGTGTGCTGCTAATTCCGCCTGTTATGGCTAAGCAGGCTAATCACTGCACCTTAGCAGCAACCAGCTGTTCTACCTTCTTCCACCACACGAACGCCCCATAGGTAATCCTGGGTCTAATCACCGTGGTGTACGTCCAGTGCATACCCTTTGAGCTCAGGCCCCAATTTTTGCCACAAGCTCTCCTGGTACTCACCAGAGTACCTTTTGCCTTGGAGCAAATATTCCTAATGTGAGGGGTCCATGTCAGTTTCTAAGGTAACCCCTGCCCCCTTCACAACAGTCGTCTTAGGACTAACCCCCAGATCCTGTTTTCTGCACCAGTCTTGCACAATGTCCAACGCATCTTGTGCCATATTCTTGACTGTGTCAGCAAATTTACCTAGTATTACTATGGCAAGATCATCTGCGTATCCTTGGCAAAAGCACTGCCTAGAGTTTAATTCTCCAATGAGACCATTCACCACTAGATTACACGATAAAGGGAAAGAACTCTTACTTGCGGGCAACCCCCAGTGGTGTTGATTACCATTTTTTCATTCATCATGGTAGCCTCTACCTTTCTTCCACTGATCATGGCCCTAGTCCACCTACATATAGACAGACAGACATCGTCAAATCGTCGTTATTTTCGCAAATCTCTCTTTAACAATTCAAGATATGAAAAAAAACCATAAGAGAGCAAAGTTGTAGTTTTGTCGACTTCGTAACTGTTTCATTCCAGGGAAAATAAGATATCTTAATTCTTTAACGATGTATCCAAATACTAAAGAGTGAAACCATTTAAAAAATGCCACACTTCGAAAAGCCGTAAAGATTAGTCGCGTGGTCTAAGGTGGCATGTTACGAACTGACGGTCCCCGCCAGAGGTTCGAGTTCTCCTCCGGCATGTGTGTGTGTGTGTGTGTGTGTGTGTGTGTGTGTGTGTGTGTGTGTTTGTATGTGTGTTTTGTGCTTGGTATAAATTAGTTTCAATAGTTTGTATGTCTTGGGACTGATTACACTGATCGACAAAGGTCTTTTTTCTCATGTGGAAATGTGTGTTGCCAAAGGATTTTCATGTAATTCAAATCTGAAATCAGAAATTCGCTATCAGGCACAGTATTTTATTTATGCGATGATGAATGTCTAATGTAACTGATAATTTAAAGATAGTGTTTTGAAAAATATGCTGCAATTAATTATGAAGACCCATTAAGTGTAAAATATGTGGCAACTTGAAAATAACTGCAATGATATTGGGAATGCAACAAGGCTACACGAAATATAGATGTTTTCTATGTAAATGGGACAGTCGTGAAAGAAATTCCCACTATAAAAGAAAGCTTTGGTCTCAAAGGAGCTGGGAAGTGGCAGAAAAAATTTCCAGAATGAGAAATTGGTAGCCAGTAAAGATGTTCTTCTACCACCTCTTCACACCAAGCTAGGCCTTTGGAAACTGTAAAAGGCCATGAATCAATCTAGACAAGGGTTTAAGTACCTTTCAAGAAAGTTCCCTCGACTTTCTTCAGTAAAAATAAATGAAGGAGCGTTTATGGACCTCCAAATTAGAGAACTTCGAAAAGACCCACATTCTGAAGAATGTCTTTCACCCAAATAATAATAATAATAATAATAATAATAAATGCATGGGCCCCTTTCCAGAATGTAACCGAAAACTTTTTGAGAAGGGAAATAGCTGACGACTGTGAACAACTGGTTCAAGAAATGATAAATGCGTATAGAGACTTAGGATGTAACGTGTCGTTAAAAGTTCATTTCCTAGATTCACATTTAAACTATTTTCCTGTGAGCTGTAGCGATGTTTCCGACGAACTCGGTGAAAGGTTCCATCAAGACATAATGTTACTGGAAAAGCGGTATTAAGGGAAATGGATGCCTGCAATGTTTGCCGACTACTGCTGGGACATCGTTAGAGTGGACACCATTGTTCACAGGAGAAAAAAGGAAAACTGTAATACATCGCTTTTTATTATTCACAGAATAGACGTACAAATAGAACATTGCCTACAACTTGATAATTATGTCTGATACGGAGAAACTAATTACAGATTTGAATTTTGGAGATGCGTTTCCATATGAATCACGTGTGAAACTCCAGGAAAAAACAATTTCATTTTTCATTGTAGAATAGTGTTAGAATAGAAGTTTGGTTCAATAAGTTTATCAACATTTGCATAGTTTGCAATGACATACACAATAATAAAAAATAGTCCCTAACTTTATCAACAGATGGTGTTGTAAACGGCATAATATGCAAATCACAGCGCATGCGCACGATACATTGCTTTTGGCATAAACACGCGGTTATCGTGTTGCTCGCCTCCTATTGAATATTGGCATGTGTTTCTCAATCCAGAACAGAACTCTGCTCGTGAAACTTCTTTACATGAACGACGACTCCGCGTTTGCAACTTTAAGGAAATTTAGGTCATTTAAAGAACACGAGAAAAGGATGTGGTTCAATGACAGTGAAGGCTCGAAGAACATCGAGAAGATCAAAGAAACAGAATAGTTTCAAGTGAAACGAGCCGAGAGGAAATAAATCCCATCGACTTCTTTAGAATAGGTGTCCGAAGCGATAGAGGAAGGGACGAGCACTGATGTGCAAGACTGCAGTGCACTCGGAATTGCCCGATAATTAGAAATGCCTCCGAGGTTTTCATCGTTCGATATCACGAGAGTCCTGCATATTAATTAAGTTGTCTACTCACTTGAAGATGGCCAGACGTCTCTGGGTAGAAATATCGTGGCATAATGCCGACGATACCCGGCTGAACTCCTGAAAATTAATGGAAGCAGATATAGGCCGGGAAACTTCAGAAGTCACAACAGACCAACAGGAATCACAGTGAAAACAATGACGATGATGGTTATAGAGCCGAAATTAGATCATTGTGGTCAATGAAGTGACATAAAAAGTAATTTGACGTGTTTAAAATTATGTATTACAACTTATAATCGCTTCACAAAAGTCATCAAAACAGAGATAGATTTTTTTTTAAATCTGTGCAAACACGCGAATCCTAGCGTCATAGAGGATACGCCAATCACGTGTGATTGTATTTGAGATCACTCTGTCCCTTTGTCTAGGCTCTGTACTCTGCAGCGGTTTCTTACTATGTGAAAAGCTCGGTGCGAACAAGCCTGGCTTGTTCGCACCGAGCTAACTCCCACACAATAATAGTGTAAGGGATTCAAAAATAGGTAGAAGGACTGCGCGCCATTGAACACCTCTGCTAGTAAAACAATTTATTGAATAAAAATTTTAATCTTAAAATTTCACAATGAAAAAAACAACATACTCTCATAATCCTTTCCTTTAAGGAAGGAATACAACATTCAAAATATGATTAACAAATAAGCAGGGAATATCTCAATTTTTACACAATATTCTCCATAAGCAAGGAAATTCGCTTAACAATGATCAAACACTTGCAGTAAATAAATGGAATAAAATGGGAATAGAAATAAAACTGACCAAAAGCAAGGCCTAACTTTCAGTAGTGGGCCTAGATGGTTACAGCGGATACAGTACTCTAACCACGAGGATGCAATAAACAGCTAGCCAATATTAACACAATTTTAACACATGTAAAGTAAGCGAAACTGCTGACAAATAATTAAGCATAAAATTATAACCAGGTTAACAATATTTGGCCTAACCTTATAAGTCAAAGCTTGCAAGCTTCCGAGATAGCAAAATACAATTGGTGAAAAGATCACAGCCGACTATTCACGACATGAAGAGCCCAAAAAGAAAATTGTTTTAAAGGTAACTGCTGCAGAACCACGGTAGGCAGAGCCCGGCCAAAATAAAGTAGGTAGATAAAATATACTCAGCTTCAGGCAGAAGCCAAAGCAACAAACCACTCAAACGGGCAAACCACAGGCCCGGTCAACCGGGCCCAACGCCAAATATCTATCACGGTTATGAAAACATCACATAGTAACACAGTGGCCCGTCGATTATTTCTCTAAGGCAGTGTTTTTCATCCTGTGGTTCGCGTGCCCTGGGCGGTCGCAAAGTATTGCTCAGGGATCGCCGCCATAGGAGGAAGTTTCTGCACCATAAAATAATTAGGGGATCAGTAATACAGAAACGTATCCCTAAGTAAAATGTATGTAATGTTGAAATTTCAGTCTAAATTCGAACGCAAAAATCCGATGTTCAAAATCTATGGGACTTCATTGATGCGTCTATTAGTACCTCGGTTTGCACTCTACTTAAACTAATTTATGCTATGGACAACTCTAACATCCATGGCTGAGGGAGGACTCGAATCTCCGACGGCGAGCAGCTGCGTGTTCCGCAACAAAGCACCTTGTAACGTTCGGTCACTCCACTGCAGCAACGTGTAAGTAAAATATTCAATTAGTATATCATCGCGACCAAACTCCATCACTAACACCATGAGACTAAGGACTCTCTGGCAATTCAACCACGAGTGGTGTCAGTGTGTGGTTATGGAGGAAAGTCTGTCAGTACCCACCCACTCACCCACACCCACACACACACACACACACACACACACACACACACACACACACACACACAAGTCTTATACATAGAAACACGTTTCGCACGAGTGGAATTTATAATCTAGGTGTACGGATAAAAATCAATGTGTGTGTATATGTTTTATTTGTTACTACGATTTGAGTAAATGATTAAATAGTGCATACTATAATTACATAATATTCAGCGTGTTTAATCTATACTTACATAGTAGCTGAAAATCCAGCGTCGCCCGGGTATTTATTTATTTATTCAAGCCTTGAGTTAGTACTTCTGTTATGCCTTCTCTCTCTCTCTGTCTTTTCTAATAACATGACATATTTATCAGAGAATATATAAGAAATGATTCTGTCTTGCGTAATACACAAAAATTTAATTACAGTATCCAAACAAAGAAATATAGTAATAGAAAAACAAATGATAGGTAAGATTAATACATTCATTTAATTCACAACTTGACTATAAACAATATTTCTTGTGAGTTATCCAGGACCTGATATGAATAATTTCTTTGGTGAGCCCACACCTGAGCAAGTGACATAAAGTTGTCCACTTGAGAAACATGGACATGTCGAATCCATTCAACAATATTGAATAATTGCTCTGTGATTTATTAATAGTAACAGAAAATGCAAGTCTCACTGAAAACTGCAGCCTCTTGAAGTTAATAGGTAGATATGTCGGAAATAGTGGGTATTCGTAGGATGTACATTGTTTCATTTTCTTCCTTTCGTTGTAACTCTATAGAAGTCTATTGCTTTCTCCTGGAGCCGTGTACGATTAACAGTCTGAAGTTGTCAATAGCGCTGTCAGCTTTGAGGAATTTGCCTAAGCTGACTGGAATACAGGAGTATCTTAGTAGTAAACAGATAAACTTAAAACTTGATGCATGATGTGACAGGTTTTTCAACCATCGTAGTATATATGATCTCATATTTACTGAATGATATGTTGTATGATTGTATAATCTTGCAGGTGTATATTGATTTGTGTAAGTGCTGTATATCCATAAAATCCGTTGCGAACACAATCCGTTGCGAATTGATTAAAACTTCATCTTTGAGGGGTCGGTTTTCCACGAACGTTACTGTTTATGTCCTTAAACTACGTGTCGTACTGTGAAACAATTTCGAAAGCACATTTAGCTGTATATGTGAATACTGTCCGTAAAATTTACAGCGAGTACAATTTGTAATGTGGGAATTATAAATTGTAACGTCATACTGATTGCTGTCGTTGTGCTTCATGAACAGCAGAAAAGTAGTAAGCCAGAACCTGTTTATCCGTTCATTACTTTGATTTGGTTGTCAGGGAGAAAACGTTTAATAAACGTTTGAAATTATGTTTAAAGTTTGTTGCAAGTGCTCAATACTCTGATTCGGATTGAGTGTTTTTATAAATTCTCGTTCCATTATGATACAGTTTTTTACATCTCCTATTGAATTATGTCTTCATGTCTGCTGATCCATGTGTCGTATGTGGTTCTTACCCCTGGAGCAACTGATACTGTGTATCAAATTTGGTTGAAATTGGTTCAGTGGTTTAGCGGGAAATGTTTAGTATTGTCGTCTGATGCAACAGTTTTTCGCGCAACTCACTGTTTATGACTTCATATGTCGTGAACAATGTGTTGTATGTGATCCTTACACTTATGCGATCGCCCTCATGGATTGAAGCTTACGTGTGCGAAAGTTAATAAAGATTGGAACAAAACTGCAGCTTTGTGTGCAATAAGTACACAAAACAAACACACGGACATTCTGCTTCTTATTTTAAGACGAATATTTTATTGTCTATCTTTTTCTGTGATCCTATACCTTCTGTGTTAATACAATCTCAACTAGTGTAAAATTAAAAAAAATTGTTTGTTGATCAAGATAAGGATTATCGAATTTACACTAATAAACGCAATTTGCAAAATGTGACTTGAGATTAGGGATGGGGAAGGGGTTGAGGGAAATCTCATGACATTTTACGAAGGGAGGGGGGTTCAGAAAATCGCCAGATTCACCTCACGTAATTAATGAACGCCCGCTAAAGAAAAGGCTTGAGCGGCTGATCGGTATCGTGCCACGTCGCACAGTAGGCCGCCATCGCTAGCTGGCTCGCTGGCCGCTACGAGGCGGTGGGATGCGCCTACACCACCTAGCGACAAGGCCTCACAACAACCCGTGCTACGTCATAATGACCAGGCCGCAGCCGCCAGCTTACTGGCTGGCTGCTACGAGACAGTGGGCGTGCCCCATTCAGCTGGCGGCCGCGGCCTGGTCAGTATGACGTAGCACTGTTGTTGTGAGGCCTTGTCGCTAGGTGGTGTTGTCTGGGCCCCAGTGGCTGGCCATTCAGCCATGTCATCGTGGTCCAGTCTGTGCGACGTGACAGGAGAGTATATAGGCCTTCTTTTTTGGACGGTGCTGATTTGTCGCCACTGTGTCGTCTCTTGTGAGCAGCAGATTGGAGTATGGTTTGCAGAGAGCGCCGGCCACTCACCGACGACGACCATGTCTCCGTGGTCGGTGACGGTCTGGAAGGAGGGCGCCTCTCCCGACACCTCGCAGCGGTAGCGGCCAGAGCTGCCCAGACCCACCGTCTTGTACACCACCTGGCTGGCGTTGGAGCTCTCCATCTGCAGGCAGACGACCACCACCACACTAGGGTTAGAGCAAGGCAATGAAGCATCGACAGACTGATAAAGTGTGGCAAGTGGAAAAGTGTTTCAAAATTTTTGTAAATCTATGGGACTTAACTATTGCGTTTATCAGTACCTAGGCTTACAACCTGCTTCACCCTAGAACGGTCGGCCGAAAAATAGTTTCGGGACCGGTCGGAATGGGTCTGTGAGACTCTATAATTGAAACACACAACAATTGCCAAACCGTGTATTTACATCAAATGTCGAGTTTTTATTTTGTTTAGGTCCCACTAAACGTTGTAGGGACATTGTATGAACTTTCTGACTTTCACAATATTTAGTGTAAAAAAAGTAGAACACATTATCCTTTGTATTAAACGTAAGGAGAAGTATTAAATTATATTTTGTACTATGGTCAGTATTAGAACCCAACACCTCTTGCATAGTAGCGAGGCGCTTCAGACCGCTTACCTAACACAGCGTTAGAGAGGAAGCTACTTAACGGTCTTCAAGCACGTATCCCTTCACACCACATACTTTAATTCTGCCTCAATGTTCACTGTGAAATACGCATAGAATTTCCAAGGCTCTTCTACAGTGGAATAGCCTCAATAATTCAATGCCTCTCCTCTGGTATAACGAGGCAATGTTTCTCTCAAGGAACTGGTTATTGATATTTAAATCACTTCTGCCTGAGGAACAACATAGGATTATTCGCATTTACGTTCGTGGGGTGCTATTTCAGTATAGAAGAGCCTTGGCAACTTGATACGCACTTAACAGGGAACATTGAGGCAGAATTAAAGTATGTGGTGCGGAGAGAGATGTGCTTGAAGATAGTCCATGTAGTCGCTTTGTTCCAAACGCTGTGTTAGCCGAGCAGTCTAAAGCTCCCGCCGACTAAGCAGAATATCCTAGGTTCGAAATCCGCCCACAGTACATACTTCAATTCAAAGCCTCTTATTATATTTAATACATTTGATATAATGAGGTAATATCTGTCTTAAGGAACTGAATTATTGTTGATATACTTCTTTGTAGTAATAAATGTAACTACACTTGAAATACAATTAAATTGGATTGAAATACAAATATAAATTAGAATAATTTGTGCAAATGAGAAGCAGACGTGTTGAATTTTTGTTATGTACATCGAAATTGTGAATATAATGAATAGTTTATGTGATATCATCCTTTAAAGTAATCGCTTTTCGTAACAGCAGCCCGCAGACCATTTCTGCATGCGCTATGACAACATCATGAATCCATGGAACCTACATGTCAGCAGGGGACTGGTCAAGCTGGTAGAGATTCTGTAATGGTGTGGGTGGGACCCCTGGTACGTCAAGATACGACTCTGACAGGTGACGCGAACGTACACATCAAGGTTGATCACCTGCAGCTCCTGGTCCGGATGGAATACCACTTCGGCAGTGCCACTGCGGCACTGGCTCCTACTAAGCTTGCATTTATCGCGAAACTTTAATTCAGCGCAAAGTTCCTAGTGATTGGAAAAAAGCGCAGGTGACTCCCGTTTATAAGAAAGGTAAGAGATCTGACCCACACAATTACAGGCCAAAATCGCTGACATCAGTTTCATTTAGAATTTTAGAGCATATTCTCAGCTAGCTCTCAATGTAGAAAAATGTAAGGTGATGCGCATGAGTAGGAAAAACAATCCCACAATGTTCGAATATAGCATTAGTAGTGAGCTTCTTGATGCAGTCACGTCGTTCAAATATCCAGGCGTAACATTGCAGAGCGACATGAAATGGAACGAACATGTAAGGACAGTTGTGAGTATTGCTCAGGTGTTTGGGTCCCGCAGCAGATCAGTTTAAAGGAAGACATAGAAGCACTTCAGAGGCGAGCAGCTAGGTTTTTTAATGGTAGGTTCGACCAATGTGCGAGTGTCACGGAAATGCTTCGGCAACTTAATTTGGGATCTTTTAGGGAATTTCTGTTGTGGAAATTCAGAGGCCCGGAATTTGAAAATGTTCAAATGTTTGTAAATCTATAGGACCAAACTGCGTGGTCATCAGTCCGTAGCTTACAAACTACTTAAAGTAAGGTAAAATAACCTAAGGACAAACATACACACCCATGCCCCAGGGAGGACTCGTACCTCCGACGGCGAGCAACCGCGCGCTCCGCAGTGTGGCGCTTTAGACCGCTCTGCTACTCCACCGCGGCCCGGAATTTGAAGCTGAATATAGTACGATCTTGCTGCCGCCTACTTTTTATTTCGCGTAGTAATGACAAAGACATGATAAGAGAAATCAGGGCTCTTACGGAGGCATATCGGCATTCATTTTTTCCTCGTTCTGTTTGGGAGTGGAATAGGAAATGAAATGCCTAGTAGTGGTACAGTGTACCCTTCGCCACGCACTTTACGGTGGATTGCGGAGTATGTATGTAGATTGTGTGTTCTGATGGACATGGTCAATTCCAGCAGGACAATGGGACACCCCAGACGTGTGGAATTGCTACTGTGTGGCTCCAGGAACAGTCTTCTGAGTAGGACCTCCGCTGATCACCAAAACCCCAGACACGAACGTTACTGAGGAGCTGTGGGATGCCTTGCAGCGTGCTGTTCAGAATAGATCTCCACCACTAGTACTCTTACTGATTTATGGACAGCCCTGCACGATGCGTGGTATCAGTTGCCTCCAGCACTGCTTCAGACATCATTCGAGTCCACGTAACACTGTGCTGCGGAACATTAGCGTGCTCGCGGGGTCCTACACGATATTAGGGAGATTGTTGTTAATAATAAAATAATTGTAAAGATTGTTGTTGAACAAAATAAATCTATAAAGATTGGTGTTGTAATTAAAATAGTACTGTTTAGTATTTTACTCGAAGGTTGACAATAAAAATTGCTTGACTGTACTTCTCAAACTATTGTGTTGTGTGTAGTTGTCTGTGTATGGGTAGCTTTGAAAAATCAATCTGCACTTTATCGAAAACTTGATAATCTAAGCATGTTAAGCATGACTTTAAACAAAAAGCAGATATGTAATAAAAACCAATTCTGACCCTTGACTTTATTCACAGAACGAATAATTTAATCTCCACTAGAAAATAATCTGTTTCATTAATGATTGCAATTGTTTGGACAATAGGACAGCAGCTTGCTGCAGAAGTGACTATTTATCTCACTCATGGACTTACACTGATTTTATGGCCTACCTGTGAGCAAGGATGTACAACTGCCCTCAGAATTACCGAAAAAAAAAAATATGCTGCTGCTGCAAGTTCAAAAACTAACTACAGAATTCGCAGCAGTGCACTGCGAATCCACTAACTACACAAATACTTTATATCTCTGTAGTATTTAAAGTAAATAATTAATTGAGCATCGGGATGAATGACTAACACGAAAAGACCTGAGGTTGAAGTGTAAACTTAGGTACATTTTATAAAAGAAGTACACGTTTACTTAAACAATACTGCACAAAAATGGTGATTACAACTTGGGAATGTCTTACATAAATATTTCTAGAAACTCTTTTATTTCTGCTATCATTTTCAACAAAAGAAAAGCCGTCTAGCACTTTATACAAAGTAAATAAAAAAATAATCGAAATTGTCTATATCACACTTCGTCCGTTTTTTACACTAAAAACATACTAAATTCCTGTAATATACTTTTAATTATTTTAAGGGATGGACATAGAAGACGAAAATTAAATCCTTCATGTTCAATATCTGTTAGAGATGGACTACAATTACGAGAAGCGCCTAATAATGAAAAGATTACTTTCCTTACCTTTGTTCTTCATGATCTCAGAACATTTTAAAAGTCAAATATTTCACAACATTGTCACACATAAAAAAAATATTCAAATGATTCAAGCTTACGCTGCAATTTAGACTACATTCAAAGGTTTCTTGCACCACCACTACCCTGCTCACCCGTCGGAGGCCGGAGACCAAACTCAGTAAACACAAATAGGGGACCTCTCACCAAATTTTACAGACATTCAACTTTATTAGCATTGTATACCTACATTTCAAGAAGTACACGTTTCCTTGGTTTTCAGTGTATAATCATAATACATAGGGATGGTTAACACTCTAACGGCCTCTCTGTTTCATACAGGGTGTTGTGCGGTCTGTTGTTGTTGTTGGATTTTTGAAGGGACTAAACAGCTACGGTTATGTCCCTTGTTCCGGTCTGAGAGATAAAACATTGTGTTAAGCGTTCCTAAGAAAATACGTTAACAAATCAAAGAGTAAAAATCACTGGTAAATGTGAGGAAAGGATACAACTAAAAACGAAGAAGAAAGACACACCACCGTTAAAGCACATGATCAAAACCAGCTTCGCGAATAAAATCTAAAACACGTTCAACCATAGCAGCATCGTCTCCTAGCATAAAAGAAAGCGCGTCTGGCAGATTGTCGCAAGGCAACTCAAAGTGGACAGTCCACAATAATGTGGACCACTGTCAAAGGGGGCGCCACAATCACACTTTGGTGCGTCCTTCCGCCGAAGAAGGTGGCCATGCGTCAGCCATGTGTGGCCGATTCGTAGGCGACAGAAAACAACCGATTCCCTACGAGACGACCGCAGTGAGGACTTCCATGCGACCGCAGGTAGCTTCACTGCACGAAGCTTGTTGGGTTGAGCAGAGTTAGCCCACTCGGAATCCCACAGGCCACGGATCTTCCGATGGAACTCCAGTCAGAGATCGCTCTCCAGAAGACCAATAGCCAATGGACTGGAGGAAGTAGCCTGCTTTGCCAGCTGATCCACACGTTCGTTTCCAGGAATCCCGATGTGGCCTGGGGTCCAAACAAAGACCACAGAGCGATCAGACCGAACAAGCCTGGAAGCAGACTCCTGTATGGATTGCACCGAAGGGTGTTTCGGGAAACATTTGGCGAGGGCTTGCAAGCCACTAAGGGAGTCAGAACAGATGACCAGAGACTCCCCAGGGCACGCTCTGAGATGTTCAGGTGCCCGATAGATGGCAACCAATTCCGCAGTGAATACGCTACTCCCACAGGGCAGTGAATGCTGTTCGATATGCTCACCATGGACGTATGCATATGCAGTACTGCCGTCGACCATGGAACCATCCGTGTACACGACTTCCGCGCAACAGAACGACTCTAAAACCGCCTGAAACTGTCGACGGAGACTCAGTGGCGCTACAGAGGCTTTCGAGGAATGCGACAAGTCCAGCCGAAGCTGCGGACGTGAAAGAGACCAAGGAGCTGTACGATAAGGGCAGTGAAAAGTAGGAGGGAGGGGAAGAGACTCAAGAGATGACAGGAGGGAACGAACACGGTCCGAGATCGGAAGACCCGACCTCGGTCGTTGTCGTGGAGACGGGAGTGCAGCAGCTGGAAAAATAAGCCTACGATTCGGATGGTGCGGTATTGCCTGAACATGGGCAGCATAGGAGGACAACAGCTGCTGCCGGCGAAATCGCAGGGGAAGGACTCCAGCTTCAGTAAGTAGGCTTGCCACTGGACTTGTCTGAACGGCCCCTGTTGCTAAACGGACGCCACTGTGGAGTACTGGGTCCAAGACCTGCAATGCAGATGGGGCTGCCGAACCATACACAAAGCTCCCGTAGTCTAAGCATGATTGAATCAGCGCCCTGTAGAGCTGCAAAAGACTCGTACGGGCGGCTCCCCAACTAGTGTGGCTGAGGCAGCGTAGAATATTGAGGTACCGCACGCACTTCTGCTTGAGCTGGCGAAGATGGGGCACCCAAGTGAGCCGGCTGTCGAAGAGCATGCCAAGAAATCGGCGAGTCTCTTCGACACGAAGAAGTTCATCATATAAATATAGCTCTGGGTCCAAATGGACAGCTCGACGGCGGCAGAAGTACATAACCCGGGTTTTAGATGGAGAAAACTGGAACCCATGGGTTGAGGCCCACGACTGCGCCTTTCGAATGGCTCCCTGTAGACGCCTTTCAGCTACCCCAGTGCTAGCTGAGCTGAAGTATAGGCAGAAGTCATCAGCGAACAAAGAGGAAGAAACCGATGACCCCACTGCCTCAGCAAGTCCATTGATGACAATTAAAAAGAGGGGTACACTAAGGACGGAGCTCTGTGGGACACCGTTCTCCTGGACGTGAGTGGAGCTGAGGCACGTACCGACCCGTGTCCGAAAAGTTCGGAAGGAAAGAAAGTTTCGAATAAAAAGTGGGAGCGGACCTCTCAAGCCCCAACCGTGCAGTGTAGCCGGAATATGGTGGCGCCAAGTGGTGTCGTATGACTTTCTGAGGTCGAAAAAGACGGCAACGACTCATGACTGCGAAATGCCGTACGAATGGCGGACTCCAGAGCCACTAAGTTGTCAACAGTGGAGCGGCTTTGGAGGAAACCCCCTTGACATGGGGACAACAGACCCCGATGTTCAAGTACCCACATAAGCCGCCGGCTCACCATACGTTCGAATAGTTTGCACAGAACGTTGGTGAGGCTGATTGGGCGGTAACTATTAGCCACCTGCGGATCAGCACCAGGTTTGATCACCGGAATAATGATGCTTTCTCGCCATTGTGACGGGAAAGCCCCTTCTGCTCATAAACAGTTAAACAGGGCGAGAAGCTGGCGGTGAAACTCCACAGAAAGGTGCCGGATGAACTGGCTGTGGATCCTGTCCAGTCCATCAGAGGCATCGGGGCATGCAGCAAGGGCAGTTTCGAATTCTCATTCGCTGAAAGCAGAGTTGCACGATTCTGCTCGACGTGTGTGAAACGACAGCCGTCGCTGTTCTACCCACTCTTTCAGTGCACGGAAGTCTGCACTGTATGCCGCAGTTGCGGAATTGCGAGCATAATGCTCCGCCATATGCTCAGCAATAGCAGTGACGTCAGTGCATACAGTACCCTGGATCCGTAAGCTGGGGATTGCTGCTGACGTGCGGTACCCAAAGAGGCGTCTAACGTGGGACCACACCTGAGAAGGTGAAGCACGAGAGCCGATGCTGGCGACATACCTCTCCCAGCTGTCCTGTTTGCTCTGGCGAATTAGCTGTCGAGCTCGGGCCCGAAGCCGTTTGAAGGCTATCAGGTTGTCCAAGGTGGGGTGGCGTCGATGGCGCAGGGTACGGACTTGCGCCGATGGGTGCCAGAAGTGGTGGGAACAGTGGCCTCAGCGGCAGAAACGATAGCAGCAGTGACTTGAGCAACCGCCGTGACCACATCGGCAGGCACTGGTACAGGAAAAGTAGCAGTGGAGGTGTAACCCTGCCAATTAGCTCGATAGAGGGACCTCGAGGTGGGCTGCCTGCAGGTTGGAAGTGCAGGTGCGACACAAGGATCGGAAAATGGTCGCTGCCGCAAAGGTCATCATGGGTCCTCGAGGTCGATTGCCGAGTAAGTGCCTCGCGCCAAGCAGAAATGCGTGGGGGCCCCAGTGTTTAAAAGACAGATGTCCTTTTGTGACAGAAGTGTCTCGACGTCCCTACCACAAACCGTCGTCTGCGTCCCACCCCATAATGGGTGGTGGGCATTAAAATCCCCCAAGAGGATAAATGGTGGGGGCAGTTGCGTTATCACTGCAACAACATCAGTAATGGAGATGGTTGCATCCGGGGGAAGCTAAATGGAACAGAAGGTGAATTCCTGCCCCACCCGGATGCAAACAGCGACTGCCTCTATGGTCGTTGTGGAGAGGCACAGCAGCACTAGGGACAGTTGCAAGGACGTAAACAGCGACACCACCTGAAGCTCTATCGAATATAGCCCGGTTACAGTAATAGCCCTGATAGCCTCGAAGGGCTGGGGTCTTCTGAAGAGGAAACCACGTTTCCTTCAGTGCTAGACAAAACACCGAGATGTGGCATAACAACTGCTGCAACTCAGCTAAGCGGTTGAAGAAACCGCCGATATTCCATAGTAGAATAACTTTGTCTCCTAGCTGAGATGCCATAAATAATAGCTGAGGAGCAGATTATTCCATCGTATCGCCGTCTGATTTGTGTTCAGCATCAATAGTGTCATGATCCATAGGTTCTATTTGATCAGTAAGTGCAAGATCCTCGGGGGAAGCGATGATCTTGATTTTATCCTCTGAACCAGAGGATGTGGGTATCTGTGGCTTTGGAGCCACCAAGGTTTCTCTTATCCTTGCAGTTTTTTTAGCCTCTCGCTGGCCCTTAGGTTTTAAGGGCCGGGAGGGCTTCTCAGGCATGGTCTCGGGGGCTGACGAAGAGCAGGAGGCCCTTCGGTTAGCAACAAGGGGATCCTGCAGCAATTTGCTGGGATCCACTTTGCCATGTGGAGAAGCCTCAGAAGGGAGCGTCCCAAGGGACCCCTTCCGAGCAAGAGGGGCCGGAGAAGGCTTCTCCTTCTCCATCTTAGAGGTTGGGACTGGTGGGACTGGTGTCCTCGATGTTTGATTGGTTATTGCCCCCACTGTGAAAAGAGTGGGAGCCACCTAAGAGGAAATGCCCCCAGCTGGTAGGGGGGCAGGAGTAGTTGATTGGGTATGGGAGCCCACTGGCAGAGGTTGTGTACACGGTAGATACCGATGAGGCTGTTGTGGCATAGGAAGTGGTCAGATGTAAGGGATGGAGCTTTTGATACTTCTGTTTTGCCTCTGAGTAGGTCAGTCTGTCCCGGATCTTATATTCCATAATCTTCCGCTCTTGCTGCAATACTGAGCACGTGGGTGAGCAAGGGGAGTGATGCTGGCCGCAGTTTACATATACAGGAGGAGGGGTGCAAGGGACGTTCGGATGGACTGCACGTCCACACTCCCGACATGTAGGTTTGGCATCACATCGGGAGGACATATGCCCAAACCTCCAGCACTTGAAACAACGCATAGGGGGAGGAACGTAGGGGTTTACGTCACACCGGTAGATCTTCACCTTGGCTTTCTCAGGCAATGAATCACCTTCGAAAGCCAAGATGAAGGCACCGATGACAACCCTATTGTCCTTCGGACCCCTATGGACTCGCCGAATAAAATGTACTCCCCAGCGTTCCTAGTTGGCACGTAGTTCTTCATCAGAATGCAGCAACAGGTCTTTATGGAATATTATCCCCAGTACCATATTCAAGGTCAAGTGTGGCGTTATCGTTACGGACACATCACCGAGCTTGTCACAGGCAAGCAAGGCCCGTGACTGGGCTGGGGATGACGTCATTATTAAGACTGACATCTTTGACATTCCTTCAACCTCACCGAACTTGTCTTCCAAGTTCTCAACGAAAAACAAGGGCTTTGTGTTCATCAACGATTCTCCATCATTACGGGTACATACAAGGTATTTTGGGGCATAAGCTCCACCCTTCTGTCTTGCCCGACGTTCCTCCCACGGTGTAGCTAGGGAAGGGAACATTTGGGGATCATACTCTACCGCATTGAAGTCATTTTTACATCGCTTAGAGACGCCATGTTTGCGTGTGGCGACGCTATTAATTGCTCGTTTCATCCTGGTGCCACGAGCAGCTAGGGAACTAAAGGTCCACCCAGGCAGAGCCTCGCTTGCCTGGGTAAGCCTTATGCAACTGAGGTGCAGCAGGTTCCTCAGAGGTTGCTCGCTAGCGGCTGTTAAAACTCAACAGCCATGCATCTCCTCGGCTCGTATCACACCTTGAGATTGAGTTTCTTTTTATAGAGGTTTGTACCGTCCTCGCGACCCGGGCGATTAAGCCAAGATCCCCGGGCTCTGAAACGTACAACGTTCCACCGTCGCGTCGAACGATGGTCGTTGAGGCACGCACAGAGCTTACGGTGTAGCGGGCTGTTGACGCGACACAGCCCACAGCTCAGGACCCCGGGTTCGCCAAGCCCGTACCCAGTAAATTAATGCTGAGCCCCAGAGGGGTTGTGCGGTCTGAATGGATACTGCTGATATGTAGACACAAAAGTAATTTCTTTATTTTCCTTACAAATTTTTATTCATAACTCGAATACTTGTAGGTATTAAAATACAGTAAAACTTTTAGCACACAAAACACACATCACGAAAAGAATAATAAATTAATGTAAGTCTGCGTAACATTGTGAAATGAAAATGAAGTATTAGGTTCGTTTATTTTATTACAAAAATCAAGAAATAAGTATAGATTGCCACATAGTGAACTTGCAGGGCGCGAAAAACTAGCAGCATATAATAAACTTCACATATGAAGTGATTCGCAATTTTTCATAAATGTTCAAGTTTAAAATATTTTCTCGTCCTACAGTCTTCATAAAGACACGTTTGGCAATCTGGAAGACTGCAGCAGGTCTCTTTCTCGCTGACAAAGAATACATCCATTCTTCTTTGGATCCAGTGTGGGTACTCGTCGTTTATGGAGAAAATTCTTCAGAACTCGTCTCATTGCTATTAGTAATTTTCGTAGACATACATATACGATTAAGAGTTTGAAGCCTCACTAACATTTATAAAAAAATTAAAACAATAACTAATCGTATAATAAAATAATATTTACATGATAAATTTTGACTATATAAAAACGGAAACAGTGTCATGAGTACAGTAATGGAACCACACAAACTTTCCAACTGTTTACGAAGAAAACAGCCTACTGGACAATGTTGTTGTTTTTCTATTGGTAGGGCACCATCTTCAGAAAAAATATGTGGATCATCTATCAATATAATGACCAACATGGAAAGTGAGAGAAGTTCACAGATTCACTGATATTGAAAAGAACGCCACAATACCGTTTGGAGGTTAATTCAAGAATGGGGCTCTGAAGATGGTGTAAGTGAGGCAGCAACCCTATTGCTTGAGTAAATTAAAACTGCTAATTACAGCTGTTGTGGTATGTATGCTAAGAACAGACAACAGCAGTTCCAATTTTCACCTGAAGATTATCGAACTCCAAGAAATCCAAAAGCGACCTAGAGACGGTGTGATAACTAAATGCTCCTCCAAACCGCATCTGATGGCGCCATAACGGAGGATGACGTTTAAAGTGGCATGCCCGACTGACCCCTCCCTACCCTTTATGGACAGATCGCAAAACTTTGCTTTAAATCTATTGTTTGAGTTTTTACAATGAGATGGCTAATATAAACTATGTGATCAACAGTATCCGTACACCCCGCCCCCCCCCCCCCCCAAATGCGTTTGTCATATTAAGTACATTTTTCTGCCATTTACTGCCAGATGTCCCATATCAACGACCTCAGTAGTCATTAGACATCGTGAAACAGCATAATGGAGCGCTACGGGGATCTCACGGACTTCGAACGTAGTCAGGTGACTGGGTGTCACCTGTCAGAAAAGTCTGTACGGGATATCTCTACACTTCTAAACATCCCTAAGTCTACTGATGCGACAGAGAAGTGGAAACGTGGACACATAGAGCAAAACAGCGTACAGGCCGATCTCGCCTGTTGACAGACACAGACCGCCGACAGTTGAAGAGGGTCGTACAGTGTAATAGTCAGGCGTCTATCCAGACCGTCACTCAGAAATTCCAAACGACGTCAGGATCCTCTCCAAGTACTTGGACAGAAAATTCATCGTCGAGCAGATGCCCCCAAAATTCATAGAATATATGACATCAACTGCGATTGGGCAAAGCTGAAAATGTGTACCCAGCAAAGCTGGGAATTTGTATCTGACGGGAGGCGTCCTTAGGTAGTCCTTGCAGGTGCGGTGATCACTGTGTCCCCAGTGGTGTAGGGGTCAGCGCAACTGCCTAGAAAGCAGGAGACCCGGGTTCGGGTCCCGGCTGGGTACACATTTTCAGCTTTGCCCAATCGCAGTTGATGTCATATATTCTATGAATATTAAATAATAACAACTGCAGGATCAGAAGTGACGTCTGTTCTCTCGCAACAGACGCCACATGTATATAGTTGCCCACAAGTCACACACCACACAGGTCAATGATAAACGACGCTTCGCTTGGTGTAAGGAGCTTAAATATTGGACAATTGAACAGTGGAAAAACGTTGTGTGGAGTGATGATTCACGGTACACGATATGGCGGTCCGATGGCATCGTGTGCGTATGGTTGTCATCTGCCAGCGTGTGTGGTGCCAACAGTAAAATTCGGAGGCGGTGGTGTTATAGTGTGATCGTGTTTCCCACGGAGGGGGCTTACACCCCTTGTTGTTTTGCGTGGCACTATCACAGCACAGGCCTACATGTTTTAAGCCCGTTCTTGCTTCCTACTGCTGTAAAGCAATCCGAGGATGGCATCTTTCAACACGATCGAGCACCTGTTCATAATGCATGGCCTGTGGCGGAGTGGTTACACGACAATAACATCCCTGTAATGGACTGACCTCCACAGAGTTCTGACTTGAATCCAAAATGAGAGTTTTGGGATGTTTTGAAATGCAGGCTTAATGCCAGGCCTCACCGAACTAGATCGATACCTCTCCTCAGTGCAGCATACCGTTAAGAATGGTCTGCCATTCCCCAACAAACCTTCTAGCAGCTGATTGAACGTATGCCCCCGAGACTAGAATCTGTAACAAGGCTAAGGGAAGGCCAACACCATATTGAATTACAACATTACCGATGGAGGGCGTCACGAACTTGTAAGTCATTTCTATCCAAGTGTCGGGATGGAATAATGTATGAGATCAAAACTTACCGAACAAACGAAAAATTGATAACGATTTCTGGAGATTTGAAACAGAACAGTCTATTGAAAGGAGACCTATGGGAAAAAGTGAGAATGTACTGTTTATTACATCAAAAATAATCGCTATAACTGTTCATGCTTTTATTGCACTGTGTTAAAATCTCCAGGCTTATATTGGTGGTTGACTACGGAGCCATGATTGTACCGAGTCGTGCATATTTTCGTCCAAAGTAAATTGACGACCACTAATACCTTTCTCTAGGATTCATAATACAGGCCGGTGGAACAAGCGTATGCACTAAGGCGCCTTGCTGCGGTGTGTGCGGTCGTTCTCTGTCGGAGGTTCGAGTCCTTCCACAGGCATGGAGTTTGTAAGTTAAGGGACCGATGACCACCGCAGTTACATCCCATAACTTTACAAGCATTACATAAATAAATAAAATCAAAAATTAACTTCATAATATGGAAAAGACCGGATAGAGATCAGTACTGTAAGGAAGGTGTATTAGGGCTTCCTACTGAAACTTCTACAGGGAATTTGAAGAAACCTTGACTATACGTGGGATGCCTTCACAGGCTGATTAGATCTGGCAGACGTTTTGCTGGAAGGAACGTTATCTCTCCTGCATACACGAGATTTCTCCCCTGAGTTTTCCGTTACGGCACTGGGCGTGTCGTTTAGGGCGTCTTGTTACGGAACGCGCAGCCGCTGGCGTAGGAAGATCGACTCTTCCCCCAGGCATGGGTATAGAAGTTAGTTTGTCAGTCTAGGGGCCTACGACCAGAGTAGCTTGGTCCTTTATAATTACAAATATTTAACATTAGATTCCCATATTTTTCAATCTTTGAAGAAATATTTAGTTAGCATGCACTGATTCAGGCCTGGGTAGGCAACCACTAACCTTTTCCCATGAAGGCATTGCCCCCCCCCCCCCCTCTACCCACCCACGATAAATGTGTTAATGCATTGCTTTTGAAATAATAAACAGTTTATTCGATACTTACAATGTTTCGTTTTCATTTGAATGCTTCTTATTGCACGACTTTGTTTACTGTTTTAATCACATACAGTGATCAGGTCAATGTAGTAAGTAACTTAAAGGTTGATTTTAGTCCATCTTATGTATGGACGATGGGGCTTCAGGCGTATATATAATCATTTATAATAACTCCGTCAGCCAAAAGCCTGAAGATGATGGCTTGCCAATAAGTAATAAAACGAGAATACAGCTGACGGTGTTATTAATCATTACTAGTTACTTAAACGTTGATCGGAATAGCATTCGGTTGACGTCTGGGTAAAAGTCTAGTTTATGAGTCCACGACTAGTCCTCGGCATGTAGACGTTGGTAACGGCGCGATGAATGAGGCAAGTGAAGGCAGCCAATCAGGAGTCGCGTTAGCGAGGCCAATAATAAACAGATTTAGTGTTTATGGTTTGTAAACAACAGACGCCACATGTATATAGTTGCCCACAAGTCACACACCACACAGGTCAATGATAAACGACGCTTCGCTTGGTGTAAGGAGCTTAAATATTGGACAATTGAACAGTGGAAAAACGTTGTGTGGAGTGATGATTCACGGTACACGATATGGCGGTCCGATGGCATCGTGTGCGTATGGTTGTCATCTGCCAGCGTGTGTGGTGCCAACAGTAAAATTCGGAGGCGGTGGTGTTATAGTGTGATCGTGTTTCCCACGGAGGGGGCTTACACCCCTTGTTGTTTTGCGTGGCACTATCACAGCACAGGCCTACATGTTTTAAGCCCGTTCTTGCTTCCTACTGCTGTAAAGCAATCCGAGGATGGCATCTTTCAACACGATCGAGCACCTGTTCATAATGCATGGCCTGTGGCGGAGTGGTTACACGACAATAACATCCCTGTAATGGACTGACCTCCACAGAGTTCTGACTTGAATCCAAAATGAGAGTTTTGGGATGTTTTGAAATGCAGGCTTAATGCCAGGCCTCACCGAACTAGATCGATACCTCTCCTCAGTGCAGCAATGGTCTGCCATTCCCCAACAAACCTTCTAGCAGCTGATTGAACGTATGCCCCCGAGACTAGAATCTGTAACAAGGCTAAGGGAAGGCCAACACCATATTGAATTACAACATTACCGATGGAGGGCGTCACGAACTTGTAAGTCATTTCTATCCAAGTGTCGGGATGGAATAATGTATGAGATCAAAACTTACCGAACAAACGAAAAATTGATAACGATTTCTGGAGATTTGAAACAGAACAGTCTATTGAAAGGAGACCTATGGGAAAAAGTGAGAATGTACTGTTTATTACATCAAAAATAATCGCTATAACTGTTCATGCTTTTATTGCACTGTGTTAAAATCTCCAGGCTTATATTGGTGGTTGACTACGGAGCCATGATTGTACCGAGTCGTGCATATTTTCGTCCAAAGTAAATTGACGACCACTAATACCTTTCTCTAGGATTCATAATACAGGCCGGTGGAACAAGCGTATGCACTAAGGCGCCTTGCTGCGGTGTGTGCGGTCGTTCTCTGTCGGAGGTTCGAGTCCTTCCACAGGCATGGAGTTTGTAAGTTAAGGGACCGATGACCACCGCAGTTACATCCCATAACTTTACAAGCATTACATAAATAAATAAAATCAAAAATTAACTTCATAATATGGAAAAGACCGGATAGAGATCAGTACTGTAAGGAAGGTGTATTAGGGCTTCCTACTGAAACTTCTACAGGGAATTTGAAGAAACCTTGACTATACGTGGGATGCCTTCACAGGCTGATTAGATCTGGCAGACGTTTTGCTGGAAGGAACGTTATCTCTCCTGCATACACGAGATTTCTCCCCTGAGTTTTCCGTTACGGCACTGGGCGTGTCGTTTAGGGCGTCTTGTTACGGAACGCGCAGCCGCTGGCGTAGGAAGATCGACTCTTCCCCCAGGCATGGGTATAGAAGTTAGTTTGTCAGTCTAGGGGCCTACGACCAGAGTAGCTTGGTCCTTTATAATTACAAATATTTAACATTAGATTCCCATATTTTTCAATCTTTGAAGAAATATTTAGTTAGCATGCACTGATTCAGGCCTGGGTAGGCAACCACTAACCTTTTCCCATGAAGGCATTGCCCCCCCCCCCCTCTACCCACCCACGATAAATGTGTTAATGCATTGCTTTTGAAATAATAAACAGTTTATTCGATACTTACAATGTTTCGTTTTCATTTGAATGCTTCTTATTGCACGACTTTGTTTACTGTTTTAATCACATACAGTGATCAGGTCAATGTAGTAAGTAACTTAAAGGTTGATTTTAGTCCATCTTATGTATGGACGATGGGGCTTCAGGCGTATATATAATCATTTATAATAACTCCGTCAGCCAAAAGCCTGAAGATGATGGCTTGCCAATAAGTAATAAAACGAGAATACAGCTGACGGTGTTATTAATCATTACTAGTTACTTAAATGTTGATCGGAATAGCATTCGGTTGACGTCTGGGTAAAAGTCTAGTTTATGAGTCCACGACTAGTCCTCGGCATGTAGACGTTGGTAACGGCGCGATGAATGAGGCAAGTGAAGGCAGCCAATCAGGAGTCGCGTTAGCGAGGCCAATAATAAACAGATTTAGTGTTTATGGTTTGTAAACAACAGACGCCACATGTATATAGTTGCCCACAAGTCACACACCACACAGGTCAATGATAAACGACGCTTCGCTTGGTGTAAGGAGCTTAAATATTGGACAATTGAACAGTGGAAAAACGTTGTGTGGAGTGATGATTCACGGTACACGATATGGCGGTCCGATGGCATCGTGTGCGTATGGTTGTCATCTGCCAGCGTGTGTGGTGCCAACAGTAAAATTCGGAGGCGGTGGTGTTATAGTGTGATCGTGTTTCCCACGGAGGGGGCTTACACCCCTTGTTGTTTTGCGTGGCACTATCACAGCACAGGCCTACATGTTTTAAGCCCGTTCTTGCTTCCTACTGCTGTAAAGCAATCCGAGGATGGCATCTTTCAACACGATCGAGCACCTGTTCATAATGCATGGCCTGTGGCGGAGTGGTTACACGACAATAACATCCCTGTAATGGACTGACCTCCACAGAGTTCTGACTTGAATCCAAAATGAGAGTTTTGGGATGTTTTGAAATGCAGGCTTAATGCCAGGCCTAACCGAACTAGATCGATACCTCTCCTCAGTGCAGCAATGGTCTGCCATTCCCCAACAAACCTTCTAGCAGCTGATTGAACGTATGCCCCCGAGACTAGAATCTGTAACAAGGCTAAGGGAAGGCCAACACCATATTGAATTACAACATTACCGATGGAGGGCGTCACGAACTTGTAAGTCATTTCTATCCAAGTGTCGGGATGGAATAATGTATGAGATCAAAACTTACCGAACAAACGAAAAATTGATAACGATTTCTGGAGATTTGAAACAGAACAGTCTATTGAAAGGAGACCTATGGGAAAAAGTGAGAATGTACTGTTTATTACATCAAAAATAATCGCTATAACTGTTCATGCTTTTATTGCACTGTGTTAAAATCTCCAGGCTTATATTGGTGGTTGACTACGGAGCCATGATTGTACCGAGTCGTGCATATTTTCGTCCAAAGTAAATTGACGACCACTAATACCTTTCTCTAGGATTCATAATACAGGCCGGTGGAACAAGCGTATGCACTAAGGCGCCTTGCTGCGGTGTGTGCGGTCGTTCTCTGTCGGAGGTTCGAGTCCTTCCACAGGCATGGAGTTTGTAAGTTAAGGGACCGATGACCACCGCAGTTACATCCCATAACTTTACAAGCATTACATAAATAAATAAAATCAAAAATTAACTTCATAATATGGAAAAGACCGGATAGAGATCAGTACTGTAAGGAAGGTGTATTAGGGCTTCCTACTGAAACTTCTACAGGGAATTTGAAGAAACCTTGACTATACGTGGGATGCCTTCACAGGCTGATTAGATCTGGCAGACGTTTTGCTGGAAGGAACGTTATCTCTCCTGCATACACGAGATTTCTCCCCTGAGTTTTCCGTTACGGCACTGGGCGTGTCGTTTAGGGCGTCTTGTTACGGAACGCGCAGCCGCTGGCGTAGGAAGATCGACTCTTCCCCCAGGCATGGGTATAGAAGTTAGTTTGTCAGTCTAGGGGCCTACGACCAGAGTAGCTTGGTCCTTTATAATTACAAATATTTAACATTAGATTCCCATATTTTTCAATCTTTGAAGAAATATTTAGTTAGCATGCACTGATTCAGGCCTGGGTAGGCAACCACTAACCTTTTCCCATGAAGGCATTGCCCCCCCCCCCCTCTACCCACCCACGATAAATGTGTTAATGCATTGCTTTTGAAATAATAAACAGTTTATTCGATACTTACAATGTTTCGTTTTCATTTGAATGCTTCTTATTGCACGACTTTGTTTACTGTTTTAATCACATACAGTGATCAGGTCAATGTAGTAAGTAACTTAAAGGTTGATTTTAGTCCATCTTATGTATGGACGATGGGGCTTCAGGCGTATATATAATCATTTATAATAACTCCGTCAGCCAAAAGCCTGAAGATGATGGCTTGCCAATAAGTAATAAAACGAGAATACAGCTGACGGTGTTATTAATCATTACTAGTTACTTAAATGTTGATCGGAATAGCATTCGGTTGACGTCTGGGTAAAAGTCTAGTTTATGAGTCCACGACTAGTCCTCGGCATGTAGACGTTGGTAACGGCGCGATGAATGAGGCAAGTGAAGGCAGCCAATCAGGAGTCGCGTTAGCGAGGCCAATAATAAACAGATTTAGTGTTTATGGTTTGTAAACAAATAATAGTAATAGACAAAGGGATGCTATCACATACCTGCTGATGCTGGACGCGAAAGTTACAGGTTTTCTCGCCACGAATGTTCGCCTGCTGCAATTTTAGTCTCAACGTAACACTGCCCTCGGAATTTGCGTCAAATTTGAGGAAATTAATTAATGCTGTTTTTGCTCTATGATTGACAGGTACTCGATGTACCCTTGTCCGGTCAATAAATCAGCTATCCTAGTAAGACACTGCCCTCGGAATTCGCGACAAATTTGTGGAAATTTATTAATGCTGTTCCTGCTCGATGATTGACCGGTTCTCGTGTACTCTTGTCAGGCCAATAAATCAGCTATCCTTGTGAAACACTGCCCTCGAAAACTACACCGATATTTAACAAACCTTATAATCTTTAATCACGAGATCACTGAAATTCATAACGAAATCTTCCGTTTCTGGCTTACAGCAATTTCAAAACTGACGCCAAATTCAATAGACAAGAAACAAACAACCCTATTGGCTGCGCGAACGCGACTCCTGATTGGCTACCTTCACGCGGTTGCCAACATCTACACACTAAGCACCCGTCCGGGACTCATAAACTAACGTCTGAGGTAAATGCGAGTCATAATAAGTCACCTTATTCATCATCACGGCTCCACAAATACTTCGTCAAGATCTGGCATTACAGAGGAAACAATTTCACTGGCATTGCTTTCATCTATGCATTTGAGTATTTTTTTAAGTGCCGCGGAGGTATGGCCGAGTCCTCTAAGGCCCCATGCTGCAGAGCGCGCAGTTTCTACCAGTTGTTTCTACCTGTTAGAGGTTCAAGTCCTCCCTAGAGCATAGGTGTGTTCTTTGTCCATAGGTTAGTTCAGATTAGTTTAAGAAATTTGTAAGCCTAGGGCCTGATAACCACAGTAGTTCCACAGATTTTCAAACATTGTTTTGTTTAATTTTCGGAGTTAAGCGAGGCAAAATGAAGAATTTAATCTTACATTCCGACAACAACAGTTCATTTTGAACGAACGGTTAACGCGATACTTACTGTTGTTAACTCTATTTCGATTTATTCACACAGCTAAACCCGTGGAGAGGCAACTGGAGCGCGGTATGGATAGCTGTCAGCCACAGGCGGACTGCGTCACCCGCAGTGTTGATTGCACAACACTCAGCAATTATTTAATTTCTGTTTACAGGCCGTACACGCGTTGTTAATTTATAGACAGCATTGTTACTGTGGGGTTTTCATTGTTGCTACATATGTGTCTTGAGTACGAATTTACAACATGAGGTGCAAGAAAGCAGATGTTGAGTAACATTGCTTCAACACACGTTTATTGGACCGGAGAACTAGACTGCGGTCATCAGATCATCCACATGGCATTTATGCAAGGCCTGGCAACTTGGATCTGTCGAAACCTGACGAATAAAGTTTTTTTGGGAAGCAATAGCAGCTTTTTTGTGGTTTGTGAAACGAGTTGTATCGCCCAAAAAGGTTATATAATATCAGAAATATATGAACCATTTCACTACTCGTTATGAATGAGACGTCAGAATTTCCTGCGCCATTGCCGGCCACTTTTACCGAGTCTACATTGTCGACAAGACAGGAATAGAAAGAGAAGTCCCTCTTTACTGATAGAAGGAATAAGAAAAGAAGTGTAGTGTTTAACGTTCTGTAGTAATTGTGCTCATTAGTTCGGGGTTTTCTTTAGGGAACCGCAGCTCAATCGCTGGAACGTTTGTAGGATCACTTTGTTGTCAGTCCGTCTGTCTGTATTCCCACTGTTAATTGTTCTTTTTCAAATGAACAGGCGCAGGTATCAAACTGAAATTTGTGACATACTAAGATATGAACATTAACAAGAGCAAAACAAAGTTAATGGAATGCAGTCTTAGACAATTATGTGCTGCAGAAGGAATTAGATTCGGTAACGAAACAATGAAGGTGGTAGATGAGTTTTGTTACTTGGGTAGTAAAATAACATATGATGGTCGCAGTACAGAGGATATAAAATGCAGAATGGCAATGGGAAGGAAAGCATTTTTGAAAAAGAGAAATTTGCTAACATCGAATATTAATTTAAATGTAAGAAAGTTTTTTCTGAAGGCATTTGTGTGGATTATTGCCTTGTACTAGAGTGAAACATGGACGATAAACAGTGCGGTCAGGAAGAGAATAGAGGCTTTTGAAATGTGGTGCTACAGAAGAATGCTGAAGATTAGGTGGGTAGGTCGCGTAAATAATGAAGAGGTACTGAACAGAATTCGTGAGAAAAGGATTTTTTGGCATACCTTGACTAAAAGAAGGAACCGTAAACTTAGCATTGGAGGGAAGTGTGTGGGTTAAAAATCGCAAGAGGGAGAGCAAGAGAAGCATATAGTAAGCAGATTCAAATGGACGTGTATTGCCTTTCTTCGGACTGAAGAGCATAACAACAATAACAACTAAGATATACAAAATTTCTAAGTCAATACGTTTAGTGTTTGTGTGCGAAAGGACTGCGAGTGTAATCACACATAAATCACCCAAAATGATGGTGGATCACTGGTAACATGAAATACGGGGACTTCATAGCACTGACTGCACAAGGAAATTGAAAGAATAAAATGGCGACAAGTGAAATTTGTGCATGGTTGGGAGTCGAACACGGGTCTCCCTCTTGGGGCCCCGTACGGCTTTACCACTTTAATTCCTCCAGTCCGTAGCAGATATCTACGTGAAGGAAGCTACTGTAGTAGAACCCTTATCGTTCATGTCCTCTTACACTCTAAATTTGGATTCAAGAATAAGGTTTGGGGCGAAGAAACGAAGCATACACGATCGTCGCTTAGAAATTCGGACATACACTAAAGAACCGACATCACAAGTACATACCTATGTCCTTTTCCTGTTGCAGTCGCGTATGGTTCGCAAGAAAGAAAGACAGCAGGAAAGACTCAGTGTCGGCTCTAACTTATCCCTAAGTACGAGACAAACGTACGAATATGCAAGGAACGCTACCAGAACTTCGACAGAATCCAATACAGTGATGCAGATCGCATTTTTGCAGCTTTTAAGTTTGCTGGCCATCTCCGTAGCGCACTCGCGCTTTCTAAATTATCAAACATGAGTCTCTGCTTAGGATCTTATATTCGCTACCAGCTCTAGACGATACGAGTCGCAGATTGACGTCCTGGACAGTATTAGATACTTCGATGCTTCCTTCGGATGGACTACACTTCGTGAGGATTCTTCAACGTTCAGTCTTGCCTCTACCTGAACAACGATTAATTTTACGAGCATTGGCACCACTGCTGTGTAGATACTATGCAATAGAATCTACTATTGTCGCTGAAAGCACACGTTGTTGACGTACCTACCTTACCTCCAAGCAAATGGACTAGCCCGTCCCACGTCAGCAGTGTGTGCACAGTCGCGGGAAAGACAGTCACTTATGCGCGAGCGGTCTAACGTAACAGTATCACTAAGCTTCCGAAACAGGAAAACCGGCGTTGGATCAAGATTAAAATGTGCCTCAGGTCGTACAGCATGACAGTGTCATCAAGGTCGTCAAGAGGCGTGCGGATTCGGCATTGCCTTACAGAACAGGGACATGTCGGGTAAAAGCCTTCAACGAAGGTCGGCAAACTGTGGCAGAAATTCATCGGGCAGGTCGTCCAATCCAACGGATGGCGTCATTATGAGTCGCCGTGCAAGTCGAAAGTGCGTCAGAGCCCCACTATGGTAAAGTTATGGTGATTCTCAAGTACGACTGTGGTGTTATCATAACCCATTACGTTCTTCCACGGCAGACGGTCAATGCACAATATTACAGTTAATTTTTGGAGCATCAACTGAAAAACTTTTATTACAATTTTTTTAAAATCCGATTTGTGTTTTTACAAATAATCCAAAAAACTGTTGTGAAACGTAATGGTCCTATAACTTCCTTAGGGCGCACTAGAAATCTGTCTCAAGTCTTGATATTTCTCTCTGTTGGAAATTACATGGTGTGTGCTCCGTTTGCAAGAAACTGATGAATCCAATCATAAAGTTAGCCTGATATTTCGTGCGCTCGTATTTTGCTCATCAGGCGACATATTGTAACAAGGAAACTAGCTTAATTTTTTTAAATTTCTCCCGGAATTCCTCGACAGAATAGAGTGAGCCGCGGAAAGTTTTCACTTTAGCCTTCAAAGACCGCCGATGACTACTAAGTATTTCGGATTCTTGTAGAAGTTTATTAATATGGATGATCCAGAATACTGCAAAACTTTCTGCACAAGTGTCAAGGAAGTGTGATCGAAATGCAGATTCGATTTCTATCTTTATAACTCTTGGGAATAACCAAATGTTATTATCCAACAAATGGCATTAATGGTAATATGTACTCATAAGTCAATCTCAGAATTAACAGGTTACTAAACAGGGGTCGACAACAAGTATGCGATGTACCCCACACATATCTCGAACCGCTCTATCTGTGCAATAATGCCCTTTCCGAACCAGAGGAGTTACCTAAAAATAACAGCATACGTCATAAACGAATGAAAATAAGCAACGTAGAGTACTTCTAGTGTTGAACCATCACTTATTTCAAAAACTATTCGAGTGGTAAACAACGCAGCATTTACTTTTTGAAATAAGATCCTGAACATGGGCTTTCCACGACAGCTTACTCTCTATTTAATTGCCTAGTAATGTGAACTGTTCAGTTTCACTTACCATGAGCTCATTAGTTGAAATGTCATTTTTTGTAGAAGTGTGTGTTAGAAACTGTAAAAACTGGCTCGTATTATGTTTCAGTACCAGTATATTTTCTGCATGATACGAACTTAGTTCGTTAACAACATTACTTGATTGTGCATCAGTATTGCCAACAGCCTCCTTCTTTAACAAGTTAGTGTCGTCAGCAAACAGGCATGTCATTTATATAAACTTCTTACACGAAAACTATAACCATTGCTATTGGAGACCTCCTCCGTTGTGCGCAGGTCTACTACGTATTCTAACGGCTGAATCGACGAGCCTCTGGAACAGAACCTAGTTTGAAACTCCGGCAACCCGACAACTTTTACTAACACGAAATTGCTCCGAAACTGCACGAGACTGAAGAATAATATTGTGTCCGCTGCGGCCTCGCTTAGACTCAAGTCCGCGGCTTGGCGTGCGAAAACTTGGCGGCAGTTCGTATTCTTCCGCGCAACTCATTTGGCAGCGATTTTCGCAGCCTTCTGTATTCTCGTCCTCTTCACAGTGTCGACGTTTCTAATCTTCGTGAGACTGCAGTACAGCAAAAAATGGGGGCTTACAAGTTACAGATTCTGATACTCGAGAACTCTCAGGGTGCAGTAAACATTTCGCACTGTAACGAAGCGAGGAGCCGGCAACATTGTTTACGGAATGGAGTCTAAAAATTAAAAAAGGAACATGTCGATGACTCGATCATGGTGAAGTCGGATTTGATGTACCAGCATTCTACTCACAAAGAGACGACCTGTGTTCGGATTCGAATCAAACCTCAAATATTGTCGAGAAAATAGACATTCAAGATTTATTGCGATGACCTAAGCCGACTAAATTCAGAATTGATGAATCGTGAGCTCCAACACATGGCCTTTAATATTAATCAGATGAAATCCACGCAGAGTTATGACTCTCGAAAATGCCGTGTATTATTGACCGCAGGTGAACTCAGTGCACTGTTTACACCAAATGTTTACCGTGGTATTCAAAATACATAGCGTTTTTAGTGACATCTCACGTCGTAGAAACGTGTTAGCTAGGTTAAAATGAATAATGAGAAAATAAGTTTATCCACCAAACACCGAACCCACGACCTTTCTGTTGTGTGCCCAGGACCTTACCGCTGACCCATCACTATTGCTCTGCTAGTGTCATACATTGAGGATGTATTAGTGTAACAAACGAATCAATGAGTCTGAATGTTCCAACATGGGATTGAAATTTAGGGATGGTTGATGTTTGTCGTGACATTTACAGGCTAAATACTTACTAAATGCACAGTATGAAGTTTCTGTGTTTGCTGGGAGTAGCTTAGAATTTTTATGACTGGCGAGTGAGTGTAAAGTTAACGATTTAGACTGGCAATAATTCGTAAATAGTTAAAAATGTTTCTCAGGGTCACTGGAGAATCTGGCTTCTAGCTCTATCCACAACCAAGATACAGCAGAGTCTAAATTGCCATGAATCGCTTCGTGAAAAGGATGGTACGGCAGTGATTTTGTTTGCTGAAGTACGACTTAACGGAGACACTTCCGGGACACAAGATTTTGGATTAATAAAAACTGCTGAAAAAAAGAGGAATGTCTTTAATGCTCATGATTCTAGGCTCCTGGTGTAGAGCTTCTGGTCCACTACCTCCATTTATCAATATTATTTGGTAAACTTTCTTTATAGTTGTAATTGGTTGGTCCAGAATATTGTAATATTCTTATTTGATGTAACTTCGTAGGCTTTTCTGGCGTCACAGATCTTCGAAGTCACTGCGGGTTTTCTGCCGGAAAATAAAATCAAACCGATTCAATATTTCGACGGTACAACTGTCCGCCATCTTCAGAAACGCTGCTGCTGCTAAGTCCCGTATTCAGTGGGACTCAGCAGCAGCGACGGTTTCTTGAAGATAACGGACAGTTGTACCGCCGAAATATTGAATCGGTTTGATTTTATTATCCGACAGAAAAAACGCAGAGACTTCGAATATTTTTATTTATTTGTTTATTTATTCACTGCCAATCGCTGCGTTTAACTTTTTTTTCCCTTTATTGTTATTTTCATGCCCTTTTGGGCAGGTTGGCAACAGAATCTTACGCTGATCTTCAGCCCATAATACATTGATAGTTAGCACGTTTATTTAAAACAGGAGAAAATTAAATGCAGATTTCAAATGTAAACAGGTGATAAAATCGGTGGATTAAAAGACAGTAAAATGATGGCTTTAAAAACACTCATATTCAGAGTTAAAACTGTCACGCTAGTTGAAATCACTGATGGTAGACATAAAAAAGGCGACGAGATCGAAGGTGTTGATAAAATACGTATCAACACACTGCTCTGCTTATTCGGCGGTTGCTGAAATCTTAAAACCACACTGAGAATATTCAAAAATGTTCAAATGTTTGTAAAGTCTATGGGACTTAACTACGGGGTCATCAGTCCCTAAACTTACAAACTACTTATGAACTACTTACGAACTAGGACGGCACAAATATCCATGCCCGAGGGGGGATTCGAACCTCCGACCGTAGTGGCCGTGCAGACCGTGACTGGAGCGTCTTAGTCTCCTCGGCCACCGCGGCCGGCACTGAGAATATTAAACGACACAACATTTGACGGCGCAGAGTTAAAATCCTAAGCACTGAAACCCTGCAGGGGATGGAGGAGGGAAAGGTGTCGAAGAGGGGTTGGGAAAGCGAGGGTAGGGAGAGGAGAGGTGGGAGACTGTAAGGACTCTAAAGGAAGGCAGAGCCATACGAGGGAGGGGGAGAGAATGGCACTCATATTCAGGGAAGGATTGAGGCTGATACGAAGGATAGATGAAGGGACAGTGGGCGTCATCAGGGAGGGAAGCTGACGGAAGCTATCCTCGAAAAGGACGTCGGACAATTAAGCAATAGCTACAGTGTTTACACCAATAAACTGTGTGAGGAAAAGCAACCAAAACTTAGCAGTTGCGCTCGAGCAGATAGCCTCGTTTGCTTAAGAATCGTCCAAATAATCTAAGTTATTGAACTGAAACAGCTGAAACGAGGGAATCTGCGTGTTTAACCATCACCGCCTAGAAGACAAGGCCTGACAACAGACCGTCCCTACGTCACACCAAGAAGCGGCGGACGCAAGCTGACTGGCCAGCCGCTACGAGGCGGTGGGCGTGCCCCAGCGGCCAGCCAGTCAGATGGCGGCGGCCGCCTCTTGGTGTGACGTAGGGACGGTCTGTTGTCAGGCCTTGTCTTCTAGGCGGTGATGGTTAAACACCATAAGCGCTCCACTCAGTAACAGATGACAACAGTCGATAGACAGCGCTCTACTGCAACCGGCTGAACTACTCAGGGTATTATTAGCGGACTTTGGTTTAATACACTTAGAACAAGACGGGTGAATCTAGTATGGAAGCGCGTCATGAGGAAAGGTAGACAGAAACTGAGTGATGCAAAGTAATAAAGAATACTGTATTGTTCAAGATATAACTTCTAATTGAAGATTAGAAAAGGATGTGTCACTTGTTAAGAACTTAAAAAGAAACTAGCTATGCCTCAAGTTATTAAATTGACAACATCGTGCAAGATAACAAAGAATCATGTGAGTTAGCTTTTATTGTTTCATTCTGGAAACATACCTTAGGCTGTGGCTAAGCCACGTCTCCATCATATCCTTTCTTCCAGGAGTGCTAGTCTTGCATGTTTCGCAGGACAGCTTCTGTGAAGTTTGGAAAGTAGGAGGCGAGGTACTGGCGGAAGTAAAGTTGTGAGGCCGGATCGTGGGTCGTGTCGGGATAGCTCAGTCGATAGAGCGCTTTCCCACGAAAGGCAAAGATCCCAGGTTCGGGTCCCGGTTCCGCCACGCTATTTTAATCTGCCACGAAGTTTCATATCAGCGCACACTCCGTTGCAGAGTGAAAGTTTCATTATGTATTTCGTTGCTTATGTAATAAAGACTCCGAGTTGATGACCAATAATCAAAAGCCCTGAAAACTATTTTCAGACCAATAGATAGCTAAATTGACAGGATGCAATTATTAATTTGGGGAAATTGCTTAACGTGCATAATTCTGTTTGTAGTCTTACATGTAAATCGAAACATTGATTATGCAACATACCTTTTTCTGGCCGAATTCATATATAAATAAGTTAATACGTTTTATTCCGCAAATAACGCACAAAAATTCATCCTGTAACTATAATATTTTCAATTTTTTAATAACATAGCTGTATCAACAGACGAAAATTAAATGTATTGTATTTGAAATCACACATAGTTGTTTGGAGGGGGTCGTCATAATATATTTTTTTTCTTGGATGGAGGTCGCGCATTCAAAAAGGTTGAAACACACCGAGCTACAGTATAAACTGTGAATGCAGACTGTTGCGGAGTTGAAGGTTTTGTCCGATAAACAATTATTTCAATGAATAGTGTTTCCAGGTATTACATTAAACTGATGTCCTACATGTAAGACACTATACAGATTTCTGTTTAGAATTCTACTGTGCGACATGATTATGTGACAAGGAGTTGGTACCTACTGTAAGCCATTGTTGGAACTTTGAATTGAAGTCAGAAATCCAAATCTCACGATATTGGTTTGTATTTGTGATTGGAAAGCTGTGCTACCATACCTGTAGTTGGGAAAACGACAAAACGCTATCACATTGTCTATGAGAGGTTTGTGTAATACCTTTGCAGTATATTTTTTCTAAGTTCTAGTATTATATCCATAACTCAAAAACTATGCAATTTATTATAAGTGTTTGATCTAATTAACTTTGGAATACCATAAATTGCACTGTGTATACCACAACTAAAATGACATTAGTATGTTGTGAACCGACTACTTATATGACTGACGTCCTTCATATAGGACTCCCTGTTAATCACATATTAATTAGATTTTAAGCATGAGAATAGGTTTGATATATTATATGATGTAACACATTTCTGCGAGAGATAAATAATTCGTTATTGAAAATTAATTCAGTCTTATCTGGGATAAATACAACCTAACGTAGTCTATAACGTATTTCTTTATGTTTAAAACTGCTACAAGAACTAGTGAAAGATCGAGAACGGACATACAGTGGTTAATTCCCTCGTGGGGAGAAGCATTAGAAAACGCTAAAATACACTTCAGGTCATCCAAAATGCAACACGAAGAGGGCATCGGATATACAACAGATGAATTTATTTGGGAGGCAACACGTATAAAGATAACATGCTTGAAAAGACATCCAATTATGAAATGAGAATGACGAAAAAATCAGTACTGAATGGCCCCTGCTCCCTGCCCCAACTGCTGGCTGCAACCGCTGATACAAGCCTAGCCATTGAATCAGAGAAACTCTCGATGTGTTGTGTAGCAGTCCACGGTGTTTCCTGATATTGTTGAAGTTGATCTGGTTTTGCAGCGTGTGGAATATCCCAAGCATATCACAGAAATCGCACTCCTCGATAAAACAGAGCGGGAGACTAGGGAGGCGAAGTTAGTACCACAGTCTAAAATACACAGTCGCGACACTCACTGCTGTGAAAGTTGTTACCAACTGACAGTTGCAACGACACTAGCGCTCCTAACGGTGGGTAAGTCGCCGAAGGAGTGATGTTTGTTTATAAATATTTTTGTACGTATTTAAACAAATAGTTAGTATAATTTTGTGTTACAAGGATTATTAAAATATTACTTGATGTACATAATATGGAAATTTATGTAAAAACAGCCGAATATAACCTATTCAGTGGTATAAAGGACAACTTAGTCATGAACAAATACTTACTGATATTTGCAGCTTATTCCGCTGAAAGCAAGTAGAATATAAACATAAGACAAACCTAAATTTCTGTTATGGTCTGTCTTAATATGACAGGCAGTTTTTTGACATGTTTCAATGCAGTGTGGAGTCTAATGATTCGCCGATTTTACACCTCACAAGTCTTTCTTATACGCGCATATTCTTTTGAGTGTAATTACTTTAGCTTGAAAAGCGAAGGTTTTGAATATTCTTGCCGTCTGTGGTTCATCTGTAGCAACTCTTCTTTTTTGGGAACCAATTTGATGGAATTTTGTCGTTTTATTGCCACGTCTGTGACGTTTCTCCTTCAGCTACAGCTGTGGTGGTTGATTTGGTACTTTAAATATTGTAGTTATTGCATTGTATATAGGTTTCCTACGTTCCACCCTCACCGACTTTACTGGAATTGTAGTGATGAAACTTTAACGTTCTTGTGTAGAAAGCGATGTCTTTCTGCCAAAGGGCAGCTCTTCTGATGTTTCCTAGTCATTTTTCTATTTTTAACAGTAAATGAAGTTATTCAGTAAAAGCCTGTATGTTACAAGATAAATGTAAATAAACTGTCATGTACTGTACCATTTCTTACCCTATCACGGATCCTAGGGAACTTAAGAAAGACAAATGTGGAGCTATTTTTAAGTTATTACCTATTTTATGACACTTCATGCATTCCATAATGTAAATAGTATGTAAAATCAATATAAACGATACTATTCGCACTCGTTCAATATCGTATTCAGAAATGTAGTTTTCCGCCCGCATGGAGCGCTGCTGTCGCAGTGTATAACAAAAATCTGTGGGAGTGTCGTGACTGTATATATTATACTGTGGTAGCATTGCAGTCCGATGGACGATATCGAATACATTTTTTTAATTCGTAATATCTACCACATTTGATTCAGAGCGATGTATGTCAAACACTGCACTTGACGTCGGATCTCTTCCGTATGAGAATTACGAAAACGTATAATTGCCACTGTAAGGTACTCAATGCGAAAGACGCGAAACGGAAGGATTACCTGAATGTGACTCAAATTACTAGATGTGATGTACGTGTACAGACTGAAAAATGATTGTAGGTCCTGAACAGTTGGATCACATATTTAAGAGCTTCACAATTTCAGATGTCGATACTGCGTTGGTGCACTTCGACAGTTGTTCGACTTCCTATTGGCAGAGCTGACGGGCATTTACTGACGGATATCTGCTTCTAGGTATTTACTCTGAAAATCGCATTCAAGTGCCTGGCAGGGGCCTCATCGAACTGCTTTCATACTATTTATGTACCGTTCCATTTCCTAACAGCACATGGGAAAAAGGAACACCTATGTCTTTCCGATTTCCATCTGATTTCTGTCGTTATATTACGATGATCATGTTTCTCTATGTGGGTGGGTGCCAATACAATATGTTTGCATACGGAGGAGAAAGTTGGTGAAAGAAATTTCGAAAATAGATCTCGTCGCAACGAATAACGCCTTTCCTTTAATGACTTTCATCCGAACTCATGCGTCGTTTTCGTGTCACACTCTGCGAAGTATCGCGTTAACACAAAACGAACAGCCCTTCTTTGAACTGTCTCTATGTCCTCCGTCTGTCCCACTTGGTGAGGATCCCACATTACGCAGCAATACTCCAAAACAGGGCGCACAAGTGTAGTGTAGGCAGATCTTTTTTGTAACACTATTCCATTTTCTAACTGTTCTGCCAATGAAACGTAGCCCTGGTTCCCCTTCCCTACGATATTTTCTGTGTGTACTTTCCAATTAATGTTGTTTGTAATCGTAATGCCGAAGTATTTATTTGAATTTTCGGCCTTTAGATTTGAATGATTTTATCGTGTAACTGAAGTATAATAGTAATCTTCAAAAAGAAAACGCCAATAATGCAACATGATTAATTACTTACTGACGACCGGTTTCGATGCGGTGCCATAATCGTCTGGTCGTATAAAACCTACAATGTGGTCATATTGTTTAAGGACCGACCACATGGTAGGATTTACACGACCACATAATTATGGCATAGTCCATCGAAACCGGTCGTCAGTAAATAATTAATCATATAGAGCTCTTGACGTTTTCCTCTGGAACATTATTATTCTTTGCAGATCGCCTCCACCCTGCGATGCCAGGTAATGTCACGAAGTATAATAGATTTACTTTGGAGCTCGTACGGATTTCACACTATTCATTATTTAAGGTCAACTGCTAATTTGCTCACCATATTGATAACTTACTGAAATAGTTTTTCAAGTGCTTCGATCTTCTGGTCACTTTACTAACTCTTGAGAGGTAGAGTGGCGAACTGCGCCACTCTACCTTTGAAGATGTCTTCCGCAGCCGAAGATGAAACGTTAGGGGAAAGTTTTATAAATCGACCACGGCTTATGAGCCCGGAAGTTTAAAATGAAATATAAATAAGCTCCATTGTAAATAGACATAAATAATATCCAAGATCATTACCAAAAAAAAATAAAAAAAAAAAAAAAAAAAAAATAAAAAATAAATAAAAAAATAAAAAAATAAAATAAAAGATTAAAAAAATCTTATTTCGAAATTGTATTACAATATTTGAAAAATGTATTACTGTATCTTTGTTAACTCTATCTAAGAACATCCTTGTAATAGTTTGTGTATGTACGTTTGTTTTGTCAACATTGATGTTTACTGTGCACAGAATGTTAGTTGTTAATTTTAATGCATGTGAGATTCTGCACAAATGTATGACAAAAGTTCTTCGAAAGATTTCATCACTAACTGTATGTAAAGAACGATCAACAACTAACATTTGCAGATTTTTAATCACTGTAGTAAATACAGAACATGATGCATATAAAATACTGAAATGAAATGAGAGAGAAAAAAAAACCGCCGGCCGTTGTGGCCTAGTGGTCTGCGGCGCGCCTGTCACGTTCTGCACAGCCACTACGGTCGGGGGTTCGAATCCTTCTTCGGGCATGGATACTTGTGCCGTCCTTAGTATTACTTAGTTCGTAAGTACTTTATAAGTTTAGGGACTGATGACCCCGTAGTTAGGTCCATAAGCTCTATAAAAATTCTTATTAAGAATGAATGAATAAGCTCAAAAACGCATTTGAAAAAGGGGAATAATCTACCGAAAAACGTCGTGCTAAATAAAGTATAAGAAGTTGTGACAGGTGACAGAATATTTATTTATAAAGAAACACATTGTTTTCTTGGTCTCATACTTTCAAAATCCATTTTAAAATAGATAAAATGAAGTTAAGTGATGACTTTTCGTTGATTGCTATGTGCTGTGTCCTTTCCGACATGAAGTCACGAATCCAGTCGCAAAACTGAGACGGTTCAATAAGCGCAAATTTTATTGGAAGGTGCTTGAATCTAGAAATAAGGAATCGATTTGAAATCTGTTGTCGATAGCATTCAATTCTCGTGAGTAAAGAGGTAGCTGTGTTTCACGAAACTAATCTTGGTATATCCGTTTTGACTATGTTCAGTAGGTGGTTCTCTTCGACTTAGTTCGCAAATTTCGAAAGAAGTTAAGAATGCTGTTAAGGACCGACGTCAATAATATGAGTCTGTAATCGTTCCAGTTCTGTTCAATTAACGCGTTAGATTGTCAAAATCGCGAGCTGGTTTTAGGGCCCTACGCACGATTCTCCAAACGTTCTCAATTGCGAATGATCCGGCGAACATGGTGGGCAAGGTAAGGTTTGACTAGCAAGGAGACAATTATTAGATACATCGCCGTTTGGAGGCTGGCATTATCTTGCTGAAAAGTAAGCTTGTGATGGATTGCCATGAAGGGCAGCAAATCGGGGTAGAGAATATAGTCGACGTTCGGCTCTGCTGTAAGCGTGCAGTGGATAAGAGGAGCTCTGCCATGAAATGAAGAACCACCGTTTACCAGCTACTGCTTGATGTTTGGCGCTTTGGCGGGCAAGAGAGAATTTGGTATCCCATCTCTTTCCCGGTCTTTCCAGACATGACTTCGCCGATCATCATCAACCGAATATCCCTCTGAGTCTGCTTACTGTACTCGCCTGTTGGTGCCCCATTGCTGTTTTTATCCCCCACCCTGCATGCAAACCTTCCTTTCATACTAAACTAACGATTTCTTGATGGTTCAGAATGCCTCCTATCAATCGATCCCTGCAACAAATTTCTTTTCTCCTCAGTTCTATTCAGTTACCAGTTAGAGATATATTCGTTAATCTTCAGTAGCACGACATGTCAAACTGGTACCTTCCACATTTGCCCCAGACGAAGCCTGCAGAAAAGACTTCGCATCACCGAAATTAATATTTGATTTCAACAAATTTATGTGATAGGAAATGTCTCTCTAACCACTGCAATTCTGCATTTTATATCTCCTTTACTTCGTCCAACGTAAGTTGTTTTGCTATTTTGTCAAAAACCAACATTTTGATCCCCAGGTTATGCATAGGATGATTTTCTCATTGTAGAAAACAGCAACTGTAGATTACATTAGATTAGTACTTCTTCCATAGATCATCAATATGCCACTTCGTAATGATGTGGAACGTGTTAGGTTAATGAAACGTGTCTATAAAAATTATTACTATCTACTAAATATTACATGACACAATTTATTTTTATTTATTTATTTATTTTTTGCTGATTTACTAATTTATATCTAAAAATTCATTTATAATGTAAAAGGTGTTGCCATTCAGAAATTCTTTTAATTTATTGGCCCACTTTAGGTTACGGTAGTAACACTAAAAGTGGGCCTTTGGGGTCGGTTTTGACAACTCGAAATTTAAATAAAAATAACGGCTTAACCACTCACCTGACACGAACATTGAATAACCGAATTTGTACAGGAGAAAAGTCTCTACAACTTTGTTCTGTTATGTTTTTTTTATATCTCGTAGCGTTTTAAAGATATTTGCAAAAATAACGGCGATCTTGGAATGTCTGTCTGTCTGTCTGTCTATCCGTAACGTGTTCCCCGTTTTGAAGACGAACCGTTCAACCGATCAACACCAAATTTTACAGACATAATTGTAGGCACACAGAGACCAGAACCTCCCTTTTTCAAATTTATCGGACAAAAAATACGCTAGTAACGCAAAAAAAAAAGCCGTTTGTAATATAATTGTAATTGCAAACGAACTGTTCATCTGACACGAAAATTGAATAAACTAATTGGTAGAGAGGAAAATTATCTACAAATTAGCTCTATTATGTTTTTCTTTCATATCTTGCATCATTGCGGAGATATTTGTAAAAATAACGGCGATTCGACGATGTCTGTCTGGCTGTAACGTGTTCCAACTTTTTAGGTCGAACCGTTCAACCGATCGGCACCAAATTTTACAGACATAATGTTTGGCTACCAGAGACAAGAACCTCGCTTTCTCAAATATTTCGGACAAGAAATACGTTAGTAATACCAAGAAAGGGCCGATTGTAATGTAATTTTAATTGCATATAAACCGTTCATCTGACGCTAAAATGGAATAGCCGAATTTGTAGAGGAGAAGATTCTCTACAGCTTTGTTCCCTTAAGTTTTTTTTTCATATCTCGTTTCGTTTGAGGGATATTTGCAAAAATAACAGATTTTTGACACCACTGAGTTAACGAAAAACAGCCGTTCAAAGGTGTCACGTGACATTCATCGTCCAGAACTCTCTCTGGCATAAGCCATCTTGCGTTGCGTATTTGATGATTTTCTTATTTTAACTTACACATTTTCATTTCAAAGCAATGGCGCACTGAAGAATTAACAAAAACGCGTCGTTCTTCGTATGATACATGATAATCTAGTGTCTACAAATGCCATATTAGCATCAGTTAACAACGGCCATGAATAATATGGAATTTTAGAACGCAACTTCTAAGTGTTGGCCGTAGCGTGGTGGGTAATGCGTTGGACTATGATGCTTGGTGGTCAGTGGTTCAAAAACCCGCAACTAGTTAAAAAAATTTTATCCCTAAAAGGGTTCCAGACACTCTTATTAATTAATTTTTTATTGCTTACATTATTATTTTGGTCCAAAATGTTAGCAAAAACTCATAAAACTACAAATCTAAAAATGGGCCGTAAAACACGTCCGTGCGATTTTTTTTTTTTTTTTCAATGCTAGTTGACTATCTGTCAGGGTTTGATCCTTTTGTGAGGAGTCAAGTTCTCCTCACTGTCACTTCCTGCATATTCCGATCTTAGAATCACAATCTACTAGTCAAGACGAATCTTTTGAATATAAACCCGATGGGGTACGAGCATTTTTAAGGATAATAATTACAGTTAAATATGAAAATTACGACATCATGTCGCAAGTGCGATTAGATCAAAGTTGTGGCTGGAGCTTACTCATTGAACACACACACCTGAGAAGCTCTTGTTTTTCTGAAGCAGAGCTTGGCGCCTGAGTGGCGACCGGCGAGACGAGGCAGCTGAGGAGCAAAAGATATTTACTCCCAGCTTTTGGCTGGCAGAATGCTAGCACAATTCAAAGCTGGCGCATTTAAAACGGAAAGGAGGCACCTAAACGAGACTTAGCCGACTAACTATTGGCTGGCGAGCCATACGGCGTTTTAAGATGCACTGTCTGATTAGTAGGCGAGCCACTGACGTGAAAACGATAGTGTCACCGCCTGATATTCACTGAAGAACAATCGAAATGAAGGCACTCTTGCTCGCGCCGGCAGTGTGGATCTTTTGCACGCAGGGTTGCGGTGCTTCTCTGTCTCTCGCAGCGATTTCTTGTGTGGGGAGGTGATAAAGACTCTTGTACCCCATACATTCGACGCACAGGATACCGTGCCCACGGGTGCGGTTCCTGTAGGGAGATGCTTGTCCACTGTTGGTCGAGCTGATCTCTACGAGATTACGAGAGTAACTCGTGCGTCCGATCCTTGATTGTCGTGAGTGCATTCGTGTTCTCTCGATAATCCATTTTTGTCCGGGGCAAGTCCCGGAGCTAAATTAAATTGGTCCCAATCCCCCGGCTCCGACCAAGGTTTTTGGGAGGTTTTCCTTGGTTGTAAGGCGTATGCCGGAGCTGGTAAGCTCCTCCCACTTATTCCCAATTGGGATCCCCCTTTGCCCCACTATCAGCTTGTCTGATATTGGCTGAATAGAACCGCGACTCTTTATGGGCCGGATCTCAAACAGCCCGCTCCACTCCTCGGAGTGGAGAATGAAAAGAGATAAGTTTTTTTTTTACACCTCACCGTGCCCACGGGTGCGGTTCCTGTAGGGAAATGCTTGTCCACTGTTAATCGAGCCGATCTCTACGAGAGTAACTCTGGCGTCCGATCCTTGATTGTCGTGTGTGCATTCGTGTTCTCTCGATAATCCATTTTTAGTCCGGGGCAAGTCCCGGAGATAAATTAAATTGGTCCCAATCCCCCGGCTCCGACCAAGGTTTTTGGGAGGTTTTCCTTGGTTGTAAGGCGTATGCCGGAGCTGGTAAGCTCCTCCCACTTATTCCCAATTGGGATCCCCCTTTGCCCCACTATCAGCTTGTCTGATATTGGCTGAATAGAACCGCGACTCTTTATGGGCCGGATCTCAAACAGCCCGCTCCACTCCTCGGAGTGGAGAATGAAAAGAGATAAGTTTTTTTTTTATACCTCACCGTGCCCACGGGTGCGGTTCCTGTAGGGAAATGCTTGTCCACTGTTAATCGAGCCGATCTCTACGAGAGTAACTCTGGCGTCCGATCCTTGATTGTCGTGTGTGCATTCGTGTTCTCTCGATAATCCATTTTTAGTCCGGGGCAAGTCCCGGAGATAAATTAAATTGGTCCCAATCCCCCGGCTCCGACCAAGGTTTTCGGGAGGTTTTCCTTGGTTGTAAGGCGTATGCCGGAGCTGGTAAGCCCCTCCCACTTATTCCCAATTGGGATCTCCCTTTGCCCCACTATCAGCTTGTCTGATAATTGGCTGAATAGAACCGCGACTCTTTATGGGCCGGATCTCAAACAGCCCGCTCCACTCCTCGGAGTGGAGAATGAAAAGAATCGTTTTTTTGTTTTGTTTTGTTTTTTTTGTTTTTTTTTTTTTGTTTTTTTTTTTTTAAATACCACTGCAAGGAGCTTTTACGTTACAATTCGGATCATTTCACCGTTTCGAAACATACGGATCATCCGAGTCTAGTGAGTCGACTCACTGCTTCGGCATTCGAAACACTTGACGGGTCACAGCCCTGCGTCCTGCTACCTCCGCTGATTCACGAGAGTCGAGAAAGCTGCAGTAGGTCATTGCAGTAGGGCAATATAGCAAATACGAAATATCTATGGAATATCAACATGGTTTTAATACGTTATTCACTAGACTTAATTGAATGGCACAGGATTTGTTTGCTATTACGATTTTACAATCGTGTTAAAGCGTAAACGATTCTTAAGTTACTCGTATTTTCATACGAACAAAGGAAGCACAAAATAGTAATGTTCAAATTCCAAAGTCATGAAACTTTTTCCAACCTTCAAAATTCCATAATTAAGTTTAAATAAAAGAAAGTTCGTGGTCCAAATGTCTCACATGCTTCCAAAAATGAATAACTTTTCTAACCAATCAAGAGAAACAAAAGATTTAAGATTTGTTCCTAAGACATATTTAATGAAATCAACAGATATTACTACAAGTCCAAGAGTCAACACAGTTTCAGCCGACCAGTCGCATAAAACAGTTTACATCTATAAACCTTTACCCAGGTTTCGGAAAAATTAATTTTGCCTTCTTCAGAAGGATACAATAAAGCTCACATTAAAAAAGTTGTTAAAATGTGGTTGACTCCATGTCAATAGATTAAAATTTTAAAATTTAAAAACAAAGTCACATTATAAAATTTTGGAGCATGTCCACACACAGGTCAAGTGAGCACTGCGTACTGAAGAAGGTAAAATTAATTTTGCCGAAACCTGGGTAAAGGTTTATAGATGTAAACTATTTTATGCAACTGGTCGGCTGAAACTGTGTTGACTCTTGGATTGTTGTCCCACCGTTGCTGAATTGCAGCCATGTTTAAAATTACTACAAGTATTAACACAAGGAAACACATTTCACAATTTACGTGACGTAACCACAAAACTGAACTAAAATTTTTCAATGTCCAGATAGTTATTCTAATAATCAGATTCATCTTCAGTCAGTCAAGTAAAAGAGAATCAGTTACAGTTTCTTTAAATTGAAGTAAAAAAAAAAAAAAAAAAAAAAAAAAAAAAAAAGTTATTTTTGACATGTTACTGAGAATGCGGTTTCGTCTCAATGAAATTGTTTGCCCTTGCGTTCACCTGGCACAGATGTAGCAACAATAGATAACAACGTTTAGTTCACGCGAAAGTACCTCAAAACACCGAAGGACTTCACAACTATTCTCGGTGGTACCCCAGTTTACAAACCTTAGTTGAAGGGTACCGGTAGCATAATTCAAAATATTGCGTAGCGCGTTAGGGGAACAACTTCAAACATGCTGCACGCCTGCGCGCTGGGTCGAACTCACCCATGGAAACGGACAGCGAAACGCTTGTAGATCTATCCCCTCCCCTCCCCCCCCCCCCCCAAAGCCAAGTCCTATTTACACCACTGGTACCTACCGTCCGATACATGAATCACAAGATTCGTTGTTTAGAAACAGTGCCGATTCAAGTTTTGACTCAGTCGAACAGTTCGATGACTCGATTCACTGAGTCGAAACATCAACTCAGTAGCCAAGTCTAATTCCGAATGTTATTGACTTACGCACCGCAATTACAGCGCGAGGCTTAAATTTGTTGCGCCATTTAAGAGACTATGCTACGTGATAATTCATTTAAGGTGTAGCGTTAAAGAAAACTACGGCGATTCGTTCTGTACAGATTATTTAGGTAGAATTCGAACTGAATATAATACGAAAGTTTTAATACTATACATGTGGCCGCATTTCCTGAGCATTTGGGCCAATTTGTGAGTCACTTTCCGTAACAGTAGGCTTCTCTTTATGATTTGTGATGCTGGCGAGTCTTCTTCATATTAATAAATGTTTTGATTAGAACTGCAAAATATGTTTTCGCCAACAAGAAATAACAACTATTACACACGCCTCGTACTTCGGTTGATTCACTCATGAGAAAGCAAACCAACTTACTCCTCACACCATAAGTGCTTACAATAACGCACTTATCAAATTACTGTCTAAATATTTCTGACATTTTATTATGACCTCCCTGGGGCATGGGTGTGTGTGTTTGTCCGTAGGTTAGTTTAGGTAGATTTAAGTAGTTTGTAAGCTACGGACTGATGACCGCGCACTTTGGTCCGATAGATTTACAGACTTTTGTCTTCAGCAGACATTTCACTTACGAGTAAACTGAATGGCAGTTTTTTTTTTCAATCCATTTAATTTTACTAGGACTACTGGTTTAACTACTTCATAGTCACTGTCTTGAGAGGGAGACAATAAGCTATTGACCGTAACTGTCCTTATTGTACTGAGAACTTTATAAGCATACAAAGCAATTATTTGTGATCAATTTGTAAACAATGTGAAGATGAGGAAGCTTTTAACTGTGACTTTCCCATTAAACGTTTGTTGTTATATTCCAATAACCACTTTTTTTTTAACACACGCAAAGAGCAAATTACAACACTAATCCTTGGCTTAACAAATTCTTATTTCTAAAATCTTTCTCCACAAAGTGTCTGAGTATACTATGTAGCTTTTATTCAAATACTCGGGACCCTTCTTTTTCAAAATTTCATCCAAGTCAGTTATTCGACTAAGAATAACCCACTGGCTGCATCTATAAACAAATTATATATAAACTAGGTAAAACAGATCGTAAAACAAAATGATCTGAGTAGGGCTAATTGTTGCCTCTTTAAGCTATCATACTGACATCTCTTTATTTTTTGGAAACCTGAAGAATTATTTGGATTGCGTTGCTGTTTAAAGTTACTACAGCCGTATATACCACATTTACTCTCTATTCCAATCAATTTCTAGTTGATTCAAGTAAGAGTAAGTCTTCTGGGTGTACAGCGGCTGTTATGCCCTCTGTTAGTTTACAACTCGATCCGATAGGAGGTGTTCCGATGCACTGTCACCCTTTTCGCGGCTGAGTTTCCGCTCTTATATTTGTAAGCTATTTGCCTCGATCGTAAACCGACGAAATTACATTATTTTTGAAGCCAAGTAGGCGCGGTTCTTCAGCCATTCTACCAACTTTTATTTTCTTTTGAAATTTCCTTTACCTTTCATCAGTAGTTAATCTATCCAGCTGATCTATCCGTAACTTGGAAATGTAAATTTAATTTGTTTCATCAACTTAAGTGTTTATGAAATATAATAGATTGAATAAACGTAAAATTCACAATCAATTTTTTTATTTCAGTAACTAGCGACATCACTTTAGTACCCGAACTTACCTCACTAGTGACACTTTGTTAATTTTAAGATTTTTCTTACTGAAGATGTCATCTATGTTTATCTTTACATCAGTGATAAAGTTTCACCGTTTGTGATTAGACAATTAGAGTCTTTCTGGATTCTGTGTGACATGACGTCTTCCTTGCAGGAGCCAAGGGTACATCATAGTCAGATTTTTCCCGTTGTACACTACAACTAGTTGGAAGAGTAGTATCAACATTACAGAAGCATAGTTTACGCCAGACAACCAACTACATTTGATGTAACCACTGCCCCGCATTTGATGTGGTTGGTTGCTGTTTTGTTTAGTGTGAAAATCATTCTGTACAAGTTATTTTCCTTCCCTAATAAAAGAAAGTACTCGCAATCTTTATTTTTACGCTTTGTAATTCCTTCTGCATGGTCTGATTTTATTCGATTGCATCTCATTACCCTTGACGTGATCTCCTTAATATTCATCTTCTGCCATCATTTCAGGTCCTCCGCTGTCTCTGATATAGCTGCAATAACAGCAGCAACTTCTGCAATAAAAACTAAATGCATATTAATTGTTATAAATGCGAAAGACGTTCTGTCTATTACGTTTCACGAGTAAAGCAGTGAACCGATTTTGATGAAACTGGGTATAGAGATAGCTTGAACGCTAAAGAAGAAACTATGCTCAAGTGTGCAATGTTGATTTTAAGTATATAACTCAAAATATGGAACACCTGAGCATCTACGTTTCTCTTATACCTTCTGAAACTCTTGAAGACTCGCTGGAAAACGTATTTATTCTATGACTTTTGAAATTTATCGTATATGTTAAAAATACTTTTAATGGTTGATTTCCTGTACGTAACACGATTCAACATAATGAAAACAATGCCACACAATACGTCAACGACTTCTAACCGCTGAACCGATTTCGATGACTTGTTTCATAACGTAGAGGTTCTTCACACAGCGGTATAGTCAAGATGTAACAAACAGTATTTCTTTTAGTATTTAATAATATCTTTACTTTAATCCCAATAAAGTAGGGCAGTATGTATAGCCATTCTATGCACGGTTGGTATTTAAACCGGAAAATCGAAAACTTTCTTTTATCCTGATGATCCTAGTCGTAACTCAAGAATCAAGTTGCGAAATTAGTGTACTTTCGATGGTCTATGACACGTATGTAATGACATCAACGCGAGCCAAGCCGGTGGTAAAATTTAGTAAATAAATAAAAAATAAAAAACTATGTTTAAGATTTTGCGAAGATTGTTGCATTTTAGACCATTCTGTTTGCTGCCCGTTGAACAACTACTACGCCGGCCGCATTGGCCGAGCGGTCTGCGGCGTGCCAGTCAAGGTCTGCACGGCCGCTGCGGTCGGGGGTTCGAATCCCCCCTCCGGCATGGATGTTTGTGCCGTCTTTACTATAAGCTAGTTCGTAAGTAGTTTGTAAGTTTAGGAACTGAGTACACCGTAGATCAGTCCCATAAGCTCTACAAACATTTGAACATTTTGAATTACGATAGGAAGATTACGGCAAGTGTTCTGGGTATTGTACCTCGTCATGATGTAGGCTACTACTCAAATAACCGACGTTTAGGCCAACATTACAGTGGCCTTCATCTGGGTATACCAGATTGTACCGCGTCATGATGTAAGGTTATTACTTAAATAACCGATGTTTCGGCCAACGATACAGTGGCCTTCATCTCGGTATACCAGATTGTACAACGTCATGATGTAAGGTTATTACTTAAATAACCGACGTTTCGGCCAACGTTACAGTGGCCTTCATCTGGGTATACCAGATTGTACTGCGTCATGATGTAAGGTTATTACTTAAATAACTGACGTTTCGGCCAACGTTACAGTGGCCTTCATCTGGGTATACCAGATTGTACCGTGTCATGATGTAAGAAGGCTATTACTTAAATAACCGACGTTTTGGCCAAAGTTACAGTGGCCTTCATCTGGGTATACCAGATTGTACTGCGTCATGATGTAAGGCTATTACTTAAATAACCGACGTTTCGGCCAACGTTACAGTGGCCTTCATCTGGGTATACCAGCTTGTACCGCGTCATGATGTAAGGTTATTTCTTAAATAACCGACGTTTCGGCCAACGATACAGTGGCCTTCATCTGGGTATACCAGATTGTACCGCGTCATGATGTAAGGTTATTACTTAAATAACCAACGTTTCGGCCAACGTTACAGTGGCCTTCATCTGGGTATACAAGATTGTACCGCGTCATGATGTAAGGTTATTACTTAAATAACCGACGTTTCGACCAACGTTACAGTGGCCTTCATCTGGGTATACCAGATTGTACCGCGTCATGATGTAAGGTTATTACTTAAATAACCGACGTTTTGGCCAACGTTACAGTGGCCTTCATCTGGGTATACCAGATTGTACAGCGTCATGATGTAAGGTTATTGCTTAAATAACCGACGTTTCGGCCAACGTTACAGTGGCCTTCATCTGGGTATACCGAATTGTACCGCATCATGATGTAAGAAGGCTATTACTTAAATAACCGACGTTTTGGCCAACGTTACAATGGCCTTCATCTGGGTATACCAGATTGTACTGCGTCATGATGTAAGGCTATTACTTAAATAACCGACGTTTCTGCCAACGTTACAGTGGCCTTCATCTGGGTATACCAGATTGTACCGCGTCATGATGTAAGGTTATTACTTACATAACCGACGTTTCGGCCAACGTTACAGTGGCCTTCATCTGGGTATACCAGATTGTACCGCGTCATGATGTAAGGTTATGACGTAAATAACCGACGTTTTGGCCAACGTTACAGTGGCCTTCATCTGGGTATACCAGATTGTACCGCGTCATGATGTAAGGTTATTACTCAAATAACCGACGTTTAGGCCAACATTACAGTGGCCTTCATCTGGGTATACCAGATTGTACCGCGTCATGATGTAAGGTTATTACTTAAATAACCGATGTTTCGGCCAACGATACAGTGGCCTTCATCTCGGTATACCAGATTGTACAACGTCATGATGTAAGGTTATTACTTAAATAACCGACGTTTCGGCCAACGTTACAGTGGCCTTCATCTGGGTATACCAGATTGTACTGCATCATGATGTAAGGTTATTACTTAAATAACTGACGTTTCGGCCAACGTTACAGTGGCCTTCATCTGGGTATACCAGATTGTACCGCGTCATGATGTAAGAAGGCTATTACTTAAATAACCGACGTTTTGGCCAACGTTACAGTGGCCTTCATCTGGGTATACCAGATTGTACTGCGTCATGATGTAAGGCTATTACTTAAATAACCGACGTTTCGGCCAACGTTACAGTGGCCTTCATCTGGGTATACCAGATTGTACCGCGTCATGATGTAAGGTTATTACTTAAATAACCGACGTTTCGGCCAACGTTACAGTGGCCTTCAACAGGGTATACCAGATTGTACCGCGTCATGATGTAAGAAGGCTATTACTTAAATAACCGACGTTTTGGCCAACGTTACAGTGGCCTTCATCTGGGTATACCAGATTGTACCGCGTCATGATGTAAGGTTATTAATTAAATAACCGATGTTTTGGCCAACGTTACAGTGGCCTTCATCTGGGTATACCAGATTGTACCGCGTCATGATGTAAGGTTATTTCTTAAATAACCGACGTTTCGGCCAACGATACAGTGGCCTTCATCTGGGTATACCAGATTGTACCGCGTCATGATGTAAGGTTATTACTTAAATAACCGACGTTTCGGCCAATATTACAGTGGCCTTCATCTGGGTATACCAGATTGTACCGCATCATGATGTAAGGTTATTACTTAAATAACCAACGTTTCGGCCAACGTTACAGTGGCCTTCATCTGGGTATACAAGATTGTACCGCGTCATGATGTAAGGTTATTACTTAAATAACCGACGTTTCGACCAACGTTACAGTGGCCTTCATCTGGGTATACCAGATTGTACCGCGTCATGATGTAAGGTTATTACTTAAATAACCGACGTTTTGGCCAACGTTACAGTGGCCTTCATCTGGGTATACCAGATTGTACAGCGTCATGATGTAAGGTTATTGCTTAAATAACCGACGTTTCGGCCAACGTTACAGTGGCCTTCATCTGGGTATACCGAATTGTACCGCATCATGATGTAAGAAGGCTATTACTTAAATAACCGACGTTTTGGCCAACGTTACAATGGCCTTCATATGGGTATACCAGATTGTACTGCGTCATGATGTAAGGCTATTACTTAAATAACCGACGTTTCTGCCAACGTTACAGTGGCCTTCATCTGGGTATACCAGATTGTACCGCGTCATGATGTAAGGTTATTACTTAAATAACCGACGTTTTGGCCAACGTTACAGTGGCCATCATCAGGGTATACCAGCTTGTACCGCATCATGATGTAAGAAGGCTATTACTTAAATAACCGACGTTTTGGCCAACGTTACAGTGGCCTTCATCTGGGTATACCAGATTGTACCGCGTCATGATGTAAGGTTATTACTTAAATAACCGACGTTTCGGCCAACGTTACAGTGGCCTTCATCTGGGTATACCAGATTGTACCGCGTCATGTGTAAGGTTATTACTTAAATAACCGACGTTTCGGCCAACGTTACAGTGGCCTTCATCTGGGTATACCAGATTGTACCGCGTCATGATGTAAGGTTATTACTTAAATAACCGACGTTTCGGCCAACATTACAGTGGCCTTCATCTGGGTATACCAGATTGTACCGTGTCATGATGTAAGGTTATTACTTAAATAACCTACGTTTCGGCCAACGTTACAGTGGCCTTCATCTGGGTATACCAGATTGTACCGCGTCATGATGTAAGGTTATTACTTAAATAACCGACGTTTCGGCCAACGTTACAGCGGCCTTCATCTGGGTATACCAGATTGTACCGCGTCATGATGTGAGGTTATTACTTAAATAAGCGACGTTTCGGCCAACGTTACAGTGGCCTTCATCTGGGTATACCAGATTGTACTGAATAATGATGTAAGGCTATTACTTAAATAACCGACGTTTCGGCCAACGTTACAGTGGCCTTCATCAGGGTATACCAGATTGTACCGCGTCATGATGTAAGGTTATTACTTAAATAACTGACGTTTCCGCCAACGTTACAGTGGCCTTCATCTGGGTATACCAGATTGTACCGCGTCATGATGTAAGGTTATTACTTAAATAACTGACGTTTCTGCCAACGTTACAGTGGCCTTCATCCGGGTATTCCAGATTGTACCGCGTCATGATGTAAGGTTATTACTTAAATAACTGACGTTTCTGCCAACGTTACAGTGGCCTTCATCTGGGTATACAAGATTGTACCGCGTCATGATGTAAGGTTATTACTTAAATAACCGACGTTTCGGCCAACGTTACAGTGGCCTTCATCTGGGTATACCAGATTGTACCGCGTCATGATGTAAGGTTATTACTTAAATAACCGACGTTTTGGCCAACGTTACAGTGGCCTTCATCTGGGTATACCAGATTGTACCGCGTCATGATGTAAGGTTATTACTTAAATAACCGACGTTTCGGCCAACGTTACAGTGGCCTTTATCTGGGTATACCAGATTGTACCGCGTCATGATGTGAGGTTATTACTTAAATAAGCGACGTTTCGGCCAACGTTACAGTGGCCTTCATCTGGGTATACCAGATTGTACCGCGTCATGATGTAAGGTCATTACTTAAATAACCGACGTTTCGGCCAACGTTACAGTGGCCTTCATCAGGGTATACCAGATTGTAGCGCGTCATGATGTAAGGTTATTACTTAAATAACTGACGTTTCTGCCAACGTTACAGTGGCCTTCATCTGGGTATACCAGATTGTACCGCGTCATGATGTAAGGTTATTACTTAAATAACTGACGTTTCTGCCAACGTTACAGTGGCCTTCATCTGGGTATTCCAGATTGTACCGCGTCATGATGTAAGGTTATTACTTAAATAACCGACGTTTTGGCCAAATTACAGTGGCCTTCATCTGGGTATACCAGATTGTACCGCGTCATGATGTAAGATTATTACTTAAATAACCGATGTTTTGGCCAACGTTACAGTGGCCTTCATCTGGGTATACCAGATTGTACCGCGTCATGATGTAAGGTTATTTCTTAAATAACCGACGTTTCGGCCAACGATACAGTGGCCTTCATCTGGGTATACCAGATTGTACCGCGTCATGATGTAAGGTTATTACTTAAATAACCGACGTTTCGGCCAATATTACAGTGGCCTTCATCTGGGTATACCAGATTGTACCGCATCATGATGTAAGGTTATTACTTAAATAACCAACGTTTCGGCCAACGTTACAGTGGCCTTCATCTGGGTATACAAGATTGTACCGCGTCATGATGTAAGGTTATTACTTAAATAACCGACGTTTCGACCAACGTTACAGTGGCCTTCATCTGGGTATACCAGATTGTACCGCGTCATGATGTAAGGTTATTACTTAAATAACCGACGTTTTGGCCAACGTTACAGTGGCCTTCATCTGGGTATACCAGATTGTACAGCGTCATGATGTAAGGTTATTACTTAAATAACCGACGTTTCGGCCAACGTTACAGTGGCCTTCATCTGGGTATACCGAATTGTACCGCATCATGATGTAAGAAGGCTATTACTTAAATAACCGACGTTTTGGCCAACGTTACAATGGCCTTCATCTGGGTATACCAGATTGTACTGCGTCATGATGTAAGGCTATTACTTAAATAACCGACGTTTCTGCCAACGTTACAGTGGCCTTCATCTGGGTATACCAGATTGTACCGCGTCATGATGTAAGGTTATTACTTAAATAGCCGACGTTTCGGCCAACGTTACAGTGGCCATCATCAGGGTATACCAGCTTGTACCGCGTCATGATGTAAGAAGGCTATTACTTAAATAACCGACGTTTTGGCCAACGTTACAGTGGCCTTCATCTGGGTATACCAGATTGTACCGCATCATGATGTAAGGTTATTACTTAAATAACCGACGTTTCGGCCAACGTTACAGTGGCCTTCATCTGGGTATACCAGATTGTACCGCGTCATGATGTAAGGTTATTACTTAAATAACTGACGTTTCTGCCAACGTTACAGTGGCCTTCATCTGGGTATACCAGATTGTACCGCGTCATGATGTAAGGTTATTACTTAAATAACCGACGTTTCGGCCAACGTTACAGTGGCCTTCATCTGGGTATACCAGATTGTACCGCGTCATGATGTGAGGTTATTACTTAAATAAGCGACGTTTCGGCCAACGTTACAGTGGCCTTCATCTGGGTATACCAGATTGTACTGAATAATGATGTAAGGCTATTACTTAAATAACCGACGTTTCGGCCAACGTTACAGTGGCCTTCATCAGGGTATACCAGATTGTAGCGCGTCATGATGTAAGGTTATTACTTAAATAACTGACGTTTCTGCCAACGTTACAGTGGCCTTCATCTGGGTATACCAGATTGTACCGCGTCATGATGTAAGGTTATTACTTAAATAACTGACGTTTCTGCCAACGTTACAGTGGCCTTCATCCGGGTATTCAAGATTGTACCGCGTCATGATGTAAGGTTATTACTTAAATAACTGACGTTTCTGCCAACGTTACAGTGGCCTTCATCTGGGTATACCAGATTGTACCGCGTCATGATGTAAGGTTATTACTTAAATATCCGACGTTTCGGCCAACATTACAGTGGCCTTCATCTGGGTATACCAGATTGTACCGCGTCATGATGTAAGGTTATTACTTAAATAACCTACGTTTCGGCCAACGTTACAGTGGCCTTCATCTGGGTATACCAGATTGTACCGCGTCATGATGTAAGGTTATTACTTAAATAACCGACGTTTCGGCCAACGTTACAGTGGCCTTCATCTGGGTATACCAGATTGTACCGCGTCATGATGTAAGGTTATTACTTAAATAACTGACGTTTCTGCCAACGTTACAGTGGCCTTTATCTGGGTATACCAGATTGTACCGCGTCATGATGTAAGGTTATTACTTAAATAACCGACGTTTCGGCCAACGTTACAGTGGCCTTCATCTGGGTATACCAGATAGTACCGCGTCATGATGTAAGGTTATTACTTAAATAACCGACGTTTCGGCCAACGTTACAGTGGCCTTCATCTGGGTATACCAGATTGTACCGCGCCATGATGTGAGGTTATTACTTAAATAAGCGACGTTTCGGCCAACGTTACAGTGGCCTTCATCTGGGTATACCAGATTGTACTGAATAATGATGTAAGGCTATTACTTAAATAACCGACGTTTTGGCCAACGTTACAGTGGCCTTCATCAGGGTATACCAGATTGTAGCGCGTCATGATGTAAGGTTATTACTTAAATAACTGACGTTTCTGCCAACGTTACAGTGGCCTTCATCTGGGTATACCAGATTGTACCGCGTCATGATGTAAGGTTATTACTTAAATAACTGACGTTTCTGCCAACGTTACAGTGGCCTTCATCCGGGTATTCCAGATTGTACCGCGTCATGATGTAAGGTTATTACTTAAATAACTGACGTTTCTGCCAACGTTACAGTGGCCTTCATCTGGGTATACCAGATTGTACCGCGTCATGATGTAAGGTTATTACTTAAATAACCGACGTTTCGGCCAACGTTACAGTGGCCTTCATCTGGGTATACCAGATTGTACCGCGTCATGATGTAAGGTTATTACTTAAATAACCGACGTTTTGGCCAACGTTACAGTGGCCTTCATCTGTGTATACCAGATTGTACCGCGTCATGATGTAAGGTTATTACTTAAATAACCGACGTTTCGGCCAACGTTACAGTGGCCTTCATCTGGGTATACCAGATTGTACCGCGTCATGATGTGAGGTTATTACTTAAATAAGCGACGTTTCGGCCAACGTTACAGTGGCCTTCATCTGGGTATACCAGATTGTACTGAATCATGATGTAAGGCTATTACTTAAATAACCGACGTTTCGGCCAACGTTACAGTGGCCTTCATCAGGGTATACCAGATTGTAGCGCGTCATGATGTAAGGTTATTACTTAAATAACTGACGTTTCTGCCAACGTTATAGTGGTCTTCATCTGGGTATACCAGATTGTACCGCGTCATGATGTAAGGTTATTACTTAAATAACTGACGTTTCTGCCAACGTTACAGTGGCCTTCATCTGGGTATTCCAGATTGTACCGCGTCATGATGTAAGGTTATTACTTAAATAACTGACGTTTCTGCCAACGTTACAGTGGCCTTCATCTGGGTATACCAGATTGTACCGCGTCATGATGTAAGGTTATTACTTAAATAACCGACTTTTCGGCCAACGTTACAGTGGCCTTCATCTGGGTATACCAGATTGTACCGCGTCATGATGTAAGGTTATTACTTAAATAACTGACGTTTCTGCCAACGTTACAGTGGCCTTCATCTGGGTATACCAGATAGTACCGTGTCATGATGTAAGGTTATTACTTAAATAACTGACGTTTCTGCCAACGTAACAGTGGCCTTCATCTGGGTATACCAGATTGTACTGCGTCATGATGTAAGGCTATTATTTAAATAACCGACGTTTGGGCCAACGTTACAGTGGCCTTCATCTGGGTATACCAGATTGTACCGCGTCTTGATGTAAGGTTATTACTCAAATAACTGACGTTTCTGCCAACGTTACAGTGGCCTTCATCTGGGTATACCAGATAGTACCGCGTCATGATGTAAGGTTATTACTTAAATAACTGACGTTTCTGCCAACGTTACAGTGGCCTTCATCTGGGTATACCAGATTGTACCGCGTCATGATGTAAGGTTATTACTTAAATAACTGACGTTTCTGCCAACGTTACAGTGGCCTTCATCTGGGTATTCCAGATTGTACCGCGTCATGATGTAAGGTTATTACTTAAATAACTGACGTTTCTGCCAACGTTACAGTGGCCTTCATCTGGGTATACCAGATTGTACCGCGTCATGATGTAAGGTCATTACTTAAATAACCGACGTTTCGGCCAACGTTACAGTGGCCTTCATCTAGGTATACCAGACAGTACCGCGTCATGATGTAAGGTTATTACTTAAATAACCGACGTTACGGCCAACGTTACGGTGGCCTTCATCTGGGTATACCAGATTGTACCGCGTCATGATGTGAGGTTATTACTTAAATAAGCGACGTTTCGGCCAACGTTACAGTGGCCTTCATCTGGGTATACCAGATTGTACCGCGTCATGATGTAAGGTTATTACTTAAATAACTGACGTTTCTGCCAACGTTACAGTGGCCTTTATCTGGGTATACCAGATTGTACCGCGTCATGATGTAAGGTTATTACTTAAATAACCGACGTTTCGGCCAACGTTACAGTGGCCTTCATCTGGGTATACCAGATAGTACCGCGTCATGATGTAAGGTTATTACTTAAATAACCGACGTTTCGGCCAACGTTACACTGGCCTTCATCTGGGTATACCAGATTGTACCGCGTCATGATGTGAGGTTATTACTTAAATAAGCGACGTTTCGGCCAACGTTACAGTGGCCTTCATCTGGGTATACCAGATTGTACTGAATAATGATGTAAGGCTATTACTTAAATAACCGACGTTTCGGCCAACGTTACAGTGGCCTTCATCAGGGTATACCAGATTGTAGCGCTTCATGATGTAAGGTTATTACTTAAATAACTGACGTTTCTGCCAACGTTACAGTGGCCTTCATCTGGGTATACCAGATTGTAGCGCGTCATGATGTAAGGTTATTACTTAAATAACTGACGTTTCTGCCAACGTTACAGTGGCCTTCATCCGGGTATTCCAGATTGTACCGCGTCATGATGTAAGGTTATTACTTAAATAACTGACGTTTCTGCCAACGTTACATTGGCCTTCATCTGGGTATACCAGATTGTACCGCGTCATGATGTGAGGTTATTACTTCAATAAACGACGTTTCGGCCAATGTTACAGTGGCCTTCATCTGGGTATACCAGATTGTACCGCGTCATGATGTAAGGTTATTACTTAAATAACCGACGTTTTGGCCAACGTTACAGTGGCCTTCATCTGGGTATACCAGATTGTACCGCGTCATGATGTAAGGTTATTACTTAAATAACCGACGTTTCGGCCAACGTTACAGTGGCCTTCATCTGGGTATACCAGATTGTACCGCGTCATGATGTGAGGTTATTACTTAAATAAGCGACGTTTCGGCCAACGTTACAGTGGCCTTCATCTGGGTATAACAGATTGTACTGAATCATGATGTAAGGCTATTACTTAAATAACCGACGTTTTGGCCAACGTTACAGTGGCCTTCATCAGGGTATACCAGATTGTAGCGCGTCATGATGTAAGGTTATTACTTAAATAACTGACGTTTCTGCCAACGTTACAGTGGCCTTCATCTGGGTATACCAGATTGTACCGCGTCATGATGTAAGGTTATTACTTAAATAACTGACGTTTCTGCCAACGTTACAGTGGCCTTCATCTGGGTATTCCAGATTGTACCGCGTCATGATGTAAGGTTATTACTTAATTAACTGACGTTTCTGCCAACGTTACAGTGGCCTTCATCTGGGTATACCACATTGTACCGCGTCATGATATAAGGTTATTACTTAAATAACTGACGTTTCTGCCAACGTTACAGTGGCCTTCATCTGGGTATACCAGATTGTACCGCGTCATGATGTAAGGTTATTACTTAAATAACTGACGTTTCTGCCAACGTTACAGTGTCCTTCATCTGGGGATACCAGATAGTACCGCGTCATGATGTAAGGTTATTACTTAAATAACTGACGTTTCTGCCAACGTAACAGTGGCCTTCATCTGGGTATACCAGATTGTACTGCGTCATGATGTAAGGCTATTATTTAAATAACCGACGTTTCGGCTAACGTTACAGTGGCCTTCATCTGGGTATACCAGATTGTACCGCGTCATGATGTAAGGTTATTACTCAAATAACTGACGTTTCTGCCAACGTTACAGTGGCCTTCATCTGGGTATACCAGATTGTACTGCGTCATGATGTAAGGCTATTATTTAAATAACCGACGTTTCGGCTAACGTTACAGTGGCCTTCATCTGGGTATACCAGATTGTACCGCGTCATGATGTAAGGTTATTACTCAAATAACTGACGTTTCTGCCAACGTTACAGTGGCCTTCATCTGGGTATACCAGATTGTACCGCGCCATGATGTAAGGTTATTACTTAAATAACTGACGTTTCTGCCAACGTTACAGTGGCCTTCATCTGGGTATACCAGATTGTACCGCGTCATGATGTAAGGTTATTACTTAAATAACCGACGTTTCGGCCAACGTTACAGTGGCCTTCATCTGGGTATACCAGACAGTACCGCGTCATGATGTAAGGTTATTACTTAAATAACCGACGTTTCGGCCAACGTTACAGTGGCCTTCATCTGGGTATACCAGATTGTACCGCGTCATGATGTGAGGTTATTACTTAAATAAGCGACGTTTCGGCCAACGTTACAGTGGCCTTCATCTGGGTATACCAGATTGTACTGAATCATGATGTAAGGCTATTACTTAAATAACCGACGTTTCGGCCAACGTTACAGTGGCCTTCATCAGGGTATACCAGATTGTAGCGCGTCATGATGTAAGGTTATTACTTAAATAACTGACGTTTCTGCCAACGTTACAGTGGCCTTCATCTGGGTATACCAGATTGTACCACGTCATGATGTAAGGTTATTACTTAAATAACTGACGTTTCTGCCAACGATACAGTGGCCTTCATCTGGGTATTCCAGATTGTACCGCGTCATGATATAAGGTTATTACTTAAATAACTGACGTTTCTGCCAACGTTACAGTGGCCTTCATGTGGGTATACCAGATTGTACCGCGTCATGATGTAAGGTTATTACTTAAATAACCGAAGTTTCGGCCAACGTTACAGTGGCCTTCATCTGGGTATACCAGATTGTACCGCGTCATGATGTAAGGTTATTACTTAAATAACCGACGTTTTGGCCAACGTTACAGTTGCCTTCATCTGGGTATACCAGATTGTACCGCGTCATGATGTAAGGTTATTACTTAAATAAGCGACGTTTCGGCCAACGTTACAGTGGCCTTCATCTGGGTATACCAGATTGTACCGCGTCATGATGTATGATGTAAGGCTATTACTTAAATAACCGACGTTTCGGCCAACGTTACAGTGGCCTTCATCTGGGCATACCAGATTGTACCGCGTCATGATGTAAGGTTATTACTTAAATAACTGACGTTTCTGCCAACGTTACAGTGGCCTTCATCTGGGTATACCAGATTGTACCGCGTCATGATGTAAGGTTATTACTTAAATAACCGACGTTTCGGCCAACGTTACAGTGGCCTTCATCTGGGTATACCAGACAGTACCGCGTCATGATGTAAGGTTATTACTTAAATAACCGACGTTTCGGCCAACGTTACAGTGGCCTTCATCTGGGTATACCAGATTGTACCGCGTCATGATGTGAGGTTATTACTTAAATAAGCGACGTTTCGGCCAACGTTACAGTGGCCTTCATCTGGGTATACCAGATTGTACTGAATCATGATGTAAGGCTATTACTTAAATAACCGACGTTTCGGCCAACGTTGCAGTGGCCTTCATCAGGGTATACCAGATTGTAGCGCGTCATGATGTAAGGTTATTACTTAAATAACTGACGTTTCTGCCAACGTTACAGTGGCCTTCATCTGGGTATACCAGATTGTACCGCGTCATGATGTAAGGTCATTACTTAAATAACTGACGTTTCTGCCAACGATACAGTGGCCTTCATCTGGGTATTCCAGATTGTACCGCGTCATGATGTAAGGTTATTACTTAAATAACTGACGTTTCTGCCAACGTTACAGTGGCCTTCATGTGGGTATACCAGATTGTACCGCGTCATGATGTAAGGTTATTACTTAAATAACCGACGTTTCGGCCAACGTTACAGTGGCCTTCATCTGGGTATACCAGATTGTACCGCGTCATGATGTAAGGTTATTACTTAAATAACCGACGTTTTGGCCAACGTTACAGTGGCCTTCATCTGGGTATACCAGATTGTACCGCGTCATGATGTAAGGTTATTACTTAAATAACCGACGTTTCGGACAACGTTACAGTGGCCTTCATCTGGGTATACCAGATTGTACCGCGTCATGATGTATGATGTAAGGCTATTACTTAAATAACCGACGTTTCGGCCAACGTTACAGTGGCCTTCATCTGGGCATACCAGATTGTACCGCGTCATGATGTAAGGTTATTACTTAAATAACTGACGTTTCTGCCAACGTTACAGTGGCCTTCATCTGGGTATACCAGATAGTACCGCATCATGATGTAAGGTTATTACTTAAATAACTGACGTTTCTGCCAACGTTACAGTGGCCTTCATATGGGTATACCAGATTGTACCGCGTCATGATGTAAGGTTATTACTTAAATAAGCGACGTTTCGGCCAACGTTACAGTGGCCTTCATCTGGGTATACCAGATTGTACCGCGTCATGATGTATGATGTAAGGCTATTACTTAAATAACCGACGTTTCGGCCAACGTTACAGTGGCCTTCATCTGGGCATACCAGATTGTACCGCGTCATGATGTAAGGTTATTACTTAAATAACTGACGTGTCTGCCAACGTTACAGTGGCCTTCATCTGGGTATACCAGATAGTACCGCATCATGATGTAAGGTTATTACTTAAATAACTGACGTTTTTGCCAACGTTACAGTGGCCTTCATCTGGTTATACCAGATTGTACTGCGTCATGATGTAAGGCTATTATTTAAACAACCGACGTTTCGGCCAACGTTACAGTGGCCTTCATCTGGGTATACCAGATAGTACCGCGTCATGATGTAAGGTTATTACTTAAATAACTGACGTTTCTGCCAACGTTACAGTGGCCTTCATCTGGGTATACCAGATTGTACCGCGTCATGATGTAAGGTTATTACTTAAATAACTGACGTTTCTGCCAACGTTACAGTGGCCTTCATCTGGGTATACTAGATGAAGGCCACTGTAACGTTGGCCGAAACGTCGGTTATTAAAGTAATAGCCTTACATCAAAAAAATGTTCAAATGTTTGTTAAGCTTATGGGACTTAACTACGGGGTCATCAGTCCCTAAACTTACAAACTACTTATGAACTACTTACGAACTAAGACGGCACAAATATCCATGCCCGAGGGGGGATTCGAACCCCCGACCGTAGTGGCCGTGCTGACCGTGACTGGAGCGCCTCAGTCACCTCGGCCACCGCGGCCGGCTAGCCTTACATCATGACGCGGTACAATACCCAGAAAACTTTTATGTCATCTGACTCTGGCCGCGGAAGCCTACGTAATTATATTACGACAAGTGTTTTGAGCTCTAGATCAGAGTGATTATATTGCCTTCAGACATAATCAGCGATAAAAAATCTTCAATTTCGTAATTGCTTCAAATCCTCTTGAAATTGTAGTGCACAAACCAGGTTAGCGTCTTTTATGGAACGTCACAGTTCTGCGAGTGTGTGTTGGGAAACTATCTTACGTTTATATAATGTAGTTGCGGGTGTTCTACAACTGATCCTCTTCTTTCAACAAGGCAGAGCACTCCGTCGTTAGAAAATCTAGGAAAGTCGCTACATAAACCAATTTCTGCCTAGCTGGATTGGGTGTGGTGCTGAAGGCGACTGACTAAGTTCCCTCGGCCTGCAGGTAACATGACGTAGCATCTTGTGACTTTTCCCTTTGAGGGTGCATTATGGAGCATTCTTGCGTAACCCATCCCTCCTCCACGTCACGAGTACTGGAACAGCTCAGAAAACGTCCCAGTGCTGCTGTGATAATTATTAATGGAATAAAATCAAGATCATTCTAGGTTGGTGGGCGATATGAAGTGTTTATTTTAACGATTTCGTTCCCATGATGGAACATCATCAGTGCTGTAAAATAAGTTTCTCGAGTTTGACATTAAAACAACCTAAAAATATATACGCCAAGAATGATACATTTGTATATCGAAATTACATACCAGAGTACACCATGTACTCCTCATAAAATATTTAACAGTCAGTTCCATAAAACAAGTAAAATGCTCTTCCTAGCACATGTTACAAGTTACCTCAAGAAACTTGATCTCGCAGCACATGTTCTGTCATGAATGTTTTTAAATAAATACTTCATCACGCCCACCAAGCTGGAAATGTCTTGATTTTATTCCAGAATTGAAGTGGTCAGACAGAACTCAATTACGGAATCACAATACAAGAATATTAACGGAATGTTGCTACATGGGTTATGGAACGAATTTGACTACCACTTGAAAATTTATCATGTGACCCCTGAGAGAACATTTCTAGTGTTCAATATGCTAATTTATTTAGTTTATATTAATGTATCTGTACATACAATACGCTAGGAATGAAGTACTCCGAAAACGAATGAATCAATTACAACTCCCGTGTGTTATGCTAAATCACTGATCACAATTTGTAAAACCTGTTTGAGTGATAACTTCATCGCCATCTGAGAGCAATTTACCTCATGGAATCTGTAAAAATTACTCTTGCTGTATTTGAACATAGCCTGTATTTTTGAAAAGTTCGAAATTAATCAGCCAGCCAGGTGCCTGCAAATGTTTATATGAACTCTTGTCTTGGGTTTCGAGTACATTAATGTTAGCTTCTTCAGAAGGAACTAATTGACACCATAATTTACATTAGTGGGTACAACTTTTTCAACTGTTGGACATACAAAGTAACACTAGTACAGAAAAATAATAATAAACGGACTCGTTACATCACATGCCAGTCACATAGATTAAATAAGGAACAGCTGTTGTTGTGTGGAATATACAAACATAACACGCAACTGAGAAAAATTTAAAGCATAATACAGTGACGTCATCCGCATGAAAGTGTACTTAAGGGCAATGTAACACGTCAATTGCTGAAGTATAAATGTTCTACCATTTAGGATGCCAAATGCGTGAGCGTGAGAAAAGCGCCTTCGGTGTATTCCACAGTTTTCAATAGTAAAAGTTTTTAAAAAAGTCATGCCTTGTGTAAGGTCATTATCATACAAATTCCTGAAGTAGAAATGTTAAGTGTACCTAAAACCATCTTATAAGTAAAGTAAAACCATAAAAATTCTTTTGGCGATTATCAAAATGAATATTGTATTAAAAGAAATGCAGGTAAATAAGTGGAGTTGTGGAGGGAGGGGTAACCAGTATTCAAAGAATAATTACGAACAAGCAGATTCTTTGTAAAATAAGAAATGTATGCATTGCCACCCTCTTTCTAAAAACCCTTTCATTGCCACATAATAACTAGTACAACTGTTAAATAGATTTTGTCCCTTCCTCTCTTTGTCGAAAGACCTTCTTGGCGTGTGTACAAAATTCTCTTCAAAATATTGAAAGTGGAAAAAATAACCATAAAAAAAGTTCAAGTGTTTGTATAGCTTATGGGACTTAACTACGGGGTCATCAGTCCCTAAACTTACAAACTACTTATGAACTAGCTAATCCTAAGGACGGCACAAATATCCATGCCCGAGGGGGGATTCGAACCCCCAACCGCAGTGGCCGTGCAGACCGTGACTGGAGCGCCTCAGTCCCCTCGGCCACCACGGCCAAAATAACCATAAAACCGTAAATTTAGTCGAGAGAATGGTAATCTGTGAGATATATCTTCCAAAAATGGCAATGAAGTATAAACTTCCGATTTCCTTTATTTATTGTTCATTTGCTCATTATCGCCTAAAAGTAGAACATCTTTATCAGTTTGTTACTAAGAGTCTAACTGATCACATCACTGATTGCAATAATTTTACTGAAATTATTTCCCTTCTGAAAATTTTGCATCTGTCGGTACATGTTGGACCTTCCGTGGCCTGAAGGACGGAGTTTGATTTAAAGTGAGAAGATTTCCCAAATATTAACTTGTATTTATGCAACAGATATATGAACAATGCCTTACTGTCTTAATATGATTTTGACGTCCCCTTATTTCCGCTGTTTGCTTGATGTGCTAGCAGTACTGTTAATACCATGAACGGTATTAACGATGACTACCATCTGTTCTAAAATTTCTGTGATCATTATCGGTTTGTTCCTATTAGGAGTGTAAAAAAACCTAAAGGCTTTAAAAACTCATTATGTTATGTGTTCACGAATTTAAAACAATTTGCGGGTGAAAAGATGTCTCACAGGTCAAAGCCAAATGGCGCCGCACTTAGTGTAATATTTTTCTTCTTTCCCCCTTTTTTAACTTTTTCAATTTTCGGGCGACACTTTCTATGCGAAGATTATCAGTTTGTCCAAACCAAGAGATTTATTCATAAATAGAAAGCAGGTGACAGAAAACGATCCTTGGAGAGACTTTTGTGACGCACTTTTGACGTGAAAAGCTTTGCTTAGTGCACGCGCTTTTATAAGTTGTCGGAAGGCGAAAGCAGAGAGATGATGAGTTCCTCTACATCTTCTTTGCGTTGCCCTTCTTGTTTCTTTTCCTTGATGCTTCGCCTTTTCATCTGCTCATGTTTATTTCATTTCTGATATAGATTAAAACGAAATACTGAACATGGCTTTAATTTCTATTCAGACTGGTGTCCTTCTTTCTGACATTCATTCAACAGACGGGATGCAAAGACCTTTGCCTGACTTTTCTCCGTCAAAGTTTCTCGGAAGGCGCTCGGCTTGAGAAGGATTTTGTTTCGATATATATTCTTTCTTTTATACCTGTGGCGAACAGAATCTAAGATTATAAGGCCTTCCGCGAAACACGTACCATTTATTTCATACAACCAGTAAACCAAACTTATAGAAAAAGGTTATTTTAAATGAATGTAGCAATTTCTCAGATTTACTGTAATTTCGAGGGTTTGATCTTAAATAGTGACAACTATGTATTGACAACCGATACGAAAGCGTTACTTGTTTGCATCTGTTACTGTCCTTCAAAGTAGTCACTAACGTTGTGTAGAACCCGTTGGCAGCGACGTGGATGGCGTAGTATACCGTTTGCATAGCCTATTCTTTTGATCACATTTTTACTGAGATGTGTGGTAACAGCCGTAATATACTTTAAAAATGCATATTGCTAACCATCAGCTGTTCATTATATTTACAACTTAACCGGTTTCGGTTATGGACCATCATCAGAAAAGAAAATTTAACACATTGATTACGTTGGTAAATTTTCTGTCACCGTATCCATGTCAAATAAACGATACGTAAAAAGTCACTTGACATTACGCCTTGATGATAGACCCTGGTTCACTATAATGCAGCCTGGCATTTTTTGAATTCCTAGACTCTGGTTCACTACAGTGCAGCTTGGAATTGTTTTATTTATCACCAAGACCTGATGTCAAGTGGCATTTTGCGTATCATTTATTGTGTGACATGGATATAGTGACAGAAGATGTAACAAAGTATTCAGTCTGTTAAATTTACTTTTCTGAAGATGGTTCATAACCGAAATTGTTATAGTTGGAAATATAATAATCAGCTTGTTCTTGTGATCTCCAGTCCGCAGACTGGATTGATGCAGCTCTCCGCGCTACCCTGTCCTGAGCAAGTCTATTTATCTGAGAATAAGTTCGGCAATCTACATCCTCGGTCTCCCTCTACGATTTTTACCCCACACACTTCCGTCTAATGCTAAGCTGACGATTCCATGATGTCTCATAATATGTGCCACCAATCTATTCCTTCTCTTAGGATATGCCAGAAACTCTTTTTCTCACCAATTCGGTTAAGTACCCCCCTCATTCGTCTGTTGCACCACATTAGCTTCTATCATCTTTTTGTCTGAACTCCTTATCGTTCACGTTTCAGTCCCATACAACGCTAAAATCCAGACAAATACTTTCAGAAAGGACTTCCTAACCTTTAAATTAATGTTGGATGTCAACAAATTTCGCTTCTTCGAAAACGCTTTTCTTCCCACGGACGTTCTGCATTTTATATCTTCTTTACTTCGACCATCAGAAGCTATCTTGTACCCAAATAACAAAACTCATCTACTACAATTATTGTCTCATTACCTAATCTAATCCCGTCAGCATCGCCTGACTTTCTGACGATAGATTCCATTATCCTTGTTTTAGTCATGTTAATGTTCATCTTAAACCCTCTTTTCAAGGCAGTGTCTATTCCATTCAATTGCTCTTCCAGATCCTTTGCGCTCTCTGACAGAATTACTATGTAATCGGCAAACCTCAAAGTTATTTCTTTTCCCTGAACTGTAATTCACTCACCAAATTTCTCCTTCCATTCCTTCACTCTTTGCTCAATGTACAGATTGATCAACATTGGTGAAAAGCTACAACCATCTCTTTCTCCCTTCCCAACATCTGCGTCTCTTTCATGCCCTTCGATTCTAATAACCGCCGTCTTGTTTTTGTATAAGTTGAACATAACTCTCCGCTCCCTATAATTTACCCCTGTTACCTTCAGAATTTGAAAGAGTTTATTCCAGTAGACATCGTCAAAATCTTTCTCCAAATCTACATATTTTAAAACCGTAGGTTTGCCTTTCCTTAGCCTTTCTTCCAAGGTAAGTTGTAATGTGAGTATTGCCTCCCGTGTTCCTACATTTCTCCTAAATCCTAACTGATCTTCCCCAACGTTGAATTCTACAAGTTTTTCCATTCGTCTGTAAATAATTCGTGTTAGTATTTTACAACTATGACTTATTACACTGATAGTTCTGTAATTTTCTATATTCTTCTTGAAGTGGGAGGGTATTTCCCCTGTCGCATACATCTTGCATACGAGGTGGAACAATTTCGTCATGACTGCCTCTCCTAACGATATCAGCAGTTCAGACGGAATATCATCTATTCCAGGGGCCTTGTTTCCACTATAATCTTTCAGAGCTCTGTCAAATTCTTCTCGCAGTATCGTATCTACTATTTCGTCTTACTCCACTTCGTCTTCGATTTCTAAAATACTACCTTCATTTCCTTTGTACCGGCCCCTCTATATATTCCTTCCACAGTCCAGCTTTCTCTTCTTTGCTTAGTACTGGTTTTCCATCTGAGTTCTTCACATTCATACGGCTGCTTTTCTTGTCTCCAAATATCTCTTTTATTTTCCTGTTAGTGGTATATATCTTTCCCCTAGTTACATATTCTTCTATGGTTCTGCATTCGTCCTCTAGCCACTCCTGCTTAGCCGGTCTGCACTTCCTATCTCATTTTTAAGACGTTTTCACTCCCTTTTGCCTTCGTTATGAGCTGAATTTTTATATTATCCCCTTTCATCAATTAAGTACAATACAAACAGCTTATGGTCAGCAATATGCATTTTTTTAGTGTTCTGTTGATGGTACGAATGGAGCGGTCGAATGGAGCGGTCTATTGCCTGTCCAATCTCTGGAACAGTTCTGAAGCGAATGCCACGAAGTGGTTTCTTCATATACGGAATCAAATGAAAATAACGAGGACATTATTCCAGCGAGTATGGAGGATGTTACAGTACTTTCCAGTGCCATCGTCCGAACAGAGCAGCCACAGGTTTCGCAGTATTCACTTGCGCACTGTCGTGCAAAGTGAAGGGTGGGTTTTTATCCGTTTGGCCTATGATAGCGCCATCTAGCAGGTCAAACATAGAGCCATTTGTTTTCCCCCTTCAAGCTCGAAAAAAATTGTTCTGTTTAGTTTCTTCGTTTCATGCTTATTTCGTGATATATTTGACCCGGTCACTATAAATGGACCATACTGTATAAGACGCAGACGTAGTTCGTTTACTGCTGTTACAATGGCAGGTTATCATGGGTTTGTTGAGTTTGACCGTGGTGTTACAGTCGCAGCACGTGAGATGGGACACAGCTTCTCCGAGGTAGCGATGAGGTAGGGATTTTTCCAGAACGACCATTTCACGAGTGCTCCATGAATATCGGGAATCGGGAAGAACATCAAATCTCCGACATCGCTACGGCCGGGATGCGATCGTGCAGGAATGAGACCAACAAATTCAAATGTTAAAATGTTTGTAGAACTTATCGGACTTAATCTCGTGGTCATCAGTCCCTAAGCTTACAAACTACTTATGAACTAGCTTATACTAAGTACGGCACAAATATCCATGCCCAAGGGGGGGATTCAAACCCCCGAACGTAGTGGCCGTGCAGAACGTGATTGGCGCGCCGCAGACCGCTCAGCCTCTGCGGTCGGCAATGGGACCAGCAACCAATAAAAAGAATCGCTCATCGTAACGGAAGATCAATCATTCCGCAAATTTCTGCGGATTTTAATGTAGGGACACAACAAGTGTCAGCGAACGAGCCATTCAACGAAACCGATATGGGCTTTCGGAGCCGCAGGGCACTAGGCGTGCCAGTCGCTGCTTAACAGAAATCCTAGTACCTGTATGATTATTATTGGTGACTACAATTTTAGAGGAAATTCGGTATGGTGTAATACTTAACTATACATTGATAACAATAACGTCAAGGTACCTTCTCCTATAACCATTTTCTATTAACCTTAACCATGACATTTGTTACGTATATGTTATATTACTCTGCAAATCTGTCAGATTTTTACAACCGTCACTATGCCCATTACATTTAATTACTTATTTTAGAAGCATTTAGTTCAATTATCTGTAACGCTAGCCTGCCGCGGTGGCCGAGGGGACTGAGGCGCTCCAGTCACGGTCTGCACGGCCACTACGGTCGGGGGTTCGAATCCCCCTCGAGCATGGATATTTGTGCCGTCCTTAGTATTAGTTAGTTCATAAGTAGTTTGTAAGTTTAGGGACTGATGACCCCGTAGTTAAGTCCCATAAGCTATACAAACATTTGAACATTTTTGTAACGCTATCATAGATACAGCCACTCAATTAATTGTAATGACGATTATTTGAGAACGTTACTTTCATATTCAACATACAATTAATGCCTGTATTATAAAAAATTATTTATTATCCACACTTTGACCAATATTAATATTTCGAAGTTATTTCATTACAATCAACTGGTATCATGTTTGTAACTTAAAATCTTTTTACCATACATGTACGTTGTTGTTAACTATTGTTATGGTCTGCTGCAGGGTCTGACGAAGAGAACAATGTATTCTTATAACTAGTAATTAAAAGTCCAAAAATAACGGCTGAAGATTTTTTATATGTCAATTTAATACATCGCCGTCGTCCCATAATACGTCTAATCAAGGTGGATACACAGTCGCTTCCATTTATATCTGTTGTGCACTCAGACGGCGTTGAGCAATTCCAATAAGACAAGTCCATGATTACTTCAGAGTATGTTTCAGGACAGATGAGATCTCAGAGGCAGAGATACCTCAAAGGTCGTCTCTTCGCACCACTGGCTCTGAGATCTCAGCTGTCCTGAAACATACCTCCAAAATCCAAATAAAGACAGCTAAAAAGAAAGAGGTTTCTAGAGACCTAAGCAATCTATTGATCCATAATCCAACCAACATGGACATTGTGAAAGAAGTGGAGACAGAAGAGATTACACAGGCCCTCTAGCTAATGAAGAAAGGAAAAGCAGTCGGACCTGCCAGAATTCTTGAAGGAATTGGGAACTCTAGGAAGAAGGTGGCTTGCCAAACTCTCCACGGAATGCATCAGCACAAGCGCTCTCTCCAAGATCTGGAGAGAAGCAAAAGTCATCGCTGTGCTGAACCCGGAAAGACTGGAGATAACCCAAAGAACTACAGACCAACATCCATGCTATGTACCTTCTATAAATTATTTGAGAGAATATTACTGACTAGATTAACTCCGCACATTGAGGCCAACCTTCCAATATACCAAGCCGGTTTTCGAGAAGGCAGAAACTGTTGCGATCAGGTGCTGTCCCTTACAACCTACATTGAGAAAGGCTTCCAAAACAAGTTGAAAACTGGACTGGTTCTCAGAGATCTTACATCAGCTTATGATACAGTGTGAATCGAAGGACTACTGCTAAAGCTAACCAGAATCATTAAATGCAAACAGTTCTACACGTTACTCAAGAACATGTTAACAGGCAGAAAAATAAAGGTCTCTCTTCAGGGCACGAACAGCAAGAGTGTGGTTCTGAATAACGGTCTGACACAGGGCTCGGCACTAGCACCCACTCTGTTCAATCTGTATATAGCTGACCTACCAGAAACCAAATCACGTAAATTTGCATACGCTGACGACCTGGTCATCGCATACCAAAGTAAAAATTTCAACGATCTCAATGAAACATTGAATGCAGACCTCAAAGTCCTGAACACATATTACTCCAGGTGGCACCTACACCCAAACCCCAACAAAACAACAAGCACCATAATGCAACTTAATAACAGAGAAGCACATCAAAATTACAGCTCACTATGAACGGTCAACAGATTAGACATGAGAACAAGCCTAAATACTTCGGTGTGAAATTAGATCGCACTCTATCATACAACGCACATTTAGAGGACACAAAACAAAAATTAAAATCCCGCAATGCTATCCTATCTAAACTAGCAGGAATGACTTGGGGATGTGGAGCGAGCACTTTGAGGACATTAGGACGAGCTCTTGTCTACAGCGCAGCTGAATACTGCTCGCCAGTCTGGATGAGAAGTGCACACAGCTAAGGTGCACGTCCAGCTGAGGGAGACTATGCGTATAATCTGGGGTACACTGAGGGCCACCCCTGCTAACATAGAGCCCCCTAAGATCAGGCGATCACACCAAAAATCCTACGCAACCTGGACCTACCTATCTATGAAGATCTAAGAGCTACAGACAGGCTTAAATCCAGGACAGCGTTTCGGAAAATCAGGGAAGAGCTTCAAGAGTTCAAATCAAAAACAGCCTGGAAAGAACTGTGGGCTACAAGTGCACCCAAGAACAGCAATTTGGTGGATGACTCCAACAAAAAGATCGAAGGGTTCAGTCTTCCAAGAAAACTGTGGACAAGTTTAAACCGCGTGAGAACAGGTGTCGTCAGATGTAAGCAATTAATGAAGAAATGGGGCCTGACAGACAGTTCTGAATGTGAGTGTGGTGAAACGCAGACAGTGGATCATTTACTCGCGTGTGAAGTGTTACGGTTATAATGGTGACCTGAAAGACATACACAGACTCAGTGACTCCGCCTTAAAGTGGCTTGAGAAAATTTGTAATGTAGTTTAGTCTTGTAAGAGCCTTGTATTGTTATAATAGCTGTATAAGAACAATGTAATTAACTAAAGAATATTTGCCTTTGTATATGCCGAACGAGTAAATAAATAACTTCAGAGTGGCTCCTGGAACACTTTTCTGAGCTTAAACATCTCCGCTGGCCACCAAACGTCCCCGACATCAACATTACTGAGCATATCTGGAAAGCCTTACAACTTGCTGTTGAGAAGAAACCTCCATCCCCTCGTACTGTTGCGGATTTATGGAAAGCCGTGTCACATATATCAATTCCTTCCAACACTGCTTGAGACATGAGTCCATGCCATGTCGTATTCTATTTCCATACTCTGCAAGCCACCCAACGGTGTGTGGCAGAAGGTACCTTGAGTACCACTATCGGTTCTCCCTCCTATTCAAGTCATGTATTGTTCGCGGAAAGAAAGATTGTCGGTAAGTCTCTGTGTGGGCTCTAATCTCTCCTATTTTATCCTCATGATCTTTTCGCGAGATATGCATAGGAGGGTCAATATACTGCTAGACTCCTCGGTAAAGGTATGTTCACGAAACTTCGACAAAAGCCCTTACCGAGCGACATAGCGTCTCTCCTGCAGAGTCTTCCACTGAAGCTTATTGTTTAAATACAATGGAGCCGCAATGGTGCATACTAGTGTGACCCAACACTATATTATTAGATAAGTGTACTATTTTCATTTGGTCTTCAGTATATATCCCATCATCGAGAAACAAGCCTTACTACCCCAGTGAAAAATAACTGCGAAATGTCATTTCGCTTAATTATTTAATTTCATGATCTTTCTCAATTGATTCTGAAGAAAGTGAGCTTTTAAAAAGAAAATCAGTTTCCTTTTTCTACATGTGAAATCTTACCTTCTGAGTAAAGAATTAGACTCTTCATTATTCTTAACATTGCGAAAGGACGCTGTTTGTGTAGCACGTGAATTTAATTCACAAATCTTCATTTGCAGATCCCAAAGCCTTAGACCAGCGGATGGCAACTGGCGGACCTCGGTCCAAGTCCGGACCGCCGAAGCCCAAAAACTGTTTCGCCGAAATTATTTTGAAAGTGCAAGTGACTTACTCCAGTTACTAAAACAATTTTTTTCTGTAGATAGCGACACCGAGTAATGGGAAATTAAAATGTGATTTGCTTCTAAGTATATCATCATTCCGCAGCAAGCTGGTTCTTTGAAGTAGACGTTTTAAGAATTTCTTTATTTCGCAACAATTTTTAATTGCTTTTATAGACATTTCCGTATTATAAAATTTCTTGTCAGATCGTAAGAAGAAATTTGCAAGATTGAAAGACTTTTCAGAAACAGATAAGTTGTCATCTGTTTTAAAATTACCTTTTGAGGTTTCTCCTACAGCACAATGGATGTATGTGACTTGCGAATTGGTTCCACCTTTCAAAGGCTTTACTTCCAAATAGAGATAATATAAATTCAGGAAGACATTTTTGCGCAAACGTATAAACTGTATCCACTGAAGAATTTACGAGTCAACATGTACCGAAAAAATATATGAAAATTGCGATCTAACTGGCTGCTATGTTTACCTCCAGATATATTTCTGAAATTTCATTTTCAAAAAATTTCTTCGAGAATAATTTTCGCCAAAGACTAACGGCCACCCACTTTGAAGACATTATTCGCATAAGCTGCTCTGCACGAGAACCTAACTTTAAGGAACTCCTAGAGATCGCAAATGTTATTTTTGTCATGGATCTTTTAACAGATATACGCACATTTCATTGTATTTCATACTTCTTTAGTAAAAATAAAAATATAGTATATATAATCCATGACCTATTTCTGGACTTTTCATTAAAAGTTTCACTGTCCATTTTACTTCATTCTTTTTGCGAGTGAAAATAAAAGTAAATTGCAAATATTATAACTGTTTCTGGATTGTTTATACATTATTATTTTACAGCTATTGTATTTCATATTATTTTGTGAGTGGAAAATTAAAATAAAAAATTAATAAGGAACATGCGGTTTTAAATCTGGACCTCGATAAAAATTTTCAAAAGTGTCTGGACCCCATCTAAGAATACCTGCCGACCTGTGCCTTAGACTGTATATTATGGCCTGTGAAATATAGCAAAGAATGTTGTATAAAGGGCAACCACAGCTAAAATATTTATACATAATTAAGACCCTTTCACACAGTTAAAATTGGGTGTTAAGTTGTAATTGTTTGAATGAAAATCCTTGGTTCACTTGAGCTGTTTCTTCATTGGAGTAGTGGAAACCCGCACTACCGGTTTCACAACTTAAAGTTGCATCTTCAGGTGGTTTTTACTGTACATAATGATGTTTTAATAAAATGAATATTTTGAAATCCAAACTACTCTGTATGAGGAAGTTAAATAGTTAAATACAATTTTTTGTACAAGCCCGTAGGCTAGTTATTGCAATAAATAAATAAATAAATAAATAAATTTGTTACTTACAAAGTTTCCCACATTCACCACAAAAAATATATGGAAAACTTTTTTGCTATTTAGTATTCACTTTAATAAAACAATTAACATTCTGTACAGTAGAAAGCACCTGAAGATGCAACTTTGTGAAACCGGTAGTGCGGGTCTCCACGGCTCCAAAAAAAAAAAAAAAAAAAAAAAAAAAAAAAAAATTACAATTTTAACACCTAATTGCAACTGTATGAAAGTTTCTTAACTGTGAAATATAGCAGAAAGTATCAATAAATCTTTTTGAAATGATAGACACTATCTTGATATGTATAAGTTATTGCGAGTTGCTATATAGCGTCAGATCCACGAATGCAGGACGACGAATTACGCGATGTATTAGGTTTTTGTTAGTGCCAAGGACAACAGGAGACGAATACGAATACTAGGAATCGATGCCTGCCTGGAACTGCATTCAGTTGTTCCTGTTCCTAAAGCAATTATTTACGAATTTTTCATTTGCGACAACCTATTACAATAGAAAATGATTTACTATAGTCTTTCAGTATTCGAGATCATAGGATACGTCATAAAAGCAATTAATTCTTATCTGACGTTAAATATGTTAATAGACTTCAGTGCCAATTTACGTTAATTTCGGAATGCAGCAATTGCTTTCGATATATTTGTTTCGTTCCACTTCTTTTTTTCTCCAGTGGGACATATTTTGGCTTCGTTCTCGGCAGTCAAGAATGGAAACGGTGCTAGTTAGTTTACTGAATAAGTGGTACGAAATGTTGCTTATAAGTACAGGGTCTGACATGTGGACAACCGATATCGATCGAATTTTGCATGGACTTTCTGTATTGAATGGAAATAGACATTCGTTTTGATTTTTTGCTGAAAATCAAGGTCAAAGTCGATGTTAGAAAATGGCGTTTTCGATGTTATACATCAATATATCTTCTAAAGATGAGCATTTTTGATAATACATATCTCCATATGTTAATGCCGTTGGATCAATTAACGTATTTTGGTTGGGTAATTATTGTAAGATATATCGTTGACCAGGGTGTATATATATATGTGTGTGTGTGTGTATTTAATTTAATGACATAGTACGCTTGATATGAATGCGATTTATCTCATTAATTAAATAGGCAAATGATACCAGATATAATTATCAATATTTATGTATGATTTTCAGTCTGACTGCCAACTATATGCTACAAAACATAGAAAAAATAATCCTGACCTAACAGTGGACTACCAGAGCAAGGCCAAGCATTTAATTTACTCAAGTAATTCCGTACTTCTCATAATAATAATAAAATTCAATCATGAATCTGTTTATGAAGTGATAGTGACTGGTCTTAGAGAAATAAGGTTATGCAAAATTAGCAAAAATTACAAATATTGACAAAAATGTATAATGTAACCAAATACAATAGTATATGACCAGATGTTACACTGTGAACGCAGTTGTTAATAAATTCAGTGTTCAAATAAATCTTAAAATAAAATATAAACTTGTACAAAATGAAAGTTAATTCAAATGACTGGCTACTCGGCGTGACATGACTCGGACTGTTGTCAGGCCTAGACTCTAGCCGGCGTTGGCCGAGAATTCGTACTTGATCAAGTCGTGTCCGAGTGAATACGAGCGAGAAAAATTCCCAGCGTGCCGACCTCTAGCCCTTGCAGCGAAGTAAGGGTCAAATCTTTCTGATGTAAAACGTGGTCACCCCTGTCCTGGTCTTCGGAATACAGTATCGGTCTCTGTAACTCCCAAAAAACAACGTAACGACTCCCATTGGGCGACATCAATTTCAGATTGTCCCATTATTCTTTTGACCCTCCACCGCAGAGAGTCTGCTCAATCTTCTCTGTGTCATACTGCTCGTACGTAACAGTCGTCGATGTGGGACTAACCAGCAACATATGATCCACTGTTAGGTAGGGATGGAGGTTATCGCTGAAACAACCGGTTTTCGGTTATACCAGTTCTTTTCATCTCCAGTTTAACCGCACTGTAAAAACTGCTCAAGATAACCGGTTTTTTATGTAACCGGTTTTCGGTTTTTTATTGCTATTATTTCCAGTAGAGTTCGACCGAAACAATTTGCGGCCGAAACAGAAACCGTAATCGAAGTTACGGTTATTCTAGTTTCGGCCGAAACCGAAACTTACGAAATTTAGGTAAATTTACGTTATAGGACAAATCACTAGTCTTTCCATATTTTGCAAGATCCCCTCCCAATACTAAGCCTTCTTGAGTGTGTGTAAGCCTAGCCAGGAAATACGAAGCATACTGTGCTACTGGTCTCGTATTTCCATCCGGCAGTTGCGAATAATGAGCCAACCACTCCGTAAGGTGGACTTGTGAGCCAGCGCATACGGATATCTCGATATATATATATATATATATATCTCGATATATATATATATATATATATATATATATATATATATATATATATATATATATATATATATATATATAAGTTACAGTCAGTAAATGAACCTCAGTCAGTGCTGCAGAAGTATTTCGGCCGGCCGCGGTGGCCGAGGGGACTGAGGCGCTCCAGTCACGGTCTGCACGGCCACTACGGTCGGGGGTTCGAATCCCCCCTCGGGCATGGATATTTGTGCCGTCCTTAGGATAAGCTAGTTGATAAGTAGTTTGTAAGTTTAGGGACTGATGACCCCGTAGTTAAGTCCCATAAGCTATACAAACATTTGAACATTTTGAAGTATTTCGAAAAATAAAGTCACAGTTCCGAATAAAAGTATGATTGCTGTCAGTGTAAATTTACGCAAATTGAACTAGGAAAGCTGTGTGCCACATGATCAAACAATGTTCAAATGGTTGTGAGTTCTTATCAGACCTAACTGCTTAGGTCATCGGTCCGTAGACTTAAAACCTACTTAATCTAACTTAAACTAACTTACGCTAAGGACAACATACACACCCATGACCGAGGGTGGAGGGAGGACTCGAAGCTCCGACTGGAGCAGCCGCGCAGTCCGTGACATGGAGCCTCCGAGCGCACGGCTACCTCGCGAGGCACGACATGATCAATATTATCGAAACCCATATTGGTTATTAAGGAAGTCCCTCGGTTTCAAGGAATCACATGAATTAAAATTGTTAGCGTAACAATATGATAATATACTAAAAGTTATTATTCCGAGCTTACATAATAGGTATATGAATTGAATTTACCTTCTCTTCGAAGAAACATTTTGGATGCTTTCTCCTTAAATGACACAGCATGTTTGTAGTACCTCCACCCGTTTTTAGTCTTTTAAAGCAAATGGAGCATCGTACCTCACTGCCCCTGTACTTGGTGAAGTACTTCCACATTCGGGAAGACAACCGATGTCTGGCGACGAAAGCAAGGAACTGCCGCATGACCAGACGGGGGCAAGTCTTGTACACTGCCGGTGCACGCGCGTTGTCTAACAGGCCACGTTACACGGCAACAGGTGCAACGATGACTCAGTAGCTGCATCAGTCCGTAAGTTCTTATGCCACGCGTTTGTTGCGCGTTTCTGTCTGCCGGGATTGTTCTTAAATTATCACTGATCGCTTTTCTTAGTTACTGCGATGACCTAATATTTCACAGCAGTGGAAATTTTTGGAATAGACCTAAATATTAGGGTCTACTGGTTTTAATGTTTTTTGTAAATTATTAACAAAAAACACATTTTGAACCACTACTACAGGAAGTAGTCGTACCGGTATTTTTACCCGGTTCTTGGCAATAACTAAAAAAACCGGTTACAACTGACACCAAATAAACACCGTAAACGGTTATTCAAAACTAAAATACCGGTATCGGTTTTAAACGGTCGATTTTTCCCATCCCTACTGTTAGGCCTGAGAGCAGTGGCCAACTGCCCGCAGTCACTGTCGACTGCTACGGCCGGCAGTCGCAGGGAAATAGTACCTAGACACGACCGGAGGAGACGTCATCTGCTGATCTAGCTTCTGCCGAGCTAACGCCTACAATCCGAAATCTTGTATCCAGTTGAATAAACCTGTAAACTCTAACACTGTTTTACCAACGTCCTATGGAGCTCCGCCAGGTGTCACGCCTCATTGTGACATAAAGCTGGGAACGTACCGCTCAGCCCCTGCAGAAGGAAACGAAAAGGCTGTCGCAGCTGCTGTATTTCGAAAATGTTGATCTGACGCGGAAATGAATTAATGAGACCCAGAGACCCCAATTAATGATTGAGCGGCAGTGCTGGTGCAAATATGCTACCACTTTTCTTCAAAAACTCGCTGTTGTCGCAATAATTGAGCTGCCGTATTTCCGCTTTAACTATTCCTCAATTAAGGCTTAAAAATGATGTCAGTAACGGTTCTGAGTTTCTAGTGCACGACTGTGTCCACCCAAACAAATTTTTATTAGGGAGTGCATCACCGGTAGCAGGATTGCACCGCGCTGTCTGTCACGTCAGTAGATTTGACCTGTTTTGTGTTACGTCTAGTTTTCCTTGCGAATGGATTTGTGGCAGTTTCTAGTAAATATTTATTGTGTAAATTTTACCCTACGTATTATAATGCTCAAAAATTTAAATTTATTTCTTAAATAGAATTTTAACTCTCGATAAACTGTCCTCTAGTTTCTCCTGATTAGCCATGCTGCAGTTCCCGTCAATTATTTTTAACCTTTTTTAAGCCTTACACAATGCGAAAATTAGTGTTATTCTACTACATAATTTAGTCATCAGGACTCGTAGACATGTTATGGGTCTAACAGATGAGGAAGTAGACTTATTTCGTCAAGTAATGAAGATCTTAGTGACTTTCCTCATCAGATCATGAACAGGACACTATTATTCCGAACAAGATTTCAGACGCAATGAATCTGATATTGAAGACGGTACCACACTGTGGAGTAAAACACCATACAAGCACTTCAAAACATTGAAAAATAATATCATAAAATTTTTCCCTGGTTCAAAAGGGAACGCAAGGGGCGTGAGGTCAGAGACACAAGCTCTCTCATTAATGATAGATGATAATGATTGATGAGGTACTGAATTCCACATAACACAGAAAAAGGCTGACACTAATTACCCAAGAGACAGGAACTCAAATGTTCAAATGTTTGTAGAGCTTATGGGACTTAACTACAGGGTCACCAGTACCTACACTTACAAACTACTTATGAACTAGCTAAGACTACAGGCGGCACAAATATCCATGCCCGAGGGGGCATTCGAACCCCCGACCGTAGTGGCCGTGCAGACCGTGACTGAAGCGCCAGTCCCCTCGGCCACCGCGGCCGGCAGACAGGAACTACAGGGAAGTAACGAAAGAGGATATGATAGTACTGCTGTGTCTATTATGCATAATTATTTTCCACTTTCAGAATAGTGTTACATTTGTTATATTTATACAACCAAGTTAATTGATATACTAATGTAGATATTAATAAATGTGGTATTTCTACCTGTACATTACACTATTTTTGTCATTACGATCATTAAGTAGCTATATACTAGGTTTGTAACACGGAAAACACAATGGTAGCAAATATGCACCGTTCTGCTGCTGAGGTTATAATAATTGGCGCTTAGTGTATTCCTGCTTTCTTGTCGTCAATCAGTTCCTATTATCGTCCTGGCGTGGATTGCTTACTAGCAATTTGAGGAAGGTGCAAGTGGCTGGCAAGGGCGCTGGCTAAGACACGATGTACCCAAAACAGGACACTTTTTTATTTTACACAGAAATTCTTACATAGTGGAAACAAAATAACATAACAGTACTTATCTTTTCACAGTCACTGCTGTATCATGGAAACAGTAACAAAAATCAAACTTGGTACAATGTCCTGTTCATGTCTAACTGAACATTCAATAGTAGCAAAGATCACCGTGACTTGAGTATATACTTAAACTTAAAACAGTCTGCAGCGGGCCACATACTAATACAGATAACCTTTCCTGTAGTCCACTCTTCCAGGGCACGTCTACCACACAAGCCACTTTTCTCTTCACATAGCTTGCTTAGATAACGTCGGTTGGCGGTGGCGCTGCGAACTTCAGGAGGGCGTGGCGGCCACCTTGCGATCTCATTGGGGGCCGCTGGCAGCGACCGTGTTTTACTTCTTCCTCCGTTGTGTGGTGCCAACCTTGCCTTGGTGGTTAGGACACCACAGCGCTGTCGCCCGAGGGTTAAAACCAATCATTTACTGAAACTTCCTGGCAGATTAAAATTGTTTGCAGGAACTTGGACTCGAATCTGGAACCTTTGCATTTCGCGGGCACAGCTGGCACAGCGATGCCACCTCACAACTTTACTTCCGCCAGTACCTCGCCTCCTACTTTCCAAACTTCACAGAAGCTCTCCTGCGAAACATGCAAGACTAGCACTCCTGGAAGAAAGGATATGGTGGAGACATGGCTTAGCCACAGCCTAAGTTGTGAGGTGGCATCGTAAGTCGTGTCGGGATAGCACAGTCGTTAGTGCGCTTGCCCGCGAATGGCGAAGGTTCCAGGTTCGAGTCCCGGTTCCAGCACACAATTTTAAACCTGCCAGGAAATTTCATATCAGCGCACACTCCGCTGCAAAGTGAAAGTTTCATTCTGCAATCACTTATTGTTGCTGCAGTAGGCCTGCTGTTCGCTGCTACATCTACACTCGCCGCATAAACCCTGCTGGTGCCCCTATAGGTGAACACCTTCTCTCCGCCTCCACCCCCTCCTCGGGACTGAGGGTCGGCAGGCAGCGCCGGAAGCGTTGATCGAAGGCCAGTGATTCGTGCAACAGGTGCGCTGGCGCCAGTAGCCCGGTGCCTTACGTTTGCCGTGGCCAAACACGGCTGGCGCGGGCAGCAGTGAGCGACTGCCGACTGCTGTGCCGCGTGTTTGCTGTTGCAGCGGAGTGCAAGCCAAACCGGCGACAACAGTGCTAGAGCAATAGCTACTGCCGCCAATACATTTCCCGTGTCCGCCTGCCAGTTAAAACTTCGACCTGCCGGCTGCGGTGGCCGAGCGGTCTGCGGCGCGACAGTCACAGTCTGCACGGCCGCTACGATCGGGGGCTCGAATCCCCAATCGGGTATTTATATTTGTAATCTTCTCGGGCCTGCAGCCGGATACTAAAGTCGACACAATATTTCAGCGGCGCAACTGCCCGCCATCCTCAGGTGAGGTTGCTGATAGACAATCTCGCCGGAACTGAGTTACCAGTGCAATCGGCGGCTCCTTTATACATCGAGGAAAACCCATAGCGCGTGCGCAAGAAGTGACAGTGACTGCCCTCTGGCGCACAAGACGTACAGCGCTCCGGTGGTAGAGTCCGGCGAAATCGATAGTCGATGATAAAATTATTATTCAGATTTATGAAGTACCAACCGTTGTTTTTTAACATCTGATAACACTGGGTTCCAGGATTTACTAAGAAGGTATCATTTGTCTCTGTTAATCAGATTGTCAGATAATCGAATCTCTATGGATTCCTTTAAGACACAGTCCCAGTAACGAGATGCTGAAGCAACCATGTGAGTTTCGTTATATAACATTCTATGTCCCTCATCGAGACAATGCGCAGCTACCGCCGACTTCTCGGGCTGGAGCAAACGTGTGTGGCGTTGATGTTCTATACATCTGTCCTGAATGGTACGGGTAGTCTGACCAATATACGTTTTCCCACATTGACAGGGAATCTTATATACCCCGGGCTTCCTCAGACCCAAATCATCCTTCACAGATCCAAGAAGTGCTCTCTTCTTTACTGGCGGACGTAAAACACTCTTAATGTCATACATTTTTAAAATTCTTCCTCTCTTTGATGGAATACTCCCGGCAAAAGGTAGGAAAGCAACTGATTTATGGATCTCATTTAATGGTTCAGGTGATGGAGCAAACTGTAAAGCACAGCGGATCTGCTTATCTGTGTAGCCATTCTGTTGAAACACAACTTTGAGATGATCTAGTTCTTGCGTCAAACTTTCTGTAACCGAAATGGCGTAAGATCTTCTAGCTAATGTCCGAAGAACGCCAGTACGTTGGGCCGGAGGATGACAACTCGAGGCATGCAGATAGCGGTTCGTGTGCGTACCGTGGACACAGTGACCAACCCGACTCTGGGTCACTGGTCACTGTGTCCTCGGTGGCGGAGTGGTCAACGCATCTGCCTAGTAAGCAGGAGATCCCGGGTTCGCATCCCGGCCGGGCACAAATTTTCATTCGCCGCACTTGGGTATCCATCTGAACCTAGTACAGTGAAGCCATAACTGATCGCAAATTGCGATTTATTTCATTAGATGAAGGCTGTAAAGTATATATAAGTATAATCTTCAGCTCTACATACAGGGTGGTCCATCGATAGTGACCGGGCCAAATATCTCACGAAATAAGCATAAAACGAAAAAAAAAAACAAAAAACTACAAAGAACAAAACTTTTCTAGCTTGAAAGGGGAAAACAGATGGCGCTATGGTTGGCCCGCTAGATGGCGCTACCATAGGTTAAACAGTATCAACTCCTTTCTTTTATATAGGTACTCCCATTTTTATTATATGTTCGTCTAGTACGTAAATAAATATGATTGTTTTATTTGGAACATTTTTGTGATAGATGGCGCTGTAATAGTCACAAACGTTTAATTACGTCGTATCGGAAGACTTTTGTGATAGATGGCGCTGTAATAGTCACAAACGTTTAATTACGTCGTATCGCGTAACATTTCGCCAGTCCGGGCGGTATTTGCTTCATGATACAGTACTCGTGTTAAAATGGAACGTTTACCAATTGGAAGAAAGTTCGATATGGAACATATCCTGTATTCAAATATTATGAATTATCTCGAACAGAATGATTTATTGACCCAAGGTCAACACGGATTTAGAAAATATCGTTCATGCGAAACATAACTAGCACTTTACTCACACGAAATGATGGGTCCTATCGACAAGGGTTCGCAAATCGATTCCGTATTTCTTGATTTCCAGAAGGCTTTTGACACCGTACCCCACAAACGGCTTTTAATCAAATTGCGTGGTTATGGTATATCGCCCCAAATTTGTGACTGGATGGGGGATTCCCTGTCAGAGAGGACACAGTTCGTAGTAATCGATGGTGAGGCATCGACTAAAACAGATGTGTTATGGGGTGTTCCAGAGGGTAGTAGTGTTGTCCTCTGCTGTTCCTTGTTTATATTAACGAATTAGGGGAAAATCTAAGGAGCTCTATTAGGTTGTTTAATAGGAACCCATATCCGGAAACGTATCGTTTCCGTTCTACGACAGTTTCAATTCAGGTGTGTAACTCATTAACGTCTGCTTAGAGAAAATAATCCCCATTACGCTACTATTGGTCCTATGTTTGTCACCTATTTAAAGGGTTTATTGTTGTGTTGTAATAAAATTTAGTTGTTGGTCACCACATAGAGCAGCTGTTGTAATGCATCAGTACGTTGCGGCTGGTGCTGTAAATTCTGGGTTCTTGTTTTTGTCGACTGATATAAACCATACCGTGTAAATTGTAATGAAAATGCGTAACTAATAACGGAACGATTCTGTATTCTTTTAAAATTGATTGCAAAAATTGTACTGGGTCACGCCTAACTAATTCCTCAAGTAGGAGTGAGGAGGTAATCATATGAATTGAAACGTCGTGTAACGGAAACGATACATTTCCGGACATGGGCTCCTATTCAAAATGTTATGTACTCACTACCCTCTACAAGTCCTAGAAGTTTGTAACGGCAATTTCTGACCACCCTGCATATTTTATATGCTGGTCACCTTATTTAAAAAAAATGGATTTAAAATAAGTGTAATATAACACTTAGCCATCATACAAAAATACATATGTTAAAACATGACAGCTTACAAGATACTGACCCTGTTTTAAAACATGACAGCTTTCAAAATACTGACCAGTATCTTGTAAGCTGTCATGTTTTCTACATCTACATACATACTCCGCAATCCACCGTAAGGTGCGTGGCAGAGGGTACACTGTACCACTACTAGGCATTTCCTTTCCTATTCCACTCCCAAATAGACTAAGGAAAAAAACGAAAGTCTATATGCCTCCGTACGAGCGGTAATTTATCTTAACTTGTCTTTGTGATCACTGCGCGAAATGTAAGTAGGCGGTAGCGAGATCGTCCTACACTCAGCTTCAAATTCCGGCCCTCTAAATTTACTCAACAGAATTTCACGAAAAGAACGTCGTCTTTCCTCCAAATACCCCAACTGAATTGCCGGAGCATTAACGTGACACTCTCGCATTGGTCGAACCTACCAGTAACAAACCTAGCTACTCGCCTCTGAACTGCTTCTATTTCTTCCTTTAAACTGATCTGCTGCGGGTCCCAAACACTTGAGCAATACTCAAGACGTGATCCGTTTTATACGCGGTCTCGTTTAAAGATGAAGTACATCTTCCCAAAATTCTCCCAGTAAACTGAAGTCGGCTCTCCGCCTTACTCACAACTGTCCTTACATGTTCGTTCCATTTCATATCGCTTTGCAATGTAACGCTTAGATATTTGAACGACGCGACAACATCAAGAAGCTCACTACTAATACTGTATTCGAACATTATGGGATTGTTTTTCCTACTCATGTGCATCACCTTACATTTTTCTACCGCGAGAGCTAGCTGCCATTCTTCGCACCAACTAGAAATTTTGTCTAAGTCATCTTGTATGCTATTATAGTCAGTTAAAGACGACACCCTCCCATACACCACAGCATCATCAGCAAACAGCCGCAAATTACAAGTTACTCTGTCCATCATATCATTTATATAAATAGAAAATAATAGCGGTCCTATCACACTCCCCTGGGGCACGCCTGACGATACACTCGTCTCTGATGAACACTCGCCGCCGAGAATAACGTACTGCGTTCTATTACTTAGGAAGGCTTCCAGCAAGTCACAAATCTGTGAACCTATTCCATAAGCTCGTATCTAAGTTAGCAGTCTGCAGTGTGGCACCGCGTCGTACGCCTTTATGAAGTCGAGAAAAAACACAATCCGCCTGTTGCCCTTCATCCATGGCTCGCAAATTACAAGTTACTCTGTGCATCAGATCATTTATATAGATAGAAAATAATAGCGGTCCTATCACACTCCCCTGGGGCCCGCCTGACGATACACTCGTCTCTGATGAACACTCGCCGTCGAGAACAACGTACTGCGTTCTATTACTCAGGAAGTCTTCCAGCCAGTCACAAATCTATGAACCTATTCCATAAGTTCGTATCTTCGTTAGCAGTCTACAGTGTGCCACCGCGTCGAACACCTTTTTGAAGTCGAGAAAAACACAATCCGCCTGTTGCTCTTCATCCATGGCTCGCAAGATACAATTTATGTATTGTTATATGACGACTATGTGCTATGTTACACTTATTATTTTATATCCTTTTTTTTTTTTAAATAAGGTGAACAGCTTATAAAGTATACATGACCAGATGATGGTGGCACAGTCCTCCGAAACCGGGTTGTCATTAAATTAATCATTAATTTTCGATCTTGGCGTTTCATTTTTGAAGTGTAGATAGCCTCTTAAAGTGGCAATGCCAGGTAATGTTTACTTGCTCCAACTTATAGTAACTGTTACTCAGGATCACACAAACACTCATGCCCAAAAGAGGACTCAATCCCCGACGGCGAAACGCCACGCGCACCGCAGCAGGGCGCGTAAGTGCGCACGGCTATTCCGCCGCGGCCTGTTATTCACGGAGGAGACTCGTACCGCTTGTTGTTTTGCGTGGATCTGTCAATATTCATAGCATGAAACTTTGCATCGGAGTGTGCGCTGATATGAAACTTCCTGGCAGATTGAAATTGTGTGCTGGAACCGGGACTCGAACCTGGGACCTTTGCCTTTCGTGGGCAAACGCACTACCGACTGTGCTATCCCGACACAACTCACGATGTGACCTCACAACTTTACTTCCGCCAGTACCTCGTCTCCGACTGTCCCAACTTTACAGTAGCTCTCCTGCGAACCATGCAAGACTAACACTCCTGGAAGAAAGGATATGGTGGAGACATGGCGTAACCACAGCCTAAGGGATGTTTCCAGAATGAAAACTTCACTCCTGAAACATCCCTTAGGCTGTGGCTAAGCCATGTCTCCACCATATCCTTTCTTCCAGGAGTGCTAGTCTTGCATGGTTCGCAGGAGAGCTTCTGTGGAGTTTGGAAAGTAGGAGGCGAGGTACTGGCGGAAGTAAAGTTGTGAGGCGGCATCGTGAGTCGTGTCGGGATAGCACAGTCGGTAGTGCGCTTGCCCGCGAAAGGCAAAGGACCCAGGTTCGAGTTCCGGTTCCGGCACACAATTTTAATCTGCCAGGAAGTTTCATGTCAATATTTATGATTAAATTGATGTTTAAGTATCTCCTTACTTCCGCTGTTGAAGAGCAATTCTGGTATGGCGATTGTATCTTTCAACACGATCGAGCAGCTGTTCATAATGCACGGCCTGTGGCGGAGTGGTTACACGACAGTAACATCCCTCTAATGGACTGGCCTGCACGGAGTCCTGACTTGAATCCTTCAGAAGACTTTGGGATGTTTTGTAACGTCTACTTCGTGCCGAGGCCTCACCGATCTACATCGATGCCTCTCCTCAGTGCAGCACTACGTGAGGAATGGACTGCCATTCACCAAGAAACGTCGCAGCACCTGAGAAAGGTATGGCTGCGAGAGTGGAAGCGAAGGCCAACGGTGGGCTACAGCCGGCCGCGGTGGCCGAGGGGATTGCGGCGCTTCAGTCACGGTCTGCACGGCCACTACGGTCGGGGGTTCGAATCCCCCCTCGGGCATGGATATTTGTGCCGTCCTTAGTTGTAGCTAGTTCATAAGTAGTTTGTAAGTTTAGGGACTGATGACTCCTTAGTTAAGTCCCATAAGCTCTACAAACATCACACATTTGGTGGGCTACAAACATGTACTTGGATTCACGATTTCCAATCAGAAAGAACGCAGTTCGTTGTAATTGACGGTAAGTCATCGAGTAAAACAGAAGTGATATCTGGCGTTCCACAGGAAAGCATTATAGGTCCCCTACTCTTCCTCGTGTTTATATACGATTTAGGAGACAATCTGAATAGCTCCTTTAGACTGTTCGCGGATGACGCTGTCGTTTATCGGTTAGTGAAGTCAACAGAGGATCAAAACCAACCGCAAAGCGATTTAGACAATATTTCTACATGGTTCGAAAATTGGCAATTGACACTAAATAAAAAAAAGTGTGAAGTAATACACACTTTAAGGTCGTAGATTCTACCAAATACCTAGGAGTTACGATTACGAACAACTTTGACTGGAGAGAACACATAGAAAATATTGTGGGGAAGGCGAACCGAAGGTTACGTTTCATTGGATGAACGCTTCGAAGATGCACCAGCTCCACCAAAGAGACTGCCTACATCACACTTGTGCGTCCTCTCCTGGAGTACTGTTGCCCCTTGTGGGACCCTCACCAGGTGGGACTGACGGAAGATATTGAGAAGATTCAGAGAAGGGCAGCTCGTTTTGTTTTACCACGTTACGGGGGGGGGGGGGAGCGTCACGGAAATGTTGCACGAATTGGGGTGGAAATCATTAAAGGAAAGACATTATTCGTTGCGGTGTGATCTGTTTGCGAAGTTTCAATCACCGACTTTTACTTCTGAATGTGAAAATATTTTGCTAGCACCCACCTACTTAGGGAGACATGACCATCCCATAAAATAAGAGAAATCAGATCGAAAACGGAACGATTTAGGTGTTCTTTCTTCCCGGCGCTATTAGAGAATGAAACAGTAGAGAAAAGTTATGAAAATGGTTAATGAACCCTCTGCCAGGCACTTAAATGTGATTTGCAGAGTATCTATGTAGATGTAGAAATCATTTTCTGTCAGATGTCCGGATACTTCTGATCATATAAGTCGCTGTTAAATCAAACCGTAATCCCTAACAAATGCATATTTTTCATCTTAACGCTTTAATGTTATTGCATCAGATAATGCTTCGCATGTACGATTGTAACATATTTCAGTTTTAATTACATGATGTACGTCTTTCTACCTTGGGGGTTTTCAAGCGACTGGGGTATTGGGCAATAGATCTGTTTTCTGATAAACAATACGGTTATTCCCGTGTAAATTCGCAGGGTCCAACGTCATCTGATGGATTTTTATTCATCTATGCGATATACCGGTTCCAGATAAAACTAGACGACAAAAAATAAATGTTTCAACAATTAAAAAACTTAGTTATTGCACATATTCCTATTTGGTGTGACAGCGATGTTCGTTTGCTGCAGAAAATTTCACGGATTTCTTAAATAAGTAACTGGAATAAGTGGTAAAATAAATATTCGTCGTTTCAATTTCCGTCTGACATTTATTGATCCAAACTACACGATACAAAGTTCAACTACACTGGCTGACAACTCTCACAGGACAACTACTTTGACAGAAATTCGGCAATAACCGATATCATTCACTCCAAGTCTCGCTGGCGGAGTATATCTTTTCAGACAATGAAATATTTTATAGCGCAAGACCCAATAAAAATTGATGAGACATTTTTACAATGAAATCTTAAAATGCTTATCTCTGCATAATTGATACATAAACAAAATGTAGAAATTTACAATACAATATTAGGAAAATACAAAAATGTCATTTGCTAACAATATATGCTGCATGGTTTTGGAATAGCGTTTTAATGAGTGGTAATCGCGAGATGATAATATTGCCAAAGAATTATAATGAAAAAGCTATCTTCTAGTGACAATGAGGTTTCATGAAAACAACATGCTTATCCTAATACGGAAATATGGTAAATCGATTTACTACTTTAAATTCAATACTTCCACATCCGTTAGTGAATATTACAATATGAAGCGCTTACAGGCGCTTTGCAAACTCAGAAAATGTAGTCACTAGAGGGTACATGCTCTTAAAATACATCGGAAGCATTGTTTTACGGTTTACAATAATGTCGAAACTACTAGAATGAACAAGAACTACATGATTCTCTTCAAACAATATAGTTTTAATCTTATCGTTAAAAATATGTAAAATGAGTTAATGAGGTGAAAATATTTATTAAAAAGTGCGTAAAAAGCTGTATATGAAACAATTAATTGAAAATCGTAAGTTCTAAAACTGAAGAAGGTGATTCCGATATTGTAAATGGGACCTAATCTATTTTATTCGTGATGTCCTTCTCTGTAGAAGATTCAGCCGTAGGCTGTACTGTTTAGCCGCGGTGGAGTAACCGAGTGCTCTAAGGCGCCTTGCTGCGGAGCGCGTGATTGCTCGCCGTCGGAGGTTCGACTGTTCCCTCGGGCTTGTTTATCTGTGTTGTCGTTAGCGTAAGTTAATTTAAGTAGTTTTTAAGTCTAGGAACTGATGACCGCAGCACTTTGGTCCAATAGTTATACAAACACATGTACTGTTAAGATCAATAGAAAGGAGCTGTTTCAGAAGTCATGGAATTTTTTTTTTAGTTCCTAAAGCTTATTATGTCTTTTTTCAAGCCTCCTGATAACGCAAAAGTGGAATTATTATGTTAAGCAAAGCTGAAGCTGCAACGTTGGGCAGATTTCACAGTTTTACGTGTTTTATCTGCAATTTCTGGGCACCATTACATCATTACTAGCCCCTGTTCTAACTGAAACATAATAAATCAATTTTTACACTTGACATGGGGCCTGTTCTTGACGCAATGATGTATCGAAACTGGTAGCAACAACTTTTCATAAATTACCGGTTAAAAGAGCCACATTCTTTTAACTTAGATCGAATCATTGTCTGGTTTGTCGTTCAGAATTTAAGGTTTCAACGATCGAAGTTAAAATAACGGGAAACAACTAAGAATGCAAACGTTACACAGGACAAACCACGCGCACTGTACAGGAACGATGCATTGAGCACCAGCGGTATACACGCCTTCTTCAGTCCAAAATGTTTGTAGATCTATCGGAACAAACTGCGTGGTCATCAGTCCGTAGCTTACAAACAACTTACATCTAAGTAAACTAACCTACGGACAAACACACACATACACACACCCATGCCCCAGGGAGGACTCGAACCTCCACGGCGAGCAACCGCGCGCTCCGCAGCGAGACGCCTTAGACCGCTCGGCTACTTCACCGCGGCTCTTCAGTCCAACAAATCTGCAGTAGCCGAACATTGTATTTCCACTGGCCATTCCATGAATTACAAATAAGTAAAGATTTTAACCACAGCTTCTACTTTCTGGGTCTCAGTTGTAAAGGAAGCTGTACACATACAACTGGCGGACAGCCTGTTAAATCGTGACGACGGATTTCATCTTGATAATGCATGGAAGCCACTTATATCACGCCTTCGTTCTTAAAGAACGTCTGCGTCTTCACTTCCGATTGATGGTACTACTTTTAATGATTAATTATTCATTTGTAAACACTGTGGATACGTAACAGCTCTGTGTGTTTACACTTAGCGCTCACATGTTCATCTTTGAAGTATATATTCATCTATGACGAGCGCGGCAGTTACGAATGTGATATCTTCGAGCATGCGCAGTCTAATCCTCAGTAGCTTTGCATCACGTGATTTACCGTATAAATAGGCATGCACAGACGCTGAGAACTCAGTCTTGGACTCGCCTTGAATATGGCTGTAAGGTTTGCAGCCGCAATATCGGACGAAGAATTGTCGCTGTCCCGGGTGCACTCCCGAAAGATGATGGAATATTATGTCCGCCGGGAAAACTTCAAGAATCACAAGAATGCAACTATTCGCTGCCCTTTAAATATGCAACATAACGAAGGCTTCTTGTAAAATGGAAATTAGCGTGAAATGTACTGCATTATTGAGTGTAACGCACCGCTTTCCGAGACGGGGTGGCGTACCAGCCCCCGTTCGAAACCGCTCGGCGGATTAACGAAGGAGGTGGGAGTGCCAGCCAGCCTGGCTTTTTGGCGGTTTTCCATATCCCCATAGATGAATACCGGGCTTGTCCCCAAGTCCCGCCTCAGTTACACGTGTCATACCACCTTAAACGTTCACACATTTAACACTATACACAGACATTTGGGGTACATATTTCCTCCCGGGGGGCAGGGGGGGGGGGGGCAGAAAGGGCATCCGGCCACCATGTAAATAGTAACACGCCATATCCAGAATAACAAGCTGATCCTGCATGTGCGGGAAAGGGCTGGAGAGAAAGAAGAAGAAAGAAGTACTACATTAATGAGTATGCGGATGAATTCTCTTCAGATAGGAGTAACGACACGTTCTACACTATCGAAACAAAAGACATGTAACACGCTCATTACATTCACTAGTTGAACCAGGACGTGGTGGATTAGCCGAGTGGTCTAAGGCGCCTCGCTGCGGAGCGCGCGCTTGCTCGACATTGGGGGTTCGAGTCCTCCCTGGGGCATTGGTGTGTGTGAGTTATCCTTAGGTTAGTTTACCTTAGTTTAAGTATTTTGTAAGCTACTGACTGATGACCACGCAGTTCGGTCCGATACATTTACAAACAATCTAACATTCGATAGATTTACAAACAGCTAACAGCTAAGTTGAACCAGCAGTTGATCTTTATACATATAGGAGAGTTTCCGCATGCATGTGTGTTTGTTCAAATCTTGATTAAATTTTTCACACAGTACATTGAAAACAAGACCGCTGTGGGTGTAAGGATCAGGTACAACACACAATTACGGAGATACGACGACATAAACAATGAAATTGGGGAAAAACTACTGCATCATGAGACAATGTTGCAGATTTCCTCTTAAACCACTGGGGACATTCCAACCAAATTTGGTGCACATATTCCTTACCGCGAGCGAGAAATGTCTGCAGGGCTGAGAATCACTTACGACTCATTGTTCAGGAGATGTCATAAGCAATGAGATTCATGATAAACCTACTACCCACGCAAAAGATTTTTTTTAATGCATACAAAACTCTAGTTTTATTCCGATCTTTATGAAATTTTACATAATTTATCTTCAAAACAACAACAAATGTTATAGTCTAAATAAAAACTTTGTATTGTACACGGCGGAGAGTGTTTTACAACCGATGTAGGCTACATTCTACAGTTGTATTCGGATCTTGACGAAATTTTACACACTTGAACTTGAAAAAAAGAGCAAAATCAGTGTCAGATTTCGCAAGAAAAACGGACAAGCACCGATCTGCAGTTTTGCCGCGGCAGAATAGGCGTGCGCACTAAGGCGCCCAGCTTAGGGGCGCGCGGCCGTTCGCCGTCGGAGATTCGAGTCCTCCCTCGGACATGGGTGTTTGTGTTGTCCTTAGCATAAGTTACGTTAAGTTAGTGTAAGTAGTTTGTCAGCCTAGGGATTGATGGCCAACGTAGTTATGTCCCTTAGGTTTACAAACATTTAACATTTGCTCCATGTTCCAGTTCCATTCGATATTGGTGTAATTTTGCACCCTTTAGCTCCCAAAAAAGAACACTGCTATTTACACAAAAATTCTCAAAGTTCATGGCGTAGGATAATCTATAAATGTGAATGTCAGTTCGGTGTACGTTTATCACGTCTGAACCACAAGACATAAAGAGCTAAAAATTTGTACACTTACTAATGTCTACCCAGGGAAGGCTTTAGGCACGGTTTTATGGCGATCGGATAGCTATTTATCTATATATATTAATGTGAATGTTCGCTGTACGCTTATCACGTCCGAACGACAAGACGCAGACTTGAATATTTTTACAGTTACTAATTTATACCTGAGGAAGGTTTTAGGCATGGTTTTATAGCGATCTAATATATATTCAGTAATTTGAAGAATACAACGCGAAATGCGGTATAATAATTACTCTTTAAAATTATATTTACTCTTTGAAAATGGTTTTATTGGTTACATTGTTGCTTGAGGGTTGATAATGATAAAAGGGTGGAGTTTATTGGGATAGAAAGTTATCGGTGTATATAAAATTCTACGTGTATGTGTGTTAATATTTCTCTTTGCAGCGAAAACTACAGAACGGAAACGAATGGTCTGTGTGTAATTGTTGTCCGAAGTCTCCCGTTGTACACCATAGTAGTTCCATGCCGATAGCTATAAGGGGGTGGAAGATATGGTTGTTGAAAGACATCAAATTACAAAATGTCTACAATGTCTTCAGCTCTTTCTGTGTAAGGAAATATAAGAATAAATAAAGCAGTAAAAAAGAAATTTCTTTTAATACATCTCTTTAAAAAAATCGATTTGACGTATCGCACATTAGATCAATTATTACAATCACTATTGTTGAATTTCCTTTAATTCCTTAAGATATGCCATTTCAGTTCAAAAGACTTCAGTTTCCAGTTCGTCTAGTTTTTGCCATAACAATTAACAAAGCTCAAAGACAATCATTAAACGTCGCAGAAATCCATTTACAGCCCTCATGTTTCACATGGTCAATTATACGTCGCTTGCTCAAGGCTGGGCAACCCAAAAAATCTCTACATTTACGCTCCAAACAATACTACAAATAACGTAGTTTACTAGAATGCCCTAAAATGAATTTCGACATTACTCTCACCATACGTGTTGAGATATTGCAACACAAGCTATAAGGAATAATGTATGTATTATTTATTGTAAATCATTAAGCACTTCACACAATTTTATTTTTTATTCGAATGTCGATTAAAAATGTTTCTAAAAAGATATTGTATTTCATTTCATCCTTCAAAACCAGTCTCATAGCTCACTACTGAATGATAACTTATCTATCATAATCAACCAACACGCGAGCGGAGCCGCGGGTATAAACTAGTTTCTAATAATTTTCGAATCCGTTGACCCAGTATCTGGACAACGTTTTAAATGTTTCGTCAACCTAGACGAATCCCGACCATCCGAAAATCCTAGATGCAGACTGCTGTGTGTGAACCCTCTACAAGTAGAGAACAGTGTTAAACACATTTTAACGATGAACGAAAGTGGACAAAATATATATTACTCTACAGAAGCGCTCCTAACATACTAGTCCCGAACTATAAGATGATCTTGCATAAGATGATGCAAGATCTTGCGGCTACTAGCGAATATCTCGTGAATCTCGTTTATTGTTATTTTTCAGGGTTGTACACTAGTAGCAACATTTTCTGGAAATGAGTTCATTACCGGTAAATGTAGCCGCAGCAAAAACTGCGTTTGCATTGGCTTTCGTTGGGAGTTACAACGCCGAAGAAAAAAGAAGGTGTTGGATGTGACAGTGGCTTCAAAGAAGCGAATAAGAAAACCACGACGTGTTCAGAATGGTAATGAGAGAATTAATGCCGGAACATCCAAATGAATTCCGGAATTATATCCTTTGTGGCATGCTGAAACAACGTAAAGAAACATGATGCTGCTGTAACTTCAAGCTTTATTAACGAATATTTACGAGCTTCTCTGAATAAGACCGAAAAAGTACGTATCTTATTATGGTACAGGCTATTCCCAACATCAAAAAGTACTGGCTCTTCACTGTACGCTCTATTAAAAGTGTGATTTCATATTAGAGCATCATTAAATAATTATAAAAATAACAAAGGGTTAAAAACTTTCATGAAAATATTTACGAAGAATGCAATACAGTCACTAGCTCATAAAGTTCCTTTCGACGATGAAACGACCACAAACTTTGACAAAAGTCAAAATACTCCTAATGAGGAAGCAAAACGGTAGACTAATCGCAGCCCTGACTGCGGCAGACATCTATCACATCGTGCAAGCGAAATGAACTCACTAATACCGAATTTGGGACTGTCCCTGTTTGTTTATCGCTACGTTTATCGCGCGTCGATTCTAGCGCGACATACTAGTGGCTCCGTTCAAACGAAATACGGCCGCCATTAACGCAACTGATTATCAATATATTACAAGTTCGTTCATCGTTTAAAAGGACTTTACGGACCTGAGGAACGTGGTTAGTCATATCGACTGACTGATGTTCGTGTTGTGGAGATTCGCTGCTGTCAGCAGTGTTTTGTAGACCGGGTAAAACGAGAGTTCATTATAGTCTAATTAAGATTATTATTAGTATAATAAATATAATTATGTCTTTGTAAGTGAAGTATGGGTGAAAAGGGATGGATTTTTATCAATGTTTCTATTTAATCTAATGGGATTATTTGATCCTGTTTGGTGAAAGAAAAATAAGTGTATTATAACCATACTTGCTACGATGAATGGCAATACAAAGTGGAATTTATTAAATCGATTCAGTGGTGCGTTATCAATTCGTATATAGTAGTATAATGTAATTTTTTGAATATAATTAAGAAAATTACTATAACTCTTATTTTATTATTGATGAGTAATTGAATAATAATTCATTTTGGTTCTGTACTCACACCACTTGAGGTGTCAAGGTCTTTCTTACGGCACTCTTTCTGTGTCTGCGTCGCACATATATCTTTGACTAGAAACGCTTTGGTTTTCGCAAATTTCTGCCACTTTACATGAAGTTTGACTGCGTTTGTTAGAGATGTTTCTGGAGTGTGGACTCAGAATGAACGACGCTGGATCAGAGTGCAGAAATTTTTAGTGTTATATACCAGCACTCATTTTCTGTTCGGTTTCAGGTAAAGGCGCGGCATTCTTTCCAAATTCCTACATAGTTTAAAGCTTTTGATTGCCTCGTAAGTATCATCCGTTGCCTTACATGGTCGCCTGAGGTGGATTTAGTGAATACAGGAAACGACAAATAAAACCTGTTCCTACGAGATTAAAGTTTCACTATTTTTTATTTAAATGAAAGTCATTCTTCTTATTTTCTTTTTGAGTTGTCAGTTACCTTGAGTTTAATTAATTCATCTTTCTGGTCTTTATACTGTTTCATCATCATTATTTTAATAGAGCGTTTTTTTTCTATATCTGTATAGATATGCGTGGTGCCACATCATCTTTTCAGACAAGATCTTGTCCTGTATACAACACACGAAGGTCGTGTAAGTGTCGTTTATTAACACCGATATAATTTCAAGTCCGGTACAACCTTTAGAAACTGTCGACGACCAAAATGCACAAGGTGGAGTAAGTACCTATATTTATAAAGATGGAATAACTTACAGTCTTTCTTATTTCGTTATGTTTCACTATTGTATTAAAACCCTAGCAGCACCAATGTATTTTAGGTTACACGAACCATCAACCAAGGGCAAATTTTGCCCGATTGTTAGAATAAGCTGTAAAATGCATTTGTTTTAAGTAATTCTGTTTCCAATGCATGTTGCCTGACAAAACGTACGCAAGTACCACGCCCCCCTACTTCACCTCCTCCTATGATGTAGTCGAAAAGGGGCCAAGCGGAAACTTGTTCCGGAACTAGTACTGACGCCATTTTGATGACGTCATTGTCACTTTACTATATTGGTACTCAGGTGGCCAAAGACGGGGGAGGACATCTGGCAACACTGCACTGTTCTCGATCCGCTTTCGTGGCTGTAGGGAAGACAGTGAATTATTGTAGCATGGAGTAGCAACCCAGGGCAAAATGTACCCTTGGGCATAAAATTTCTATATTTTAATTGCAGTTTTTAAAATTGTAACCATATAAATGTACAGTGTAGTACATTATAAGGTGAGAGGCAAATAGAAAATGGCTCAAAACTAAAGAATGATATTTATTATCATTTTAATAAAAGAAAAATATACGGGCAATTTTTGCCAGGGCTTGGTGCTTGTAGGGTTAAGTAACATATCATACTTTTGTTTAGAGCAAAGAATGTTCCAATACAACCAGCAGAAAATATAGTTTAATTCGGGAATTACACTCTTGTGTTCACACAAAAACATCCCACAGAAAAAGGTCCAGTTTTTCTGTCTTAAAGAGTTTTAAGGACATCTTTGCTAATTTTCGTTTCATACAAACCTTGACCTGACAATATGAGGAACACAAAAAGGAGCGTGTCACAGAATTCGCATCACGAGCCACGCCTTAGCTCAAATGAGCTCAACCTGACAGCACACATTTTGAGAACGCTCCGCTATTAGACTGTAGGGCAATCACGACGCTCACAACTTTTTTTCATTTACGTAAGTAAAAATCTATTTCGAAATGTCCAAATGTTTGTAAACCTATTGGACCAAACTGATATGGTCATTAGTCCCTAAACATTGAAACTACTTAAACTAACCCACGCTAGGACAACACACAAACACACACACACACACACACACACACATATCCATGCCTGAGGGAGGAAGCGAACCTCCGGCAGGAATGGCCACACAGTTCGTCGCATGACGCCTTAGACCACGCGGCTATTCCACCATTGTGAAATTTCATCACCAGAAAAGAGCTAGACCGATATGGCTCCTTTTTGTGTTCCTCATATTGTCAGGTGAAGGTTTGTATGAAACTAAAATTGGAAAAGATGCCTTAGAACTATTTAAGACAGAAAAAACTGGACTTTTTTCTGTGGGATGTTTTTGTACAAACTCAAGAGTGTAATTCCAGAATAAAACGACGGATATGCACAGTTCTGTTTTTTTTCCTCTCATCTATATCTACACATATATAGATAAAAAATAATAGCAGTCCTATCACACTGCCCTGGGGCACGCCTGACAATACACTCCTCTCTGATGAACACTTGCAGTCGAGAACAACTTACTGCGTTCTGTTACTTAGGAAATCTTAGAGCCAGTCAAAATCTGTGAACCTGTTCCTTATGCTCATTATGATCCTGGAACAGTTTTCAGGGAAACACCGAATACATTAGAATTACAAATAAAATTCCTAACTTCTGAGTGCTTTCTCGATTATAACTCACTGTAGGAATGACATATTTGACAGATCACTGTAATACTTGACTCATATACGTGTTTTTTCACGGAAAAGATACTCCCTAACAGAAGTGAACGTCGGAGGGTAGCTTGCAATAGATTCATTGGCGTGTCATCGATCATCATGACAGTTCGCGACGTATGAACAGTATCGGGGATAAGGTTTGTATACTCCGAAATCATAATATGTTTCATGGTAGCAGTACCTTGCAACAGATCTTGAGAGCGTTTGAAGGATCACCGTGAAAATTAGGCCGTTATTTGTACTTTGTTGGTGGAGATAGAGTAAGCGAGAGGAGGTGGTGGATGAGTGAGAGGAAAAGAGGAAAGAGGGAGAGAGGAAAATCCATAAGGGGCGGAGGGATTGGAATGGAGAAGTAGGTGAGCGCTCAGAAAGAAATGGAGGAGATGGACTAATGGAAGTTTGTACCATGTACGCAAAGTGGAATATGTACAATGAATTACACAAAGGGAGAAAGATGTGGACAGAGAGAGACGAGGAAACAGGCACTGAATTTGCAGATTACCCAGTTGGAAAAACAGAAAAGATCGTTGAACACTAAGCGTATGGTTGTGAGCATTAAAGAACACCTACACATTATTGTAAGAACAATTATTTGCGAAGTATTTCATGACGAAATTGATAATCGAAATTATTTAGTTTCAATTCACACAAATTGTAGGATAATTGGTGTTGCTGAATACATCTTGACGAACTGGCTGACTGAAAGACAACGCATAGGCTAAGCCACAGTAGATGTAGACATGTTATAAAACAAACATCTACATCTACATCACATTTAAGTGCCTGGCAGAGGGTTCATCGAACCAACGTTGTACTTTTTATATCCCATTCCATTCTCGAATAGCGCGCGGGAAGAAAGAACACCTGAATCTCTCCATTCGAGCTCTGATTTCTCGTATTTTATTCTGATGATGATTTCTACCTATGTAAGTGGGAGTCAACAATATATATTCTCGCATTCGGAGGAGAATGTTGGCGATTGGAGTTTCGTAAGTAGCCCACGCCGCAGCGATAAGCGCCGTTGTTGTAATTATTCCCATCCCAGATCCTGTAACATTTCCCTAACGCTCTCTCCCCTGTATCGTGACAATATGAAACGAGCTGCCCTTCTTTGGACTCTTTCGATGTCCTCCGTCAAAGCCACCTGACGAGGATCCCACAGTGGGCAGCAATACTCCAAATGAGGACGGACAAGCGTAGTGTATGCAGTCTCCTTAGTAGTTCTGTTGCATCTTTTAAGCTTTCTGACAATAAAACGCAGTCTGTGGTTTGCCTTTCTCACGACGTTATCTACGTGATCTTTCCAGTTCAAGTCTGATGTAATTGTGATTCCTAGGTATTTAGTGGAGTTTACGGCCTTCACATTCGATTGATTTATCTTACAAACAAAGTTTAAAGGATTTCGTTTCGTACTCATGTGGACGACTTCACACTTCTCATTATTTAGAGTCAATTGCCAATTTTTACACCATACTGATATCTTATTCAGATCGTTCTGCAGTTGGTTTTGATCTTCAGATGACGGCGTTATCTTCAAACAACCTAAGAGAGCCACTTAGATTTTTCCCCAAAATCGTTTATGTAAATAAGGAACAGCACAGGACCAATAACACTACCCTGTGGAACGCCCGATATCACCTCTGTTTCAGTCGATGCCTTACCATCGATTAATACGAATTGTGTCCTCTGACAGGAAATCCCCTATCCAGTCTCAAATTTGGGGCGATATAACATAACCACGCAATTTGATTAAAAGCCGTTTGTGAGGTACAGTGTCAAAAGCCTTCTGGAAATGAAGAAATACGGAATGACTTTGCGAACCCTTGTCGATAACATCCATTACTTCGTCTGACTAAAGAGCTAGTTGTGTTTCGCATGAACGATATTTTCTAGATACTTAATACATTTGTGTTTCTTTCTCTGTTTTCATTCCCTCCTCTGATGGAGAAGGGCGGGCTGCTAAAGGTCTTGCTACTTCCCTTCTCAGCCATTAGGTTTTACTCTGGTTATTGTGTTATAGCACATTACCTGTCTTGTACTTGTTGCAGGGGTTTTTATTTTTTATTTTATTTTTATTTATTTTTTTTTATTGGGGGGGGGGGAGAGGTTTGTCGCCATTGGAAATGTTCCGTTGGCATGGGGATAGCTCTGGTATTCACCTTGCAGCGCATAGGAAACCACGGAAACATGGGCCAGAGCTCCTGGTGGTTGAACACCTTGTGTAATGTCTCCTCACTCTGCGGCTGTGCAGGGTGAGCTTAGTGACACGCTAGGCAAACGTCGTGCTAACGTCACAGTCACAACTCGCAAACAAACTCGAATTTGGCCACGACCGGGCGCTATCGATCTTTGTAGCTATAGAACAAACGAGTCCTTATTTCGATACGCAGAATTTGTCTCCGGCCAATGTGATGCTTTGTGTTTCTTAACCGGAGATTCGGACGCTACGCGCCCTCACGTACTATAAAAAAAATTATTGTTTTACCTATACCTAACCTAAGATATTTCCACTTGTTCTTTCCATGTCAACAGAAGCCATCTTGATTTGCCGTATATCGCGCAGTTTTGGTTTTATAACTCGCAATAAGGTGTTTCAGGCTAATAGCGCATCAAGGATGTATAACAAAATCATATCCGGATCAATTTGTTATGACTAAATGTAAATAAAACACACATTATCAATAAAAACGTCTACTAAGGTCTACTATAGACAATTGTGGCATGTAGCTACTGAAGCGTAGTGGATAGAATGGTAGATCACCAATTTGGAGGTACAGGATTCAAATCTCTCCCACCGATTTTTTTTTTTTTACTTTTATTGTTTGTATCACATTATATGTTATTCATAACATATTGTGGGATTTTCTTATTCATATAATAGTTGTATGTTAAACAGTACTCGATGTTAATTGTAACAAAATGCTGTGTCCGGAATAGGTGTCATCGATTTGGAAATTTGTGTGTGACTAAAAAATGGAGAATGAAACTGCTGCAATTGATAAGACTAGCAATGATATTTCTGTTTTTGCTTCAAAAAATTCCTGTGACCTTTGTTCCAAATATGTTACGATTTCCGAGAAAATGGTAAGTGACAAACGTGTGGAAAACGTTTAAATTGCTGGTAGGCCTAAATGAAATAAGTATCAGTGACATTCACACCATTTGCAAGTCAGAAACATTTGGCTGTTTATTTTCTAATATTTCGTAATATTGTTTGTTTGCCCCCAGTATTTTGCTGCTTAGTTTCGAATACGTGGAGATTTTCGAGAGTGTGGTTTTATTGATGTTCCTTACTTGTCACCAATATTTGGCAATTTGTTTGTGAATATGTCACGATTATAGAGTACTAGCTGAAAACCCGGAATTGCCCGGGTATTTATTTATTCCTGCTTTGAGTTAGTACTTCTCCTATCCTTTCTCTCTCTGTCCATCTCCTTTTTTCTAAAAACATGGCCGGCCGCGGTGGTCGAGGGGACTGAGGTGCTCAAGTCACGGTTTGCACGGCCACTACGGTAGGGGGTTCGAATCCCCCCTCGGGCATGGATATTTGTGCCGTCGTTAGTATTAGCTAGTTCGTAAGTAGTTTGTAAGTTTAGGGACTGATGACCCCATAGTTAAGTCCCATAAGCTATACAAACATTTGGACATTTGAACATTCTTAAATCATGCTATATTTATCGGAGAGTAAATACGAAATAGGGCTGTCTCGCATAATGTACAAAATTATAAGTATCCAAAGAAAGATAGTAATCAAAACACAAAGGACATATAAAATGCATACGATTTCATATTTATTGAGTTATATGTCGTACAGTTGTATAATTTTGCAGGTATGTATACATTTGTGTAAGTGCTGTTTGTCTCTATTGAAAGATTTTTTTTGTTACTGCTTTATTTATTTATTCGTATATTTCCTTATTCTTATGCTTATCCTTACAAAGAAAGAACTGAAGACATTGAAGCACACGTAGACGAAAGATATGGTCTGCGCATTACGTTTCGCTGTATGTAGCCTCGTTGCTACAGAGTTGTAAACGTCATCGCTGACCGTCAGTCCGAATTTTTTTTATACTTTGACGACTTTCAACCACCATATCTTCCACCCCCTTATAGCTATCGGCATTGAACTGCTATGGTGTACAACGGGAGACTTCGGACAACAATAACACACAAACCATTCATTTGCGTTCTGTCGTTTTAGCTGCAGAGCGAAATATTAACACACACACACGTAGAATTTTATAAACACCAATAACTTTCCATCCCAATATACTCCACCCTTTTATCATTATCAACCCTGAAGCAACAATGCAACCAATAAAACCATTTTCAAAGAGTAAATATATTTTTGAAAGAGTAATTATTATTCCGGATTTCGCGTTATATTCTTCAAATTACTAAATACCAATCAGATCGCTATAAAACCGTACCGAAAACTTTCCTCAGGTATAAATTAGTAACTGTACAAATATTTAAGTAGCTGTGTCTTGTCGTTCGGACGTGATACGCGTACACCGAACAGACATTCACATTTATAGATATAGATGTGGTTAACAGTGATCCTAAGAGGATCACTTTAATTTCTTTTGCAAACATATACAGCATGCTCAGAACATTGTCGTTTGCTGGCATATGTTTGTCAGTATTATGGCGTAGCTCACTGGCTGACTGCTAGCGAGTTCTCATTGGCCGGAGACAATTACTGCGTGTCGAAACAGAGATCCGTGTCGACAGGTCGATGTATCGCATTCAGCTCCTGATGACGTCAGGCCGACGCTTGCCTAGCGTGTCACTAAGCTCACCCGGCTGTGCAGAGATCAGCATCTTCTGCTCGAGCAGGGGCGTTCGCGGCCGGCTTTTCTTCAGGCGGCCGCTTCTTCCCCTCTCTCTGCCTCGCTTCTTCTCGCCTCTTGGCTTTCTGTTTCCAGTATGGTGTTTCGTTGTACTGGGATTCGGGGTACATTTTGTGGAAATGGGCTTTCCTCTCTTCGATCTTGCTCTTTTGTTTCGGCGATCCATCGAAGTCGATAACTTCGTCCGTCATAATGGTCTTCTCTGCTGTTGGCGGTTTAGGACTCCGGGAATTTACGCGGATCTCGCTTCTGGCGTCCGTCTGCGTTTGCCTCGTCTCCATTTTCTTCTCCTTCTCAGTCGTCCCGGGATGATCTTTGCGGCGTCTGCGTTTTCTAATCTCCATTAGAAAATTTTACCAGTCTGAAATCGGAGCGAACATCCAATCTCCCTACATATAAATGTTTTGATGGTTTGTTTACACTTCAATAACACGAAAAGTTGTACGCCGATTAAGCTCAAAGTTTGACACAACGTTGCATACTAATACTGGAATGATTATAATTTTAGATACCTATTTCATATAGGGCGTATCAAAAAGCATGGTGCAAATACACAGTTGAAAGTACACAAATATAGGATCAAAAATGACCCAGCCGTTTAGAAGATAATTAGTAATGCATGGTTTCATGCCGTCTGTGGTGTCATTGTAAACATGTCCTAGTTAGTCCACAGTAATTTGAAATTTAATCTATACTATTAAGATTTACATCGCATTTAGTTCATATTTCACTGAGTTAATTGTAAAAATTGTCCTAGTTATTACACATTAATTTGAAATTCTGACTTTTCTATTAGGTTTCCCATCGCATTTAGTTCACATTTCACGTATGGGTTACCTGTTAAAGGAGGTGTTAGAAGTGTCTTCCTTGCATCTGGATGCAATACTGTGCTCGTCTCTGCACTGAAATACCAATTGTTTCGAAAACCCTTGGATCATTTCAAAATTGTCGACAATCGTGCACAACTCTCCGCCCCAGTTCTTCAAAATGTTCATATGTTTGTAAATCTATTCGACTCAACTGCTGGGTTATCAGTCTGTAGCTTACAAACTACTTAAGCTAAGGTAAACTAACTTACGGACAACACACCCATGCCCAATGGGGTTCTCGAACCCCTGACGGCGATCCAGTTCCTCATCCGTGTTAGCGGGTGTTCTGTATACTTCGTTTCTGAGGTGACCACAGACATAAGAAATCCAATATCCAGGTGATCTTGAAGGTCGAGGTAAAGGTCCACCTCTAACTATCTATCTTTGACCGTATCTACACGTTAGATGCCGCTTCATAGCAGCAGTAAAATGTGCAGCAGCTCTATCACGTCTGTACCACATTCTGACGCTGCAGGTGATCATCCTGAAGTAATCCTGAAAGATAGTAAAGTATAAATTTCAAATAAATATGTACCAACTAGAACGATGTTTACAGCCGCAGTGGAGTGTCCGAGCGCATTGGGGCGCTATGCTCCGTTGTGTGAGGCCGTATCCGTCCGAGGTTCGGCTCCTCCCTTGGACATGGATGTTTGTGTTGTCTGTAGTTAGTTTATCAGTAGTTTGTAAGTTTAATGACTGATGACTCCGCAGTTAAGTCCCATAAGCTTAACAAATATTTGAACATTTTTTTTCGATCTTTACAATGACATCAGTGGCGTCTTGGAACAATACATTTGTAATTATCTCGCAAAAGGCTCGTTTTCGGATCCAAGTTTACTCCGACACGTTTGCTTCTACGAGGTACGTCCAGAAAGTAAGTTCCGTTAGGTTACATAAAACAAACGTGTACAGATAAAGAAAAAAATATTCATTGTACAAAAATCTACAACTGTTAAAATATTTTTCTACATAGCTGCCGAAATTTTGTAGTCATTTGTCATAGCGTGGCACAAATTTCTGTATGCCTTCTTCATAGAACATTGCCGCCTGTGTATTCAGCCATGTGGTAGCATGTTCTTTCAGCTCGTCATCGTTGAAGTGTTAACAGGACAAATTTTAGGTGCAAGAAGAGGATTTCCATCAAAAAGTGGTGTTTGTTTCCACGATAGTGCCCGACCTAATGTGGCGAATGTGACCAAACAACTCTTACGGGAATTTCACTAGGACGTGTTTGATCATCATCCGTACAGCCCGGGTCTCGCTCCTAGCCACTTTCACCTGTTCGTACACATAAAAATCTGTCCTTTGTGGTCAAAATTTCAACGATGATGACGAGCTGAAAGAACATGCTACCACATGACTGAATACACAGGCGGCAACCTTCTATGAAAAAAGAATACAGAAACTTGTGCCACGCTATGACAAGTGCCTACAAAATTTCGGCAGCTATGTAGAAAAGTAGTTTAACAGTTGCAGATTTTTGTACAATAAATATTTTTTTCTGATCTGTACACGTTTGTTTTATATAACCAAACGGAACTTACTTTCTGGACGTACCTCGTATTATCGTGTACTTTCAGCCGTGTACGTTTGCAGATCTTTTTTGATACGCCCTATACGTCAATTTTGGAATTTTTGGTAAGAATCCTTCTCCACCATACAAATCGTATAAATTCATACCTGACATGTATTAGAAAATTGGGTGCATAAAACATGTGCGTATTCCAGTAGAACGTGTTGGTAAAATTTCATAGCATTCGGTCAAGACCTTTCGGAGATTTGCGGTTAGGAATATGCACATTTACAAATGATCGTTTGTTCAATATTTCCGATCACCGAAAATTCTTAATAAATTGCGTTGAAATTTTGATACAACGTTGACTTCGATTTGTCACAAATTTTTTATTGTTCGTTGATTTGAACGATGTTTCGCAGAACACTCCCATCAATAAACAATTTTCAGATGTATGGTAAAGTTGAAAATTCAAAGATTAAATGCTGTTTTCAAAGAGTAATTATTATTTCGTATTTCACGTTACATGAGTACAAAGTTTGACACAGTATACAGCTTGTTTCAACGTTAGCGTTTATCCATTTATGCGCCAATAACAAACAAGCATCCGCGTCAAAATGTTTACTTGATGCAACTGCCAATATTGATTACGATTAAGCTACTTGTAATCCCGGCGTTGCCCAGGTATTTATTTATTTATTTCTGCCTTGCGTTAGTATTTCTCCAATCCTTCTCTCTCTGCCCGTCTCCTTTTTTTCTAAAATTATATTTATCAGAAAATATATAAGAAACAACGCTGTCTTGCATAATGTACAAAATTATAAGTGCAACATCCAAACAAAGAAAGGTAGTACTCAAAATACAATTTACTGAATTATATGTTGTACAATTGTATAATTTTTCAGGTATATATACATTTGTTGCATCATGGGGCGGTTTCCCATGAACATTACTGTTTATGTGCTCACATCTGATTAAATATGTGTCGTACTATGATAAATTTAGAAGGTCCATTCAACGATATGTGTGTGTATTGTCTGTAAAATTTCCTGCGGCTACAGTTTGCAGCGTAGAAATTATAAATTGTAACGTCATACCGAATGCCGTAGTTTTACTCCATAAACAGCGGAAAAGTAGTAAGCGAGAAACTTTCTTCCTTTCATCATTTTGTTATGGTTCACAGCGAGAATATTTTATAAAGGTTTGAAATTATGTTTAAAGTATGTTGCAAGCCTCTAAGTATTCTCATTCTCATATAGCATATTTATAAAGTCTCGCCGCATTATGTGGCAGTTTTTTGCGATTCCTATTGTTTACGACGTCATATCTTATGAACCATGTGGCGTATGTGATTCTTAACCCTGCAGCAATTCTTACCTCTCGGTAAGGAATGTGTGTACCAAATTTGGTTGAAATCGGTCCAGTGGTTTAGGAGAAAATGAGCAGCATTGTCGCTTAATGCAGTGGTTTTTCGCGCATCGCATATCTCCTGGACAATGGGTTGCACCTGATTCATACACTTACGACGACCGTCCTCATGGATTGAAGCTTAAATCCACAAAATTTCGTAAAGATGGGGAAAAACTGTAGATCTGTTTATAACACGTACACACAAACAAACATACTGACATACTACTTTATATATTAGACTAGCTGAAAACCCGGCGTCGTCCGGGTATTTATTTATTCCTGTCATTTTTGAGGTATATATTCATTTGTGTAAGGGCTGTATGTCTGTGAAATCTCTTGGGAATACAATTAGTAGTAAAGAAGTAATAGATTAAAACTTGCTGCGTGATGCGGCGGTTTTCCATGAACGTTACTATGTGCTCATATCTCATGAACTACGTGTCGTACTGTGGTACAACTTAGAAGGTACACTCAACTATATGCGTATATACAGTTTGTAAAATTTCCTGTGGCTCCAATTTGTAGTGTAGGAGTTACAAATTCATAAAGTCATACGGAATGCCGAAGTTTTGGACCATGAACAGCGGAGCGTTACTGTTTATGTGCTCGTATCTCTTGAACTATTCGTCATACTGTGATAAAACTTAGAAGGTACACTCAACTACACTCAAATTACGGAATTCCGTAATTTCAGACCATGAACAGCGGAGCGTTACTGTTTATGTGCTCATATCTCATGAACTACGTGTCGTATTTTGATTCAAATTCGATGGTACATTCAGCTATATGTGTGTATTCAGCTATATGTGTGTCTACTGTCTGTAAAATTTTCTGCGGCTACAATTTGTAGTGTACAAATTATAAATGGTAACATCACACCAAATGCTGTAGTTTTACTCCATAAAGAGCGGAAAAGTAGTAAGCGAGAAACTTTTTTCTTTCATCGTTTTGCTATGGTCGTCAGCGAGAAAAAGTTTAATAAATGTTTGACACTATGTTTAAAGTTTGTTGAAGTCCCTAAGTACTCTCATTCTCATACAGCGTATTTATAAAGTCTGGCCGCATTATGTGGGAGTTTTTTGCAATTCCTATTGTGTATGACGTCATATCTTCTGAATCATGTGTCTTATGTGATTCTTAACACTGCCGCAATTGTTACCTCACGGCAACGAATGTGTTTACCAAATTTGGTTGAAATCGGTTCAGTGGTTTAGGTGAAAATCAGCATTGTCGCTAAATGCAGTAGTTTTTCGCACATGTCATTGCGAGGCCTACGAGAAAGACAGGCCCCAGCGCAGTCGTCTATCCACGTAACCAAGGTAGTTTCGAGCCGGCGCCATCGATAGCTCAGTGGCTGCCCGCTATGACGCAGTGGGCCGTGCCCTAGAGGCCGGCCAATCGGCTAGCGATCGCGCTGGCTCGGAACTACCTTGGCTACGTGGCATGACGACCGCGCTGGGGCCTGTCTATCTTGTAGGCCTCGAGTACTACCTTGCTTACGTGGCAAGACGACGGCGCAGGGGCCTGTCTTTCTCGTTGGCCACGATCTCATTGTTTATGACGTCATATCTGGTGAACTACGTATCGTACGTGATTCTTACACTTGCAGCGACCGTCCTCATAGATTGAAGCATACTTGCACAAAATTTCATAAAGATGGGAACAAAACTATAGATTTGTATGCAAAAAAAAAAAAAAATAAATAAATAAATAAATAAATAAATAAATAAATGTTCAAATGTTTGTACAACTTATGGGACTTAACTACGGGGTCATCAGTCCCTAAGCTTACAAACTACTTATGAACTATCTAATACTAAAGACGGCACAAATATCCATGCCCGAGGGGGGATTCGAACCCCCGACCGTAGTAGCCGTGCTCACCGTGACTTGAGCGCCTCAGTCACCTCGGCCACCGCGGCCGGCGATTTTTATGCAACACGTACACACAAACACACAAACATGCGGAACTCTGCTTTATATATAAAGATTTTAATCTGCCTGTAGTTGACTTTTTGTGTCAGCTTATAGGTTAGAGTAGTTGGTGGCGTCTCTGTTGAAAGGTGTGGTACTCACGTCGACTGTGACACCGGCCAGGGGGAAGAGCTGGGCGGGCGGCGCGTCCCTGGGCACGTATCGGTAGAACTCGCGGCCGTCCTTGTACCACTTGACCGAGTAGAGCGCCTCGCCCTCCAGGTCGAACAGGCACTGGTGCGTCACGCTCTGGTTGCGCACCACGTACGACGGGATGCGCGCCTCCAGAAGCTTCAGGCCCCAGGCGCCTGCAACACGTAAACAAAAAGCCAACGTCAGCGCAACGTCTCGACACAGCCCACAATTCCTTAAGCCGTCGGCACACGGAGCGTGTGCCTGAACGTGTGTGGTAAACGTGCCGAGTCCACCGTGCGGCTGAACGCTCGGAGACGGAGCAACTGGAGCATACGTGTGCCTCAACGAGCTACACGCGATCGCAGCGCGCTCCAGCGACAGTTGTCGGCGGTATCAGTTGCCGGAATCACACTGTATACCAGTCCGCGTCCGTAGCTCAGTGCCATGAAGTCCACATCGCCCTGCAGAGCATCATGACATATGAAAAGGCATCTGGTGCATTAGTTAACTGGCAAAAATCGGGTGTAATGAACATAGGCAAAGGCATAGGTTTGACTAATCATCCCCGTTTGCAAGAGATGTCCAAGATGCAATGTCTCGGTGTCGATTTTAGAAAGACAATTCGAGAAACCATTGCCGCAAATTATAAACAGTTATTGGCTAAGATTCGAGCGTCTGTACTACAGAACAGTGTCAGGAAGTTGGATGAGTTGCAAAAAGTTGCACTGGCGAGTACGTATATCACTTCCAAGGTCAACTACGTGGCTCAAGTCCTGCCAATACCATGCGACATAGCACATAGAATGCTGGCAGCGCTTGGGCACTTTGTATGTCGCGCACATATTTTCAAAATTAAATACGACACCTAGACTTTCCCGACGCTACTATGTTGCCTGAATCGGGTCGATGTGTACAAGAAGGCGCAAGCACTATATGTATGCCAAACATACAAGCAATGGAAACTGTCCACCAACGGTCAGACTTCCCACCTGTTGGAAGAAACTGTGCCAACAGACCTACGACCGCCCATCGATGTAAGTCATCTGTCGCACGCTTTGCAGCACTTACAATATTTCCTACTCGAATACAGTTACATACGAACAAAAGTCCCAGAACGAAAAATGACAAAAGTGAAGGAAGCATACCAGGCGTTGATGAAAAATAAACTACGAAATATGATAGAACGGAAACTCCCGAACCACGACTGGAAAACAACGTGGGAAAACATCCACAGCCCTGACTTACCTTCCCAGGTGCGGGCCACATGGTATATGACGGTCAACAGAAAAACCCCGACGATGTTCCGCCTCCATAAGATACACCTACAAGACTCTCTCTTGTGTCCGACATGTCAATTAGTCGACAGTGATGAACACAGATTCGTCTGCAGTATAAACGCAGGAATATGGGAGTATGCGAGGCAAAAACTGGCACTCATCACGAGAATCTCGCCACACGCAATATCACTAGCGGATGTCCTCCATCCCGACAACATCCCATTCCCACGGAAAAAGAGGAACGCGGTCAACTGGATAATGGGACATACAGTGTACTTTATCTTCAGTACTGAATCAAAGACAAAGGAAGATTTCATACATTACCTGACAATGCAACATGACATGATCCGAAGAAAGAAAAAGTACAAGGAAAATTACGCTAATTTCTTGATTAAAACGATAATGTAATTACAAACAGAACATTAACAATGAGAAATTTAATGAAGATTAATTTACACAGAAGAATTTCAGTTATTATCATTATGCCTTTTGCAATTTCAAAGGAAGTTTTCCGGAATTATTTGATCGCCGAAGAAGGCATTTATGTTTTTTATGTATCTAATACGTCCCAGAATGGTGTGGATTACATGTGTGCCTGAATATCTCTAAGTATTTTGCGCCACAAGCTAAGAAAGCATATTCAGTTCATGACAGCTAATTTCCATGCCTGGAAATTTTTGATTATGATTTTTTTTTTCTCTTTCAAGTGGGGAAAAAAACAAGACGTTACCATTACATCCAAACTATTCGTTCAAAAAAAAGCGTCGCTGACTACCACGCAGGAGGCCCGGGTTCGATTCCCGGCAGGGGACTGGGTGTTGTGTGTTGTCCTAATCATAATCATCATTGGTACGTAAGTCGCCCACGCGGCGTCAACTAGAAAGACTTACACTAAGGCGGCCGAACAATCCCACAAGGGATCTCCCGGCCAAGAAAGCCATACACTCTTTTCCACTGTTTGCCAAACCGAAAGAGTGGAATTCCTGCTTTACTTCTACTGAATCGCTTATTTTCGCGCTTGTGCATCGTTATGTTCTGTGATAGGCCTAAATAAGTAACAACGAAATACATGTGATCATAAGACTCTTATAAAACGTGCATTTAATGTCAATAAGTGCAGCGAATAATAAAAGTTTCATGAAAAACTGTGCTATATAAAAATTAGAATAGTCACTCACAACACAAATATTATTACAACAATCTCGCTTTTTAGTAAATCTTAAAAGATCATGCTTCCTCGGCCAATGTTACTATTCAGTAGAAGAATGTTAAGAACGTGTGAAATGCAATAAATGAAACAATAAGTTGCCTATTTTACTCTGAGTGTGGTGCAAACTGTTTTGCTCATAAAACGAATCCAACAAACTCACTCCTCAAAGCTTTTTATTTCTTGGAAATCGTTTGTTGTCAATAATATTTGCTTATTCCCATACGTTAGCAGCTGTCATTCAGTTAACACTTGAAAGAAATCGAGTCTGCATTTACATCACATCTCGTTTGCCCTTGTACAAAAAAAGTATGCAATATTCTACCGCATCCAGATGTAATAAGCTCTTACAACAATTCAAAAAAATCTTATAAGGAGACCACATGGATACCGGATTTCAGAATTTATTTATATTTATGGTACGTGAAGTTTAGAACTTAAATAACAATTAGCCGAAGCCATTCGAGGCAACTATCAAAAATTCTCGGAAAAAAAATCGACTTTGAAGTTTTGGGAAGTTCATAATTAAAACGATCACAGCGTCTGTCGGCGTAGCTTATGTGGTAACGTTCTGGTCTCACAATTCTCCAATTCAGTTATATAAAACATTTTGCAATCTCTAATTCCACGTGTTGTGTCAGTTTTGGTTTATGTGTATGTAGACGAGCTGAAACTCTTGTCGGCACCTAAAACAGTGGTTGAATAGGTCAGCAGCTTGCAAAGCTATTAGTAGTTACTTTTTAAAGACAGTGACGTGACTCTTCACAAACTGAACAATCAGACCACCGACGTCAACTATTGGTGAAGCCAATACCGTAAAAATGTAACTTATAGTTTTTTGATTGAAACTAGCATCATTAACGACCTTCTATAAAATATAGCCATTCCCATGAACCACAGACATTGCCGAGGTGGGGTGGCTTGCGTGCCTCAACGATACAGATAGCCGTACCGTAGGTGCAACCACAGCGGAGGGGTGTTTGTGGAGAAGCCAGACAAACGTGTGGTTCCTGAAGAGGGGCAGCAGCCTTTTCTGTAGTTACAGGTGCAACAGTCTGGATGATTGACTGAGCTGGCCTTGTAACATCAGCTAATGTGGCTTTGCCACACAGTTACTGCGAACGGCTGAAAGCAAGGGGAAACTACAGCCGTTACCTTTCCCGAGGACATGCAGCTCTACTGTATGAACATATGATGATGGCATCCTCTCGGGTAAAATATTCCGGAGGTAAAACAGTCCCCCATTCGGATCTCCGGGCGGGAACTACTCAGGAGGATGTGATCATCAGGAAAGACAATACTGGCATTCTACGGGTCGGAGCGTGGAATGTTAGATCCCTTAATCGAGTAGGAAAATTAGAAAATTTAAAAAGGGAAATGGATAGGTTGAAGTTAGATACAGTGGGGATTAGTGAAGTTCGGTGGCAGGATGAACAGGATTTCTGGTCAGGTGAGTACAGGATTATAAATACAAAATCAATTGGGGGTATCACAGGAGTAGGATTGATAATGAATAAGAAAACAGGAATGCGGGTAAACTACTATGACCAGCACAGTGATCGCATTATCATTGTCAATATAGATACGAAGCCAACAGCGACAACAGTCGTATAGGTTTATATGCCAACTAGCTCTGCCGATGATGAGGAAATCGAAGAAATATATGAGGAGCTAAAGGAAATTATTCAGACAATTAAGGGAGAGGAACAATTAATTGTTATGGGCGACTGGAATTCGGCTGTAGGACAAGGAAGGGAGGGGAAATTAGTAGGTGAATATGGTCTGGGCAAAAGGAATGAAAGAGGAAGCCGCCTGGTAGAATTTTGCACAGAACATAATTTAGTTATAACAAACACCTGGTTCAAGAATCACAAAAGAAGGCTGTATACGTGGAAGAGACCAGGAGACACCGGGAGATACCAGATAGATTTTATAATGGTAAGACATAGATTTCGGAACCAGGTTTTACAGTGTAAGACATACCCAGGGGCAGATATAGACTCTGACCATAACTTGTTGGTTATGAACTGTAGGCTGAAACTGAAGAAACTACAAAAATGTAGGAAAATAAGGAGATGGGACATGGATAAATTGAAGGAACCTGAGGTTCTTAAGAATTTCAGAGGGAGCTTTAGGCAACAATTGACAGAAACAGGGGAAAATAAAACAGTAGAAGAGGAATGGGTAAAATTGAGAGATGAAATAGTGAAGGTGGCAGAGGACAAAATAGGTAGGAAGGCAAGACCTATAAAAATCCTTGGATATCACAGGAGATACTAAATTTAATCGATGAAAGGAAAAAATATAAAAATGCAGTAAATGAAACAGGCAAAATGGAGTACAGACGACTAAGAAATGAAATTGACAGGAAGTGCAAAATGGCTAAGCAGGAGTGGCTAGAAGGCAAATGCAAGGATGTAGAAGAATGTATAAATAAGGGAAAAATAGATACACGCTACAGGAAAATAAAAGAAACATTTGGAGATAAGAAAAACAGCTCTATGAATATCAAGAACACGGATGGAAAACCAGCTCTCAGCAAAGAAGGGAAAGCTGAAGGGTGGAAAGAATATATAGAGAGGCTCTACGAAGGAAGTGAACTTCGAGGCAATACTGTAGGAAGGGGAGATAATGTAGATCAGGATGAAATCGGAGATACTATACTGAGAGATGAATTTGACAAAGCACTGAAAGACCTAAGTCAAAACAAGGCCCCTAGAGTAGATGACATTCCTTCGGAGCTACTGAAGTCTCTGGGAGAACACGCCATGACAAAACTATTTCACCTGGTGTGTAAGATGTATGAGACAGGCGAAGTACCCGCAGACTTTAAGAAAAATGTTATAATCCCCATCCCAAAGAAAGCAGATGCAGACAGGTGAGAAAACTACAGAACCATCAGTTTAATAAGTCATAGTTGCAAAATATTAACACGAATTATTTACAGAAGGATGGAAATGCTGGTAGAAGCCGATCTCGGGGAATATCGGTTTGGGTTCAGGAGAAATGTAGGAACACGGGAGGCAATACTCACTTTACGGCTTATCCTAGAAGGAAAGGCAAACCTACATTTTTAGCTTTGGTAGATTTCGAGAAGGCTTTCCACAATGTTGATTGGAATAAACTCTTTCAAGTTCTTAAGCAAGCAGGAGTAAAATATAAGGAGCGTAAGGTTATTTACAACTTGTACAAGAACCAGACAGCAGTTGTCAGAGTTGAAGGGTATGAAAGGGTTGCAGTGTTTGGGAAGGGCGTAAGACAGGGTTGTAGCCTTTCTCCAATATTATTCATTTTGTACATCGAGCAAGCTATAAAGGAAAGCAAGGACAAATTTGGAAAAAGAATTAAAGTTCAGGGTGAAGAATTAAAAACATTGCGATTTGCCGACGACATAGTAATTCTGTCAGATACAGCAAAGGACCTGGAAGAGCAATTGAACGGAATGGACAGTGTGCTGCAAGGTGCATATAAGATGAACATTAACAAGAGAAAAACTAGGGTAATGGAGTGCAGTGTAAGAAAGGCGATGCTGAAGGAATTAGATTGGGAAACGAAGCAATAAAGGAGGTAGATGAGTTTTGTTACTTGGGCAGGAAAATAACAAATGATGGTCGCAGTACAGAGGATATAAAATGCAGAATGGCAATGGGAAGAAAAGCGTTCTTGAGAAAGAGAAATTTGTTAACATCGAATATTGATTTAAGCCTAAGGAAATACTTTCTGAAGGCATTTGTATGGAGTGTTGCTTTGTAAGGGAGTGAGACATGGACGATAAACAGTGCGGACTGGAAGAGGATTGAGGCTTTTGAAATATGGTGCTACAGAAGAATGCTGAAGATTAGGTGGGTGGATCGCGTAACTAATGAGGAGGTACTGAACAGAATTGTGGAGAAAAGAAATTTCTGGCATATCTTGACTAAAAGTAGGGATAGATTGGTAGGACACATTCTTAGACATCAAGGAATTGTGAATTTAGCGTTGGAGGGAAGTGTGTGGGGTAAAAATCGCAGAGGAAGATCAAGAGGTGGATACAGTAAGCAGATTCAGGCAGATGTAGGTTGCCGTTCTTATGTGGAGATGAAGAGGCTTGCTCAGGATAGGGTATTGTGGAGAGCTGCATCAAACCAGTCTCCGGACTAAAGACCACAACAACAACATAAAATATAGAAAATTACGAATAAACAAAAATATGTGCACTTTTCGGAAAAATTACCGTTATATATTAAAATTATGTAAGTAATGGAACACAGCGCAAAGAAAAAGAAATAATAAAAAAATAATAAAAATAAAAAAATAAAAATAAACATCCGCCACGACAGGATTCGAACCACCGACCCTAGGATACCCTGCCACCGGAGCTACACCAATAGACGCTGCAACTTATTTAATGATGGGTTTGATAGTTGCGTCGAATGGTTTTCGGCTGATTGTTATTTAAGTTCTGAAGTTCACGTACCACAAATATCAAAAAATTCTAAACTCCAATACCCATGTGGTCTCCTTGTTAGTAGTAATCCACGTAGTTTCAAGGCTTCCTAATGGTTCACTCGGACATGGTTCATTCGAACGAGAAATCCCTGGGGAAAAAGTAATAATAATAAAATAAATTAATTAAAATAAAAGGTAATTGCTATGTTACGTTGTTGGTTCTTTTTAATAACTATGATTACGCCTGTCGTATACACAGGATTGCTAAACGTTTCACTTCATGAATGAAATGACTCGTTGCATGACTATAGAGACAAGTAAATATGACGATATAAATAATACGATGCTTTTGCTCTCGATTTTCATGGTGTCAATCAGCGATTTACGTAGGGAATACCACGTCCCCGATCTCGGAAGGGCTTTATACTAATCACACACACACACTATACATATTACTGGCCATTAAAATTGCTTCACCAGGAAGAAATGATGATGATAAACGGGTATTCATTGGACAAACATATTATACCAGAACTGACATGTGATTACATTTTCACGCAATTTCGGTGCATATATCCTGAGAAATCAGTACCCAGAATAACCACCTCTGGTCTTAATAACGGCCTTTATACGCCTGGGCATTGAGTCAAACAGAGCTTGGATGGCGTGTACAGGTACATATGCCCACACAGCTTCAACACGACACCACAGTTCATCAAGGGTAATGACTGGCGTATTGTGACGAGCCAGTTGGTCGGCCATCATTGACCAGACGTTTTCAGTTGATGATAGATATGGAGAATTTGCTGGCCAGGGCAGCAGTCGAACATTTTCCATATCCAGAAAGGCCCGTACAGGACCTGTAATATGCGGTCGTGCTATATCCTACTAAAGTGTAGGGTTTCGCACGGATCGAATGATGAGTGATCCACGGGTCGTAACACATCTGAAATGTAACGACCACTGTTCAAAGTGTCGTCGATGCGAACAAGAGGTGACCGAGATGCCAATGGCACTCCATACCATCACGCTGGGTGATACGCCAGTATGGCGATCAATACACGCTTCCAATGTGCGTTCACCGCGATGCCGCCAAACACAGATGCAACCATTATGATGCTGTAAACAGAACCTAGATTCATCCGAAAAAATGACGTTTTGCCATTCGTGAATCCAGGTTTGTCGTTGCGTACACCATCGCAGGAGCTCCTGTCTGTGATGCAGCGTCAAGGGTAATCGCAGCCATGGTCTCCGAGCTGATAGTCCTTGCTGCTGCAGATGTCGTCGAACTGTTCGTGCAGATGGTCTTGCCTTGCAACCGTCCCCATCTGTTGACTCAGGAATCGAGATGCGGCTGCACTATCCGTTACAGCCACGTGGGTAAGATGCCTGTAATCTTGACTGCTAGTGATACGAGGCCGTTTGGATCCAGCACGGCGTTCCGTATTGCCCTCCTGAACCCACCGATTCCATATTCTGCTAAAAGTCATTGGATCGCGACGAACACGAGCAGCAATGTCACGATACGATAAACCGCAATCGCGATAGACTACAATCCGACCTCTTCCTTACGGAACGATGACCACGCCGTATGGTCCGATAGATTTACAAACATTTGAACATTTTTGAACAACAACGTTTCACCAGGCAACGCCGGTGAACTGCTGCTTGTTTATAAGAAATCGGTTGGAAACTTCCTTACGTCAGCACGTTGTAGGTGTCGCCACCGGTGCCAGCCTTATATGAATGCTCTGAAAAGCTAATCATTTGCAAATCACAGCTTCTTCTTCTTGTCGATTAAATTTAGTGTCTGTAGCACATCATCTTCGTGGTGTAGCAATTTTAATGGCCTGGAGTAATATATATATATATGTCAGCAGTTCCCATCTTTCTCCTTCAGCAGCGATTAGTGTACGTTGCTAACATGACTACAGACATGCCACTGATACAATATCTGAAATGAAATTCCGTTTTGTTTCCTTGTGTCGTTTACAGCGCAGAGAAACGAAATGAAAAGTGTATCGACAGTGTTCCGACAAAAGATGATTGCAAATTTGGTGAGCTTATTAGCGTACATTTTTTCATAATATCTGCATTCCTTGCCGGAAAAAAACTCATAGCGCTCCGCTCTTTGAATCGATGCTTACAGTGCTGTTTTCCAGGAACGACTGTTTTAACATACTTGATAATGCTGTGAGCACGATACGGGAAAGGAATTTCGCCTCTAAACTGGAGAGATAATGAAATTTCTTAAATATCTTATTTCCTGGTTATGTGACGAACAAGCATCTTCAGTTCTAAATTTAGAATTCATTAAATACGGGAAACGTTTGACGTAGAAAGTAGTACGAAATTAGGTGCTCAAAATTAGCTGTAGGTGAGACATACATGAACAGTATTTGATGTAAAATTCTGTTCGTCAGTCCTACACAAAAATTAATATTAAAGTCATAAGTCCCTGACCCACCGAAACCGTGAACGGCAGAGAGAAAAAATTACATAATAAATTCCTTTCTCCCAAGTATTTCATCCTTGCATCGTTTATTCTTTTCAATTTCGCACTAACGTAAAATGATAGATAAGTTCTTACTGATATCAGTTTCATCTGTAAGATAATGTGGTATTCCACAGAAGGTTTAACAATACTCTAGGACAAATCGACGTTTAAGCGCCATTTCGTACTGCCATCCACAACAGAAGCAAGTTGTGTTCAAGACATTGTTATCACGCTCTTTCTGCATCAGCGATATCAACAGCTGCATTTCTTAAGAGACACAGAGCGCCAAAAGCTCTGAAGAGCCTCCCAGAGTTAAGGCTTTCTACGGTGATACTGCTATCCTCTCTGAAACTGAAGAGTAATTACACGCCTTGTTGCCTGTAATGAAAACGCTGACGAGTAGAAAGATATGGAGTGAGAGTAAAGTCAAAGGAGAGGAAATGAGCACAACGAGAAACATAATATCGAAATTGGTGTCCAGGAAGCCGACGAAGTTACTGAATTCCTTGACGGCGAAATAGCACAGGGAATACAAAGAAAAGAGTACACAAAATAACGACATACCGGTAAAAGAGAGCATTCCAGAAAAAAAGTATATGCCAGTGTAAAACATAGGTAATCTGGTCATTCATTAAAGGCTGAATAAGGTTATTTGTTATATTTTCTTCTTTTTCATTACTCCATCGAGATCGTTTGTCATCGTTTACCACAAACGTGATGGATAATTTTCGCTTGTCTCTATCATTTGCTACAAACAAAATATTTTTGGCAACTAACTAAAACCCAACTTAGTGCCGCTTAAAAAACTAAAGAAGGCAACTGAATAAGGTATTCTCCATCTTAAATTCGCAGGAATCATGAAAATTATATCTCTTGTTCCTGGAGTCAACTGTAATGTACAAGCCAACCACTCCAAAACGGTTTTTGACGCAAATCAAAAAAATCAAATGTTCAAATGTTTGTATAGTCTATGGGACTTAACTACGGGGTCATCAGTCCCTAAACGTACAAACTACTTATGAACTACTTACGAACTAGGACGGCACAAATATCCATGCCCGAGGGGGGATTCGAACCCCCGACCGTAGTGGCCGTGCAGACCGTGACTGGAGCGCCTCAGTCTCCTCGGCCACCGCGGCCGGCGGTTTTTGACGCCATCGGTGCTTGAAGATCAGGAAACATCCAATGTAATAGTTATCCTTCACTGTGTAACGTAAGTAAACTGGTATGCCCTGAAACTCACTGATCCAAAGAGTAAATCTCTTCCTGACCCCCTATTGCAGAGACCTTTAATGTACTAGTTTTCTTAAGGTAAGTCATGAAAAATCTATCACAAATTTCATTTGTAAAATGTAGAAACACATTCACCATCATTAAAGCTGTTTTAGGAACATTTATCTGGCTGGTAGCGATTATCAGATGGCTCAACAATGGTCAGTCGTAGTAAGCAGTTTCGGTGATCACCCACACCCACAACAATGAGCAAGGGTATAAAGCCACGTTTGGGTATGACAAAGAGTTTATAGGCGAACAGAATGTAATGAAAAAAAAATTAAAAAATAAGAGAAAAATAGGAATACATGAGCTGTATAGAAGAGTAAAAAACATGGTGGAAAAACTGCGGTTGAGGAGAATTAGGAGAACTACGACCAAGATGTACATTTCAATAAAGTACGAAACGAAGGAATCCATTTATTGAGGAATATCCTGTGAAGCGTTGGAGATTTCAAATTCGAGTGATTTATCCGAAATTTTTGCTCTTTTTATTTTGAGAAGAAGCGCTATATGTAGTTCACAGGAGATCTGAAAATGATAGGTCTGACTGCCATCGTTGTTCATCAGCAATAGATGTACTGGATCTGTAACTTAAGTACAACTCAAGGAGACCTCAAAAAGTGGAGATTAAAACCGAATCTAAGGAAAACCAATGTTAGGTGCTTCCGTCTATACCGTACTCGGTGATTCAAAATTACACCTAGAAACTTCGAAGTGCAGTAGATCAAGTTTTACGTAGAAAAGTCATATAGTGACGCTAGAAACACATATTCAACTTTATCGCTATGCAAATAATCTCATCGACTGCAAGCTCTTTGCTTTTCTTTTAGTCGTGAGCTTAGAGATATGAGTAGTTCTTCATCTTCCATAATGTCAAACACGTCTGCTAGTTAATGCTCATAGATTTAAGGTAGTAACAGTAAAAGTGAGCTTTTGAGATCGTCGTTTGACAGCTCAAAATTTAAATGAAAACAATGGCTTAATCGTTCATCTGGGAAGAAAACTGAGTTTCCATATTTCGCACTATTTCAGAGCTATTTGCAAAAATAACGGCGATTTGACACTGCGAGTATGTGTAAGTGTAACGTTTTTAGGTCCCGCTGTTCAAGCAATCGGCCGTAATTGTTGGCATCCAGCGAATAGAACCTCCCTTTTGAAAATTTTTAGGACAAAAATAGGTAGCTAACTGTTAATATAGACCGTTTGTGATGGCCTTTTGAGAGCACGAAATTTAATTGCAAATAACGCTTTAACAGTGCATCTGAGACGACAATTAAATAAACGAATTTGTAGAGGAGCAATTACTTTAAAACTTCAATCTCTTATGTTTTCCCACATCCCGCACCGTTACAATTAAATTTGCAAAAATAAAGGCGATTTAACACTGTCATCTCAATTGACGTAAACCAGTGCAAGCAAAGATAATACACTTAAAAAAGAGCACAAACTACAACGACATAATAGGTGAGAAAATTTTAACGGAAAAAATTAAAAAATTATTAAAATATTATTTTAAAGGGTTAAAAGTTCGAAACAAGAGTATATTTCTCAAGGTTAAACTCAGATATGTCAATTGATTTTGCTTTGTGCTACGATACAGTCAGAGGCAACATGAAGCCTTGAGTGTACAAAGAATTTTGAATGACATTTTTATCACGTTTAGTTTGGCAGCTAAAACCATTCAAAGTTTTGGAGGCGGAGGCTACGATAGCGTAGTTGACTGGGTGGTGGTCATGAGGCAGTGGTTCGTGCCCCAGGGGCTAGTCACTAGGCCAGTCAGCTACGCTGTCGCAGTCTCCGCCCCCGAAACTTTGAACGGTTTTAGCCTCTAAACAAATGTCATTCAAAATGCTTTGCACACAGCTGGTGTCAATATTTCCAGTGCATGATGGAAGGAACCATAGTTTCATTTAAGAAACTGTATGTTTGCATAAGAGATGCAAGTAATATTACAGTATGTATGTTGGCTAAAAATACGAGCCCCTGACTGCCAATCCATTCTCTGAAAATCGCACATCAATCGCACTTTCCGTTTCCGCAATATTTGCGGTGTATCGTTCATAGACGTTTAAGACCAGAAATAATTTGCAACCTGATTTGTTCAAAAGGAATTCATCATGATTAAATCGGCGTGCTCGGCGCAGAATTTCACAAGTGTTACTTTAATTTTCTAGAGAATTTCGGACATTTTATTATACGAGGGTAAGTCAATTATTACCTGCAAAGTAGTTATAAAATTTTATTGTAATAAAATACGAAACTTACAAGAACATAATTTTTCGACATAGTCTCCTTGCTTTTCAATGCACTTCGTCCATCGCACTACAAGCTTCCTTATGCCCTCAGAAAAGAAGGTTTTCGGTTGATCTGCGAGCCAGGAATGCACCGCTTCCTTCACTGCTTCGTCCAAGTCAAATCGACGGCCCCTTAATGCCTGTTTGAGTGGACCAAACATGTGATAGTCAGAAGGGGCAAGATCGGAAGTATACGGAGAATGATCCAGTACTTCGAATTTGAGTTTCTGGAGCGTTTCAGCAGTGTGGACAGCAATATGCGGACAGGCATTGTCGTGCAACAACACAACACCTTCTGACAGCACTCGACGGTGTTTGCTTCGAATTGCGGGCATTAGCCTGTCAGTAAGCATCTCACTGTAACGTACACTGTTTATTGTTGTGTCCTTTTCACCATAATGTTCCAGTACAGGATCTCGTGCATCCCGGAAAACCATAAGCATCAGTTTTCCTGCGGACGGTTGGGTCTTGAACTTTTTCTTGCACGGCGACTTTGGATGTTTCCATTCCATACTCTGCCGTTTACTCTCCAACTTGTAATGATGGTTCCATGTTTCGTCACCAGTAATGATTCTGTGTAAGATGTTGTCCCCTTCGTTACCGTAGCGATCCAAATGATTTTTGCAGATGTCGAGGCGCGTTTGCTTATGCAACTGTGTGAGTTGTTTTGGGACCCATCTTGCACAAACTTTATGAAACCCAAGTCTGTTGTGAATAATTTCGTAGGCATAACCATGACTAATTTGAAGACGATGAGCCACTTCATCAATAGTTGATCGTCTGTCTAAGACAATCATTTCACGTGATCGCTCAATGGTTTCTTCATTTGTGGCGGTAAACGGCCGTCCGGCTCCATCATCGTGCTAACACTCGTGCGACCATTTCGGAATTTTTCAATCCACTCGTACACTCTTCGGTGTGGCAAAACACTGCTCCCGTACTGTACTGAAAGTCTTCTATCAATTTCGGCCCCTGATACACCTTTCGCCCACAAAAAACGCATCACTGGACGTTGCTCTTCTTTGGTGCAAATAGACAGCGAAGCAGCCATGATTAACAGCACGGCAGCGACAACGAAACTAATGTAGCAGCTTGAAAATTGCGAAGATATAACAACAAATAAACAAGGCATGCGCCACCAACGTAAAACGACAGTACTACCAACATTAACAAAAATATAACTAAATTGCGGATAATAATTGACTTACCCTCGTATTTCAATCTGTAGGCGCTTTTAACAGCGTTGGAGACTACGTAATACACCTTCTTATAAACGTCCATTTCGCCTTGCTTTCATTTAATTATATGATTTATATTCTTATCAATTTTTGCCCGAAATATTTGGAAAAAAATCACAAATTACAGAAAAACCTAGAGCGGGTCCTAAAACACATCAGTGCGACTTTTTTCTCGTTTTGGTCCATAGTAGGCTACTTCCACCAAAAATATCGAAAGCAGAGAGATTGCAGTAAAAGTGATGTGCATCATAGGATCGAAGTTACGTAGCCATAGCATCGTTCGATGATATTTCAGGGCATGGGTTCCTATGTAAATATCGAAGTCTCCTCAATATCTACTCTAAATTTTCCGATGTAATTTCGGAATACCTTGGAGAATAGCCAACGCAAAGTTAAATTTGATCTACAATAGTCAAGAGGCCCACCAACAAGGTTCTGAAAATATTGATGTGTAATATTTGACAAAAAACTCCGCAGAAGATCTGATATTACGCTATGTCGCTATAGCATCAAACGGAAATGAGTGGTACCACACAGGGTACAAGAGCTACAGCACTGCCAAATTCATTCCTTACTTATAAATCACACTGCCATAAACTATGCTTAATGGTGCACACGAGACAAAAAACACTATCCAGCCAAATGCACAATGAAGACAGTAACGAGTACCACCAAGAACATTCCTCTACACAGGCTACCGTCCCCACGTCACATTATCGTATTTTCGAACACTGAATTTCCTTCTCAATGATAGAACAATCCTAATTACCCCACTTTCAATCTGTTGCGTCTGCAACTGCAATGATCCGATAAAAATGTAGTCAGTTAGCTATCATATTGCAGAATCAGTGCAAGTAATGGATTTGAACATGAGTAGGATGTGGTGAAAAGTAGGGATTAGCGTTGCTCATTCGGTATATCACACCCTTATAAGCTCTAGTATAAGACCAGCCAGAATGCAATTAGCGTGAAGTGCTTAGAATACAATTACTAGGAGTTGTACAGGCTATGGAAACTGCAGAAACCCTCCGCCGATAGGGAAAGCATACAGTGGCAATCATCGGATCATCAAACAATATAACAGGCTGTAGCAGACGTACTTACGCTGAAATTAAATATATATATAAAATAAATAAATAAAATAAAATAAAATTTGAAGCAATGGATGCAGTTTTTGAATGAACTAAATTGTACATTCAGTGTTTAATTTCAGTTTATTGAGTAAAATTATGTTAAGATTACCTGACATGGGTTTGGGGGCGATGAGATCGTTTTATAATTTACAAAATGAAATGCCAAAATCGCACATTAATAATTTATTCACTGACGACCGGTTTCGCTGAACTGTGTCACCATCATCTGGTCAGATACATATTACAAGCTGGTCATCTTCTTAAAAATTTGGTATAAAATAACAGGTGCAACATTGCACTTAGTCACTACATGAAAAATGCACAAATTTATACCAAATTTTTAACAAGATGACCAGCTAGTAATATGTATCTGACCAGATGCTGGTGACACAGTTCATCGAAACCGGTCGTCAGTGAATAAATTATTAATGTGCGATCTTGGCATTTCATTTTGAAAATTATTTTATTCACGTATCTTGGTAACATTTTATATTTGCATACGCCAAATGCATGAATAAATCTTCATTGAATAACATAACATCTTGAAAATACACCGTGAGTGTGGTGTGGCGAAGACTGTAAATTTTGGCTTAGAAATTTCAGTAGCACTGTGTAGTCGGAATGTTTTCCTATTTACTTCAAAAGAGTTGCAAAGATATTTTAGATTGGATATAGGACTTAAAGACTCCTGAGACTTTATTTTCTGGCTCCTACTAATGTCTCTACTAGTTTCAAAACAAGAACGACATAAAATTTCATCTCAGATGCTCCAGTCATAAAATTAACAACACAGCTACTATACTATAAACAGCAGTACACTTACCGTTTACAAACATCAATGAGACCTTGAAATGGCGCGCTAGTTCCAAAAGGATTAGGAAGTGTGTGGTTACTGAACGTATTAATACGACTAACATATAACCTAGAACTGTAAATGTTTGTTTGAGTTATTTACAAATGTTCCCAGGACGGTTTTATCGGTTGTAGAATCACTCACTACAATTAATAAGGTTGATTACAAGTTACAATTTATTTAATCGTGTGTGAGATATATCTGTAATTAATTGGCTAAATATACAAGGTTACAAATAAAAACTAAGTAGTAATTATACATTCATGATTTTCACACATCACAAGTCATTATTGTCCATAGCAGACTCATATCTCTCACCAGTGTTAGGCACACTTCACTGCAACGTCGTTGGCCAACCACAGGTCTTGGAAAGTGCATGGCGCCGGCAAGGATGGGCAGCTCAGCAGGTGTATCATTGTTTGTTTCTCTCCACATTGGCAGAGCTCGCCTTCTGCGTATCCCCACTTGGAACAGGTTATCCTTTGATCTTCCCATTCGACACCTAAGTCTATTTAGGCCCTTCCAGACTCTCCATTCCAGTTGTGATCCAGCTGGAAGTTTTTCATTAATGCTCCAACATTGCAAGCTGAATTTTTTCAATTTCTTTTTCCACATGGATTCCCTGCTTGTAGAATTGACTTTCATTTAGTGTATGTTCAAATTTAATAAAAACTTTCCCCCAGTTTAGTCTTGCCACCACTGGTTGATATCCGAACAGGAGATGTCTTCTGTCCTCGCACTGTTTGCTTCTTTCAGCCATCGCCAACGTTCGTCGTCTGATCTGTTGGGGAGCTATCCCACAACACATATAAAGGAGATCACGGTATGCCGTAATAAATAGACGTAATCGTTGAGTGCTGCATCTAGCTTATGGGTGTGCGTCGATCTTCTCCATTCGGGGCATGCATATTCAGCTGTAGCAAAACACAACGGCAGGGATGATGAACGTAGGATTTCACGATTTGTTCCCCAGTGTGAGTTGGTAAGTTTGCGGATTATTATACTGTTCCGTGCGTTGATTTTTCGCTCTAGTTTTTTTTTCTACATGTTTCTTGTAGGCTAGTATTCTATCTATCGTGAATCCGAGATAAACTAGGTTTGGTCAATGTTTAACTGAGTTCCATTCCAATTGTAATTTCCTTTTTGCTTCCACATTGTTCAGGTAGCCGAGCGTACTGCGGCGCGCCAGTCACGGTCTGCGCGGCCACTACGGTCGGAGGTTCGAATCCCCCCTCGGGCATGGATACTTGTGCCGTCCTTAGTATTAGCTAGTTCGTAAGTAGTTTGTAAGTTTAGGGTCTGATGACACCATAGTTAAGACCCATAAGCTCTATAAACATTTGATCATTTCATTTTCGTGAAATGAACAAGACTGTGACTTTGCTGAATTTGGTCGAAGCTGTTTCCCGTTGTAATATTCAGTAAGAAATTCTGAGGCATTCTATGAAGCATTCTTGATTAATCTGGACTGACAGGCAATGGATACATAATCAGCATAGATGAAATTTCTCTGATTGTAATGTACAGTCGAGCGTCCCCTGGGCAACGGTAAATACCGGCAAATCTTTCCATATACTGAGCTACGTCTAAACCGACACTGTATTCAGTTACAATGAAGAGTCAGTAAAGGATTTACTCTGTATAGGAGGGAATTCATTTATTTACATCATTCATAGCAGGACGTTTAAGCGCTTGTTGTCCCAAGAGCCTTTCTGGATTGATTGGATTAAACATTAGCAGTTATTTTCATTTTTTATTCGAATCCAAATACAAGAGATTCAGATTTCAAGATTTAAGTGAATTTAATACATAGAATCCCGTATGCAATCTCCATCTCCCTAACTAAAGTGGCGCGTTTGTTAGTTGAAAATAATACTTTTGTTTGTGGAGTTCCAATTATTAAATTAGTTACAGGCGAGAGGAAAAAAATCAACAGCGGTATGACGCGCGAAATAAGAACAAAAATCGCTATTCAGTCTGTGATGAATATAAATTCGGAAGGATATGTATAGTCAATGTAACAACTACTAAGGCTCTCTCTCTCTCTCTCTCTCTCTCTCTCTCTCTCTCTCTCTCTCACACACACACACACACACACACACACACACACACACACAGTCTGTGTGCCTCACTTCTCTTTTGTCTTCCTCTTTCTTTCGCGTGTTTCTCCTTATTATGTGTGTAGCGGGCATTCCGTCGTTTTCACGTCCCAGCAGCTACAATGTCTGCAGCGTTAAGGAACTTCTTGTCTTAGCTGGGAGTCTGAAAGTCATCTTCCAGAGGTGCGGGCTCTTACGTGCTGCGTTCAAACCCATGGGAAATCACCGACCCAGAGCATTCTATATTCCCGTTTCGTAAAGTAAACAACAGACACAAGGAAAGTTTGTTACCGTAATGAAACCACTTGCAGGAACGTTGTTGGATGTAGCTTACGGAAAATGTACAGTGGAAGATATGTAAAGAGGGCAAAGATAACTTTTAACAGCTGAAACGAAAATAATCATTGCTAAATATTGCCGCGGTGGAGTAGCCGAGCGGTCTAAAGCGTCTCGCTGCGGAGCGCGCGGTTGCTCGCCGTGGAGGTTCGAGTCCTCCCTGGGGCATGCGTGTGTGTCTTTGTCCTTAGCTTAGTTTACCTAGGTTTAAGTAGTTTGTAAGCTACGGACTGATGACCACGCAGTTTAGTCCGATATATTTACAAACATTTGAACATTTTTGCTAAATATTCTTCCGGTGAGTGGCGTGATTAGTGAATACTACCTGCTTTTTCAGGGCTGTTCAAGTAGAGAAGACAAGCTTTGGCTTTGCTATGAGAATGTAGGGGACCAGAATTACGTTACTTGTGTGTCTGTGGCTATTCGTTGGAATTTTGATAACGAAGCTTGTTACACATTCTGTGTTGAAAACGTGGTATAGTGTAAAATATGATGAAGATCGTCTAAGTGATAATAATGAATCGAGATTACAGCTCCAAGTACAATAAATCCCGTGGCGCCGAAAGAAATACAAGCAACTATACAGGTGTGTATTAGTTGCTTATCGGATGAAGGGATGAATGTTCAATTATTTGTATAGCTTATGGGACTTAACTACAGGGTCATCAGTCCCTAAACTTACAAACTAGCTAAGGACGGCACAAATATCCATGCCCGAGGGGCGATTCGAACCTGCGACCGTAGTGGCCGTGCAGTCCGTGACTGGAGCGCCTCAGTCTCCTCGGCCACCGCGACCGGCGGTGAAGGGATTGTATTGTAGAGAAGGATTTTGATTCATTTTAAAGAAATATTATTAATGATACAATGCGTACATAAAGTGATTGTACTCGTTCTGTTACGATTTCTCGTTGCACATCATTGTGATTTCGCTCTCCACTGCATCCCACAAATATACCAGTTTCAGCATATTATATAGCAGGAACTATACCTCTTACCTACAGTATTTGATTTCTCACCTATAATGAAATAACGAGTGATCTGTAAGTTACTTCATAGTTGTTTAAAGTTATTTTTATCTTCTTGTGTGAAGTACCGATATGAAATTGAGAAAGAATTATCGAAAGAGCGTTGTAGTTAAGGAACTGCAAACGCAGGGAGAAATACAAATCACTGTAAATACGAACAAGCAGACAATATGAGCGTATGAAATATTTTGCAAGGAAATGACGATAAAATTACTTGGATATGAATAAAACGGAGTAGATTGCTAAAGTTGTGTTTATTTATAATTTCGTTTCAGCATCTGCCATCATGATATGTACATTTTATTATACACACTGAACTTTTATCAAGTTCAGAGGTTTAATTAGAACTGATGATGGCATTAGCCGAAACGACGTTATATATAAAGATAATTTTCACTATTAACAAAGCTGTATTCATATTTACAGAGATGATCGTAGACTCATACAGCAAATTTGTTTCCTGTATACATGAAAAATTACTGGTAATAATTGCATTCTGGTTTAATGAGTAAATGTATCATTAATTTTGGGGCCACCCATTTGCATAGTTTAGTGGCTTTCTGGAACATTATTTTCTTATTTGTCCTTTTAGTATACACTGTCACCAGTCATTTTTGAATTATTTATAATTAAATTTTGGTTCATATCTCTCCTGGTGTAATTTCATGTTCCTAGTGCCTCTCTGTTACACGAATGCAGTCGGATTAACATTCAGGGGCATTGGGTGCTAGTTATTAAGCTCCTTTTCGTGAAATTACGACAACAACAATTGAGAGTATGAGCGATAGACGGTGCCACTAGCTCATAGTTGGCGATTCCGCTGCTTGTCTGCCTGGACTGCTGATGCGGTGCTCGGGAGGTTCGGTAAGTTGCATTTCCGTTCTTAACAGTGCCGATTGTATATCCTTCCGATGTTCCACTTCTTAATTATGAGACATTGTTTTACATGCAGATCCTGCCCTGTGAGTGGCTATGTCGAGGCCAAGCCGCGGTGTAGTAGCCGAGCGGTCTAAAGCACCTCGCTACGGAGCGCGCGGTTACTCGCCGTGGAGGTTCGAGTCCTCCCTGGGGCATGGGTGTGTGTGTTTGTCCGTAGGTTAGTTTACCTAGGTTTAAGTAGTTTGTAAACTACGGACTGATGATCACGCAGTTTGGTCCGATAGATTTACAGACATTTGAATATTTTGTCGAGCCCAAGTTGACAAAAGTGCCTCCCGACTTGTTGCTTGTAGGGCCTAACAGGGACTTACTACTTTAATTTATTCCCACATGTACCAGTTTAACGGACTCACTAAGTACTTATACTCCCTTTGTACTGAATAATTTGAATAAAGATGTAGGGTAGGCATGTTATTACATGACAACGTCACTATTTTATTTGATTGTAATTTTCAGATGGACCTGAAATATAGGTCTCGAAACTCGTGTAGTGCATAGAAATTAAAAAAAAAAAGTTTAAAATTAACAACTGTTGCGAATTCAATTATTAAAGATGAAGATGGACGGTTATGAATGTCCAGAAGGAAGAAAATTGTGACCAAAAATTATGTAAATTTACACGCACTAAGAGTGCTGCATCACTAAGATTCTAGGGGTTCATGTACCTTTACATAATAATAGAATATTGGCATTAAAAAATCAGTTCTCTTTAGTGAACACAGATTGACAAGCTGTACGACAATAATCTAGACATTCTGAGTTTGTGTACCAAAGTGCAGCGCACAACAATATATTTAATACCCGGTGACCAATCCTCTTGCACTGACGCGTGCCTGCATTCGACGTGGCATACTGTCCACTAGATCACCAAGGGAGTCTTGTTTCAGATTGTCCCTCTCCTCAACAGCTATTCGGCGTAAATCTCTCAGTTTTATAAGTGGGTCGTCTTGTCCTTTTCAATGTATCCCAGGCACGTTCGATATTAACGTGTGGAGAAAATGCTTGCCGTCATAATCTTGCGATGACGTTGTCATCACAATACGTGCACGATGAGCGCGAGAACTGTCATTCATTAAGACGAATCCGTCACGCACATACTGCCGATATGGCAAATGCATGACGGAGAATGTTATATCTTTACCGTATAGCCCATTTATTGCCTTCTGCGACCACCAGTTGCGTACGACGCCCCCACGTAACACCATCCCAAAACAATAGGGATTCCCCACCTCGTTGAACTCGCTGGACGGTGTGTCTAAGTCGTTCAGGCTAACCAGGCTGGTTCCACAAACGACTTCGACGATATTTAGGTTGAGGGCAGCTGCAAGTCTCATATGTGAATAGCACTTGATGTCAATTCTGACGAGTCCATTGTCCTTGCTGTTGGGCCCATCTGAACTGCTCTGGATGGAGTCAAAGCTGGACTTCACTTTGGTCGTGCACTTTTAAGGGTTCTAGCAATATGATTTTTGAAAATATTATTGGAAAATACAGCGGTCTTTGGTAATACATTTCAGAAGAATAATAAGTCAGAATCGTACAATTCATGATTTTAGTATTTAGGGTAATCGGTTTCGATCATTACAATCTTCAGACCCTGTTCTGCAAACCAACTTCAGAGATAGGGTTTGAAGATTATCTCTAATAATCGAACTGGTTACCCTAATACATATGAATTGTGCGACCTAGACTAATAATTTACATTAAATTCTAAAAATACTGAAATTCATACTTTTTTTTTGGGCGGGTGGGTGAAATGGTAATAATGGACTAAGATGAAAAAAAAAGGTATTTATGACCCTACTGTTTAGTTCCCTTAAAAATCCTAAACAAAAATCAGATGGTATTAGATGTATGTGAAGATGAAAGATATGAAGTAATGTTCAAATGTTTGTAAATCTATTTGACTTAATTGCTATGGTCATCAGTCGGTAGACTTACAAACTTCTTGAAGTAATATTTGTATAGTAATGACAGTCTTGATCGCAGAGGTAAAAAAAGAGAAGAACGCTGTTCTACTCCTTGGACAATGTTATCTAAATTAATACTTAAACTAAGGACAACACACACACAATCATGGCCCAAGGAGGACTCTAACCTCCGACGGCGAGAAACCTCTCGGTCAGCAGCGAAGCGCCTTAGAACGCTCGGGCACTTCACCGCGGCTGTCGTAGGCTCGGAGCGGCGGCAAAACCAAATGAGATCTCCTCCCCACGTCCACTTGGAAATACATGTATTACTATGAAAAAAACTTTTGAGATTTGGAGGCCCCAGGTCACCAGTTACATATGTCAATCCATATTTATTGTGGGACTTATATCTTGAAGTGGATTTTGTGAAAAGTAATTCATAAATTGATACATTAATTTCAGCTATTGGTATCATATCTGAACAGTGATCTCTATATAACCTGGTTGTATATATTTCTCGTGCCTGAGCCTACAACTGTAGCGAGCCTGCACGTTCATATGTTTTGCACACAATTCTGGATTGATCGATATGTTGTAATTAGTCAAACGAATTTCCTTCAGTAAGTACGTTGCAAATAATTGCTAGATTACCTTTGGTTCTGATGTTTACGTCAATATGCTTAGTAACAGACTCGAGTGAGTACGGATTCGAAACATCTTTCCTTATCGTTTTCTTGTAATAATTCATAGCATACATCGGCTTCCTATGTCACTCCCTACCCACATTCCCTTAGTCTGTACAAGTCGGCGGAGCAGCACACCACGCCCGCCCACCGCCCGTGAGCGCAATTGTAAACATGGGCTTATCTTGTGTCATCAGAGACCACCACTTCTATTAAGATAATCTTAAAAATCGGTTTTATTTTTCTCACATCTTTACCGAGTATGTTCCAATTGTAATTCGTTGTTACCCGAATATTTGTAGGGCCACAAGGAAAACCCAAAAAACATTCCAAGAAAATAGAAACACTGCAATAACAACTTACGGTGTCACACAACGGAGAGCGCATTGTAAGCTTCGTTTACCATTTATACTGTCTTTTTAACACAAAATAAACCCAGGTACCATTATAACCGTTTGTAATTCCGCCTTGTTATTTTGTGTAAATTCTGTCACGCAGATAATCTGAAGATGTCCTGCTAAAGGGCGAAAAGCGTCATTAACTAATAATAAAATTTGCAATCAAGATGGTTTGAAGGAATATTTATTCTAACTGATTGCTGTTGTACACCATGGATTGGAAATCATTTTACATTACTTAACTTGTAGAGCAGCAGACTAGTAGAACGTTGATACATAGTTTAGATAGAGGCCTGCCTACTGATGATTCCTAGTGCCTATCCGGTAGCCAAGTCTTAACTGGTGCCTATCTGATTCCCAAGTGGCCGATGCAGCAGTCGTCGCCACGAGCGGAGTTGCAGCAGAGGGCGCTCGTGGCTGACGTCGTAAGAACGCCGCGCCGTGCATGCATGGGACTGCACTGGGAGGAGGGCCTGGGGCGGGCGTCGTAGCAGAGGCTGGGATCGAGACGCCGTCCGTGCCCCGGTATCCACCTTGCGATCCCCTGGGAAACCCACCAAAACGAGGAGAAGTGCGAACACCTCCGCCCAGAGGGAGCAGATCATCTTCTGAGGTGCGTGGCCCAGGCAAAGGGGGCATGCAAGGTCCCGGAGTCCTTCTCGGTGATGCAGTCAGCTGCGGCGACGACAGCGGCGGGGACGTCGGCGTCGGAGGTGGGTCGACATCCATGGGGACGATCTCGTAGTGCCCCCTGGTGGTGAACTGGGTCTGGAATCAAGAAACCAGGGACAGGATCGCGCGGCCTGTGCAGGCGCAATTGGTTTGCGCGGCGCCGCAGCTCCGGCCCTGTGGAAGAACGTACAACATGCGCTGAATTGTGCCCGGCATCCATCGTTTCTTCATTCTAGCAAACACCCTGTACAGCAACAGTGTAGAATGCTGAAAACTCGAATCGCCATACGAACCGACTCGGTGCGTGGGAGGCTGCAGCAGGTGAAGGAGAGTGCGGTGACGGTGGCCGTGTAGCAGCTCGGCGGGAGACGGGCCGTCACGTGGCATGCACCGATACGTAGATAGGAAAATTTGAAGAGCTTGCTGCCGGGAGTGCTGACCTTTCATCTTTTCCATGTGAGAATTGAATGTTCGAACGAAACGTTCTGCTTCACCATTGAACTGAGGGTGAAAAGGTGCGGTGGTGATGTGCTGAATGCCATTCACACGACAAAACTGTTGAAATTCCGCACTAACAAACTGAGGTCCATTGTCACTGACGATAGTTCCAGGCAAACCTTCGATGCAAAACACTGATGTTAAGGCACTGATTGCACTAGACGCTGTCGTTGAGTTCATGGCAATCACGAAAGGAAACTTGCTGAAAGCGTCTACAACAATTAACCAGCGCGTATTCCAGAAAGGTCCGGCAAAGTCAATGTGTAAACGTTGCCATGGTCCCTTGGGGCGTGGCCAATCTGAGAAACGTAGCGGAGGAGCCGCCAGGTGCTCCGCACAAACAGTACACTGTGACGTCATGCTCTCTATCTGAGCGTCCATATCAACCCAAGTACACTGACGTCTGGCCAATTGCTTTCTCCGAACAATACCCCAATGTCCTTGATGCAGGAGGCGTAAGACTTCTCGTTGCAGGGAACGAGGAACAATCACTCTTGTTTGGTCGTTGTCGGTATGCAACAACAGAACACCCTGACTTAAAGACAATGCATGACGTTGTGCAAAATAACGTCGAACAAGAGGCCGATCAATGTCTTTGCCTCCGGCAGGCCACCCTGAGTGAACAAAACGTGCTAACACACTTAGGTCTGCATCCGCAGCTGTTTCCTGTGCAACTACAACAGCGAAAGCATCTCTGGAGTCTATCTGACAACATGCCATTTCTGAAGATTCAAACGACACATCCTGGCCAACCGGAAGTCGGGAAAGTGTGTCCGCGTTGGCATGTTTAGTGGTAGGTCGGTACATACTGATAATTAGACAATATCAAGAACCATCTCTGAAGCTTTTGTGCCGTTCGTAGCGGAATTGGCTTTGTGGGTGAGAATAACGACGTGAGAGGCTTGTGATCTGTCAACAAATAGAATTTTCTGTCATAGAGATAATGATGAAACTTTGTGACGCCGTAAATGATTGCTAAGGCCTCCTTTCCTGTGTGACTGTAATTATGTTGCGTTGGCGTCAGTAGCTTGGATGCAAAGGCAATAAGAACGATCGTGAGATCCAATACGATGTGACATTACTGTACCCAGACCGTATGACGAGGCATCCACTGCTAGCACTACAGGTTTCTGTCGGTCAAAGGGAAATGGGAACACAATGCAACAAAAAAGTCCACAAAACACGTAACAGAATAGGTTCCCCCAAAATTCTTATAATAAGGGCCTGTGGGCGGGAGCAAATTCTGCGTGCTCCGACTGCTGCTGTCTGGCTGCTGCAAGCGGACTGGTCCAAGGTTCTGCTATCGCTCCTCGTCGCCACTTTTCTATCCCATCCTCGTCGCCACTTTTGTATCCCATCCTGGTCACCACTTTTGTGTCTCGTTTCCGCTGGTTGTCCTGGGTATCGGTGGCCGAGTAGAGAGAGACCAACACAGGAAAATAGGATGCACGCGTATGCAGGTACGGAGGTGACCAGCCAGTGGTACAGCAGAAACTAGAAACACTAAGCTAGATTAATATAAGAGATATATCTCATAGAAATAATACATAACTTAACTTGGAGAGCAGCAGACTAGTAGAATGTTGAGACATAGTTTAGATAAAGGCCTGACTACTGATGATTCCTAGTGCCTATCCGATAGGCAAGTCTTAACTGGTGCCTATCTGATTCCCAAGTGGCCGATGCAGCAGTCGTTGCAACGAGTGGAGTTGCAGCAGAGGGCGCCCATGGCTGACGTCGTAAGAACGCCGCGCCGTGCGTGCATGGCGGCGCGCGGCGAAAGTACGTGTTGCGCACTTCATACTTGTGCGACACCACACGATGAACCCTCTGCCAGGCACTTAATGTGATTTGCAGAGTATCCCATGTAGATGTAGATGTAGAATGTGAAAGCTGTACGTGTGTTGTTGATGTTGAACCTATCGTTAAATCAGACAACAAATTGTTCATTAACACAGCTATTTGGCTTAATTATGACCCTGATATTGATGTATAAGAAACAGTGCATTAAACTGATTATGTGCGCAACGGATATTTTAACAAAACAACTGTGACATGTAACCTTTTGAAACAGACACTGACTATACTCAAAAATTTTGACTGCGAGAAAGATATAAAAAAACCACAAATCACTTTCTTAATGCTTGACTGTGAGAATTTTATGTTGATCAGTTTCTAACTATTGAAATTTAAATTAACTATCATTTTACTATGGCACCAATAATGAAATATGTTCAATAATATTATTCAAATCAATACTCCACTAAATCAACTAATTATCAAATGAAGGAAGTAGGTTAATTTTCTAACTACGTAAATGAAATATGAAACAGGGTTAAGTTACTTATTATTAATAATCAGCATTACATTACCTACATAATACAACTTCTGACTTGCTGGCAAAGCAGCCTCTGCTCTACATTGGAGCCATACACACAACCCAACCGCTCTCTAAGCGAGCTGAACCACTAGTGCTACTCTCTCTCAGTGCGAGCTACAATGCTATGCAATACATGATCTTTGCCAGAGATGAAACTTTACACATATCGATACATACAGTAGAAGCGATATTATACATTTTCTTGCAAGCAAGTTACTCGATACAAAACAGGAGGCACAATATTAGACATTTTCTTATAAAAATAATTTTTTATGGACACGTTTCATCACCCCCCTCCTACCTATTAAAATTTTGTAGGGTGGGTGATGCCAATGGCATTGCCTAGCCAGCAAAATTACTGAATTTCAAGTCCAAAAATTCATTAATGACATCCAAAATATAACATGAAAAATATGAAAACCTGATAAACATTTTTATACAAGATATTCAAGATCAAAACAACAGATGGAGTTCATAGAAAATTTAAAAAAATGTGACAGTCATAAATACATGCCATTTTACAGAACAGTACCATCAAAAGTCACGCATGGAGTGGTACAGGGTGTGACAGGCATAAGCAAATGTCAAAATTTACAGAACATCAGCAATAAGTGGAATATATGACAATCATACATAATGGTAAACATAAGTATATATAGAATTTCAGAAAACATAGTTTGACAAATGATATAGTGGAGAAAATGAGATAGCTAGAAGTAATACACAAATGGAAAAAAAAATATACAATAATAAACATGAACATATACAAAGTTTTACAAAAGATAGTTTAACTAATGTCATCATTTTTTTAACATAAAATAAACATTCGTATCTTGTGCACAATGTAGTCTATGTAAATTTTTAGTGCACTTAGTATAAGGTAAAGTGTCAGTTTTGTATTCTGTGATGCATTTAAGATGCCATACTTTCATGGATGCTAGAACATACATGTAAAATTTTTGACTACATAGGTTTCTGAACATGTACAAAATAATGTTACTGCTTCGGCACAATAGGATTTCAATATAACGTTTGTCAATCGAATAGGCACAATGACATTTCAGACTAAGTATATGTATCTATCAAGAGCACAATTTTATTTCGGTCACTGAATGTAAAAGAACCATGAAATATACCTAAACACTAGTAACGAACCTGTGGACAACGTTTGCAATGGGAGGCACTGAATAGTATATGTACACGAATAGCACATTAGCTCCTAACATTCATTTTACGTCTGCACACGAATAGCCAATTATCCCCTAACATTCATTTTAGGTCTGCACACGAACACAAAACACTGTAAGATTACACCACATTGTAGGCGGGCTGGCTGGTTGCATTGAAGTGGAAGTCATGGGGAAAAGGTTCTGGTGTATTCCTCCATGCAATTCGACAACCAAGTGTGCTCCAACCAACGGAGCTATTAGCAGACTGCATCAGCATAGCCAAAACTAGAGCAAAATGGTGGTGGTTGACCAAGGCTGCAATGGACAGTACTGTGTGGCCAAACATCATCCAACAAACATCTTCATTAAAAGACCCAAAATCAGTGGTGTATAATAGCTCGTCCATTGTTCTGTGTGCATTCTGGAATCTCGTGTGCGAAATCGCCACTTCCCATGCGTGTCCAAAGTACATGAAATAAAGCACTTTACACACAAATTAGTAACATAGTCATGATATTTCAGTTTAGACTGAAAGAAAAGTCATTGATTAGAACATATCTACAGAAATATTTTCCCACAAATTCAAGTGGTACAGATGGGGTCATGGTATTAGACCATATTTTTACATTACAAGTAGTGTCTTGAAGACGAATACATTTGAATACTAATGAGTAATTTAATTCTTATATTAGAGTATCTACAACATTAGTGTCATTTCATATAAGCACAAGGCTTTACATACTATGTACATATTGCTTTACAAACACATAATCGTATGAAATACATTGAGGGTGCTTGTCATCAATTTGGCATTAGGTCATGTAAAGTAAATTTGTTGTCATAATGAAATAACTTAAATTGACATTCCAATTACCATTAGTTCATATCTCTTTAAATTAATATATATCACTATGGTGGTGATTACATTACCACCAAATTATAACACTTAAATTACATAAGTTGCCACGGCCAGGCTTTTGTCTCAACTGAGCTACATATTTCATTGCCTTAAGGTATAACACATCAGGGTAGTTTCGTGAGAATATCAAAAGAGGTTCAAGTCATCAGGTCATGTCTGTGTCTGTCTGAGTCAACAGTAGGGTCAAACAAAACAATTAGTGCAAATTTTGGCACAGTAATAGATGTACATCACAGTAAATCATCCAATAACATAAACACAGACGTAATATTCGTTAGGCATAGCTGCAGATTTTCGTCAACAAGATCATCAATAAAATTTGGCATTAGGTCATGTAAAGTAAATTTGTTGTCATAATGAAATAACTTAAATTGACATTCCAATTACCATTAGTTCATATCTCTTTAAATTAATATATATCACTATGGTGGTGATTACATTACCACCAAATTATAACACAAATTATAACACAGTTCGTTATATGCAAACTGCAAGATAATCAAAGTTTCGTATGACAATATCCCAGCGTAGCACAGAGCATAAGTATTCAGAGTTAGAGAAAAGTAACAGTGAGAAAAAGAGGTAGATAGAGCGCACTAAGGAAAAGCGGAAGAATAGTGACACTCAGCTCGAGAACGGGGCACCAATCGCCACTTGGTGTGTCCAAAACAGATTAATGGACTCTCTACCCCATCTTTATTCCTTGAAAATTTTAATATTGGAAATGTGGTGTATGCCTTTCGACTTGTGCGTCTTTAAAGTTTCTACCTCAACGACGTTGTCGTGGATGATACGTTTGATTCGATACCTTTTCATTTGTTTCGTTAAATTTGATAGTACAATTTTTGTTACTGTCATTACTTTCAGGAGTAACGGCTTTAGGTTTTGACACAAGTTGTGTCGGTTTTGCCTTATCACTTACTGAGGTGCTACCAGCATCAGTATTGTGCACTTCCGCACAAACTACTATTCTGTTTTGTTCGGGAGGTTGTTCATCGTAATCTTCCTCTCTGTGAGGTAGTTCACAATGAACAAGTTTCAGCGTATAGTTAGGATCACACAAATTCTGTACGGCCGAATTATTTGCCGTCGAGTCCGCTAGTCATACCTGACGCGGCCCCTTTTTTGACGAATTATAGCGTGGATTGGCAGATCTGATTTCAATGTTTTGCTCTTGTCTTTCTGGGGTGCGCGATCTGCTTTGGCCCTGATTTGTGTTTTCGTATCGTGGAAGGCGATCACGAGAATTATCGCGTGTGCCCTCCCGACTACGCTTCTCAGCGTTATTGTTGTGATTTTCAGTCTCGCGATCACTATCAGTATTGCGTCTATCACGCCAATTAGTATCATTCGAAATATTGATGTTATGATAGTAATTATTGTGGCGTCCTCCGCGATCAAAGCCACCACCTCGGTTGCGGCCACGAAAACTTCCACGGTTAATTTCACGATCTTGAAACTCACCGTTCTCATTGTCGCGACTTTGTTTGTAAGATTCATTAGTGAAAGAATTATTTTTTGGTTTATCGTCGTGCTCTGAATAATGTTTAGTACGCGGCGGGCTTTGTTGCGACCGGCGATCATATTTGTTTGTTTCAAAATATCGACTGCGCGAGGAATTTTCCTCGTCTTCTTCCTCTAAGTCTTGTAAGAGATTTCTAAAGGCTTCAATATCATTCTTGCATCGTGCCGCAATGGCAATTTGACGCAAGTGTAGAGGCAATTTGTTCAAACAAATTCTAATTAATTCCGCAGGGCAGTAAGGTGCCGATAAAAATTGATTTTTGTATACTAAGTTTTGGAAATATTCCACGGGGCTCGAGAAATTTGATCGCTCAAAAGTTTTGAATGTCGCAATACTGTTTTTAACGCGGTCTTGTGTCGCTTCCGACCAGTATGCGGATAGAAATGAGCGTCGGAACTGATTCTCGCTATAGCACTCTTGTGCAATAGCTCTCATTCTGGTGGCTGGCTCGCCTTCCAGATAACCACATATAAATTCTAATCTGTGCTCAAGTGGCCAATTCGGGGGAAGACAATATTCGAATTGTTGCAACCACTCTTTAGGGTGCAAGTCGTTCGGAGAGTTTTTGAATATTTTGAATTTCCGTACAGTCAGGAAATGCTTGTAGTCAAACGCTTCCCTTCTCCCGTGCGGCGTAAGTGGGCGTAAACTACGCACCGCGCCTTCATTGTTGTTACTATAAGGTACACTTCGTTCACGTACCAAGCGACCTACTTGGTTCGAATCATTATCATTGTCATTTTCGTTCAAATTTTCTTCTACGTCTTCGTATGGGTTTTCACAAGTGTGGTCAAATTTCCTCTCTATTCGCGCCATGCGATCATCTAATTTCCTGACCACAGCCTTGTATTGCTGATTAATGGTCATTTGACCTTGTTTGAAACGGTCAAGGGCGAGATATTCATTAGTTTCATTAAACGGGGTAGGATGCGTTACATCAGAACTTTTGTCACTGTTATCACTGATTTGGGTAATTTTAACAGTAATATCCTCAAACTGTTTATTAATTTTATTGATCTGTTCCGTCGTGACTGACTGGAAGTTCTGCAATTTTTCATCAAATAGATTACTCTGTTGCTTCAATTGAGCGAGTTCGGTGGTTTCTATATTTTCGACTCGTGACGCAAGGCTTTCCACTACCGGGTTAATCTCGTCGCGAATATCTTGTCTTATTTGCTGAGATTCACGTTTGAAAGTATTGAGCAGTTGTTCCCTGAACCGATTGTTGTCCTCATTTATTTTATTAAAACTACTTTGAATACTCACAAACCTCGAATCGCACGTCTGTTCTATTTTCTCAAGTTTTTCACCTTGTTTCTCAAGTTTTTCATTTAATTTCTGAGATTGTTTCTCAAGTTTTTCACCTAATTTCTGAGATTCCTGAGATTGTAATTGACTATTCTCATTTAATTTAGAGAGCTGTGACAATAAAATTTGCATGAAATCATTTGGTAATACGTTATCCATAGCCGTCGCACAAGTATTTTTTGTAGCAGAGCTAGGCGGAACCGATGCATTATTTTCCGCAACCACGTTATAAGAATTGGAATTCTGTATTGTCGAATCCTGTACTGTATCATTATCCATATTGTCTATTCCTGAACTAATCTGTTCCGCGTTTTCGGACACGGTATTTACTGTCGTATTTGTATCAGTGCAGTGAGAAGACTCTTGTAAAAATTCAGCTTCTCTCCTTGTATCATTCAAGGTCTCATTTTCGAAAGCAGATTTAGCATCAGCGCGGACTCTCCTATTCTTCGACATTGTTAACAGAATTTTGCAGTAAAGTGACCAATAATATTTGTTTTCACCTACTGCATATTTTTTGAAAATTACACACAGTAATTATGAGAGAACAATAGGCTGAATCGGGCAAGTGCAACATACAGTCACAATCGAGATTACGCGAACCGTTAATTATCACACGAGTTCCGCGGTACTAGAACTTTCATCACAACAAACATCAGACAATATAAAAGAGAGGCTTGTTCAGTAGTAATGCAATTATTTGTATATTCAATTAATCTACTATAAACAATACTACACAATATCAAGAATGGTAAGTAACAAACTACAGAAACAATTACTATGCTACTGTTGCTACAACAGAGGATGGTGCTACAAAAATTAAATTAAGAGCCAAAAGGTAAGTTGGTTAGTGGAAAAGACAAACTAACTGAAATAAGACTACGTATCTAACTACGTCACGATCCTGTTTGTGAACTATCCTGGCAGAAAGGGCGCCAGATGAAAGCTGAACGTGTGTTGTTGATGTTGAACCTATCGTTAAATCAGACAACAAATTGTTCATTAACACAGCTATTTGGCTTAATTATGGCCCTGATATTGATGTATAAGAAACAGTGCATTAAACTGATTATGTGCGCAACGGATATTTTAACAAAACAACTGTGACATGTAACCTTTTGAAACAGACACTGACTATACTCAAAAATTTTGACTGCGAGAAAGATATAAAAAAAAAAAACCACAAATCACTTTCTTAATGCTTGACTGTGAGAATTTTATGTAGATCAGTTTCTAACTATTGAAATTTAAATTAACTATCATTTTACTATGGCACCAATAATGAAATATGTTCAATAATATTATTCAAATCAATACTCCACTAAATCAACTAATTATCAAATGAAGGAAGTAGGTTAATTTTCTAACTACGTAAATGAAATATGAAACAGGGTTAAGTTACTTATTATTAATAATCAGCATTACATTACCTACATAATACAACTTCTGACTTGCTGGCAAAGCAGCCTCTGCTCTACATCGGAGCCATACACACAACCCAACCGCTCTCTAAGCGAGCTGAACCACTAGTGCTACTCTTTCTCAGTGCGAGCTACAATGCTATGCAATACATGATCTTTGCCAGAGATGAAACTTTACACATATCGATACATACAGTAGAAGCGATATTATACATTTTCTTGCAAGCAAGTTACTCGATACAAAACAGGAGGCACAATATTAGACATTTTCTTATAAAAATAATTTTTTATGGACACGTTTCAAATGTATGTGAAGCACTCCGCAATGGGTCGGCCTTCACTGTTTTTTATTGTAGCACAATATTGTGGTTGCAGATGGCAGCAAGAAGCACAAAAATAAAAGCGACAGTAAGCAGGCTACTGGTTTTCGACATAAAGCGACCACGAGCTAGTGTTATAAAATTAATGAAAAGTCGGTGTCCAATATATTGAACGCCAGGTATGGAAGCGTTAAGAGGGGAAGATAACAATTCCTTTCTTCGATGGAGATTTTTTATGGCGCCGGCAGCAGGGAAAGAGGTCAGTCTCGAGACCCTTGGCCGCGGATGGCACAGGAGCAGACGGGAGTGCGTCGGCCCTCGAGTGCTCGCGGCCGCGTGTACACAAAGGCGCGCATCTTTTAAGTAATGTGCGACAGACGAGTCTGCCCTAACGGCGCTGTCTGCGGTGCGGAATCCCGTTTAGTACGCCTCATTTCCGCCGCCGTGCGGCACCGTAAACTGTTACGCGCCTCCCGGACCGCGTGTAGCGGGGGCAGAGCGCTTCGCCGGGGGCAGTTTCGCGGCGAATAAAGGTATCATTTTGCAGGCGCCCGCCGTAAAAGCAGCTGCCGCGAAGCGCCGCGATTTACATAGCAGGCTGCACACGCAGCGAAATACCGCCGAGCTGGGAAGGGCAGGCCAGGGCAGCGCAAATACCGCCGCGAGCAGAGGCCGTGTGGGCTCTACACTCTCTCTCTCTGCTGCCTGCTGCCTGCACAGGGGGCCCTGCGCCGTCTGCTGCCTACAGCAACTCTCCGGGTCACCGCGCCAAACACTGCCAAATGTACCGCTCAGATATTAGGGACTATTCCACTTTTGTAAAAAACCACTACCGTTATTAATTTTAGAAACCATACTGCAGATAAAACAGCAGTGGCGCCACAGTCTAACAAAATGTTCAAATGTTTGTATCACTTATGGGACTTAACTACGGGGTCATCAGTCCCTAAGCTTACGAACTACTTATGAACTAGCTAAGACTAAAGACGGCACAAATATCCATGCCCGAGGGGGCATTCGAATCCCCGACCGTAGTGGCCGTGCAGACCGTGACTGGAGCGCCTCAGTCCCCTCGGCCACCGCACCCGGCCACAGTCCAACACATATAGTTACATTTCCACTGATTTTTGTTACACGACACGACAGCAGCGCTCCTAGCGGCTGGCAACGTACATTTCTGAATCCTATGTCGGATGAATGTGAATTGTGTCGTTTAAATTCATTTTAACATACTTTTCTACAATGGGCAAGGCATGTAGTGTCACTGTGGTTTTGCTTTCGATGTTTTATTGTCACGATTCTGAGAACTTCCCTAATGGGTGATCTGGTACATTTAACCTTTAACTATGGACATGGGGTGTTCACGCGCCCCAGTTGTAAAAGTTTACTGGCATTTAGTGAAGCAGGTTGCCACCGACCTCTGTCTTTTGAGTAGGAACATCGGAACATCAATTCCGGTCAGTACACTGTCTTAGGTAATATGCCGGTCGCGGTGGCTGAGGGGACTGAGGCGCTCCAGTCACGGTCTGCACGGCCACTACGGTCGGGGGTTCGAATCCCTCCTCAGGCATGGATATTTGTGCCGTCCTTAGGATTAGCTAGTTCATAAGTAGTTTGTAAGTTTAGGGACTGATGACCCCGCAGTTAAGTCCCTTAAGCCTAACAAACATTTGAACATTTTTTTTTTTTTAGATACACTGTGTAGCAGCTTGTTACCTTCTTTCAAACTGATTCACATTCTTGCGAAACAATTGTTCCTGTTTTTAAATGTATGTAACACTGCACACTGCACTTTTAAACGCTGGGGTGCTGATAACACCCCAGCTACCTAGTACTGCGACTTTCTGTTTTGAGCAATGCACATCTTGATGTCATATGAAGAGGAGCAAAAACGTCTTAGGAGGAAGAAGTTTTTAATGAAGATGAAATGAGATTTCAGAGTGTAAATATTCTGATGACAATGAAGAAAAAGTGGAAGCACGCCATCATGAAACTGCAAGTGATCAAGTGAAGATACAGCTTCCTAATTTTCAACAACACCGGATAAGTTGTTCTGTTACAAGTGTAAGCAGATCATGTATCAGTTGAAAATCTTCTCCCAGTCATGATGAAAATGTTCGGTGTTGAAATATGATATTAGTCTATAATTTTGATATGAATGATTGTTTTAAGTAATATCTGTTGTTTTGTCTGTTAACGTCTATCTACAATTTAAAATGGATATAGCTTTACTTATTTTAAAAAATAGTATGAATACGGACATTTGAAACAATTACACACATGTTATTGATTTGTCAGTTATTGATAATTATAAACTACCTTAGTGGTTAAAATTGTACTTACATGAATTAACAAAAGACTAAATGCAATGTTTATTGTGTAATAAACAATTTAAGAAAATATCGAAACCTCAGTATCGTATTTATGTAGGATGCTGTGAACACCCCACGCCCCTAGTTATGTCATGAATGCTTACCTCCCCAGTTAAAGGTTAATCATGTAGGTAATGCATTCCATATAAGTTTCTTCCGTTCAACACTTACTGATTTAGCCGAAGTTGTAGTGAAGAAATCCTGACGATTCTGAGTAGAAAACGGACGTCTTTCTGTAGACGGTTGGATCTCGATAAAAAATGAAATTCTATTTTAAAAAGTCGTAGATTTCAAGATAATCTTAAAGAAACTAAATATATTAGGAAACGAAAACATTTATTTCTATAAACAAATTAATAATATTTACGAAACAATAAATGTCAGTTTCTTATAGATCAACCTAAATTGAGATCAACTTATACAAATTAAAATTTTGATAATCCGTGAGACAAAAGGTACAAAAACAAAATTTACTTATCATAATTTAAATTAATAATTATTAATTCAATAACATTACAAAACTGTCCTGAAATTATCGCTGCATACCCTCCAATGTCTCTTAGAAAACCTTATAAAGACAAATGTGGAGTCATTTTCTGGTTAATACCTTTTTTTAACAGTGTTTGGTGTTTAAAAAAGGTATTAACCAGAAAATAACTCCACATTTGTCTTTATGAGGCTTTCTAAGAAACATTGGAGGGTATGAAACAATGCTCTGCAGGACAGTTTATTTAAGTTTATCTTGAAATCTACGACTTTTTAATCTAGAATTTCATTTTCTATTCAGAGCAATAATTGCTAATAAACAACACAAGACCCCAACCATCTACAGAAAGACGTCCATTTTCAACTCAGAATCGTCAGGATTTCTTCACCACAATTGCAGCTAAATCAGCAAGTGTTGAACGGAAGAAACTTATATGGAATGCATTACCTACATTATTAAATGCACCAGATCAGATATTAGGGAAGTTCTCAGGAACGTGATAATAAAACATCGAAAGCAAAACCACAGTTTACGAACAAAGCAGAAACCAGTTCCAAAATTGTTACTACATCTGAACCACAAACGGTAAGAATCTTGAAGACATCCGTTTTATAATCAAAACTAATTTATACTCAAAAGTATATGGGTTTATAACAGAGACGAGTGAAGTGTAAAAACGTTCAGATCATTAGATTCCATATCAAATTTTTACATGACAAAGAAAGTTCCTGTTATATAGGAACAGACCACAACAGAAATTAATGTTTTTCATTTGTTTATGTTCTCGACTTTCAGTGAAGTAGGGTGAAAAATATTCATATTTCCTCATAAGAAGTTGTTTATATCACTGAACCAGGGGAATTTGGCTGTTTTCACGTTTATTTCACCATTATTTATTTATCTCGATATTTTACTAATGGTTGGAACACAAAGTTTACATAAACTATTTGGTTAATTACGTAAAAAATAATTATAAACAATCATTTCTCTTACGGCGCCTTTCCCACCAGTAGGAGCGCTAGTGTCGTTGCAACTGTCAGTTGGTAACAACTTCCACAGCCGTGAGTGTCGCGAATATGTATGTTAGACTCTGGTGGCACCGCGTCCTATGAGTTCACTGATTCAGTGAATCATCGGAAAAAAACGTCGTGAAAAAATTAAATAAATAACAAAACTAAAAAGTATTTCACAACTATCATTCTTTGTTTCGTTCTTCTATCAGATCATTTTGTATACACATTTAAAGTAATTTTTTCGAATGAGAAACGTTTAACGTCGCGAAGTCAGCACTTATACGGGTTGTAGCGTGGCCGCTTAAAATAGGCGGCAGTGGCCGAAGCGTTGCAAAGCGCAGTCGTGGCTGAGGTTCAGGTTCTCTTCTGAAGCCCCTGAAGGCAGTATAAGGGCGCTCCCGCGGAAGGGAGAGTCTAGGGGAAACGCCGCTTTTAACAATGGCGTTGGAGCTGGTAGAGACGCCAGCTCCTTGCTACTCGAGCTCTGGCGGTTACGCAAGAATGGTCCCGAAGCAAGACACTGGAGCTACCGCGCCTTGCGCATGCGCAAATCCTCCATGAAGCAACATTTGTTCTTCATATATGTCTTTGTTGCATTGAAGATTCATAAAAAAAATGTCATATTTAAGAAAAAGGTCTTATAACTAAAGATTCATCAACTGTAAAAGACTTCAGAAAATCATGAATAATAATGAAACCACTAGTCTCCAGTTAACCAGAATAGCCATGTGATTAGCGGCATCGCGGTGCGCTGTCAAAGGTATTGGGTTCGAGCTCAACTGCAAGCAATTGTTTTCTTTCAACACAATGGAATAACAATGAATTTTGTATTGTTATTTGCCACTCATCTTTGGACGTTTTAGTGAATATGTCGCGATTTTTAGGGTAAATGACCTATGTTACACTTTCTGCGGAGCTATGAACATGGTTTATTGTACCATTTTCCAAAGAGTTACAGCACAAAGATATAATTTTTAAAATGGAACAATAGTTTTTTTCTGTCGTGCATTGGAATCGTTGAAACCAGCTGCGTCCAAATCAATTTAAACTACATTCCTATTACTGTTAGTTTGGGAGCTAAAACCCTTCAAAGTTTCAGGGGCAGATACCACAAACGCTGCGCATAATGCAATGCGCCTTCCAAATGTGGTGCTGCCGAGTTGTAACGTCGCCGGTGTCACGGAGCGAGAAGCTTCCTCGATGCGCTGTTAGACTGCCGACTGTCGCCGCACACAGCCGTATACCTCACAGTTGGAGCCACACAAACAACCGGGGCTCAATATACCACAGTTCCTTCAGCCAACTGGTAAGTGGGTTGAAAGTTTTGGAGACAGGTGTTGGTTGCTGGAATTGACGATAGTCGTATATTGCACGTGAGGAAGTTGCATGAGAAAGAAAAATAAGTCGACCAAAGGGCGTCTGACAACGTGGGAGTAACGGGTCACCACTTCCGTCAGATATAGATAGAATAGGACTTAACAAGAGGATATACACTGGGGGAAAATATGGATATTTCTGAGAATAGGGTAACACGAGGGTCGTGTTCTGATTTGGATATCAACACTTCAATGATAGAATTCGAGAGAGCAGAAGCGAAGAAGGATGTGATGCACATGTATACGTTCGATTGTAGTGAATAGAGAATGTGCGTCTGTTCATGCCACAAGAAATAGATGATGGAGTCACAGTGGTAGGACAACCACATTACAATATGTAGAACCGATCGTTCACATTGTAAACGGAAAAGAAAACAAACAGATTCAGCATTCCGTGTTAATAGCTTGGTAACATGTGCACCTGCTCCTGTAAACAGACGAAATATCATACAACAAGGTCTTGTACAATATGCGGATTTACAACCGCCACTCCTTCGTTCTGTAAAAGCCGAAACACACACAATCAGTAACGAAACATCTCAAACACAGAGGCGACCAAAGATGATCGTTTACCGATTGGTATTACAGAAATGTTTCAGGCAATGATGCACCAAACGAGCAGGGTTATAACGACTAGTTTTAAAACACAGTATTAATAGATAAAACGAAGTTTAACGACACAAAATGAAGAGCTTACAAAAGACATTAAAGCACCGAGCCAAAAATTTTAGGAAATGAAAACACAAACAAGTGAGCTTAAGGCAAAAATAATCGAACTTAAAGACACAAACTAGAAATTATGTACAGATAGATGTTGATACGCTGCAACTCATGTATATCAGAAAGTAATAAAATAACGCAAAAAGGCTACGTGAACTGTATAGCAATTCCACGAAAAGCAATCTGCAGAAAAATACGCAGCGGAGGTCGCATGGAAGAAATACGATCAGCGCATTAACAAAACAGACTAAAACTAGAGACCAGTTTGAAACATTACTGACAGAGCTGTTACAAACGTGGAAAAATTTAATAATATTACGGGACAACACGACGTAGGAACAGCTACACTTGCGGATGTATCACGTAAACAGGTTTGATACAATCCTTAAGCAGATGGACTATGCTGAGCCTACAGGAACATACAAAAACATGTACTAATCTCACACCAAGTTACGGAGCAAGTAGCTCAAGAAAAATTTCACAGCGAGACTTTTTCGACGTCACAGGCAGTAAAAGAAGCAGATACAACAGAACAAAACCTTTGTATGCCATTAGAGCATTTTGATACAGTTGAAGAACAAGGTTTGTGTGAAACACAGCCACGGAGTGATGTCCAGAGTTCACAGGAATATGGCGGAAAGTTAGGAAGGCAAGACGAGGTTCGTGGAACAATCAGATTATAATTATGACGCATTATGACACATAATATTTTCTAAAGGTACGCAAATTCCAACATTACCGCGAATAAGGCATCTTGCTTCACGCAAGACCATTTATCGACCAACGCTGGAGTTTGCCAAACAAACTGGATTTCATTTGTATACACATGTCAGGAGGAGCAGCGAGGAGAATGCAGAAGGTTGCAGACACTTGCAAGTCGTAACAGGAATTTCTCATGGAAATTTTGTAAGTGTACTAGTCGATTGAGGCACAAAACCGAATGAAGTACGAATTGTTGCATAATGTACAATACGAGAACACAGGAGAGGAAAGCCCTGTAATGTTTTTTGAGAACATTTATGAAAACAATCAATATTTAGACAAACTCTATCGTAATGAAGACATCATATATGTACTATGTAACTACTCTCAAGTGCCAACAATCTTTGGTTGGACGTGATGGAGGGGACATACAGGCGTTTAAATGCATCGTAAGGGAACATGAGTTCACTGTCTCTATGGGTGAAACAAAGACAAATCGAAACACGCGGGAAAATAACAACGACAGGTCTAGGAATGACACACAAAACAACAGCAACTAAAACAATAACTTTAGGCAGACAAATAGTAATAATCAAAATACATTTTTTGGGAACAACAACAATTTTAAACTTCTTGAATATCAGTCTCTAGATCGCTTTTATTTTCTAAAACATGACCGGTTTCGGGACAGCTGCCCATCTTCTGATCTGCTAAACAAACGTTACAACTGAATGTAAGCTACTATTTACAAAGTATGATATCTAAAAAGTTAATTGAAAAATATTTAAAAAAAAACATACCAATTTTATGAAGTGACAGAGTAACCTGTCCTGTGATCAACGAATGTTCACAGTCGTTACTAAAACATAGTAGCTTCCTGAGGCTTTATGTATTGTACTTAAAATCATCTGGTTGGTGGGGATCATTTTCGTTAAAATTATTCTCAATAAGTAATTATTGACTTACATATAAAATCAATTCTGAAGTTAAAGTGTAAGATAGTAGTCAAGGTATAAAATAACAGTTACAAATGAGATATTCGGCTGTCAAACTATAAAAGGACATAGAAATAAGATGTCATTGGTATCTGGATACATATAACATTTTAAGTAAAACTGTAAGTGAGTTAAAAAAATTAATATGGTTAAATATTAAAATGTTTTTAGAGAATCCCTTAAAAAGGCTTTTTTAAAAACATTGCGAGAATGTCTTCTGTCCCGTCTGCGGATGAGGCTTCAGTATGTCAGGCAGCAGCAGCGTCGCCGAGGTTTCCTCCGCCTCGCCGTGTCCCATTCACCGCCGCCAGTGGGCTGAGGGCCGCCGTAGCTCATGTTTGGCAGCGCGTTCCCTTCCACGCAAGGCTACAAAATGTCTTCAAATATTTCAAAAAAGTTTTTATGCATGAAATTTGGAAGCTCATTTACAAGTTTGTTCGGGTCTTTCTCCTAGTGCGCATATATTTCATGCTCTTCAAGTACATTTAAATGAAAGCTTTTCGGTGCCCTGTGCAACATTTCCATTTGTTCGCCTATAGTGCTAACTTGGTGTTTGTTGTCTTTAGCATGCGCTCTAAATGCTGTGTAATTGCTGTTATTGCAGTGCTCTTTGTATCGGACTTCAAAGTTGCGTCCAGTTTGCACTATGTTACATTTATCACAGCTGGCGTAATTAATCTTGTATACCCCAGAGTTGCTATACTTTGTGCGTTTTTTTCATGGTAGCTTTATGCCTTAATCTTTTTTCCATTTTCCAATCACTTTTTAACGCCACCCCTATGTTTCTCGGAAAGTGTTTCGCAATTCTCACCGACACACTTCCTCTTTATGTTAAAGTGACAAACTTCTTTTTATCTTTAAATATGTTATTGCCAGTCGATTTGTTTTTAATTTTATTGAACATCCGCATGACGTCTTGCGTCTTGTACCCATTGGCTGCCTTTGCCTGTTTAATAGTGTCTAGTTCCTTTTGTAATTCTTCCTCGGCAAGTGGTAGTCTGAGAGCTCTGTTGCACATTGCATAGATTTATGCTCTTTTGTGCTGTGCTGGGTGTCGTAATGTCGCTCCTATAATGCTATCAGAATATGTCTCTTTTCTGCACACACCGAATGCGTGTCTCTCTCCGTCCTTTCTTATAGTCTTGCCAAGGAAATTGATCGCCCTATTCTGTTCCAATTCCAAGGTAAAATGCGTTTTTGGGTGTTGATCGTTTAAAACTTTTGACATTTCCACAACTTCCTCGTTCTTCCCTTTAAACAGTAAAATGGAGTCATCAACGTTCCGTCTGTAAAAAATTAGTTTCTCTTTGATTTCGGAATAAGAGTCGTTCACAATAAATTTCAGCTAAAATAACCGATAGGCAACTTTACATCGCTAAACCATCATCTTGTATAAAAACTTTGTCATTGAAGATAAAATAGTTGAAGGCTAATGTGAATTCTAACATCTAAAAATTCAATGATTTCAACCGTGGTCATTGACATGTTTTTTTATGACATTGTCCTTGATGATTGTTAATGTTTCTGAAATTGGTACGTTAGTGTATATGTTCACAATATCTAAAGAAGCTAGGACTCCTATGAATACTTAGCGATCCGCTGTGGCTTTGCCTAGTAGCATACATCAGCAGTGCACGGTGCTTAGTGTTGAGTTGCAGGATTCGAGGCACTTTCAAAGAGCTAACTGTGAACATTTTTGCCGGTCCACAATAATTACTTAACGTCTGTGGGCGATAGCGAGAAGGCACAACTGTGGGCTGGTTTGCTGAATCAGCGTAGCCCAGCGAGCCTTGAGGTAATGAAGATTGATATGAAGTTTTAGCTGATGTTGTTCAGCTACAGATTGAACCAGGTAGTTTTGATAGGGTATCAGAGTCATGGACACAGCCGCTGCCGCCAACGCAGCAAATGGTAACTTTATACTAATGCAAAGCTAATTTTTGTTTCCTGAAGTTCACTTCAGTGCAACAAGTTGGACACATCACAGCGACTGTCTCTTATAGCTCATTTTTAACTGTAAAATCAAGCACTGCAGCCACCCTCTGATATTTTTGAATTGATAATTTTTGTTCGTTTATATTTGTGGTTTAGGTTATCAACATGGCACCATTCATGCCCGAATTCTGTCCTTTATTATTAAATTCCATTATCTAATTTATTTCATCTTGATTTGCCTATTCTCGCCGATTTTAAAGATAATAAACGGAATTTTTACCTCTCATTAGAAGTACAATTTTCATTTTACTGAGACACTGTTGAATACCACATTCCTGTGCCCGGTTAAGTCATTTAGCTGTAACTATTTATTTTCTGCTTACAGGAGGGTTTGTTTGGTTCATTCTGAGCACAGAACCTCTTGCCTGTCTAGGATTGGTTCTTGAACTGCTTTCTGATATCTACAAGGTGGAAGACATCGTATGTCAAGTTTTTGAGACAGGCTGGCAGCAAGTAAACTTGAACGGCTTAGAAGGCGACACAGCATTGTCATTAAAGAGGGAGCTCATGTACCTTTTTTTCACTAATAATGGTGAAGGAAATCGTCCATGACCTTTCAAAGGAACCATGCAGGTATTCCCTTAGGCTAGTTAGCGAAATAACAGAGAATGTAAATCTGCGCCGGCCGCGGCGGCCGAAGCGACTGCGGAGCGCCAGTCCGTGTCTGCACGGCCACTACGGTCGGGGATTCGAATCCCCCCTCGGGCATGGATATTTGTGCCGTCCTTCGTATTCGTTAGTTCATAAGTAGTTTGTAAGTTTAGGGACTGATGACACGGTAGTTAAGTCCCATAAGCTATACAAACATACAACAAATTTTTAAACTGGTTGGCATCGGAAATTTGAAATAATACATATGTATTAAATGACAGCGTAACCATAATTTGCCATGCACAAGTGAACGTGACAATGGGTCGCCAACGCGATGTAGCCACTGAATAGGTATGTTGCTGTTACTGTAAGCGGTTTTAGTTCCATCGCGACCAACTTTGATGCTGCCGCTATTGTTACTGCTATGCTGAAATTACGAGCCGACTGTTCATATGCGGCGACCCGCTGCAGCGGCGCCACCGAGTGGAATCTTTTGAACAATAATAGTGTTATTTTAGTTCAGTTTCTACACATAGAGTCTCGTGTTAATTAAACCGTAAAGACCTTTTCTTTGGCTAGTAACATAGAAGCTGCTTAATTATTTTTAAAGAAATGTTCAAATTTTTGTAATTCTATCGGACCAAACTGGGTGGTCATCAGTCTGTAGCTTACAAAATACTTAAACCTAGGTAAACTAACCTACGGACAAACACACACACCCATGCCACAGGGAGGACTCGAATCTCCACGGCGATCAACCGCGTGCTCCGCAGCGAGATGCTTTAGACCTCCCGGCTACTCCACCTCGGTTAATTATTTTACGAACTGATTATATACACCACCCCATTTCTACCACGTTGCTCCTCTTCCATTTTCAAATTAATGCGAGCTTACTCATTTTATTTCTTGTGCTGTTGTTAATAGTATAATTGGTTACATTATAAAAAAGTAAAAATAATTCATATATATATATATATATATATATATATATATATATATATATATATATATATATATATATTGCTGTTTGTTAGTATCGCTAAAACTTGAGAACGACTGAACATATCAGGCTAATTGTAGTCTTGAAATATTCGTGTAAGTCCAGGGAAGGTTTAAACGTTGATAAAATATGGAAATGTAGAGGAAAATCGGGAAAAACTGAAACAGATTTTTCCAGTGAACTATCAATACCGTTCGTCCAATTCCGATAAAATTTTGTACATTTCATGTTGAAAGCAAGAGGAATGGTCACATGAAATAAAAATTCGGAAAAGTTGCCCGGAAAGGAAAATTTAGGAAAAACTGAAAACGATTGTTTTCTATGAATAAAAATCAATTGCCACATGGTTGTAAGAGCATCACTTGAGTACGGGTTGACAGGAAAAGGTTCGTACGAACAGGGGTAATTTTTTGTTTTGTTTTGTTCATTATGGTTTTGGAAAAGTTTTCACTAAAAAAATAGGGACAGTTAAAAAGAAAAGTCGCAAAATTCGTACCAAGTTCCATTTTCAATGTCTTTCTAAATGTACTCAATACTGTAAGATGAGAACCGTTATTTTGATCATTTGATGTTCAGCGAAAGATAAACGTTCTTATGAACTAAAAATTTGGGAAAGTTAACCGGAAAATTTGAAAATTCGCGAAAAACTTTTTGCAATGGGATATCAATATCATTCGTCTGATTGCGATAAAATTTTACACATTTGACGTTGAAAGCAAGAGTACATGCATATTAGCAATTGCGAAGAATTGCCGGGTCGACTAGGTGAACTGGTTAACTTCGTATCACTTACGTCTGAATATAAACGATATTAATTTAAATCATATGTATTTTAGATCCAGTAGCTTTATAAAAGCATCACCGGATAGTCTACGTATCGGGTCGATAGTGGGCGGAAAGCGTGGACAAATCACGCACACATTTCCAGAATAATGTTCATGTCACATTCGTGAAAGTTGAGGGTAGGTTTAAACAGTGATCAAATATGGAAAAACTTCGAGGAAAATTTAAATTTAAAACATGTAAAATACGGACTTGGTTGTTGTGGTTACTTTGAAAGAGTAAAGTTCGATTTACACGATCTGAAACCGTATATGAACTGTCAAAGATATAAATGAATCGCTGTTCGTTTATCGCCGCTTCCCTGAACTTCCGCGAATATGACATGTACATTATCCTGAACATGTGTGCATGATTTGTGCACTCTTTCCGCCCGCTATCGATCCGATACATAGACTATCCGATGATTCCTTTATAAAGCTACTGGGTTTAAAATACATATGATTTAAATTAATATGGTTTGTATTAAGAGGTAAGTGATATGAAGTTCACCGGGTCGTCTAGTAGGTTAATAAATTAAATAGACTTTATTTAAAAAAACTTAGTCCCCCCCCCCCCAGAAACAAATCCTGGATGCGCCACTGTATGTATTAGCAACGGCTCAATTCATTAAAGTATCGCTCGCATGAAACAAATTCCCAGAAACGGCAGGCAAGAGAGAAAAATCTCCCAAGAAAGGCAGTTCTCTTAAAACATGCCCACGCTGCAGCTGGGGAACGTGCGGTTTGCAATGCAAACGCCGGGTGTCTACCTGAAATAGCGAAACTTGGCGGGGAAAGACTAGGAGCGGCGCGGCGGCCGGCGGATCGACGGTTGTGAATAATTTATGACGGCCCCGCCAGCTGGAACACCCCACCCCACCCCCTCACCCCTACTGCAGGCATTTCTCAGCTTTCGATTTACTCGACGCGCCTCCCACCAGCGGAAACATACTTGCCTAAACTTCTCATATTGGCAGCACCAGGAGGTTGCCGGACCTGTACTGCAAAACTGTCAGAACGAGACGTCGCAGCGCTCAGGAATGCTACGCACTTTTACCTCCATTATTACCCGTTCGAAATACGACCGTCTGTCGTCTTCCATATATTTTTTATAAAATTGTAATTTATTTGATGTTGCTATATTAGCATTTTGTTAAGACTAGAACCCCACTCTTTTCGAGGTACGAGGAATAGCATTTATATTTCATGTTTTAAAACATTAGGATTTTGTTATTTTAATAATTTCCGATACGTCACTGTCACTGTGAGAATTTCTACTTGTTTTACTTTTATGTGGATGAGCGAGAATCTAATGGCTATATGAATGTGGGTAGTAATAGATCACTTTGCATGATTCTCTCTGGCTCAGAGTCGATAGTTAGTCGTTACCAACCCCTGCTGCTGATGCTACCAAAGAGGTTTCTACACCCTTTGGTTACAAACAAGTCTCCAGGGCGAGCCTCGCGATCTTCTCTCCCCACCACCACTGTATCTTGCGCTTTGCCAGGTTCCGGTAGCTTCGCGCCTCCTAGCTGCTCTGTCTTCTCTTTGTGCTCGGATTGTGATGAGGTATGGTTGGTTCTGCTCTTGTGCCCGCAGAAATGGTAGCAGTTCGTTGTCTAGCATGTTTAACTTAGACTTAAATTCATTTATCGTAATATTTTTTCCAATCGTGCATGGAAATGTATTCTGCTTTTTCAATTCAGTGAGTTCCAATAGATAATGTGTATGTGTTACTAGTTGCAGTTTGATAGTGGCCTAGTATATTCAAACCTTTTATGATTATGTGGCGGCGTACGAACTCTGTCTAAATTCTTTCTAGCTTTGTGAGGCCCAATTTCTAACAGACGATATGTTCATTTTTGTACAGTGCATGTAATATCTTTCTTATCGTTTACTTCTGTGTGTGATATGTGTTCCACGTGGTTGGTTCTTAGAACAAAGCCATCAGCTTCCACTATTGTTTATTCCATGATCAACAGGTAAGTAACTATGCATCTATCCTTCTGATTTCCACTAACATTTCACGATCTTCTCTCCCCTCCTCTTTTAATTTTGCTGTTTCTTCTCCAAACTTGTAGTATGCATTCATTCTTTGTCAGTAATTCTCTCTCAGCCTTGCAAAACCTCCTTCAATAGCTCGCTTATACAATTCTATGTATTTCTAAGGGTTGCATGCCATAGTTCTATTCTCACTTTTACGTCTTTCTAATTATTTCACTTTTCTGGTTTTTTGAGACTGGACTTCATCCGTGTCTGTAATCGCTCCCTATTGCGTGTAACTGCATTTCATTCGCTTCCTTATGCAATTATAAACATTTCTATGAGTTGCATGCCGTAGTTTTTATTCTCACTTTTCCGTCTTTGTAATTATTTAACTTTTCCGGGTTTTGAGAGTGGACTTCTTCTGTCTCTGTGAACGCACGCAATCGCATGCTGTTGCATTGCAGTAGCTGCCTAATGAAATTTTACGCAGATCTAGGGGTTGAATGCCACAGTTAATTTTCTTTATTTTTCGGAAATTGAATTTATACATATTTATCGGTTTTCGGAACCACGTGTGTCCGAACTCCGACTTCAGGGGTTTGCAGCAAGTCACATGAATTTACGCCACTTCTCATAAAACCAGTGCCTTTACTCTCAGATTGAAATTTAAGAGTCCGCCGTGATTTTGTGTAATGAATCCGATCTTTAACCCAAATGCTCAAATGTTTGCAGAGCTTATGGGACTTAACTATGGGGATATATGTCCCTAAACTTACAAATTACTCAAGAACTAGTTTATACTAAAGGCGGGACAAACATCCATTCCAGGGGGGGGGGGGGAGAGGGATTCGAACCCCCGACCGCAGTGGCCGTGCAGACCTTGACTGGCGCGTCGCGGCTTTAACCGTTTCACGTTCAGTGGAGTGCGATCATGTAACGTAGCCGTGTGTCGCCGTTAGTGTGTTTGCTTGCGGTCTAATCTAAATGCAACTTAACTTTGCTATACTCACGCACCATCTCAAATCAGGCATGACAGACCAGAGCCATCTTCGCAGTTTTATTGTATATTGTGTTGTGTGGTACCTCCGGTTTTGTTGAATTTCGCCTACGGTAGCGGCGCCTGCTTCTGCCTCGTTTCAGCACGCTGATTTTGGTGAGTTTCGCTGTTGCATTGCGTTTGTGTGAGCGAGTGAGTGTTGTTTGTAAATCCTTCCCCCAGTAGCGGCTAGTTCGGTGTAATTTATGTCAAATTCAATGCTGGGCATCGTCAGTATTAGATAATGTAAATGGGATGCGTTTTTATTGTATTAAAAAAATTGGTTCCCCATTTTCATTGTGTTCGACCTGAATAAACATGTTAAATTCAGTATAATTTTGACTCGCCTATAAATTGCAGTTTTCGAGCACCTTCCCTCTTTTTATTTAAAATTGTTTTTCACCAGTGATGATAACAAGCTCAGATGCAATTTTTTATGTTTAAGTTCCGTTGTCCGTAAATGTTTTCCTTGGCCACCTTTATGAAATAACTTCAATTGTGATGGCTTGTTTATTAATGCCTGTGTGTAATTTCGTGTGAGCTGCTACGTATATCGGCCACTGTATTGTTAACTTCCTGTTATTAGAGATATTTGAACGAAGTCAGTTCTCAATTTGGGCCAGGGAACAAGGTTTTGCAGCAGGGAGAAGCCGGTAATTCACACGGACCTTTTGCCAATTTTACTGCTAAAATTAGGCTTTTTTATAACAGTAAACTCTTATCTGGGTACCTTCTACCACAATTAAGCTTTTATTTCGTACAGTGGCCCATTTTTACGTTGATGTACCACGGACATAGCGTGAGGAATAGTAGGTTACGTAGTGGGCTCCTCATTCAGAACTCACATTTAAGCTGCAGTTGACATTAACTAACATTCACGATGGAGGCGATATGCTTAGATTAATTATTTTCAAAAGTAGAAAGCCAAGATCGCTATATACAGGGTGTTTCACTAAGTGCCTCTGTAACTTATAAAATAATATGTGACGGGAAATTTTAATGCGGTAGGTCAACACAAGAAATGTTGCACTTTCTGCGGAGCTATGAACATAGTTTATTGAATCATTTTCCAAAGAGCTACAGCACAAAGATATAATTTTTTTAATGGAACAATAGTTGTTTCTATCGTGCATTGGATTAGTTGAAACCAGCTGCGTCCAAATCAATTGAAACTACATTCCTATCACTGTTAGTTTGGGAGCTACAACCCTTCAAAGTTTCAGATTGTCAAGTGTAGACAACATTTACTAAACTGACACGTCCCACATCGTTGCGAAATGTCGTATATATGATTTATGTAACATGTATTAATCTAATATAATCTAATCACGACACGTTCTTTCACTAACAGCGTCCTTACGATCCGTACGTGAGAGCATTCGATGAGACTCAGCCGCTGATTTCACCATTTTGAAACAAAACTGTAACATCATCCGCAAATGAGGAGAATTAGGCTGGTAAATTGACATTTTCAATCAAGAATAACTTCATGACACAAATAGACTAATGTTTGAATGAGGTTATGTTGACCGACATCCAAGCTAACTTCCTGAAGTCTGGTATCTGTTTCTTTCGACCGCTACCTACCGTCGGCCCAGACATCGGCAAAAGGCTGAAGCAAAGTTGTACACATTGTAAGTCTACGGACTGAGGACGAAAGCAACTTGGTTCATTCGGTTTACAGACATTTGAACATTTGTGTATGGGCGGACAACTGGTACTTCAAACACCACTTGAGCTACTGACCTGGAAAGGTAATCATTTCATGTACGCCACACGTACTATTTTGACAATAAATCTTCAGTGATTTGAAAAACTCTAAGAGAATGTACAAATTTGTATTTCCAACACTGTATTTTTTTGCATTCGACGTTGCCATAGCGACGCAAAGCAGAGTACTGATTTCATTGATATATTTGTTTGTTTGTGTTTGTCAGAATTCTTTCATTTACTCCCCATTTATTACGAAGCGTGGTTGGCTGTAACTAGTATTCATTACACAGGACTGAAAAAATATGTTTTTGAAACTTGTTTGAAATTTGATAACTGCGTATTACGTACTTTTCAGCGCTGATTTCAAAAATGCAATCCATTTTTTCTATAATGACAGATTTTCTCTCAAGAAAGGTAGTATTTTCTGGTATAATAACAAAATGTAAGCAATTTACACGTTTTTCCAACGTTATAAAATTTTATTTTTATTAATAAATCATGTTCTAAACTGCATTTCCAGTACAATTTCTCTTTAAGCTCATAAGTCCTTGTAATAACGCTTTCGCTTTCTGTCCAATCTTCTATTATTGCTTTTCCGGCTGTGGACTAGTTGAGTATCACCTCATCCAGCTGTAGTTCGATATCATGTTGACGTTCCATCTTCCTTGATATCTTTTTTTTCATTTCTTTGATGTCTTGGTAGAATCTTATGCCCTGCTCTTCACTTACATCAACAAGGTTTGCAAGGAAGTAGTCAAGATGTGTTGCGGAGCATGTCTGCGACGATTGTCTTGTAGTATGGATCTCTTTTGTTTCCTAGGAAACTGGTAACAACTAATTTAAACGATGTCCATGCTACCTTTTCTTTTGTTTCCATTTTGTCCACAAAGTTGGGAATTGTCATTAGTTTTCTAGTGTCCGACAAAGATTCCTTCCTTTAGCTTTGCATCGGATGAACCAGGAAACTGTCCACAAAGGTATTTTAAACAATTCTTTTGGCAATTCCTTAGAAAACTGTTCATCAGCCCCAATTTAATGTGAAGTTGTGGAAGTAACACTCTTTTTGGGATAGACAAGGCTTTTCCCCTCAACATTTTTAACCTCTACCATTAGCGTTTTTATCAAGGACCAAGCTTCTTTTATGTAGTGTTACTGCCTCTACTGTCCCATACACAGAGACAGCAAGGGAACTTTTTAAATGACGAAATACTGACGATTTTTGGTCCGAATAGCAAAGCTTGCTCAAAACCAGTTCAAGGTTTTCGTAACATTCTTTTAAGTGAACAGAGTGTCTAAATGGCATGGAAAATTTTGTTGCCATTGTGCAGAAGTACTACTTTAAGGTTTCCATTTGAAGAATCAATAAAAAGTGTCCACTCATCAGGAGCATATTCCATTTTGAATCGTGCCGTAACTTCAGCAACATCACTGCAAAATACCAGGTCTCCTTCATGAGCGAAGAAACATACAAACGCTTTATTTGACGTATATCTAGTATAAAAACGACTAAATAATAGGTTATGGAGATCCTAAAAACAAAAATTCGAACTCACTAAAGTGCTGAAATATGTATAAAATATCGAAAGAAGCTAAAACTAATACAAAAATGTTTGTAGAGTCTATGGGACTTAACTACGGGGTCATCAGTCCCTAAACTTACAAACTACTTATGAACTACTTAGAACTAAGGACGGCACAAATATCCATGCCCGAGGGGGGATTCGAACCCCCGACCGTAGTGGCCGTGCGGACCGTGACTGGAGCGCCTCAATCCCTTTCGGCCACCGCGGCCAGCAAGCTAAAACTAGACGAACAGTCTGTGAAATACCTGTACGTGGTGGAATTTTTTTACTATTTTTCTTGAAATCAGCTTGCAAAACACTATAAAATATTATTATTATTACAGGATTAATTAATACAAAGATTAATTAATAGCAACATCTTATCGAATTCCTGTTACCCTCCGCCAAGCCTCTTTATCCAGCGCTTCTTTCTTGTCGATGCCGCGATGTTCCATCACTCCATTTATCTGGTCTGTCCAAGAGCGTCTTGGTCTTCCGCGCTTACGTCTGCCAGGTGGTTTTCATTCATAAACTTTCTTAGGCCACCGATGATCTGGCATTCTCATCATATGTCCGTACCATTTCAGTGATTTTCTTTCAATTCTATCATTTGCCTTCATTATAGCTCTTACTTCAAAATTAGTTTTTCTTTCGATTCTTGATATTTGGGCACTCCTACGCAAATCATTTCCGTAGCTATTTGTCTTCTTTTGAGATCCGCATTTAATATCCATAGTTCTGATCCATAGCATAGCATTGATTCAACCATTATTTTACCTACTCTTTTATTATTATTGTCGTAAATAGTCTTATCCCACCAAAAAGAATTCAAACACCCTAACACCTGTCTGATTTGCTTTATTCTGTATTTTACTTCTGTGTGGCCCATTCCATTTTTATCAATATGTGCCCCGAGATATTTAAATTTGTCTACCTGTCTCATAACTACTTCGTCATTGATGTTTACCTCAAATTTAGCATCACTATTCACCAACAGGTACTCTGTTTTTGTTAGACTCATTTGTAGCCCCCAGTTGTTGTATTCTTGATGCAATCGTCGTATCATGAACTCAAGGTCATAATCATTTTGTGCTATAATGGCTTGATCGTCAGAAAAACTTAATGAAAATATCTGTACATTGTTGACTGTAATTCCCATTCCTCTGCAGCTGTTCTTCCAATTTCGGAGAGCCACTTCTACATATCAATTGAATAAGATGGGTGACATACTGCAACCTTGTCTCAAACCTTTAGTGACATTGATAGGTTGATAACTTTCAACCTTGCTTTATCTGTATCACATTATTTCTGTACATTTCAATAATAATTTGTAATAGGTGATCATCCATACCTATATCTTTCATGGCTTCCCACAGCTTAGATCTAAATCTACAAATATGCTGCTATAAATTTCTCCATTAGTTGTTGTAAAATAAATAGGTTATCTGTACATGATCCGTTCTGCATAAAGCCGCTCTGGTCTTCCCCAATATGGTGGCCAAAATTTTGTCTAATTTTTTCAAACGTTATCTTGCTAAATAAACGGCTCATTGTACAGTTGACACTAATGCCTCTATAGCAATTTGGGTCTTTTCTATTCCCTTTTTTGAAAATAGAAACCATATACGACTTCTTCCATTCTGAGGGAATTTCAACCCTAGTACAACAGTTGTTTATCAGGTAGGCATAAAAATGACTTATTAAATTTGAAACAATTTTTTTGTCGCAAACCTGTATTATCGTGCTGCAATGACTGCGAGTGCATTTCTAATACAAAATATAATGCTGTGAAAACAAATACTCGTGTCTTCTTTGAATAATCATAGGTCAACGATAGTTTTGCGCTTACGGGCCTTGGCACAGATGTTTCCTCCAAGGAACGGAGCGGAGGTTCCCCCGCCTCTCTACTCCCGACCAGTGGTGTGGGGAGGGGGAGGAGGGGGAGTCCCGTCAGTGCAGGCAACCCTGCGCCTCTCGGCGATGCAAACCGAAAGCAATAATTTCCGGCAGGCGAGAGCAGAAAAGGGATTTCTCGTTACGCGTACAGCGCCGACGCCGTGCTGGGGTCGGCGGCGAGCAGTGGTGATGCATTACCGCCAACCACGCAATAATTCGTCGCCACCGCACCCGGCCTCAACCCCCCCACCCCTCCAACCCCCGACCTGCGCTAGACGCCGCCAACCCTGATTGCATAATACATGTATGGAAATGCCCGCCGCGGCGTGCGGTATTTTTATTGTTATTATTGTTATTTTTCGTCGCTTCCTTCCTTCCTTCCCTCCCTCCCGCGTCGAGTGCGTCGCCCTCGTTCGTCCGCGGCGCCTCCTCGGGCCCGCTCCTCAGGATTGCGGGATTGCAGGATTCGCGACGGCGGATGAATTAAGGATACCGCATTAACATGGCGCCGTCTGCTCTCGGCGGTGGTGGCGGCGGAATTATTCAGATGCCGCCGCAGGATCCGGGCGACACCCCACCCCTTCCCCCACCCTGCCTGCGATACGTCTTAATCACGGCTGACGTGGGCGACACCTGGCGGCGAAACACGGGCGACAACCCACACTCCGCGGCAGGGGTACCAACTGCGTGCAGTATCGCGCCGAACTATGAGATGGAATCGAACTCCTCTACAGAACTTATTATGCCTATTCAGGGTTTCCCTGGAGGAATCTATATGTATAAATGCGAATGTCTGTTCGGTGTACGTTTATCACGTCTGAACCACAAGACCTAAAGAGCTAAAAATTTGTACAGTTACTAATGTGTACCCGGGGAAGGCTTTAGGCACGGTTTTATGGCGATCGGATATATATTAGAAGCTGGTACCCGGCACGTTGCAGCCGCAGAAGAAATAATTGTGCAAATAACAATTGTAATTTGAAATTGTTAGCTTGTTTAAATACGATATTCCTCCCTTACGTTCTCTCTGATCGCTCCCTTTCTGTGTCCACTTCCTCCGCCCCTCTGTTCATCTCCTTTCACTTGTCTACCACTATCTTCCCGCTTTCATTCTCCTCCTCCCCCCTCTCTCCTTCTCCTTCTTTCTCCTCTCGATTTCCTCCCTCCTCTTTCTCTCCATCTTGACCTCCACCTACTCCTCTCCCTCCTATATATATATGAAAACATATAAATGCGCCAAGTTTCATGGTGATGGGTCAAGTGGTGTGAAAGTCGCAAGGTACTCTCCGCCATGCTAAATTCACAGATGTATGGGCTGACTTTCATGACCAGTCAAACAATGTGGATGTTTGTTGTAACGTACCCTCCGTCATGCACATATGTAGGCTTACAAAAGGTAGCCCATGTATTAATTCGGGATATAAGCTATCTACATTAGACATTTCATTCAACTCGTTTCGAAGAATCCAGTCACGAAATTCAACAATAATGACTGTAATAATATTACAGATCGATCACTTGATGTAATGCGCGAAACGTCAAATCGACTTTTTTTAAAGAGATGTATTAAAAGAATTTTTTTACCGGTTTATTTATTTAATCTTATATTTCCTTACTCGTATGCTTATCTTTACAGAGAAAGAGCTGAAGACATTGTAACACGCATAGACCAAAGATGTGGTCTGTGGTATCACGTTTCGCTGTATGTAACCTTCTTGCTATAGAGTCTCTGGCCTTCAGTTCGATTTTTAAAATATCTTCCACCCCCTTATAGCTAACGGCATGGAACTGCCATGGTGTACAACGGGAGACTTCGGACAACAATTACACGCATACCATTCGTTTGAGTTCTGTAGTTTTCGCTGCAGAGCGAAATATTAACACACACACGCGTAGAATTTTAAATACACCGATAACTTTCCATCCCAATATACTCCACCTTTTATCATTATCAACCCTCAAGCAACAATGCAACCAATAAAACAATTTTCAAAGAGTAAATATAATTTCCAAAGAGTGCTAAGCGTACAGCGAACAGACATTCACATTAATATATATAGATAAATAGCTATCCGATCGCCATAAAGCCTAAAGCCTTCCCCGGGTAGACATTAGTAACTGTACAAATTTTTAGCTCTTTAGTCTTGTGGTTCAGACGTGATAAACGTACACCGAACAGACATTCACATTTATAGATATAGATTAATGTGAATGTCTGGTAGGTGTACGCTTATCACGTCCGAACGACAAGACGCAGAGACTTAAATATTTGTACAGTTACTAATTTATACCTGAAGAAGGTTTTAGGCACGGTTTTATAGCGTTCTGATAGATATTCATTAAGTTGAAGAATATAACGCGAAATGCCTAACAATAATTACTCTTTGAAAATTATATTTGCTCTTTGAAAATGGTTTTATTGTTTGCATTGTTGTTTGAGGGTTGATAATGATATAAGGGTGGAGAATATTAGCATGGGAAGTTATCGGTGTATGTAAAATTCTTCGTGTGTGTGTGTTAATATTTCATTCTGCAGCGATAACTACAGAACGCAAACGAATGGTCTGTGTGTAATTCTTGTCCGTAGTCTCCCGTTGTACACCATAGCAGTTCCATGCCGATAGCTGTAAGGGGGTGGAAGATATGCTGGTTGAAAGTCGTCAAATTATATAAAAAAAAAAAAAATCTGACAAGGCCAGCGATGACGTTTGCGACTCTATAGCTAGGAGGTTACATACAGCGGAACGTGATGCCACAGACCATATCTTTGGTCTATGCGTGCTACAATGTCTTCAGCTGTTTCTCTGTAAGGACAAGCATACGAATAATTTTATTTTTTATTTGAATGTTGATTAAAAATGTTTGTTTCTAAAGAAGGTATTGTATTTCATTTCATCCTTCAAACCCAGTCTCATAGCACACAACTGAAAGACAGCTTATCTATCATAATCAACCACCACGCGAGCGAAACGTGATGCCACAGACCATATCTTTGGTCTATGCGTGCTACAATGTCTTCAGCTCTTCCTCTGTAAAGATAACCTACGAATTAGGAACTATAAGAATAAATAAATACAGAAGTAAAAAAGAAACTCCTTTTAATACATCTCTTTAAAAAAATCGATTTGACGTTTCACGCATTACGTCAAGTGATCGATCTGTGATATTGTTACAATCATTGTTGAATTTCGTTATTTGATTCTTCGAAATGAGTGCATTTTTACTTGTGATTTGATCTACACTGCACTGCCGCGGTGGAGTAGCCGAGCGGTCTAAGACACCTCGCTGCGGAGCGCGCGGTTGCTCTCCGTGGAGGTTCGAGTCCTCCCTGGGGCATGGGTGTGTGTGTTTGTCCGTAGGTTAGTTTACCTAGGTTTAAGTAGTTTTTAAGCTACGGACTGATGACCACGCAGTTTGGTCCGATAGATTTACAGAATTTGATCTACACTAATTACGTTCATGATACACGGTAAGTGCAAAGACTTCTGCAATCTGTTAGGAATACTTTTCAGTTCCGCTTTATCAGCGACATTTCCTCAAAAATGAGTGAAATTAATTATATTACTTTAATAGTTATCTAAACTTCGTAGATAAGTGTGCATTGTGTTACTTTACACATATTACAATAGTACATCTACTTTTAATAGATCACATTCAGACAACATGCCTCAGGAATACATTTACGTTCCAAACAATACTACAAATAACGTAGTTTACTAGAATGCCCTAAACTGAAATTAAAATGAATTTGGACATTATTCTCACCATACGTGTTGAGATATTGCAACAGAGGCTATAAGGAATAATGTATGTATTATTTATTGTAAATCATTAAGCACTTCACATTATTTTATTTGAATGTTTGTTTATAAAGAAGGTATTGTATTTAATTTCAGCCTTGAAAACCAGTCTCATAGCACAATATTGAAAGATAGCTTATCCATCATAATCAACCAACACGTGAGCGGAGCCGCGGGTTTAAGCGAGTAGTAAATATTGTAGGGGATCCTAGCGTAGATGAATTACAATAAAAATTTCCATAAAACATTTCTACAATTTTTATTCAGTACATCTAGGTTTCATGTGTTCCTGCACCGGTTTTTATGATTTTCTGCGAGTGTATTTATCGAATGTCTGCAACAGAATATTCATGTTCAAGCTGTGAAGTCCTGCTTTGGTTTACATTGAAGTTTTCATTGTGCCTTGTTGGCAAAGTGTGCTATTCTGTAGCGTGTAAATATACCACATCTACTTAAAAATGCTCATTATGCCTATATGGTATTTGTAAATAATGTATGTAATGGATAAGTTGCTTCTGGTTTTGGAGAATACGGCATACTAACTGTAACCTACCAAATTATAGAATGTTCTCGTGTATTCAGTACATTACGTGACTCTAGTACGGTTCCCAACAGTCACACTGAATACGGAGGTCAGAACACAGTCCTTTCCCAGCACCTCCCATAGATTTTTTAATTTTATTGTTTCTTATTTATTTCATTTTTATTGTTTTTAAACAGGTCGGCACCGTAAATTTGAATAGTACACATGTAATTAATCACAACCTAACTATAATTTGCAAAGCAAAAGTGAACGTGACAACGGGTCGCCAACGTGATACCACCACTGAGAACGTGTACTGCTGTTACTGTGAGCGGTTTTAATGCCGCCGCGACCAGCTTTGATGCTTCCGCTATTGTTACTACTATGCTGCAGTTACGAGCCGATCGTTCTTATGCGGCGACCCGCTCTTAGCAGGTCAGCGGAGCCATCGAATGGAATATTATGAACAAAAGTATTAAACTTCCTGGCAGATTAATACTGTGTGCCAGAACCGGGACTCGAACCTGGTACCTTTTCCTTTCGAGGGCAAGCGCTCTACCGACTGAGCTGTCCCGAGACGACTCACAATGCCGCCTCACAACTTTACTTCCGCCAGTACCTCGCCTCCTACTTTCCAAATTTCACAGAAGCTCTCCTGCGAAACATGCAAGACTAGTACTCCTGGAAGAAAGAATATGGTGGAGACATGGCTTAGCGACAGCCTACCGAAACCGGGACTCGAACCAGGAGTGCTAGTCTTGCAAGGTTCGCCGGAGAGCTTCTGTGAAGTTTGGAAAGTAGGAGGCGAGGTACTGGCGGAAGTAAAGTTATGAGGCAGCATCGGGAGACGTGTAGGGATAGCTTAGTCAGTAGAGCGCTTGCCCGCGAAAGGCAAAGGTCCCAGTTTCGAGTCCCGGTTGTGGCACACAATTTTAATCTGCCAGGAAGTTCCATATTAGCACACACTCCGCTGCAGAGTGAAACTTTCATTCTCGAAACAAAAGTGTTACTTTTAGTTCAATTTTTACACATAAGAGTCTCATGTTAATTAAACTGTAAAGAACTTTCTCTTTGGCTAGTAACGTAGAAGCTGCTTAATTATTTTAGGAGCTGATTATATACACACAATTTGCAGCATATTGCTTCTTTTCCTCTTTCAAATTATTGCAAGCTGCTCATTTTATTTCTTGTGCAATTGTTTTCATAGTATAATTGGCTGAATTATAGATTAATAAATTCAGTAGTCTTTATTTTTAAATAATTAGCCCTTCCCCCTACCCCGAACCAACTACTGGTTGCGTCACTGCTTTCTACAAGCATACATAGAACTTTGGGACACGTCGGAATTCCATGAACAGCAGCATGGCGGACAATACGTATGCATAGATTTCATCCCTATCATTTACAGCTAATTCAACATTTTCTAGTAGGAGATAAAGATTTACAATTGGAATTTTGTCGTTAGATACTTGGATAACGCCAAGTAAGCCCTTTTTACTCTTCACTGATGAAGGCCCATTCAGTCGTTACGTCATTAATAGCTAGCGTAAATCACATACCATTGTGGATACTCATTTTCAAGAGCACTGTGATATTTCTGGCTTGTATCCATCATAATAATTTCTTTAGAGCAAGTCAGGGCAGCTGTATGCAACTGACGCAGAGTGGTATGAGTCAACAGGTGGCACGGTAGATAGTATTCCCGTGATAAAGGCAGCCTAAAGTTTCAATGTTTGTTGTGATTGGTCACTGCATGTGGTGGGTAGCCATCAAAACTAATTTCTTCTTTGCTTAAAATCAAATATATTTTTCATTCACATTTACTTGATATCCTGAAGGCGTCATCTCTCAATAGAATGATACCATGCTGTTGTTTCTGTCATTTAAAATCATACATAACAATAAACGAAAGTAAAACGTAAAACGAAAAGCCATCGGCCATAGTTTGGCGCGATTTAGGGCGCCAGCAGACCTACATACTCCGGTTTCGGCAGTCATTACTGTCATAAAGCAGTAATAGGTAATGTAATAGTTGTGCTGTCAGATTACGCCTAACAAGCTGGCAGCACGCCGTGAACTCAAGCTCGGCGGGTCAGCCGATTCAATCGCTAGAAGGCGTTATACAGCGCAAATACGTGGCGACTGTGTATAAACATTCTGGAGCATAATTTGGAACTTCTCTTACAGAAGTCGCAGCGTAGCTGAGAAACAGCGAAGTATTCCTACGCTGGCTCGTCACTGGCCGGTGATCGCCTTTTAGGGACCAGCCGGGCGACTCGCCAATCAAACGATAGCTCGTGGAAGACTCCGAAGAAGAAAAAGAAGAAGAAGAAGCCTGCTATGGTAGAAGTCACCAAAGACAGTTTGATGCCATACCGAGGAACCACTCTGGCTACTCTGTAACCACCTTCGAAGTAGCGACCATTGTAAATAGTGTAGAAGATGTTTCTAATAAAGTAGTTCTTCAAAAAGAAGATTGTGTCCACAGTATTAATGAACTTCAGACTTGTAAAAGCAACATAAATCGTCATTTTAATCAGATTCAGTTTCTTAAATGTGTAGTTTCTTTGTTTCTGCGTAAACAAAGTGGTATCCTTCAAAAATTTCTTTTATCAGACTAGTTCCTCGCTAATTAACCTAACAGCCTCATCATCAAGAACACACGACCTGCGTGCCGTCTTCTGCGCTGGGGACACAATCCGTGAAGACAACAGGTTGGTGAACATTTTACTTAGAGCTTCTTGCCTTTCACTGAGGAATGTGAAAGCTACCACGACACGAATACTGCACTTCCGTTACAACCGAACTCACTCGAAATTCATGGTAACATGGAAGAGGTCACGGAATGAAGACAATCTATCAAACCAAATCTTTCTACCTAATTATCGCATGTATGGCTTTTTCGTCACTGTGCCGCAGTGGCGAACTAAGGGGAGGGGGGGAGGGTGCTGACCACCCCGGGCCTCTCCTTCTGGGGGGGGCCTCCAAATACCTTTAAAGCAAGTTTTTGTTTCAATTTTTCAATTTATTTTTTAATTTTTTTATTTTTTCTATTTTTTGGAGCATCCTTGGTCTCTCGTTCTGAGGCCCCCAAATCTTGAAAGCTATTTTTTTTTGTCCCGAGCGTTTCGTCCAGGAAGTCCGCCAAACCTCAGAAGTTACTTTTTTATGGTAATACATGTATTTCCAAATGGACGGGAGAGGGGGCATCATTTTGTTTTTCCGCCGCTCCAGGCCTCCAACAGCCTTAGTCCGCCACTGAACTGCCCTAACGCATATCCAGAAATGTGAGGTGTGTTTTCTTAGAGAAGCATCTGATTCGGTCAGTTTTGTAATAGCATCGTCTTATGGGAATTTCTTCAAACTGATATTCCCGTATTAATGAAATAGACTCATTTGGGCACAAGAATGCGTATGTTCCTCCAGCATGACGGAGCTTCTGCAATTTCTAGTCATCTAGTGACACACCGTCTAAAACTAACACGCCTCGGAGATATGGGCACGTCTCTTCGCCACCAACGCTATGCAGCCCTCATAAAAGAACGTAAGACTGCCTCGAAATAGATACACGTGGTATTACAAGACTGAACGTCCTTTCCTTTGATTTAAGATTCACTGAGTTACATACTAAGAGATGTATTTTTGTACGCCTCCGTAGTGCAGTGGACAGCGTGGAAGATTGCCACGAGGGGGGAGGGGAGGGGGGGTCGGGTTCGATTCCCGGTGGGTTTGGAGATTTTCTTGACACGGGGACTGGGTGGTGTGCTGTCCTCATCATCATCGACACGCAAGTCGCCCATGTGGCGTTATCTAAAGACTTGCAACAGGCAGGCCGATCACGATCCCAGCTGCGGTCTAACGGCCAACATTGCCACTCGACGTCATCATCATCAGCTGCAACTTCGTATTTAATAACAGCTGAACACACACAATATGGAATTTTATTTCAATTCGCCTATACTACAACATCCCAGACATTTACCACTCTCCTGAAACACGCTGTATACGAGGGATGTCCAGAATGTAACCTGTGTTAACAAAAAAGTTTTTTTTTATATACATCTGAAAACAACAGTAATTCTCTTTTTTTCTACATAGTCTCCAGACAGATTCAATCACTTGTAATACCTTTTCAAAGACTTTGAAATTCCCCCTGTCTAAAACTCTACCATCTGTGAACGTATCCGACCTGAAATAATGGTATAATAACGCTCCACCCCGTACGGGTCTCCAAAATGGCGACTATAAATAGACATGCTTGCTATCTTTCTGAAGACGAACGTCAGTATCAACACTAAAATATCAGTGCACCGCTCAATCATTCGACCTAATTCATTGTATGGGAGTGAAAAATGGGTGGATACAGGTTACCTTGTTAATAAGGTTGAAGTTACAGGTATGAAAGCAGCAAGGTTGATTGCAGGTACTAATAGATGAGAACAATGGCGGGACGGTATCCAGAATGGGCAAAACAAAGAAAAACTGGGAACGAACGTCATAGATATGGAGCAGTTAGAGCTAACAGGCTTAAATGGTGGGGTCGTGTTACACGGAACAAGCAACATTGCGTAAGAGTCTCATGTGTTCGGCAGTAGAGGATAGGGGGTGCGAGGTAGACCCAGCAGAATGACTTGGATTCAGCCAGGAGTGATCTTGAAGTAACAAGCTTAATCAACGTTGGCACTGAACACAGAATCGTGGAAGTGTTTTATGAGAGGGATTATGCTCCCACCTGAAATCTGAAAGGGATATTCAGTCTTTAAGATGGTGATCTATTCTGCTTTAAATGCCCTTTCTTGCCCAATCTTTCAAATATTCGAGCACATAATTTCATATTTGGTTATTTTACTACCAAAGTGAATAAATGCGCATTAGTGTATTCACACATTTTTGTTTTCCTTATTTGACTAAAAAACTATGAAATGAAAATATTTAAAATTGGGACTTCAAAGTCCAAGAGACTATAACGCAATTGGGAGACTAATGAAATGGTTATTGCTGTTAACATAAGGATTTAACAGCAACAAACAGATAGCAAATTTTTATATCGAAATGCCATTCTAGATATTGATCTGAAGGGGGAAAAAGAAAACTGAAGTTATCCCTGAATCATATTCTTATTTCTTAATTCGTTAACAAAAGAAAACAAAACCACAACCATTTATTAATGACTCCTAGTAACAAAGGCAACTACAAAAATAACATGCAAAAATTCCTTCAGTACTAATTTCTTCCAGGCACAGATTTGAACGCTATATATATAAATAGAACTCTATTCCTTGTATAATATCAGTTTCCATTAGCTAAAACAATACAAAACCAGAATGAAACTTTCACTCTGCAGCGGAGTGTGCGCTGATATGAAACTTCCTGGCAGATTAAAATTGTGTGCCGGAACCGGGACTCGAACCTGGGACCTTTGCCTTTCGCGGGCAAGCGCTCACCCACTTTTTTTTTTTTTTTTTTTTTTTTTTTGACCTTATACTAATGAAAGATTAAACTTAGGGAAAGGATAAGGGCTAGTAAACGAAAAGTGTTATTTTATTTTATTACATTTTTTTTCCTTTTTAATGAAGGAGCGACACGCACACACTCACATGCCATTCTGCCTAGATGGCCGTTGCTGCACAAAAGATCAGTTGATCGACAGTTTTTAAGAATATGTAATGTATATTACAGTAGAACTAAATAAACCCTTTCATGGCAGTTACGTAAAGAATATAAAATAGTAAATAAGGAAACACAAAATTGTGAAACTGAAGGTACCCTTCTGGTATTAAAATGATGACTATTCAAAGTATCTGAAAACAAACTTTCTTGTTGTCCCAACTCTTCATAGCGAGGACCCGAGTACGTCTTCACGTATTAACATCAAGATCCGTTTTCTGTTCTAATTGCGTATCAGTGATCATTGCCTCATCTTCTCTTACCCGGGACCCTCCAGCTATGAGGGGGATCATTGAATATACTACCTAAATAATTCGCAAAATTCTGCCGATATCTGGAAAAGTACTGCAATTTATCGTGTCTTTCCTGTAAGAAGATCCAAAAATCGAGGACATCTTTCAGACCGTCACGAAAGAGATAATACACGGACAGTCCTTTTATCCAGTTTATTGCCTGTGTTTTTGATTGGGGAAAGTACGTTTGGTCCGGTTGTAGGAGCATTTTAGGCTCGATCACGTGTGGTGGCACTCGAAGATAAAAGGCAAGTATCTTCCGTATTAGAAGCCACACGTCCGCTGAAGATCCGCATTCCAGGCGATGATTATCTGTGTCAGGCACACGACATCGCACGCACATAGGAGACTCGGCCAGTGCAATGTCGTGCAATCTGCTCCTTGTCGGATATTTTTCGTTGACGACGAGGTACCAGGTGGCACGTATCTCCGTTGTTAAGTGTTTTTGGTGAAGCGCCCGCCACACCTTTGGCCACGTCACTTCTGGGTGTCGTCTCTCTATGATGTTCTGATGATGATTCTTCATCAACAGGTTGTATACATCTCGTGCTGTCGGTGTCCTGTTGCTGGGAAGTTCCTTGTGTATATAGCTGTATTCCAGAAAAAATGTTTGGATGTGGGAGAGCGTAGGCGCGATGTGCCCGAGTGCAGCCGGTGGAATGCAGGACGTAGGGGCGAGTTCGTCAATGAGGAGACCAGTAAAACTGTGCTGACGATGGGTCCACATCTTGAGCATGGTCTTGACATAGAGGGCCGTTGCTCGCGCGCGGACGTTGATAAGACCCAATCCTCCACTATAAGGGGGGAGGGTGAGGGTTGCATACCGTACCTTGAAGAGAAGTCCGTGACTCACAAAATATCCAAAGGCCGCCTGTATTCGCTGTGCCATCACTGGAGCCATCGGTAGGATTTGCGCCATGTGAGGTATTCGCGATGCAATGTAGGTATTCAGAAAAGAGACCTTTTGGACCATATCCAATGCTCGGAGAAGGTGTCCACGGACGGTGACGCGGAGAACTTGTAGTAGGCGTTTGTAATTAAGTGCCGAAGTGCGACGAACGTTTTTCGTAAAGGTGACGCCCAAACACCGCAATGTATCCGTCATCTGTAAAGGGCTTTCAGTTCCCTCCGGTAGCCCTCTGCCTATTTCCATGGCACGTGATTTTACTAAGTTCATTTTGCTGCCAGCTGCGTCCCCATATCGTTCGATCCATCTCAGCGCCAACCGGATCTCTACTTCTGAGCGACCGATGAAAACGAGATCATCAGCGTAAGCTCGGCATTGAAAGGTAGTTCCTCGTAACGTGATCCCTGAGAGTCGTTGTTTCAGCCCACAGACGAGTGGCTCCGTCGCTATTGCATAGAGGATCATTGAGAGGGGGCAGCCTTGTCGTACCGAACGTAAGATAGGAATCTGCCCTTCAACTCGTCCGTTCACAATCACCTTAGAAGTGGCATCATGGAGAAGATGCATGATCATTTCGGTGAATCCAGCCGGGAAAGCCATTCGATCCATTACAGCTTTCAAGAAAGAATGGCTCACATTGTCAAATGCACAATTGAAGTCTATGGAGACTAGAGCACTACGCAGCCGACAGGCCGAAGCGATGGCAATCACATCGCGATAGTCACTAAGGGTCGTCTGGATATTGGTATCTCCTCCCAAAGACGTTTGTTCATATGAAATAACCTGACGTAGTATGCGCTTAAGCCTTAACGCCAGGATTCTAGTAAAGATCTTGAAGTCACTGTTCAGGAGGGTGATAGGGCGATAATGTTCAGTTCGGGTACGTCCAGATGGTTTGGGTACAGGAATGATGATGCCCTCCATGAAAGTCGGTGGAATGGGAACTGCTGATGATAGTATTTCGTTGTACATGTCTTTCCATCGTGGGGCCATCACATCCCTGAATGTCCTGTAGAATTCTAGTGGAAAACCATCAGGCCCTGGTGATTTATTAAGTTTCCCTTTGGCAAGGGCGTCTGCAACATCATCATTCGTGATATCGTCTAAAAGTGATTCTGACGCCGCAGCATCAAGTGTGTTGGTGATGGTGTGGGTGACGTCAGCTAAAGCGTCTTCATCATGTTGCACGTCCCGATATAGTTGATGGTAGTGGTCGACAAAAGCACGTGCTATGCCCGCTTGTGTCGTCACTCTAGAGCCATCTGGTAGGTCTAGTGCATCTATCAGTGTACGTCGTTGTTGACGTCGTTCAGAAATGATGTGATGCATAGAGGGTGGTTCGCCGGTAATCCTATCTTGGGATCTCGTTCGCACCACGACACCTTCAAGTTTGTGACGGACGAGGGTGAGAATCTGCGCTTTAGCGCGACAAATCTCTGCTTGGCGATCTGGAGATGGTGGGAGTGCAGTAAGTTCTCGAAGGAGTGCGTAGTAGAAGTCCGTCGTTTGTCGATGCCAGAGCGACCTTTCCTTACCATAGCGTATTAGCGCACGTCTCAAGGCCGGTTTGACGCAGTCAAGCCACCATTTAATCGTTGACGGATACCTCCGTAACCGACGCTCACATTCTGTCCAGGTACTCTCTATTAATTGTCGACATTCTTGATCTTGTAGGAGTGCCACATTTAGTTTCCATGTTCCCCGACTTCTCCACACGGTTTGCCTCCGTAAATGAACCGCACAAATGTATGCACTGTGGTCCGAGAAGGCCGTGGGCCAGGTCTCCGCTTGTACAGTCGCTGTCACGAGGTCGGAGGAGACGTAGATGCGGTCGAGTCTGCTGGCTGAGTGGCTGGTCACATAAGTGAAACCAGGGCGGTCACCATGTATTACCTCCCAGGTATCAGCAAGACGTAGGTGTTGTACTAAAAGGCGCAATTCGGGGCATGGCGTGTAGTTGGGTTGTTGATCTTTCGGAGAGAGTACGCTGTTGAAGTCTCCACCTAGGATGAGGTTATTGTAACGTCCCAAAAAGAGAGGCGATATTTCTTCTGCATAAAACCGTGACCGTTCCCGTCTTTTATCTGTCCCAGAAGGGGCGTAGACGTTAATAACTCGTGTTCCCTGCATGTCGAAGGCAAGTCCTCGCGCCGATGGTAAGTACATTATATTGGTGACCTCTATACCATCTCGGACGAGCGCAGCCGTTCCGCTGCCTCTCGCATCAGCAGGGGTAACATAAGCAGTGTATCCGTAAAAGTCTGGTAGAGCGTCCACTCGAACTTCTTGCATTAACGCAACATCCACGTCAGCCGCCCTGAGCATATCACGTAGTAGCTGAATTTTGACACGTGAACTAATCGTGTTAAGATTGATGGAAGCCATTCTGTAAGTTTGCGGTTGGTCTGCAATTAGTGGGACACTCATTACTACTCGGGGAAGTGGCGTAGTCGCAGCAGAAGAACGACCACGTCAAGTCGCCCCCTCACTGTGCTAAACGTTTTGAAAGTCGTGTGTGGCCGAGGCGGCAGTTGGCGCTGCATCCTCGGCAGAAGACTCAGGGTCAAGATCGTCTGCCCATGCCATCGGAGGAGTGCTTGCGTCTTCCGAGGCCTTTCCTTGCGCCTGCAGTGGCCCTTCGCTGTACTCGAGGTGCCGTTCGTCGTGTTGATCGTCAGGCGTTCCCTGCACACGTTGTGTGTGCGGAGCTGTGTCAGGATCTGTCGTAGAGGACATGGCACAATTCGTCGTTGAATCATTGGTCACCAGTTCAGTGTGGTAGGGAGAGGCCTCGTTGTCTTGTGATTGTGTCGATGCCTCATCGGATGAAGACTTCTTACGCTTCTTATGCCTCTTTGGAGACCGCTGTTTCCGAGAATGTGTTTCCGTGTCAGACGACGGAATGGAGTTTCGCCGATCAGGTACAAAGGCGGCCGCGGGCACTACAAACTGATCCACTTCCATTTTGTCATAGGTCGTATCTGTTTCCTGCACCGGTGGAGCGGGAGGGAGGACCGTGTTTGTTGTCAGTCGTTCCTCCTCTTCTCGTTCTGACACCGTCATTTGTGAGAGATCCTGCGGTAGTGCAGGCTCGTGGCTCTGTACGGTGTCTCCTCGTACTGCCGCTACATACGTAAGAGGCATGATTGTCGATGTGGTAGAAGGCAGTGGATCCGTAGATGGAAGCTGGGCAATCCTTCGTTGTAGACACTCTGAGCGGATATGGCCTTCTTTGCCACAACCCGAGCAGGTCTTTGGTTGTCCGTCATAGATGACGATGGCTCTGCATCCTGCAATGTTAAGGTAAGATGGAACATGTTTAGTGAGTTCAATGCGTACCTGTCGCACTCCATTTAGCACCGGGTAGGTGGTAAATTGTGTCCACTTCTCTGCAACGTGGCTGAGTACTTTTCCATAAGGCCTGAGAGCAATCTCCACTTCTTCTGCCGGCAGTTCGAAAGGGAGTTCGAATATGCGAATCGTTCGGAGACCGAGACCCGCATGATCCACATTCACTGGGCCAATGTTACCATCACTATGTCGAAATTTAAGTCTGTCTTTCGCTCGCTCTAATATCGCGTTACATGCAGCCTCATTTACTAGTTTAACATAAACTACGCTGCTCACAATGGACAGGTGGATTCCAATAAGGTCGGTACATGGGATCTTTACATCTTCTCGAAGAAATCGTTCTACTTCTAGCGCTTTCGGTCGTGCATATTCGGTCGCGAAGGTGAATTTCAGTGTCGATTTCCTGTATGAGTTGGCCATGATAATCGAAAATCACTTACACGCGCGAAAGCTGCTTAAGCACGTAAACACCGCGAAGCGCACGCTGCGGCGGGACGTAAACAGGTCCCTCCTCACCGCGTCGCTGCCCGACGCAGACTGAAAGCAGCAAGGTTGATTGCAGGTACTAATAGATGAGAACAATGGCGGGACGGTATCCAGAATGGGCAAAACAAAGAAAAACTGGGAACGAACGTCATAGATATGGAGCAGTTAGAGCTAACAGGCTTAAATGGTGGGGTCGTGTTACACGGAACAAGCAACATTGCGTAAGAGTCTCATGTGTTCGGCAGTAGAGGATAGGGGGTGCGAGGTAGACCCAGCAGAATGACTTGGATTCAGCCAGGAGTGATCTTGAAGTAACAAGCTTAATCAACGTTGGCACTGAACACAGAATCGTGGAAGTGTTTTATGAGAGGGATTATGCTCCCACCTGAAATCTGAAAGGGATATTCAGTCTTTAAGATGGTGATCTATTCTGCTTTAAATGCCCTTTCTTGCCCAATCTTTCAAATATTCGAGCACATAATTTCATATTTGGTTATTTTACTACCAAAGTGAATAAATGCGCATTAGTGTATTCACACATTTTTGTTTTCCTTATTTGACTAAAAAACTATGAAATGAAAATATTTAAAATTGGGACTTCAAAGTCCAAGAGACTATAACGCAATTGGGAGACTAATGAAATGGTTATTGCTGTTAACATAAGGATTTAACAGCAACAAACAGATAGCAAATTTTTATATCGAAATGCCATTCTAGATATTGATCTGAAGGGGGAAAAAGAAAACTGAAGTTATCCCTGAATCATATTCTTATTTCTTAATTCGTTAACAAAAGAAAACAAAACCACAACCATTTATTAATGACTCCTAGTAACAAAGGCAACTACAAAAATAACATGCAAAAATTCCTTCAGTACTAATTTCTTCCAGGCACAGATTTGAACGCTATATATATAAATAGAACTCTATTCCTTGTATAATATCAGTTTCCATTAGCTAAAACAATACAAAACCAGAATGAAACTTTCACTCTGCAGCGGAGTGTGCGCTGATATGAAACTTCCTGGCAGATTAAAATTGTGTGCCGGAACCGGGACTCGAACCTGGGACCTTTGCCTTTCGCGGGCAAGCGCTCACCCACTGAGCTACCCCGACACGACTCACGATGCCGCCTCACAACTTTACTTCCGCCAGTACCTCGCCTCCTACTTTCCAAACTTCACAGAAGTTCTCCTGCGAAACTTGCAAGACTAGCACTCCTGGAAGAAAGGATATGGTGGAGACATGGCTTAGCCACAGCCTAGGGGATGTTTCCAGAATGAAACTTTCACTCTGCAGCGGAGTGTGCGCTGATATGAAACTTCCTGGCAGATTAAAATTGTGTGCCGGAACCGGGACTCGACCCTGGGACCTTTGCCTTTCGCGGGCAAGGGCTCTACCACTGAGCTACCCCGACACGACTCACGATGCCGCCTCACAACTTTACTTCCGCCAGTACCTCGCCTCCTGCTTTCTGCCAGGAAGTTTGGAAAGTAGGAGGCGAGGTACTGGCGGAAGTAAAGTTGTGAGGCGGCATCGTGAGTCGTGTCGGGGTAGCTCAGTGGTAGAGCCCTTGCCCGCGAAAGGCAAAGGTCCCAGGGTCGAGTCCCGGTTCCGGCACACAATTTTAATCTGCCAGGAAGTTTCAATACAAAACCAAATTACCAACGTGAGAACACACAACAGCGTCTTCTTGTGACAACGAAACTTGTAGTATTTCATTGAAATTTTGATTCAGTAAACCATTTATCTACGACGCTTGTCGCTAACCACCGCTTTCTCTGGCAGGTAATTACGCTCTTCATATATTTTTGATGTTCATCTATTTTTTACGAGCTACCCAGAACGTGGCTGTGCACTTCGCCTTTCTTGTCTTCTCGCTCGATAAGGATAGTCGCACGTAAGGAATTTCTTCACTACCAATTGTAAGTGTGTGTGAGATCGTTTTCTTTGTGAAATATGATGAAAATATAATCAGTTCAGTTGAAATCTTTTACTTATTTAAAATGACCCACCTTTTAATAATTCATGAAGTGTTTCTATTTTTCCAGCAATAATCTTGATTATGTAACATGATGCTTGGAACCATTGTTGGACTTTTATCTATAATTTACTAAAAACTTCTAGATATCATTATATGTAACTTTCATGAATGTGACTTTATAGTAATGCCTGCAAGGAAATCTTCGGAGTTAAACGAAATCTGATCGATTTGAACAGTCTTTCGTCACAGAAGGTGATTTAATACTTTTTCTCTTTTTCTTTCACGGTCATTCACTTAGTAAAATTCGCTCTAAGCAAACCAAGCATCATGTTACACAATGCAGCAAGAGTTTTACAGTCTCATCTGCTACATCCAGTCAACTTAATGCAAGTATTATGGTAAAAAAGGTCATCGCGGAATCTGTTAGTTTCTTTGTGTAATACTGTGCTCAGGTGTTGCTTTTGTTCCAAATTATACCGCCGCTAAACTTAAAAGTCAGATTCCGCCTCCTTTTTTGTGTCTGTTATGTATAAAGTTACTTAAATGTGTCAAATCCACCAAGTTACTTCCCTGTAACATTACAACGCTAGTGTAACTTTAAAAGCGGCCCCGAACATCAACAACCACTGCAACACCTGATGGGATTAAAGAAAGCGCAATATTACAAACTCTCCTGACGAAATCGTGCACACAGACATAAAACAGTCCGTTGTTTACTGCTATCTGTGAGCAGTGATAATGGACAATCCCTGCCAGCGAGTTTTATATGATACATCAGAGGTACTCTAACGTCCCGTAAGGAACACAAGTCAGATATCTTGTCCACTTTGTTTTATGAGGCTGTAAACGGGCAGGGACTTTTAAGTCCCGTCGGGCAGGAAAATGTTAAGAACAGCTTCTTTATAATTACAAAAATTTATGAACATAGTGAACCCCACAGCTGCGCCGTCTAGCATCCTTATGACCAATGTGTAGTTTTCGGCTCTAAACAAGCATTTCATGTGAGCAGTAACTGCAGTAACAATGTGTGTATACGAGGAGTCAGATATAGTTTACAGTATATTTAAAAAATTCTTGACGAAACAAGAATATTGGGTCTAATTTGTGGCGATGCCAGCATTTCTCTGCTGTATGTATGATGTTTCCAGTGTTGTAAGGGGTAGATTGCTCACTAGTCTACTTTCTGTTGTTCAAATTTTGGCGTATAAATGAAGGTGGTCATAACTGACGGGAAACGATATTCTCCTTACAAAAAAAAAAAAAAAAAAAACTGTGATCATTTAAGTGGAAAAAGAAAATGAACAGGTAGGATAAGTCCGGTCTATGGATAGACCCAGATGATGATTTTCAGTACTCGCTCATTGACTGGCATTTCTAACTTTTCGCCATCATAGGCCTGGAGGCACTTGTGTGCACGCAGAACATTTTATGAGGTGTGTGAACTTACGGGCAGGTTTCATAAGCTAAGAGCCTCGTGCTTTGGACTGGTGGGCGCTTTGGAGAGTTTAATCGGAGGCGTGGAGACGACAGAAGACGACGCGACTCCTCGCCGTAATTGCGCGAGGCGTGCTTTATCAGCCAGCGCTGAATGCCAGGCCTAATTACCAGCTGCCTCACCCCCTGCAGCCGCCACTACCGACAGCTGGCGCACAATTCCGTCGGCACCAACACCTCTGTGGCTCGGTGAAGTGCATCTGAGGCAATTTACGGGCTGCGCAGAAGCTTTGATGTGAACTATAATGACAACTATTGTAAAGCTGTATTATTGCGTTGGCCAGAATTTCGGTCGCGAACAGTGCTCATTTACGCGTGGCAAAGCTCAAATTACATGTTCAAATGTGTTTAAACCTTTTGGACCGGACTCGTAAGGTCATCAGTCCGTAGACTTACAAACTACTTAAACTAATTACGATGGGTAATGTTTGTCCATCTATACAACTATCAATAAGATGCAACTTTTCTCACTAGTTTCTTGTTAATGAAAGTAGAACATGTGTGACTTTTCAAGCTTTCACGGCGGATCTGTTGTAAATACACTTCGCGGGTTTGCCGCCGGATGACATTGTGAATCTCCCACAATATTTCGCCGACCCAACTGTTCGACATCTTCAGGTGGTGGTAGCTGTCAGTACTTCAAGGCGCGACTGATGGTAATTGCGCGGCAGCGGCGGTATTTATCAGGGCGTGAGCAGAGATTACGCATGCGCGAGCGACCGTTCAGTGTTGGTCGGCGGCGGCGCTTCTGGTGCCCCCTGCTGGGAGCCGAGGAGGCGTCTTCCGCGCGTGCGCCGTGGGCAATGATGTGCTGCCGGACGCTCCTGTGGTGGAAATTGGAACTAAGTATCTGCGTTGCGCTGCGTTCCTTCGTGTTTCCGATTTTCTCTTTTCTCCTGTTTTGTTTTGATTGCAGCCAATACTGGATTCCAGGCTGCGCTCATCTGGAAACCTGCATCCCTGTTGATAAGATTATCCGCCGTACGGATGTGTATGGCCTCCTTAAAAATACTGTCCCAAAATGATGATACAGTCGATGGAAGTTATGCGGAAGTGGTGCTGAGCTCTGCCGTTTCCACTCACTCCTGTCAGGCTTCTAGTTGCATGGCTGAGAAATAACGACACTTTTTTCGAACGGTTTTGTAACTCAGGTTATTGTATTAGAATTGATATAAAACTACAATAAGATGGAAAGAAAGTGTAAATGTTGCATTTGGGAATGGTTTTCACGTAGAAACAACACTCAGACATTGAAAACAAGTATAAACCAAGTATGACATGTAAACGATAACCCATTCTTGAACCAATTACGAATAACAAATATCAATTTCGATTAAGATCTGTTTATACAGCACCGTAAATAGTACATGTGTCTGTAACACTGGTTTCAACAACAACAAAATAATAATTTAACTAGCTGCAAGCTGTAAGAGTAATTAAATCCTTACATAATCGCAAAGCGGCGACACTGCTCCAAAACAAAATTAAATCTGCAAATGAAACGTAACCAAGAACCTCGTTCATGTGCAATGTGAGACTGTTGTAACAAGTATTTTCGACAAGGATCAATTTCCGATAAAATCATAAAAAGTTTGGAAGGGAAGATAAATAGTTTACGTTATAATGGTTGTGTCAGATTTTCTGAAGTTTATTTGAAACCATCAAGATTCGCACCAATCGTGGGCAATTACTCTACTCGATTTTAAGTATCAGCAACATATTCAATAAAGGTATGTCCCATCATTTACAGCCAAACATAGTAATGAAAGAAAATCCAACCAGTTTCACAAAGAAGCTATGACTCTGCAATGTAGAAAACACATAGCTTGCTTACCTTGTCAGCGTGAAATCATATTTCTGTCAGAATTATCTCATAAAAAGATGAAACAAAATCCCAGAAATCATGTAAAAATCAAAGGAAAAAAATCCGTTATTCTTGTTCCGTATTTTATGGAACCAACACTTAATGCAGCATTTCGGAGACCATTTCTAGCCACGACTACCCGCTTTCAGGTACAGACTTATCCTCCTGCTTAGTCGCGCACCGCAAGTGCCGAGCGTTCTAAAGCGCCTTGTAGCGGAGAAACGCGGTTGCTCGCCGTCGGAGGTTCTAGTCCTCCTTCGGGAATGTGTGTGTGTGTGTGTGTGTGTGTGTGTGTGTGTGTGTGTGTGTGTGTGTTCTTGGGTTAGTTAAGTAGTTTTTAAGACTAGGGACTGACGGCCAGAGTAGTTAAGTCCCATAGATTTACAAACATTTGAACAATACCGCGACAATAAAAGAGCAACTCAGGCAGGCTTGACAAAAATGTTCAAATGTTTGTAAGGCTTAAAGGACTTAACTGCAGGGTCATCAGTCCCTAAACTTAGAAATTACTTATGAAATACCTTATACTAAAGACGACACAAATGTTCTTGCCCGAGGGGGGATTCAAACCCCCGACGGCGGACTACCGCGCGCACCGCAACACGGCGCTCCAGTACGCGCGGCTAACCCGCCGCGGCACAGGCATGCCACTCCTGCCAACAAACAAGTACATATTTTTCATAAAATTTTATAAAGACCTATTTTAGATGGAGAGACTTTTCTGTCACAGATCGTTACGGGGAACACACTTTGAAGGTGACGAAAGTTATGCAGTGAAAACATTGCTTCGCCTACAGGACAAGAGCTTTTACCAGCAGGGACTAGATGCTGTTCCACAACCTAGGCGTACGATCATTAAACATGCGCCAATCCAACGAATGGCGTCATTATTGGTCGCCGCGAAAGCCGAAAGTGCGTCAGAGCCTTAGTAGGGTGAAAATTATGGTGATTCTCATGTACCACTGTGACGGTGTTCTCCTAAGGCATTACGTTCCTCCACGGCAGACCTTCAGTGCACAGTATTACTGTTCGCTTTTGGAGCATCATCTTCGACTAGCTTTGCGAAAGAAGCAGCAACACTTTCTGCGCTTCCCACCCATCAGTTTTCACGACAATGCGCAGGCGCATAGAGCGCATGCTGTGGCTGCTTTTTTAAACTTTTTATTTTTATTTTACTAATGTTTGTAAAGCTATCAGACTCAACTGCGTGGTTAGTGGTCCGTAGCTTACAAACAAGGTAAACTAACCTAAGGACAACACAAATACACATGCCCGAGGGTGGACTCGAACCCCCGACGGCGAACGGCCGTGCGCACCGCAGCACGGCGTCCCAGTGCGCACGGCTAATCCGCCGCGGCGTGGCTGCTCTGTTCGGACGTATATCATTGTGATTTTGATTCAGTGGCTGCTTATTTTACGAGCTCATATATACACTCCATATCCACCACGTTGCTCCTCTTCCACTTTCACATTAATGAGAGCCTACTCATTTTGTTTATAAGCCATAGATTAATACATTCAGTACGCTTTATTTTAAAAAATAGCCCCTCTCTGAACCAAATAATGGCTCCGGCACTGCCTTGATTTGATTCCTAAGCTGAAGGAACCGCTTCGTGGCATTCAGTGCAGAACTGTTCAAATTGAAATGTATCAGACCAAACTGCGTGGTCATCAGTCCGTAGCTTACAAACTACTTAAACTAAGGTAAACTAACCTAAGGTCAACACACACATCGAAACCCCAGGGAGGACTCGAACCTCCGCATGCCGGCCGCGGTAGCCGAGGGGACTGAGGCGCTCCAGTCACGGTCAGCGCGGCCACTACGGTCGGGGGTTCGAATCGCCCTTCGGGCATGGATGTTTGTGCCGTCCTTAGGATAAGCTAGTTGATAAGTTTAGGGACTGATGACCCCGTAGTTAAGTCCCATAAGCTATGCAAACATTTGAACCTCCGCAGCGAGGCGCCTTAGACCGCGCGGCTACTCCACTGCAGCAGTAATGTTCCTGAGATTTGACAGGCAGCAGATCGCTCCACTAGCACGATCAACACAACAGGCTCTGTTATCGGTATACTGCGCCTTCCACATCGCTGTCAACAGTTTCTACACAACGCAGGTGCCTACTTTGAAGGACAGTAGCAGGTGAAACATGTAAAGCTGTTGTATCGGCCGTGAATACATAGTTGCCACTATTTAAGTTCAAACTCTCCTATATAAAGAGGTTCCAGCACTGGGGTTTCAAAGAATGACCCCTGGCTCACCATATCTGCTACGTTACGCAGCAGTGCGGGACCAAGTGCAAATGTGGGATTGTGGGAAGGATCGCAGACCGCGGCGCCCTGCTGGGACAGACAGCCGGCGTGGAGTGCAGTAGGCAGGCAGACGGGCAGGCCACGGAGAAGAGTGCTGCAGGCCGCTCCGCTCCTCATCTGGTGACGATTCGCCGGGATGAATTATTCAGCGGCCACCCTCTTGTTTAACCTGCGGCCCGCCGCATACCATCTGCATGGCTGAGGGCCTGCCAGTCCACCCATCCGCTCTCCTCACACACACATGACCTGTCATATGCATTGCTACGCACTCCCTCCGAGAAGGCGGCTCAGGGAATCCGTCAAGCGACGACCCCAACTTGACACTGCGACTTCGGGAGTGCTCGAACAGAACTCGGGGAACAAGAAGTGTCACTTTTATCTTGAAATAAAAGCAGTCTTGGTTGCAAAGAAGTTCGTTAATGTTTAGAAATTACGGGTTTCTCCCTAACAGCAGAGATTCGTCAGATTATCTTCAAGGAAAATGTAACACAGAAATTACTAAAATTTTAAAACAGTGAAAGATCGAGCAGGGACTTACACTAGACAAAACAATTAGGGGATACACAATATACATATGGTAATGAGTTTTATTCAGATTCATTACGACTAGTCTTGTGTAGTTCGCGAATTAACTAGTTCGGAAGAGCGCTCCCACAGGCGAACTACGCGAACCAGTTCGCAGATCCCTCGCCTCTTAGTTTGTTCGCTCCTTTTCCGAAGACTGATGAGTGACAGCGAGAGGACGCGAGAGCGCGCAGAATCGCGTGATTCCATTCTGCCAGTTGCTGAGATTTCAAGCTGAGATGCAGCTCAGCTGTAGTTTTAGTAGTGGTAGCAAAATCCAAAACGAGCGGACGAACTAAAAAGAGCGACCTACTTCGCGGCCGAGCTGCGAACTATAACAAGAGCTACCGGTCGCGAATTAAAATATGCGCGATAGGTCGCGAACTAAAATATGCGCGATAGGTCGCGAACTAAAATATGCGCGATAGGTCGCGAACAGAATTAAAAATCACGTGTTTGCCATCTGCTGATGAGAGCCATTTCGAGGTTAGCGTTTGCCTACTATATTACGTAGTTCAGTGCTACAAAATTTCTGCTTTGAAGTATTCTGTACTCTGCAACATCTGACTAATAAATTCCATAATGCGAAGATATAGAAATAACTCTAAACTTAAACGCGAGAAATTATCCACAAACTGTTTCTTTTGGTTAGCGTGATATCGTTAGCGGCTCAAGCAGCAAGCGCATGAAGCAGCTAGGTGCGGGAACTTCTACCTCTACCTGCATGCGCAGACCACGCCGCTCAGCCGTCACTGGGAGCGGACGAAGTAAAAGAACGAACAGAGCCGCGAACTAAAGTGAGCGCTCCCGATCGCGAACTATTATGCGCAAGTCTAATTACAATTGTAATTTGTGAGTGATACACTAAGATATTTTGCTGACTCAACTCTCTTTTTGCGGTTTACATGGCGTTTACTTACAGTGAGGCACGATGAAGCTGTCATAATAGCGAAAACGTCTTTCTCGTTGCCCTCTGTTATGATGTGCGATCACCTCGGACCGCCAGGAGAGTTGCACACCTGAATGGAATCTCTTGAGGGACATTTGGCCATTGTTCCATGACTGCAACATCCAGCTATGCAACCGTTGTGGGAGATGCTGCTCTGGCTGCTATGCGTCTGATAAGTGCATCCTAGACATGCTTATTTGGCTTTAAGACCGGTGAGCACTCTGGTCACTCCATTCACTCAATTCCCTCACCAGTGTGGAGTGTCATTGTCCACCAGAAGGAAACCATCTACTATGGCACCAGCGTAGGAGCAAAGCGCCATTCTGAACAATATACAAGTCCTGAAGTCCGCCAATACTCACTCCAACCCACACCATTCGTCCACCATCGTCATTTGGTGATGTTTCCTGCATATGAGCAGGATTGTTCCGAGTTCCTCGTTCTCTCCATACAACGACTTTTGACCGTTAGATGTTCTTCCGCCCCGTTTCTGCGGGCTAAACGGTCTCGTGGTTTTAATGCATAGAGCTCACATTTCCGAAGGCTTTTTCGGACTGTTCGTGTTGCTGCGTGAATGGTGCGTTGCAACTAAGTTTCAATCAGACTCCTGTCTAGACAGGCTATTAAGCAGAGATAACGGTCATCTATTACTGATATTACCTGTGGACGACCTTGGTCTTGCTTTCTTTTAGCACTTCCTGTTATATGAAATCGCGTCCAGTTCCTGGAAATTACATTTTGGGACACTGCAATAGCTGCTACCTGAATGTGTGTGTCTCTTCTGGAAGGGTAGATAGTATGTATCCTGCAAGACTGCCCATTAATCTGTAGAAGTACGAGGGGATGAAAATCTGTTCTGTACATCACGTTGCAAGGCATCCCACATCTACTCATTAATGTTAATGTATGGAAAGTGTAGTGACCAGCGGAGTTCTTTTTAAATACTTGTTGGTTATCTGTCAGACTTTTGATGCTACTTGGTAAATGACTGAAGACTTTTGTGGCAGCATAATTCTCCTTTTTCTGTGCCAAAGTTACATTTAACCTTGAGTAGCGAATATCACCTTTTCTGCTAGTGTTGTAGATACGCACACTGCTATTGCTTTTGAATTGGGTCGGATTGTTAATAACAAATTTCATGGGTGAATATATATATTGTGAAGCTACAGTGACGATCCCTACATAAATGTCTGCAGGATGCTCTTGGGTGGGCTACAGCAATTATTCTGATTATACGCTTTTGTGCAATGAATACTTTTTTACTCAATATTGAATTGCCCCAGAATATGATCCCATATGAAAGCAGTGAATGAAAATAGGCATAGTAACCTAATTTACTGAGATGTATATCACCAAATTTTGCAGTGACCCTGATAGCATAAGTAGCTGAACTCAATCGTTTCAGGAGATATTCAATATGTTTCTTCCAATTCAATCCCTTGTCAATGCAAACACCTAATAATTTTGAATATTCTACCTTATCTACAGATTTATGTTCAAAGTCTAAATTTATAATTGGTGTCATGCCATTTACTGTATGAAACTGTATATACTGGGTTTTATCAAAGTTTAATGAGAGTCCATTTGTAGAGAACCACTTAATAACTTTCTGAAAGATATGATTTACAATGTCATCAGTTAATTCTTGTGTGTCAGGTGTGATAGTTATACTTGTATCGTTAGCAAAAAGAACTAGCTTAGCATCTTCGTAAATGTAGAATGGCAAGTCATAAATATATATTAAGAACAACAAAGGACCCAAGACCGTACCTTATGGGACCCCACTTTTGATAACTCTCCAGTTAGAGCAATTAATTATTTTATCTATATCATGTGAACTGCTTATTTCAACTTCCTGCACTCTTCCAGTTAAGTATGATTTAAAACGTTATTGCACTGTCCAAGTCATACCGCAATACTTAAGCTTATCTTGAAGAATCCCATAATTTACACAATCAAAAGCCTTTGAGAGATCACAATAAATCCTAACTGTTGATGTCCGGTTAGGTACAAGCGTGGGCCTTCGGTTCCCAAAGGCATATCCATTATGTATCGTTTAATAGTTCGTGTGCTGACACTTGTTGATGGTCCAACATTAAAATCCGCAGCATAGCTTTTCTGTTACGTTGAATTATTTGTTTCTGTCTTCGGTGATCCCGTTCTTGCAGATTTTTGCGGCCGCAGCGCTGTCAGAGATTTGTTCTTATATCTGGTTACAGATATTCACGTTAAACTCGTCATATGGTAGTAACGGAAAATTGTTCATCTCGCCACTAATTCGGAGATTCCGTGCGCCGACTAAAAAACCACGTTCAAATTCGCTTAAAAATCCTGATAACCTGCCATCGTAGGCCAGTCGTTGTAGACAAAAAAATGCCCTTAGGTCCAAAAAAAAATTGCAGGAAGCTGAATTTTTGGTATGTTGTTAGGACATATAGTGTAGTATTAAACCGAATTTGCAGCTTCGAAATCCTTTAGCTTAACTTTTAAGAGCAAAAAAATCTCGAAATTTTCGGACTTTTTTCTGGTTTTGCCTTATAACTCGTGAAGGGTGGTTTTTTGACGAAAAGTCACTAAAACCGTTATTAATGTAGATAAAATATTCTAAAATTTAAACCCTACCGCAGCTCTGTAAGTCAAATAGTTCCCTAGATATTGGACTTCATAAATTGACTTATTTCTCCAAAAAGTTCAAATTTCCGATTTTAGTCATCTTTCGGGTAGAATATTGGCTCTAATGTTCATCCCACGGGGAAATTCATACAAAACAAAGTTATAGAGCAGTTATTTAGCTTTAATCTAAGTACAGAACGAAGTCCATAGGCCCAATACATTTCTAGTTATCGGTAAAAAACGAAAAGTTGGAAAAATCGGATTATTCAATAAACTGACCCAGATGAAGAAGGAATTACTCATTGACGATGATTATTATCGCATTATACATATATAGGTGTAATTTATGTGTTAGACCATACCAATATTTTTTTGAAAGTAGGTATTGCTGTAAAAACAACGAAAGCCTCTCCGTTTGTGAATATTGGTCAGCCATTGAGGCCCTCACTCCGAGTGGTGAACCAGCTGGTGTTCTGTCCACCCTCCCAAACTTCTTGTCTGCTAGACCTTCCTCACTACACCCAGTCTGTCCTTAGAAACGTCCATATTCGGATCTGTGAAGAACATTTCAAACAAAAACCGTCTAAATCTCGATCGTGGTGGTGTTTTAAGTACTTGATTTTTTACAATATGTCGAAGCTACCCCCGTCGGATATTTGTTTCGGGATCGTCGGGAAGTGCTTGGAGAGGGAACAGTGACAATGAAAAAGCGTGGAATTTAGATGTTGATGAGTGTGTCAGAAACGTGGGCTCGAAAGTAACATGAGGTTTTTGTTAAATTTAATTTTCCGTACATGACGCATGCAGGAAGAGGTACACTGTGGAAAGTAATGTGGAAGCATCTGTCCATCGAGGAGGAGATGTTTAATCTGTTCAACCATCGTCTTCGAGTGGGGAAAGGCTGAGAAGTGCGTCGGGTTCAAGGCGTCAGATTATTGGATATTTTTGTTCCCCTTGTAGTGAAAAATTCTCCAAGGAATATTTCCAAATGCAAATAAAATTGCATAAATATCTACGGGATGAACTCCATCAAGTGGAAACACTGGAAGTGAAAGAATCGATTGTGGAAAACGCTAGACAAGCCGGTGAATGGGGACAACAGGTTCTTCAGTGTCTTTCATGTATAAGTGAGCTTGTTGCTGCTGAGGGTAAGTACCAAAAAATTGCTATCTAAAATTGGACTCCTTGTCGCGATCTACTGGTGTAGGAGGTAAACGAGGGCGTTCTGGACATCCCCTCCTTATCGAGGGTATGGAGCGTATGTATGCATACCTTGCAGAAACAAGAGAGGAAAACCAATTTTCCATAAGTGAGTTGATTGCAGAGAACTTCACAGGTAATTACAAACGAACAGTGTTCAAGCTTATCTAAAAAGCCGACATGGAAAAAAAATATTTTAGCGCATGTTGGGTCCGTATCACAGCTCAGTCTTGATGTTCACAGACAATGGACAAAACATTCTTTATGAAAGATGGTACAATGAAAGACTTAGCGATCCTGCTGAAGAGCGGCTTATAGGATTTGCTCATGGAATCATGGCTGTAACGAGGCCCAAATCTTTCCTATCCTCAATTCAAATAAGCTTTGGAACCTATTTGTATAGAAAATTTGGATCAAAGGACCTTGTTGAACTTTTCCACAGTATCGGAATTTCTTGTACATATACGGAGGCTTATGCGGTTTGAAAGTTCCACTATCCTCCGTGGAGAAGTGACACAACTATTTGACAAAGGAGCTTTTATGCAGCTTGTGTTCGAAAATGCAGATGTGATAGTTAACACAATTGAGGGAGAAAATACGTTCCATGAAATGAGTGGCATAAAGATCATGATTCCTCATTCATCCGTTCACCCAGACAAAAACATACTACGTTTGAAGTCTGTTTCTGCAGCAGGTTCACACACTGCCACGCACATTAAACATTCTTCTAATAGAAAGAAATCTGGCTTGTCAGCCATTTCAATTAACGAAGTGAAAATCGCTGAAGACATTTTGCCAAAATCCTCAGACCTACTGTGGTTGTTTGGAAAAGCAACTAACATGCCAGGCATCCCAGGATGGAATGGATTCATGGAGCAAGTGACAGAATATCTTCCTTACAGACGTTCAAAGATTGTATATCTCCCTTTTATCCACGCTCCCCCAACCGACTACGACATTGTTTTAACATCACTTTTGGAAGCCAGTTAAAGAAGAAGCATTTACGGGTAGGAAACATGTTTTGTGACCTACGACCAACCACTGTACTTTAAAGCCCGAGACATTGTGGAGAGAAACCAGCATCCTCAGTTCGTCAACACAGCTTGGAAGTTTTCACCTCCTCATGTCACTCATGGGGGCCATCGGTGCCATAATTACAGGAAGTAGACTCAAGGAACTTCTCTGTTCAATATTTGCTGAAAACAGTGTTGAAAAACTCCTATTTATATACAATGCGTTAATAATCATGGTCAATGAGTAATTCCTCCTTTTTCTTTAACGTATATAGGATAAGAGGACTGCAATTCATCTGGCTCAGTTTATCGAGAAATCCGATTTATCCAACTTTTCGTTTTTTAACGATAACTAGAAATCTATTGGGCCTTTGGACTTCGTTCTGTACTTAGGTTAAAGCTAAATAACTGCTCTATAACTTTTTTTCCTATGACTTTCCCCGTGGGATGAACATTAGAACCAATATTCTAGCCGAAAGATGACTAAAATCGGAAATTTGAACTTTTTGGAGAAACAAGTCAATTTTTGAAGTCCAATATCTTGGGAACTATTTGACTTACAGAGCTGCGGCTGGGCTTGAATTTTAGAATGTTTTATCTACATTAATAAAGGTGTGAGTGACGTTTCGTCAAAAAACCACCCTTCACGATTTATAAGGCAAAACCAGAAAAAAGTCCGAAAATTTCGAGGTCTTTAGCTTAACTTTTAAGAGCCAAAAAGATTTCGAAGCTGCAAACTTGGTTTAATACTACACTAATATGTCCTAACAACATACCAAAAATTAAGCTTCCTGCAATTTTTTGGACCTAAACATACCTGGCGACTGGCCTATTGTAGCGTCAGTAACCGACCTGACGCCTCCGACAGAACACCTGTTGTTTTATATAGGCGTTGGTTAACTCAGCGATGTCCTCCGAGTGTTTACATATATCTGTGTTTTTATATACATGTCTTTCCCTTTCTCTTGGCTCTGCAGTGTAGCTTTGTACATCATCAGTTGTAAATGTGCGCATATCACTGCAGTGTCAAGGCAGCTGCAGTAGCCCTGTTTCAGCTAAATCCGATTTTATATACCCGGTGATCAAAAAGGCAGTATGAATTTGAAAACTTAATAAATCACGGAATAATGTAGATAGAGAGGTAAAAATTGACAAACATGCTTGGAATGACATGGGATTTTAATATCGCCTCCCCCCCCCCCCAAAAAAAAAAAATAAAATAAAATAAAAATAAAAATAAAAATAAAAAACCTCTTGGGCGCATCGTTTGGTGACAACATCCGACGCCAATGCCTCACCATAACTCCGGACATGCTTTACAGTGCTGTTCACAACATTATTCCTCGACTACAGCTATTGTTGAGAACTGATGGTGAACATATTGAGCATTTGCTTTGTTTTGTCTTAATTTTTTATGCTAATTATTGCTTTTCTGATCATATGAAGAGCCCTCTGTCAGATAGTTTTTTTCTTTATTTCTAGTAAAACCACATGTCATTCCAAGCATGTGTGTCAATTTTTATCTCTCTATCTACATCATTCCGTGATTTATTAAGTTTTCAATGTACACTGACTTTTTGATCAACCGGTATTTTTACTTGACTCGCTTCAAGTTTACCAGCCGCCTATCTGTATTCGACGCAAATTTCGCAAAACTCTTCGACACTGAGTAACATCGTGAAACTGTGAGGTGAGGGTTAAGGTAAATACTTAAAAATGTTTTTTTTTTTTTTTTTTTTTTTTTTTTTTTTTTCTTTTTTGTCTTGATAGAACAGGACATGGATACGCCCAAATTTCACTTAACTTTTGCTATTCTTTATAGTTATTGACGGTCTCCGTGGCTCTAGTAAAAGCTTCAGGAATTTGACGCGCTTGGCTATGTCATTACATCTTTTTCGTGTAAGCTGACTGATATAAAAGAAATATTTGAATTCAGTAACAACCTGTTTACTTAGTATGAATGTCTGCGGTAAGACTTGGCCTATAGTTTATATAAAATTAAGCGACAGTGTCAGATCGACGTTATTTTTGCAAATATGTTGAAACGATACGAGTTATGGGTAGAAAAAGGACAGCAAAGTTGTAGAGAAATGTACAAATATGTTTATTCGATTTTCGTCGCAAATGAACGATTGAGGCGTTATCTGCAATTATTTCCTTGTGTCAAAAGGACATGACAAACGGCCTACTTTTAATGTTACTCGCATATTTTTTTGTCACAGCCATTTTCAAAAGAAATGTTCTGGTCGCTAGCAACCAGAAATTACATCCGCAAAATTAGGTGCCGATCGGTTAAAGACGGAACCTCAAAAGTGGTAACACGTTACAGACCCACAGACTGACAGTGTCAAATCGCCGTTTCTTTTGCAAACGATGCGAGATATGAAATAATATAGAAAGTTGTAGAGAAATTTCTGCACTGCAAATTTGTTTATTCAAATTTATTTTCAGATGAACGGTTAAGCCGACATTTTCACTTACATTTAGAGCTGTCAAAGGTGATCGAAAAAGCTCGATTTTTATTGTAGCTACCGTAACCTACAGTTGGCTAAAATGTTCCAAGTATTTATATATCTATGGGACTTTGGTTATGAGTCGCTAGGCTTACAAACTATTTAAAATAATATAAGGACAACACACCCATGCCTGATGGAGGTCTCAAGCCTTCAAAGGTGGACAACAGCGCGCTCCGTAGCAAGCCGCTTTAGAGCGCACGGCCATTTCACCGCGGCGGGGAGGAGAAAAAGAGATGGATAGAAAGAGAGAAAAAGAGAGAGAGAGAGAGAGACAGAGACAGAGAGAGTAGGGAGGGTGTGTGTGTGTGTGTGTGTGTGTGTGTGTGTGTGTGTGTGTGTTCAGCTGCTCGGAAGTTAGTATCATTAATTCCAAAGCTTTTGTTTATCTTCCTCCGTAAACTTATTACTTCATCCCCTCGGCGCGGCGGAGTAGCAGAAAAGTCTCTTCCTGTGCTGCCGTCGAGAGCCGAGACCAGGTAATTAAATCGCACACACAGCTCGAGATAATTCTGATGTGTGTGGTGTGTGTGTGTGTGTGTGTATAGGAGGCGACGGCTCTCAGAGGTGTGCGGATATGGTGTGTTATTTAATCACACGCGGCATAAAAAAAACTTTAATTCTGGCGACTGCGTTAATGCGAGGAAGGGGTTGGAGGGAGGGAAGGGGGGTTGTATCTATTTTTACCGCTGGGTCCGGAGACGGGCCATCTCATTTGCAGCGACACCAGAATTTACTTTTTAACGCCGGCCCATTAAGTGCCACATTAATCGTAATCAAAGTTTGAAGAATGCAAATGGCCGCGCGCCGGCGCGATCCTTCCGTTTGTAGCGCCGCAATTTTTTTAAAATTTCTTTTTTTGTTCGCGCTCGGCGGCCGGCCGCATGATGCATTATTCGGCGGTTCCTTCAACCGGCCGCGGCGAGAGGCAGACCGGGCTGTTGCGTATTTCATTGAAGCCGGCAGGCATGACGTGACACGGGAGGCGGCGACACCACCGAAAATGAGGCGACGGAGCGCCGACTGCGATGTCGGCCGCCCCACGGTTTATTAACGCGCCGCTGACGCACTAGCCGCGCTCTTCACCGACAACTCGCCTCTGTCTGTCCGCTGACGACCGGTCCACTGCACACCCGTGTAAACAGCTGCATGTGTACAGCTCCGTCTTTGGACGCTACACGCATCGAGGTCAAAGTCTGAAGCTTACATTGGAAACTCTTCATCGCGCCCCTCCATCAGATATAGTGGCAGTTGATCTGTCTGAAGCTGGACACTTGTTGACATGTTCCATGCTAGCGTGTGACAGTACCGCAGTTATAATTGGTAGTGCTGCGGGCGTGCTGAATAGGTCGTCAAACATTTTCAATACAAATTATTCTTTAATGATTCCAGTTAGTACTTGCAACTAACAATGGAAGGCCACAAACGTTTGGAACTCTGATTTACTGCAAACTTGGTACACTAATGATGACAACAAATTGCGTAAGTAGGCAGCAGTGGAGTAGCCGAGCGATCTAAAGCGTCTCGCTGCGGAGCGCGCGGTTGCTCGCCGTGGAGGTTCGAGTCCTCCCTGGGGCATGGGTGTGTGTGTTTGTCCTTAAGTTGCCGGCCGCGGTGGCCGAGGGGACTGAGGCGCTCCAGTCACGGTCTGCACGGCAACTACGGTCGGGGGTTCGAATCCCCCCTCGGGCATGGATATTTGTGCCGTCCTTAGTCTTAGCTAGTTCATAAGTAGTTTGTAAGCTTAGGGACTGATGACCCCGTAGTTAAGTCCCATAAGTTCTACAAACATTTGAACATTTTTGCGTAAGTAGTAGCGCGTACTTCTCATGCGTTATTGAGAAAATCACAAGATAATTTCGGTCGGTCGTCAAATATGAACAATGTGTACTTGTGCGTGGCCGTTTTGGTAATGAAGCGGTGCCAGCCAAACAAGGTTGGTTACAACCTAAGACAAAAAAAAAAAAAAAAAAAAAAAAAAAAAAAAAAAAAAAAAAAAAAAAAAAAAAAAAAAAAAAAAGAGTTTATGGCGACTGCTGGCCCCATATTCGCTAAAAAAAATAATAATAAATGAAAAATAAAAAATGGTTAGCGTCTGAGCCCTGTACTCGTTGGTCGTTGGATCTAGGCCCGTTCGTTGCTTTTTTTTTATTTTTTTAAAAACACAGCACTGATAAAAAATCTTATCATATTACCAGCGCTGCTGCACATATACAGATAAGAATTACATCAGCTTCTATAAACAATTGGGCAGCAAAGGAACAGCAACAATATTATAAGTAATGTAAGTAAAACTTTGTAAAATTTTTATGTAATTATGTTATAAGAATATAGGTAACAACTCTTCTATATTACTTGTATTACAGAACACCTGATGATGGACCAAGGCCGAAATAAGCTTATAGTAGGTCAATAAAGTTTAAAGCAGTGTTAAAATAATTTATATTATTGTGGTATTGAACAGTTATAGTCGTTACTATTTATATTACTATTGATATAACGGGAAAAATACATGTAATCAGATGGACTTGTATTAAATTTACAATATTATTTGGCAGTCTACAAAGTTTTATTGTCACAAATAAGATAATATTTATAACTACCGTCTAGTAAATACCAAACACATTCGAGTTAGTACTAGCGACTAACAATGGAACTCGGATTTACTGCAAACTTCGTACACTCGTAGTACTCCAAGAGGACAACAAATTGCGTAAGTAGTAGCGCGTACTTCTCAAGCGTTGTTGAGAAAATCACAAGATAATTTCGGTCGGTCGTCAAATATGTACCATGGGTACCTGTGTACCTGTGCGGCGCCAGCCGAACGAAGTTGGTTACAACTCAATACACCTTAAAAAAAAAAAAAAAAAAAAAAAAAAAAAAAAAAAAAAAATTAAGGCGACCGCTGGCCCCTGGTTCGATAAATATAATAATAAATGAAAAATAAAAAAATGGTTAACGTTTGAGCCCTGTACTCGTTGGTCGTTGGATCTAGTCCCGTTCGTCGCCGTTCTTTTTTATTTATTTTTTCTTAACACATAGTCGTTACTATTTATATTACTATTGATATAACGGGAAAAATACATGTAATCAGATGGACTTATATTAAATTTACAATATTATTTGGCAGTCTACAAAGTTTTATTGTCAAAAATAACATAATATTTATAACTACCGACTAGTAAAGACCAAACACATAAATGATACTGACGTGAAAATGTTTGCTTGTCCGTGATTTGAGAAATCCCTTATTCCTGGAAGGATCCGGTAACTACTTGTAAGTTTTGAACGCCACAGACGGATTTCGAAAGATGTACAACTAATCGTCGCCTTCGACATTACGAGTACAAGTTCGAGTGTGGTCCACCCCTCGTTGGTCGTTTACTATTCGTTAGTTATTGATATTATATTAATTGTGATGAAACAACTTTGTAGACTGCCAATAACATTGTAAATTTACTAAAAGTCCACCTGCTTACACCTATTTTTCGCGTTACATGAATTGCAATATAAATAGTAACAAATATGACTGTACTGGAAAAAAAAAAAAAAAAAAAAAAGGAAATAAAGATGACGAACGGGACTCGAACCAGCGACCAACGAGTAAGGGGCTCGGACACTAAACACTTTTTTTCTTCTTTTTTTTCTTCTTCTGCTAGATCTCGGCATCGCGGTCGTTGGTTCAGTTTGTTCTTGGTTGTTCGCTGAATATTCTGCTTAACTTTCTTCATTACAGAGAGCGTTCAGCCTCCTGACCGGGCGCGCTGAGCAACGGCGACCGGCGCAATTTCTTTTTTTTTTTTTTTTATCTGGTAGATCAATGGTTCGCGGTCGTTTTTTTTTTTTTTTTTTTTTTTTTTTTTTTTTTTTTTTTTTTTTTTTTTACGGGGTCATCAGTCCCTAAACTTACAAACTACTTATGAACTACTTACGAACTTTTTTTTATTTATTTTTTTTTTTTTTTTTTTCGCCTTCGTCGGCGAGCTTCCAAGCTATAGTAATAGCAGGTGAACATAAAACACTCCGTTGTAAGAAGCAAATTAAACAGTTCCGCTGTACAGTGCTTTGTATTCTTCAGTGATGCACTTCAAGTTCGATGGTGAAAGGCCTCAACTAAAAGTCCAAATGGTAAAGGAGAATTAAATCATAGACATGAAGAAGAGATAATTCTCTTCTTGGAAATAAAAAAAAAAAAAAACCATCCTCAACACTGAAGGTCGGTGGGCAGACCTGCGAAGCACTATACACTCTTAAACCGTGTCAACAAAACCGAAAGGTAAGGATAAAACAAAGCTGAGTTCTGCATAGACGCACACGCACATAAAGTGTGACATGCCACAAACATATAATTTTACTGCATCATGTTTCTTTCCGTTTAATAGTCACACGATAGTGTTCCGTCGGATTACATCATAACCAGAGACCATGTCCATAACCAAAAGTCGTAGTCCGATTAGGGTTTGGGCTGTCATTGAATTCCCCTCACAAAAGATTATGGTATGCATGTTCAATTGCCACGATCAAAAACCGAGCAAAAAGAGTAGAATAGTCCTTTGTACGGCGTAGGTTGTTATGTTCCTCCTGAAGGTAGATCATAAACTGATAGACCTGTGTCAACTGTAATTGTAGAACGGCGTAGATAGTATGCGCGACGATCCAGGTTGTTGCGGCACACTTGGTGGCAGGGTACGGCTTGAAGTCAGGGATGAGGGCTACGTCCACCGAGAAGGTGTCCACGGCGGTGCGATTTATAAACGCCAGCATCCCGGTTGCAACGTTCCAGATGGGCGAACGCGTGGGGCACAGGAAACGGTGTTCCAACGTGTCCTCCTGTGAGCAGTCTACGCAAAGGCTGGAAGCGCGCAGGCAAATCCGGTGCAGTGTTTCGTTGGTGGGTACGACTCGATTCACGACTTTATACCAACAACTAACCATGTCCGCTGCAAGGAAGGGGGCGTGGACATTCGCCCACACATTCTTCCACCTATACCCTGGGAAACGCATCTCCATTTTATTGGCAGCTGGCTGTCCTCGCAGTCCGTGGTAGACGATTTTTACAGTCCGCGTCCTCGGGTGGAGGTCTTCGTCGTCCAGATAACTTTTCTGAACAAAGTACTCTCTCACATGTCGCAGCCGGTAAGGAATGGCAGTGGGGTTGAGCGGTGCTATTTCAGACGCGGGCCGGAGAACATCGAACAGAACGGCCGTGGGGCCGAGCGGGTCCTTTTCTATAACGGCGCACGTGCGGTGGATCAGTAGCGCCGCCGCTTTGACAGCGAAGTGCATCAGGCCGAGGCCTCCTTCCTCTCGGGGCAATGTGCAGGTAGCATGGCTTACTTTGAAAATTTCACCCCTCCACAGAAACCAATAGGCTGCTTGTGTGGTGGCTCGTCCTAGCTCTTTGGGCACGTGGAAGACCTGTGCGAGGAACCAGGCTTTGCTGAGCAGACACACGTTGACGATCGAAACCCGCTGCGTCAGTGCCAGGGTGCGGGTGGCAGTGAGGTGCGCCATAGCGCGTTTTGCATGCAGTGTCAGGCGCCAGTTGAGTGCCGCTGTCTTCAAAAGATTTGCCGAGAAACGAACACCTAGGATCTTATGCACTTGCTTCACGGTAAACCAGGGACGTCGGAATCTGTTCGCTGCCCCATAAATAGGAAGAAACACAGTTTTACGATTGTTGATACATGCACCCGATGCATTTTCATATAATGTCAGGACCTTGCGCATGGTGTCCAAGTCAGCTTCCGTAGACACAAGAAGGCCGACGTCATCCGCATAGGCGCGGCAAACCTGTTTCTTCCCTCCTACACTGAGTCCGACGCATGCACTGTGCAGGCGTCGCAACAAGGGGTCCAGTGAGATTGCAAACAGGGCCATAGCGAGAGGACACCCCTGCTTGACGGAGCAATCGACGGCAACAGGTGCGGACAAAAAACCATTGATCGCAACACGCGATGTCGAGCTGTTAAAAATATTGAATAGCATGGCCGTGAATTTATTCCCAAATCCAAGTTTAGAAAGCACTTTTCTTAGGTAATGGTGACTAACGCGATCAAACGCCGTGGCAAAGTCGACGGAAAGTATTCCAAAGGGAATTTTCTGCATGGTGGTGTATGCGATGACGTCACGGTATGTAGTGACCGCGTCGTAGATATTCCTTTGCGGCACTGCACAAAACTGACAGTCACTGAGGATCTTAGACATAACAGGCTTTAAACGGGACGCAACACATTTTGTAAAAAGTTTATAATCACCGTTTAAAAGCGTGATCGGGCGGAGACTGTCAATTCTATTGTTCACTCGGGTTTTCGGAGCCAAGGTGATTATTCCTTCCGGAAAACTCGCCGGTATTGCCACTCCATTTAAAAGTTCGTTAAAACATTCAACTAAAACTGAACCGAACAAGTGCCAAAAGTGGAGATAAAATTCTGGCGGGAGGCCGTCAGCACCGGGCGATTTGTTTTTTGCACATAGTTGTAAGACCTGTTTTACTTCCTCTACGGTGAACGGTTCCATGAGGTGACGGCGGTCCGTGACTGTTAAAACGTGCGGGACACCTCGCAACAGATCTGTAATGGCGGCGTTGTCCGTTGCTTTTGCGCTAAACAAGTCCGCAAAGTGCCTGCGCGCCTCTGCCAGAATGCTCGCCCTGTCCCTCAGCCACGCACCGCCGGCCGCCTGCAGCTCTGTGACGTCACGCGTGGCCGCGCGGCGGCGCTCGCGCAGCAGGTGGAACAGCGAGGCCTGCTCGTCTGCCAGCTGACCGGCCGCCTGGTTGCGCACCACGCTACCACGCAACGACGCCTTCTTCAAGGCCAAGAGTCTGGTTTTAATTTGTCTGATGTTCGCCATCCGGAAAGACGGATTGTCTGTTTGCATATTGATTGCGTCGTTGAGACATGTCTCGTAAAATTGCAAGGTGATACGTTCCCAGTGGCAAACAACTAAATTCAATAATACTTTTTCGTAGCGCTGGTTTTGCATATTCTGTCCACCACGATAACGCAGAAGAGTAGAAATGGCGATAAGTTAAAATACTACTCCATGCCCTATTAATCACAACATCGAAACCAGTGTTGGTAAGGTGACGTACATTGAACTTCCACCTACATTTCGTACGTGGCTTCTGAGCCAGCAGTGAATGAAAACGGCAGACATATGCGGCATGGTCAGAAAACACCACTGGGTGTACCGCAGATTCTAGTACACAGTCTTTCTTTTCTCCAGAAATATAAATCCTATCGAGGCGACTCCTACCTGTCGGGTAGTAAAAAGTAAACCCCGGATCGTGGGGGTGTAAGTAGCGCCACGTGTCGATTAGATTCATTTCAGTCACGAGCGTTGCTAACTATGCACTTGTATGGGTTCGGTTCCTGGTCGCGGTCGTCGAGTACACAATTAAAATCACCGCCCATTATGAGAGGCAAATATGGGCCTCTAAAAAGGGTGACAAATGTCCGAACTGTAAAAGACTCGACGTTGCGGTTTGCAGTCAGATCCCGAGGGAGCATAAACATTTACAAAACGAATGTTATTTATGGTACACGCTACTCCGTGTCCATTTGGGATAGTGGCAACATCACTGAATTCGTGACCATCACGTATCAAAATAGCAGTTCCACTGTGACTCTCCGGATCGAAATTTAAAACCACCTGGTAACCGGGTAGATTGTGAACAAGTTCGGTCACCACTTCCTGAAGAAAAACAACGTCTGCCTTCAAAAAATTCAAAAATTGTAATAAACATTCAAACTTTACAATTGACACAAATCTATTGATGTTGATAGTGGCAACAAGTGATGGTGGGTGTGCCACCATTTAGTCAGGGAATTCAACGACGGCGCGAGACTAGGTCTCGCCCTCTTCCATCTCCTCCGCCCACGACTTCGACACTTGCTGTCCAGTGTCGTGGCCTGCCGCGGCCCCCTGCAGAGAAACGCGCGTGCGCGGCTGAGGGTCGTCTTCGGCCTTTCTTTTGACCGCGGCTTGCGCCGGGTTCGAGTCCCGTGACAAGTCCATTGCCATATGATAGTCGGTGTCGGGTGCACTGAGCTTTTCCTTTATCTGCCGGACCACCTCCTCCATCCTGTATTCCTGTCCACTCGTCATGGGCTGCTAATAACCACGGCCCGCTTGTGCTTCCTGCCGAGAATCCAGATCCGACCGTGACGAAGCCAGTGACGCAGATTTCTGCTGCGACTTCGACGCCGAGCGCTGATACTGACGAGATTCGGGGGACCGACTCCACCCCCTCTGGTAGGAGTCCCGCCGCTCCGGGTATCCCGAGGAGCTGGTACTGCGGCCCTTCTCTCTGCGCGCGCGCCTTTCTACTGCCCTGTCGCGACGTGACTTGCGGCCACCCGCGCTGTCTGCCCGTTCGCGTGGACGATCTGCAGCGGCGGTGGCAGAAACTCCAACCGCTGACACTTCGGGGGGGACGCTATCTTGTACGGCTTCTGATCTTGTCAACGTGGACAACGTCACATCTACCGGAGTCGACACGGCAGGCTTAACATATTGCGCTGGTTCGAGTCCCGTCGTCTGACTCTCCGGGACTACATTTGAGGAGACGTCAGTAGGACGCACATCTTCAACGGTTGCGGAATCTGTCACAGTAGTCGCCGACTCGTCAGGATGGACCTCGAGATGGGCGTCTGTCACCTGGGATGTCCACATAGTCGCCGCACCTGCCGCCAGTGGAACTTCAGCTGGGGTGGGTTCTGATCCCGTCGCGTCTTCAGGTGGTATCTGATTAGCTACCTTTTCCGCAACTACCACGGAACCGTCGGCTACATTCTGAGCGTCGGCTGTGACGTCACTGACCGTTTCATTTTGAGGGGCTGCGAGCGCGGCGTCTACATGCATGACAGTTTCATCCGCGGCAGCGCGACGCGTCGGTGAGGTGGGCCCTCCTAACGCGACCGAGGCGTACGTCACGGCGTCTGCCGCCTCCCCCGCCGGTAGTTGCGCGGGGCGCCTGCGGCGTGGGCAGTTCTGTCTGTAGTGTCCCGTGGCATTACAGTGCGAACACGTCGACGGTTGTCCGTTATATGTAATAAAAGCCCTGTGGCCTTTCACTACAAGGAAGGACGGAATGTGCTTTCGTACTATCATACGGACACTACGAATTCCGTTTTCCACTTGATAAATATATGCAGATGACCATTTTTCCCTAGTAACAGACAACACAGTTCCATACGGTGACAAACAGTTTTCAATTGTCTTATCTTTCATTTCGAACGGTAAATTAAACACTCTAACTGTCCTAAGTCCGTAACCGGCGTTAGACACTGCCACATTACTCACTGTTCCATCAAAGTGTTTAAATTTCCGGACACCACCTTCTACATTTACAATTGTGTCACATAGTTCTGGAGTACTAAGTTTGACAAAGAGAGAGTTCAGAAAAGCGTCTAGTTGTAAACCGAGAACGTCACTTTCATTAATTTTCAGATCGTTTTTCAACCAACCATGGATTTCGAAACCTGACGGCCGCGGAACCGACTTGTCAAATTCAAATTGCACATTATTTTCGCGATCTTCACAATCAGCCATTACTTACAAGTACGTAGATACAGCAAATAGAAGAACAGCGGACGCGAAGAAACGCCGACGGCCGCAGCGAGGAGGAGCCGATGTGGCAGACGGACCGTCGTGGCCGTGCAGACCGTGACTGGAGCGCCTCAGTCCTCTCGGCCACCGCGGCCGGCCCGCTTCGTGACAGAAGCGGCCACGCACAGGTACAGTCTTAGACAAAAAAATTGATCGCCGGCCGGCCGACGCAGAATGCTAAGTCCGACGATGTGCACGATCTGGCAACACTGTAGAATGCGGTACTGTCAGGAGGAAGTGTTAGGTCCTTCTCGAGACGGTTCTGTGATATGTGACCGCGTGGCCTCGCGGTAGGAGTCGTGTTTACAAGCGTGTAAGTAAGCAGACGCGAGATCGAATCCAACCACCTTCAATTCCTTTTTTTTAAACCACAAATCCGCTATCTTCGTTATCAGTGTGGAAGGACCTCAAATATAACAGCGAAAAGCCCCAGAAATATTACACAAAAGAACTCGCTGCTGCATCAAAACTGAACTGTTTACTCTCGGGAGTAGTGGGCACCGGCTACGGCGACGCGCCAGCGGCCGCATCGCAGCTGCCACCTGCGGACTCAGTGACAGCGGCGCGCCGCTATGAGTTTTCTTACCGGCTGTTATATCCTTACCTCAAGTTCTGGTACTTATATTACAGTCACATATTGAATTTTTCTGACATATATCAACATGATCTAAACGTCGTAAAGTAGAATCGGTATGAAGGGTCATAGAGGTGACTATTACCACATTTTTCTTGAACGTCATCAGGCCGCTCAATCCGGATTCCTACTCACGATTGTTACTAGTAACGAGTTATGATGCTCCCATGCTGATATCTTAAAAAGAAATTAATGACTGAGTACTAAAAGATTTTTATACTCAGCAAAATGCATCCACAACGCCAGGGTGCGCCCATTTTTCGCAAACAACTGAGACACCATTTAGTCCCACTGTAAGGACAAACGACCAAAAAAATTACATCATGTGTTAGTACTACACTATAATAATTCCCGTTCATTTCACAAAGAATACATCGGATAGTGTGCTTTGGAAGTCACCCATTCTGCACCTACTCTTTCGATCATATGTCCTCAAATGTTTAGCTTTCCTGCCCCTACTCGAATAACCTTCGACAAAAATTATTTCCAGACGAAAATACACGTCGAACATCTATTGGCGTCATAATTAGCTTGGAATCAGTTCGATTCTAAAGGTAGAGATATGGTAAACTACCAGAAAGTTGTCAGACTTTCGCATAATCTGATAGAATATAGCAAGTAACCACAAGAGGTTTCTTGTTGTTTTCGATGTGGATTCGTGCAACTCCTGTCACGAAAACAGCTAAAAAATTTTACTCGAATGAGACCCGAACCAGTGACCAAAGCCACCTCTCCATGGCAGACGACAACTTTACCCCAGAGCTAGCGAGGAGCTGTGCACGCCAGTTCTTTCCTACTGTCACATACATCAGTAGAAAATATAACTCGCAACGTAAGAGACTAGTTGGAATTTCGCCGTGTAAACAATTTTCTGGACCCAAAAGTATGAACAAATAGCCTTCTGTCGCCTCTCAACTGACAAACCAGTCAGATTATTCAATGGGAATTACAGGAAACATCAAGTGAATTTATGAGCATAGTTCTGTGCCAACCAGGAAGTAAGACCTCGGTACCAGCGTTGACAGACTTACACTGCGATGTTGCCAAGCTTCAGTCATACTATCAACAGGAAGAATAAGAGCCGAGGTGATTGCCAAGCGAGCTCGACAGAGACTTAGCTCGCGCCTCGCGCGCCTGGCGGGGGTCCGAACACATATACTTTAATGTCAATGAGCCCCGCTCGCAAGTCCGTAACTAGCTTTAATGAGTCGATAGTTGTCACTAATAAAAATATACAGATGCACCGACCTCTAACATAGTAATAAGTGTCTCAATTATTTGCGTATTCTGTCTTAAGCGCAATGACAACAAAAATCATTCACCAGTGCTGTTTTACATTTCTTCGAGCTTTTCCATTGATTATACTGAAAACATTAGATGTAAGCGTCAGTTTCCTATACGATTATAGACTCAGAAAGTGTCTTTCTTGATATCGCTGTCAGAGGCACAAACGAACGAAGAGAGGCATACTAACGAAGAGAAATCAAAGCAGCATTGTTTTCAAGATGTGAACATTTCTGGGAAGGCTTCGTAACATGGTGTGCAAAATAAGGAGAGCTTCTGTTATCCAAACATAGAATTAGGGACAGTAATGTATAGATTAAATTATCTTTAAGCCAAACTGACATCCAGTCTACAAATATTGCAAAAATGATATTATCACCTGTTGTATAGAGTCCCATCAAATCCCCCAACAAAAACGAGCAGCAGATATACTGAAAACATTTTGATGACTGTGCAGAACATTCAGGCAGAAAGAACCCTAAATCCAAAATAACTATGGGTTAAGAAGCAGAGCATAGTGCTGATATTATATGCAGCAGTCGCAAAGTGTTTTATTTATAATTATGTTTTTACCCCAGCCGTTTTCATATAAATACAAGCTCCAAGCTCCCACAATATTCATATGAGAACCATTGGGCCGTAATATGATGACACAGTTGATCAGATTGTTATAGAAATTTCAGTGACTTTGGTGTTATCCATTGGCAGCATAGACAAATTGTCACTATTTCGGAATATATCACAGTTCTGTTAAGTTCTGACGCTCAACAGTTAGTGAACAGTTTTGACACCTCTGCACGTAACACGAACCCATCAGATGCCAATTATATGCAGCTAAATTTTATAATTTGATCTTCCTACGAACGATTTAAATTCTGTCACGACAGTGTTATTACTTACTGAAAGTGTTCAAAAAGCATGAGTATATCACTTCTCGTTCACGTCCAATTCCTGCTCTCACCCCTACACCCACTGTAGAGGTCTAATAAATGACACAAAGTACAGGTTTATATCTACATTAATGGGGCTATTGATGTCAGTTTTCCCGAAAGTATTCTGCTATTGTTCTGAAGATGAATACTCAACGTAAATAGTAATATTCAGTTGGATGAATAGCTGAGGTGTCTATTTCAGTTCCACAAACCAAAAAATGGTGAAATTAAGCGAATAAAAAGCGTCTATATGCAAATAAAAAAAATGAAATAACAGTTAATGGAAATACTTTCTTGACCTACAGACCACTGCAATACAAATTCTTGGATTTCACAGAAATGAATTACTTAAGCCCTACTTTTGTTTTGGTGCATTTCACTTGCACTAGAGAAGGGATAATACATGTGAATATTACATTACTATTACATGTCCTGGAACTCCGTCGATTATTACCGAGTTGACAATCACTTTCAGTATGATATTCGTTGTTTGAGTCCGATTAAAGGGGCTTTACGACGTCATTTTATTAATCGAATTCTTTAAACTTATCGATAGTTGCAGGAAAGTGAATTCAGGTAGACAGCGGTAATATTGAAAATTTGTACCGCAGTGGTAGTGGAACCCTGCTTTCTTTTTCCTAATAGAGCTATTCTTTGCGGTCGTTGGATAGTTTTTATTCTATGTTGATTGCTAAGATTGATCTCAGTTTCCGTCCCTTAAAAAATGACAACAACAAAAAATTACAGATGCGGTCACTCCTCTGAGCCGAGCGAGCTGGAAGAATCGCCTCTGCTATTTATGCAAATAATATTCAGTATGCTTCAAGACTTTCAAAACATGTTGTCACTGAGTCTCATATAGGTATGACAGTAGTGGAGATAGTTCGAAACGTATGTATGGTGCGATTGATTACTTTTGTGCTAATCACCTCACAAAAGAGATTTCCCGTTTCAAGAAAGATCTTTCCGGTATTCATGATTTTACACATGAAGGAAGACTCGATAACTCAGGTAAGTCATGAACTATGATGAGTTGACCATCGTGCGCCGTTGTTACTGGTCAGACGGGATTCAAAAGATGGGAGCAGGAGTATTGCACACACACTTTCAAAGCGACAAAATCCAAATTATTGCTTTTGCACATAAACGTCATTAGTGCACTCATTAAGTGTAATGCTGTTATTAGTGACTAATTCTGTAGCCTTTATGTTATCTTCTTAAATGGCTGGTAGCTCTATCAAAATAGGGTTAAAATTCTGATCTACAGAGGGACTGGTACCATGACCTAAAGCAGCCCTCGCTTAAGAAGTAGACAGTCATCTCAGGGCTACTAACGCGCTGCTACGTCTCACTTCCTGCTTGTTCTATTGGTGGTTACAACTAATCGCCAATTTACGCATGGTATGACCTCATTGCACTTGAAGTAGAAAGTAATGCACCGATGTCGCACCGTTCAAGTAAGTAACTGAGATGATTCACCAAACAGACAGGTAAATATTAAGTGACTTTATCATGTTTCTGTGTCATACCGGAAGTAACGGCGGTCACGCCGGTGCCAAAGAGCTCTCAAACTTGCACTGCGCTCAAAACAGAGACTTACCGAGATTTCAATACGTTCAACTAGCTTAGCGTTGAGCTCATTTTCCATAGAGTGCTTCTGACTCGGTGCACGGTATAGTTACGAACGATGTCTCCACCCTGTCACAATATTCAAATGAGAATTGTAGGCGTTTAGTACGACGGCACAGACAGGCAGACAGATCTTGTAGAGACTATTCATGCGCTACTAGTTCTTGACACTTCACTACGTCGGTTTGTAGGACTTATTTTCGGCCCGTGAAAGAGTTTTGCAGTAGCGGGTAAATAAGCATTCACATTCTGGTACCACACACATAAACAGACTTTTAATATGCCAGTTAATCACAGTGAAATGCAATATGACCGTGTCTTTCTGACAGCGACTACCTTTTCGGTTTTTCTATTTTCTGTTTTGCAGCAGTCTGCCAGCTCGTTTTGGAAGTGAAAAAGGATTTTTGCAGTCCACCACACCTTAATTCACACACACTCCCTTTCCAGACAATGACAATTGCAACCGGAAATGTTAAATAAAATATGACACTGGATGCAATTCCATACCTACCCAATCTGCTTCTCGTTGTCAGCTTTTTTTTTTATTGTACTTTTATTCTGAAGACACAAACGCCTCCATTTTTACAGCTCCACCAATCAAAATGTAGTTCAATGACTGACATAAATTCGTTTCTAACAGATGAACAATATTATAGCAGTAACTGGCAAGTGTGGCGAATTCTATGTCATCTGACGATTACGAACTCAGGTGTTTCGTAGGATTCTTGTAGTTGATGTTGCAGTCGTACCCATTTAAAATACAAGAATATTAAAAGCTTTCGGCTTTAAACATACTTTGTGGTGGGATTTAACTGTATGGTTTCAGTTGCTCATTTCTTTAGTGCAGGCTAAGTTAGAAAGCTGCTGTTAGAATTATTGAAATGAAGTGATCATATGGCATTATTGTCCGGGACATCCCAGGCGGGATTGTTCGGCCACATTACTATTTAATCTCAAATTTAACATTCTGCAATAATAATAACAAAATAACAAAAGATAGGAAACAACTCGTCGTAAAGATGAACGCTGAGTCACAGGCAGACACAAATAAGACATTCACATTCAGACAATTTAAATTTTATGCCGCAGCCTTCTTCAGAAAGAGAAACATTCAAACACACAATCACTCAAGCATAACGTATCCCCACACGTCAACCATCGTTGACAGCTCAGCACACCCTGACATACGACAACACATTTCAAGCTCGTTTTGCTCATCATTAGGCGTTTATGCGTTCTGATCCGTTAGTTAAAGAAATTGTCTTAGCATCAGTTTCGTTCAGTCTCCCCTCTAGTGAGGCTATTTTAGTCTCAGACGGAAAGCGGTGCTAGTGAGTAAACATTGAGGCGCTATGCTACAAAGCCGAGGCCGTTCCCCGTCGGGGGCTCGAATCCTCCCTCGGGCATGTATGTGTGTGCCGTCTTTAGTATAAGCTAGTTCATAAGTAGTTTGTAATTTTAGGGACTGATGACCCGCAGTTAACTCTCACAGGCCTTAGAAAAAGAAAAAAGTGGGAGAACAGAAATCGATGCCCAGTGGTGCCTTCCACTAGCGTAAAGAAATGTCTCGTCATGTGTCCTGACTGAAATCATGGCCTATATGGGTAGCGGATAGTGTTACTTTCTTCGTTTTTGCGTGACATCGTGTAATACACATTTTATAAGCCACTTGATCAATCATGATAACTACATCTTACACTTCATCTTCATCCATGGCACAACAACGAATTACGAAAATAGGTTTTCCATGCTGTAAATTACGAGAGACATTGTAATTCACTCTTCAGATGAGCTCGTTGTAGACGAAGAGGTAAATTTCCTAGGATTATTGATTATTACACACGAATTATATTTAACTGTTTGCCAGACATTAAACGTAATGGCACTTCAGCAGTGTTCATTCGTCAGGCATTGATTGTGAAGAGGCCAAAACATGTCAAATACTTGTGTCTCGGAGTGGGAAGTGTATTTATTCAAATAACTAATGGGTCATACATTTCCTAACAGTGGAAATAATGCAGCAAACTGAATACTTAATTGTAAGATACAAACTTGTGTAATGGCTAACATTTCAACTGTGTAGCAGACGGTAATTTGCCTAAGCAATTATTTGCAGAATTCATTATTTAGCATACGACTTAACTTTGTCTCTTCTTATTCCTATTAAGACAGGTGTATCGTATATTGGACTGGAGCAGACAAACGAGTGTTTTCTTTCAAATGTTAAGGGTTCTTGGTTCCATTCTCTGCATGTTCTTGATGATCTGATGGTCATAAGAAGAGAAGACACCACCGACACGTACGATGTCAGCGCTAAATTAAGCCCACCAGGACTACCATGTTGTAAAGCCGGTAGACAGCGTGACGCCGTGTCGCTCTCTAAGCATCCCTACTTTTCTGATATAGAAATTCTACTGTCCAACATTAGCGATGGTTACAATATAACTGCTGCTGATGCTTTGCCGCGAAACGTGAGAAGCGCTTTACAGATTAGAATTTTTGTTTCAGCATGCCTCGATTCTTGAGTTTGTTCTAAATAAATTCCAGGCATCTCCACACTAACGAACATTTTCAGCTATCAAATTAAACGTATAGGAATTATCCAAGTGTAACTGCTGGATCTGATTTAAGTAATATTCAATTTTTGGGTGAATATGGCTCGGAAAGCAACGTCAATTTTATTACAGTCCATCTCCTGTCTCTGAATGATTTGACAATTGTGTTAATTCTGTAAAGCGTTTTGGCAACTGTGAGTCAGTGATGAATGAATACATGCGCAGCGGTATTCACCGATGAAAGGAGGAGGCGGGTGTACTTCCCGTCTTATGTCCACACGTCTATATATAAAAATGTTAGGCGTATAGCTGTTAAGTTCTTGACCCATTGCTTTGAAATTCTGACTCAACGTTGCATTCTAGCCCAGGAAGATTTATAGGTACACATTTCTTGAATATATTATATACAAACTATAAATGCGTTACTTTTGCTATTTTTACTATAAGCCTTTTTCCAATTATAAAGTTTATATAAATTCATATATGACACATATTGAAAAACTTGGTATATGAAAACATGCACATATCTTATTAGAATATATATATATATATATATATATATATATATATATATATATATATATGTGTGTGTGTGTGTGTGTGTGTGTGTGTGTGTGTGTGTGCGCGTGCGTGCGTGCGTGCGTGCGTGTGTGTGTGTGTGTGTGTGTGTGTACTGCTTGCTCTTTCCTCTTTGCTTATATATTCTCTCGGACTTGACTCAGTACTAAAATACAGTATCTCTGACTTCCACACTCCTTAAAACCATCCTCATGACCTAGGTCGTGATTAACCTTCCCTTTCCGTTCCCATAATTTTTTCTTCCCTTCTCTCCCACCTGAAGAAGGAACTGTGTTCCTAAAGCTTGTCCGTTTCGTATGTTTTCTTTTTTTCTTCACTTGTGTCACTATTGGTGGTACAGCAGAAAGGTAAGCACTGGCCAGCCAATCTATCGCTTTGAAAAATAATTTAAAAATTATTATTGCTGCGATCAATTTTGACGCAGATCTGATCATTAGTGTGAAAGCAGGCACGTTAAACAGATGCAGAACAGAATGTTGTATTTCTATAGAAACTTCCCTCGAAATATTTTCTCCATTAGGTTTACGCAAGCTGTCTGCTTTATACATTTTTAGTGAAACCTTCAACCTGCCTGCAAAAAGAAACATCACAGTAAAGTGGAGTACCTGTTCGTGGTATAATTTTACACAGCAAAAGCCTACGTTTCTTCTCTCTACAAAGTTTTGATGGTAAAGTGCCTGATCAGTGTATACTCAAGCAAATGTTATCCACATACGTGAGACTGTAACTACCTACCAGAAATATAATTCATGTTTGAAGAAAGTTTGTTTATTAATGCCACTGCTACGACAAAAGCACATGTCTGAATAATTTTCCATTGCATATTATAACGATATTCTGTACACGTCCGCATGATAACCGCAAACCATAGCCACAGCACCACTCCCTCTATCTCAGAACAACGCTCACATTAATGCTATAGGAGATGCGCAAAAACAATATCTATTTCGTCGGAAAACCCACATACTGATTTACGGGTCTAACAGTCTACTTAGGAGGTATAAAAAAAACTGGACAGTTTGATATTCTGTGTTTGCAACAATACTGAGCACATAACTCCGATCGATGTCCTTACATGTAACGACCGCTAAATTCTTATACATTATGATTATGTGATGCTAATACTAGAATGAATATTAAATATTAGTTAAAGTGTTGCAAATATACACCTTATCAAATGTGCAGACGACACAAAAAGAATAATAGACGGATTATAAGAAAGAAAATGGGTCCAAGAGAAGGTAGAGACGTTTTGAAAATCCATAGTAATGTAACCTACAAAAATATGGAAAACAATATCAGTCGGAGTGGTTAAGTGAGGGTTACCATTTGTTGGACATATATATTAAATGAATGATAAAAAGCTAAAGAAACAATTATTCGTATACTTCTGGAAGAATAAATGAACAATAGCATGAGCAAAGAAAAAAATAAATATTTAGAAAGGAACATCATCAAATAAACTGAACTAACCACAATTAAGAACGTAATAAAGCCAGAAGCTATCGAAAGAGGATGAAATAAGACATTGGAAACAAACTGAAAAAAAGAAGTAAAATACAACATGGAAGATTATGACGGATAAATTAATCTATACATTACTGTCACTACTTCTATGTTTGGATAACAGAAGCTCTTCTTATTTTGCACATCATGTTACGAAGCCTTCCCAGAAATGTTTACATCTTGAAAACAATGCTGCTTTGATTTCTCTTCGTTTGTTTGCCTCTCTTCGTTCGTTTGTGCCTCTGACAGCGATATCAAGAAAGACACTTTCTGAGTCTATAATCGTAAAGGAAACTGACGCTTACATCTAATGTTTTCAGTATAATCAATGGAAATGCTCGAAGAAATGTAAAACAGCACTGGTGAATGACTTTTGTTGTCATTGCGCTTAAGACAGAATACGCAAATAATTGAGACACTTATTACTATGTTAGAGGTCGGTGCATCTGTATATTTTTATTAGTGACAACTATCGACTCATTAAAGCTAGTTACGGACTTGCGAGCGGGGCTCATTGACATTAAAGTATATGTGTTCGGACCCCCGCCAGGCGCGCGAGGCGCGAGCTAAGTCTCTGTCGAGCTCGCTTGGCAATCACCTCGGCTCTTATTCTTCCTGTTGATAGTATGACTGAAGCTTGGCAACATCGCAGTGTAAGTCTGTCAACGCTGGTACCGAGGTCTTACTTCCTGGTTGGCACAGAACTATGCTCATAAATTCACTTGATGTTTCCTGTAATTCCCATTGAATAATCTGACTGGTTTGTCAGTTGAGAGGCGACAGAAGGCTATTTGTTCATACTTTTGGGTCCAGAAAATTGTTTACACGGCGAAATTCCAACTAGTCTCTTACGTTGCGAGTTATATTTTCTACTGATGTATGTGACAGTAGGAAAGAACTGGCGTGCACAGCTCCTCGCTAGCTCTGGGGTAAAGTTGTCGTCTGCCATGGAGAGGTGGCTTTGGTCACTGGTTCGGGTCTCATTCGAGTAAAATTTTTTAGCTGTTTTCGTGACAGGAGTTGCACGAATCCACATCGAAAACAACAAGAAACCTCTTGTGGTTACTTGCTATATTCTATCAGATTATTCGAAAGTCTGACAACTTTCTGGTAGTTTACCATATCTCTACCTTTAGAATCGAACTGATTCCAAGCTAATTATGACGCCAATAGATGTTCGACGTGTATTTTCGTCTGGAAATAATTTTTGTCGAAGGTTATTCGAGTAGGGGCAGGAAAGCTAAACATTTGAGGACATATGATCGAAAGAGTAGGTGCAGAATGGGTGACTTCCAAAGCACACTATCCGATGTATTCTTTGTGAAATGAACGGGAATTATTATAGTGTAGTACTAACACATGATGTAATTTTTTTGGTCGTTTGTCCTTACAGTGGGACTAAATGGTGTCTCAGTTGTTTGCGAAAAATGGGCGCACCCTGGCGTTGTGGTTGCATTTTGCTGAGTATAAAAATCTTTTGTACTCAGTCATTAATTTCTTTTTAAGATATCAGCATGGGAGCATCATAACTCGTTACTAGTAACAATCGTGAGTAGGAATCCGGATTGAGCGGCCTGATGACGTTCAAGAAAAATGTGGTAATAGTCACCCCTATGACCCTTCATACCGATTCTACTTTACGACGTTTAGATCATGTTGATATATGTCAGAAAAATTCAATATGTGACTGTAATATAAGTACCAGAACTTGAGGTAAGGATATAACAGCCGGTAAGAAAACTCATAGCGGCGCGCCGCTGTCACTGAGTCCGCAGGTGGCAGCTGCGATGCGGCCGCTGGCGCGTCGCCGTAGCCGGTGCCCACTACTCCCGAGAGTAAACAGTTCAGTTTTGATGCAGCAGCGAGTTCTTTTGTGTAATATTTCTGGGGCTTTTCGCTGTTATATTTGAGGTCCTTCCACACTGATAACGAAGATAGCCGATTTGTGGTTTAAAAAAAAAGGAATTGAAGGTGGTTGGATTCGATCTCGCGTCTGCTTACTTACACGCTTGTAAACACGACTCCTACCGCGAGACCACGCGGTCTCATATCACAGAATCGTCTCGAGAAGGACCTAACACTTCCTCCTGACAGTACCGCATTCTACAGTGTTGCCAGATCGTGCACATCGTCGGACTTAGCATTCTGCGTCGGCCGGCCGGCGATCAATTTTTTTGTCTAAGACTGTACATATGGTACATATTTGACGACCGACCGACATTATCTTGTGATTTTCTCAATAACGCTCCAGAAGTACGCGCTACTGCTTACACATTTCGTTATCCTCATGGAGTACTAAATGTTCAAATGTTTGTTAAGCTTAAGGGACTTAACTGCGGGGTCATCAGTCCTTAAACTTATGAACTACCTGCCAGAGGGAAGGGGGGGGATTCGAATCCCCGACAGGTAGCGGCCTCGCGCATCGTAGCATAACGCCTCAATGCGCTTGGCCATTCCGCCGCGGCCATGGAGTACTTCGAGTGTACGAATCTTGCAGTAAATCCGCGTTCCAAACGTTGTGACCTCACCTTGTAAGACCTTCACTAAAAGTAGAGATCAATTGGTCGGGCACACGTTTACTCAGCGTCAATATGGAAACATTCAAATTGATGTAAGGCTATTGAACCAAACTGCTATGGTCATCAGTCCCTAGACTTACCCACACCAGGTTTTATTGTATTGGGTGATAAGCTACTAGTTATGTTCCCATTGGTGTCTGTGTAAGAAAGGCTGACCAGCATTTGGTACATGCAAAACCCGTTCTTTTTCAATTCTTGCAGTTTGAAGGTGTCGTTCCAATAGTTTACTGCCCGCCTACACACACACTGTGCGTGAACTCGAGGTGCTACGCAAGACGTGCAGCAACTTTCCTGACCAGTAAGATCTCCGAACTTGTGTCCACAAGTTGTATATGATGTAATGACAACTGACGCTTGTGACTTGTCATCCCACAACTGCTGCAGAACTACGTGAACAAATCAAGAAGCTGTGGATTTATGTATCCAAAGACAATGTTTTCAGTCTGTATGATGAAATGCGTGGTATAATCAGCTACCGCATTGCCGGCAGTTGAGGCTGCCTCACGTACCAGTATGGATGTTTCAGGATGGATCCACACAAGGTACATCAGTATCGCTTGACCTATTGATCTGTAAAAGTTATCATTTCATGCGCTCCAAATGCAGTGTTTCAACAGTACATCTTGAGTGAATGGGAAAACTGTAATAGTGTGTAAATTTTTTTTATGTCGGGCAGTGTACATTACAATCTTTTAACATTGAGGTGTCTGTGCTCTGGAGATAAGAATAAAATTAGAGCGATCCAAAAACATGAGGTAACCGACGTCATCGATTGCGCGACCAGAAAATAGAAGTTATCGTCCATGACATTTCGTTGTTTGGTGTTATAATTGTTTTTTATAAGTAAGAAACTCCAAGAGCCGGTTTGTCAATGTCTCGTTAAGTTCCGGATAAGATTTTAACTTGTCGTTAGCGGAGAACCGCGTTTGTCAATGTTTCGTTATGAGTTAACCAGACGTTAAAAGACCTCAAACTGGCCGTTAAGTTAACGAGTAGAATTCTGCTCGTTACACGGCTAACTATCAGTTAAGTGAGAATCTGTATGAAAATAGAAAGATTCCAAAGTGCTAAAATACCGCAATATATTCACGTGATAAGACCGATTTATCGAACAAAATAACAGAAGCGCTACATGTATGAAAAACTAGTGTAGAAAGCAGCTTCACTGAAAAATTTTTATCGTCATATTTCTCTCCCCATCCATGTCAGTAGCTAACAGATGAGTTTGATATATTGCAGATACGCAACATAACCCTAAAATAATGTTGGGATATCAAAATACAAACTTATGGGTAACGACTAGTTCAGTGAGAATCGGTATGATGAAAATGGTTGGAATAAGAGATTTGGTTGACAATGAAGACAATGTCAATATTTTAGACGATCTAGAGGTAATTGCTCCTATAATGCGACCTAGACGTATTTATGTTCGCCCAAATCATTTTGAATGCTGAGATGATGCAGAATTTGTTACGCTATTTCGTCTTGGAAACGCTACATGAAAAACTCCACGGCCATCTCAAGAGTCCAACAGATAGTTACTTATTTTGTAAGTTATCTGTCATAATAGAAAACAGAATACATTATTTATGCCTGCAAGCTTATTAATTCTTTATTTGGTTAAATTGTACCACGCTTCTCGCCGGGCTGTACTGGTTATGTTGGCACCAATAGTAATGACGGCAACTCAGACGACCAATAAATGTTTTTTCGTGACAATTTCAATTAAAACGAAAATTATTTTTTTCTGAACGGACAAGGGTATATACAAGAACCTGTCAACCATAGAGCAGGTACAGTATTAATTTTCCTGCGAGTGAAACGAGCAGCAATAACATTTACTGTGTAGCTCGTGAAAAATATTAACACAATTCTACACTTCATTGTTTATCTGTTGCCAACATAAGCACTGGAGCCCGGCGAGAACCGTCGTAAAATTTTACCCAGTATTTACTTATGCTTGTTGCGTCTAGTGTGAAGCCTAAAATGTGATTCCTTCCTCCGATCTACAGGAACAGTACACTTTTGCCTATGTGCAAGCTTGCACTAAGATACTGCACACTTGGCATGTTATCGTACTAAGCCCTAAGCATTTTTAGTGTCCTACATTTTCCGTGGAAAGCATTGAATTCATTTGCCACACGCGATCATTTCGATTTTTTCTTCTCCTTCCACGTCGTAGCGTCCGTTTTTTTTTTACATTCCAATGCACCCGACTATTTCTCTATTGAGGACACAATAAACTCGCACTAACTTCTTATAACATTCGAGCTTCTTTCACGTTTGTTTTCCATAATGCCAATTAACAACTATCTGCTCTTCCCTGATTTGTTTCTATTGTCAACCTAGTCGAAATATATCGTACCTTCTCGTTTTCTCCAGGATAGCAAACGAGAGGTGTATCTGGCAATGATAAACGCAATGCACTTAACGGACACATTCAACTGGACGTTAAAGGCATCTTCTCGTTTAGTAACGGAAGATTAATGAGAGATGGACGAACCAGCCCTAATGGTGTAATCCACTAGTTTATGTCGTCCAGTGCACGTATGAGACGTTTACGTCAATGTCAGTGAGAGGAAAAATTGTGCCAAGAATAATCAAACTACCTGATGAACAAATAGTTTACGTGCAGTACTATTGAGGACGAGACTATGCTTGTCTGTATGCTCCGAAAGATAAAAAAGGAAAGGAATAAAGCCAAATAACAGGGCAATAAACAAAACCTAAACCGGTAAATGGAATACAGCAGCAACCGCGTTAGGAGGAGCAAGAACCCTTGTAAGGATTCAAGAATTGCTGACCTCCTTACATGCAATTTTTAGGTGCACGAACAGAGCTGCATCGTTTTTCTGATTAGATTGATACTCCACATATGGTATTTATGTTGATAATTATGGACAGTAATTACTGTACATAGGCTGCCGACAGACAGACATTTATTCTGCGTGGTGTGGTGCGGAGTCGCCTCATATTTGTTTTCGAGGAAGAAAGCAGGTCGGAAGGTTAAAAATCCCAGGCGACGTCCGGCACACTTACAGCAGGGTGGCCCAGCTAGAAGGCATTTAAACTGTGGCAAAAGATGACGGTGTGGGTGGCCACAGGGACACTTTTGCCAGTGAGTAAACAAAGCCAGGCGACGCTCAGGCACCATCATATTACATCAGCCTTCAAAACATACCTTACTGGTTCGTAAAATTAGCTCATACTGGACGAGCACGTTACCGGCGTTTGTTACAGCGTTCATGATTCGCTGTCCGAAGCCTTTGCGCAAGCCCACAGATGTGAGAGGAGGCCCGAAACATAAAATATGTATCACTCGCTTTTCTATGAGACTGCCGGCATCAGGACGCGAGCGCTTCTGTGAATATTTAGCGATCCGCTGTGGTTTGCTTTGCGGCATAAACATCAGAGCGCGGTGCCGAGTGTTGAATTTCAGACTTCACCTGTATTTATGGCACTAATATTTCATTCTAGACATGTTCAATTGATTGTGGCTTCGGACGACAGCAGTGAGCCTGCGACAAACAAAAAGTGATTGTTTTAGCCGTTTCCCTACACCTGGTACGGTGTACTAACACAAGATATCAGGCATATACAGAGATGGTAAGACATACTCCAAGAAACTTTGATATGCCCCTAATTTGGTGGAAAATATGCTTCTTAAAGACCGCAAGAGACATTGTGGTATGTATATTTCCCGAGCCCCTTTCAATATCGACTTTGGTGATAAGAATACTCCAAGAACTCTGGAAACACTGTTATTTGGTGATAAATGTACTTTCCATAGCCCTAAAAGTTATATTTAACAATAAATGGAAACCAGAGCTAGTGCAACAGACTACCACTAGAGAGCAGGAGCGTACAGAAGTAGTAACACGATTCCTAGGAATGCAATAGAGGAATACCGTTAGTGGGAAGTATGTCCCTCACAGACCGCGAAAGGATTAAGAGTCAACTTTATGTAACACACCCAGATGTCGATCAACACTAGGGTGACCAACTCTCACGTATTATACGGGTTCTCCCATACGTTAGCACCTTTTTTTCTTTCTTTTTTTTTTTTTTAGTTTTCCCGTCCTCCTGTGACTCTGCCTGTTTCTACAGTATATTTCCTCAGTGATCACTGTTATACCTGAAACCCGTGAAGTATATCGATACTTGAAATTTTCTCTGCGATATATCCTGATTAACCTTTCTTATAATATGATTACTGTTCGTGCTTCTACGGACCTTGGAATGCAAGGGGCTGTGAAGAAATGTTCATTGGCTTCTTGGTCAATACTGGAGACTGAAGGATGCGATCGTGTCGTACCTATCAACAGTTAACGTTAATGTACCATAACAACAAGCTGAAGGAATGACTCGCGAAAGCGAGTTACAGAGATTAAACAGAAGCGAATCGTTGGTTATTCGTCAGTTGACTCACGCAACATTTCTCTACGCTTCGAAAGAATCAGTACTGATGGATTGGTTGTCAGCTATCGAAAACAGATAAAAAGTAACACCAAACATTTCGATTTGGGCTATTTTCTTTGTATTCACGTAAGCCTAATGTATTTTCAATAGGTTTAGACCGAATTCGATTTTTCATTATGTGATCTCATATTCAAAATAAAGATTAAAGACAGTTTTTGTTGATGATGTTGTTGTTCTGGTCTTCAGTCCGCAGACTGGTTTGATGCAGCTCTCCACCCTACCCTGTCTTGTGCAAGCCCCTTCATATGAGAATACGTACGGCAACTTAATCCTTTCTAATCCCTCGACCTCCCTCTACTATCCTTACCCCACACACCTCCTTCTAATTCTAAGTTAATAATTCCGTGATGTCGCAGATTCTCATATTCAGAATACGCCACAATCTCATTTTCTCCCAAATTGTGTTGAGCACCTCCTCATTAGTTATGTGATCTACCATCTAATATTCGTCATTCGTCTGTAATACCACATTGCGAAAGCTTCTATCATCATTCTGTCTGAACTCCTTATCGTACACGTTTCACTTCCATACAATGCTACACTCCAGACAAATGCTTTCAGAAGGGAGTTCCTAACAATTAAACTAATATTGGTTGTCAACAAATTTCGCTTCATCACAAACGTTTTTCTTCCCATAGCCATTCTGCTTTTCATGTCTTCTTTATTTCGGCCATCAGAAGTTATCTTGTTACCTAAATAACAAAACTCCTCTACTACTTTCATTGTCTCATTACCTAATCTAATTCCTTCAGCATCGCCTGAATTTCTGACTCTACATTCCATTACCTTTTTTTCACCTTATACCTTCCTTTCAAGAGGCTGTCCATTTCGTTTAATTGCTCTTCCAGGCCCTTTCCTGTCTCTGACGGAATTAGTATGTCGTCAACAAACCAGAAGATTTTTATTCCTTCTCTCTGGACTTAAATTCCCTTTCCAAATTTCTCCATGGATTCTCTACACCGCTTGCTCAATGCACAGATTGAACAACTTTGGGGAAAGGTAACGATTCTGTCTTACTTTCTTACCAACCACTGCTATCGTTTCTTGCCTTTCGACTCTAATAATTGCTGTCTGGTTTTTGGTACAAGTTGAATATAGCTCTTCGCTTAGTATATTTTACCCCTGCTACCTTCAGAATCTGAAAAAGTGTATTCCAGTCAACATTGTCAAAAGCTTTCTCCAGAGCCACAAATGCTAGAAACGTAGGTTTCCAGTTCCTTAATCTATCTTCTAAGATAAGTGGTAATGTGAGTATTGCCACGCGTGTTCCTACATTTCTCCTAAATCCAAATTAGTTTTCCCCAATTTCGGAGTCCACCAATTTTTCCATTCGTCTGTAAATAATTCGTGTTAGTATTTTGCAACCTGAGTTTTTTAATTTTAATTATTTTTTTGGTAACACTGAACAATTATTTAACAGCTTAAATCTATCCGTAAAGAAATGCATCACAAAAAATCGACATATCAAATACAAATCCAATAGGTTTTGGCATACCGGTCTTGAAATTGCTTCACAAATGAGTCTTATTAACGCCATTGCTCTCTTAAAAACCCACTCTCATGTTGTATAGCTACCCCAAAATATGATATCTGAGTAAAAATAAGGAAATTGTAAGTTTTTTTAAATGTTTACATCCCTGTTGTTATCCATTCCAAGGAAATATGTATAGTTGTGCAGTTGAAATTTACTGTGTATGAATCTTCCTTATTCTCCCTTACAATAATAACTAGCTAAAAACCCAGCGTTGCCCAGGTATTTATTTATTTATTCCTGCCTTGTGTTAATACTCCTATCCCTTCTCTCAGTCCAGCTCCTGTTTTTTTTTTTTTTTTTTTTTTTTTTTTTTTTTTTTTTTTTAAACATGTTTTACTTATCAGAGAATAAATACGACATAATGCTGTTTTGCATAATGTAGACAATTATAAGTGCAGTATGCAAACAAAGAAAAATAGCAATCAAAAAACAAATGGCATGTATAATTCGTAAGTTCTCATATTTATTGAGTTATATGTTGTACAATTGTATAATTTTTCAGGTTTATATTCGTTGTATCAGTGCTGTATGTCTGTAAAATCTGTCGCGAATACAATTATTAGTAATGAAGTAACAGATTAAAACTTAATGCTTGATAGGGCGGTTTTCTATGAACGTTACTGTTTATGTTCTCATATCTCATGAACTACGAGTCGTACTGTGATACCATTTCGGAGGTACATTCAGCTGAATGTGTGTATACTGTCTGTAAAATTTCCTGGGGCTGCAATTAGTATTATAGAAATTATAAATAGTTACGTCATGCCGAATGCCGTAGTTGTAGTCCATGAACAGCGGAAAAATAGTAAGCGAGAAACTTTTATTTTTTTGCTTTGGTTGTCAGCGAGAAAAAAATTCAACTAAGGTTTCAAATTATGTCTACTCATACAGAGTTTGAATAAAGTCTTGTAGCATTATGTGGCAATTTCTTGCAACTATATTGATTATGACGTTGTATCTCCTGAACCATGTGTTGTTTGTGGTTCTTACCCCAACAGCATTGTTACCTCACGGTAAGGAATATGTGCACCAAATTTGGTTGAAATCGGTAAAGTGGTTTAGGTAGAAATGTGCAGCATTGTCGATTTATTAAGCAGTTTTTCGAACATCTCATTGTTTATGATATAATATCTCGTGAACAATGTGTTGTACGTGATCCTAACACTTACGGTTACCGTCCTCATGGATTGAAGCTTACGTGTGCAAAATTTCATAAACATTGGAAGAAAATTGTAGATTTGTATACAATACGTTCACGTAAACAAACATAGAAACATAGGGACACTATGCATTATATATAACCAGCTGAAAACTCGGTATTGTCCGGGTATTTATTTATTTAGTCCTGCCATTTTTCAGGTATATATTCATTTGTATAAGGGTTGTATGTCTTTAATATCTCCTGGGAATATTATTAGTAGTAAAGAAGTAATAGATTAAAACTTAGTGAGTGATGGGACGGTTTTCCATGAACGTTACTGTTGATGTGCTCATATCTCATGATCTACGTGTCCTACTGTGATACAATTTGGAAGGTACACTCATCTATATGCATGTATACTGGCTCTATAATTTCCTGCGGCTACAATTTGTAGTGTTGAAATTATAAATTGTAACGTTATATCGAAAGCCGGAGTTTTAGTCCATGAACACCGGAACGTTACTACTTCTGTGCTCATATCCCATGAACTACGTGTCGTATTGCGATACAATTTAGAAGGTACATTCGACTATATGTGTGTATATTGACAGTAAAATTTTCGGCGGATTCAATTTGTGGTGTACAAATTATATCTTGTAACGTCATATTGAATGCCATAGTTTTAGACCATGAACAGCGGAACGTTATTGTTTATGTGCTGATATCTATTGAACTACGTGTCGTAGTGTGATACAAATTCGATGGTACAGTCAGCTATACGTGTGTATACTGTCTGTAAAATTTTCTTAGTCTAAAATTTGTAGTGTACAAATCGCAAATTGTTATATCATATCGAATGCCGTAGTTTTACTCCATAAAGTACGGAAAAGTAGAAAGCGAGAAACTTTTTTCCTTTCATCATTTTGCTATGGCCGTCAGCGAGAAAAGTTTAATAAAGGTATGGAATTATGTTTTAAGTTTGTTGCAATTCGCTAAGTACTCTCATTCTCATATACTGTATTCATAAACTCTCGTCGCATTATGTGGCAGTTTCTTGCAACTCGTATTGTTTATGATGTTATATCACCTGAATCATATGTCGTATGTGGTTCGCACTCCTAAAGCAACTGTTATCTTATATAAGGAATATATGTACAAAATTTAGTTGAAATCGGACCAGTGGTTTAAGAGGAAATGTGCAGCATTGTGGTTTGACGCAGAAGTTTTACGCGCATCTCATTCTATATGACGTCGTATCTCGTGAACTACGTATCGTACGTGATTCTTACACTTACGGCGGCCGTCCTCTTAGATTGAAGCTTACGTGTACAAAATTTCATAAGGACTGCAACAAAACTGTAGATTTGTATGCAACACGTACACAAACAAACATCTCAAACAGCGGAAAGGTAATAAGCGACAAACTTTTTTCCTTTCATCATTTTACTATGGTTGCCAGAGAGGAAAAGTTTGATAAAGTTTTGAAATTATATTTAAAGTTTGTTGCAAGTCGCTAAGTACTGTCATTCTCATACAGTGTATTTCGAAAGTCTCGCCGCATTTTATGGCATTTTTTGCGATTTCTATTGGTTATGACGTAATATCTTTTGAACCATGTGCCGTATGTGATTCTTAACCATGCAGAAATTGTTAACTCACGGTAAGGAATGTGTGTACCAAATGTGGTTGGCATCGGTCCAATGGTTTAGGAGAAAATATGCAGCATTGTCCCAAAATGCAGCAGTTTTTCGCGCATCTCATTGTTTATGACGTCATATCTCGTCAACTATGTACCGTATGTGATTCTTACACTTACGGCGACCGTCCTCATGGATTGAAGCTTACGTGTGCAAAATTTCATAAACATTGGAAGAAAATTGTAGATTTGAAATAAATCGCAATTTGCGATCAGTTATGGCTTCGCTCTACTAGGTTTAGATGGAATACCAAAGTGCGGCGAATGAAAATTTTGTCCGCCGGGACTGTGTGAGATTACCGCCCAATAGAAATACTGGTAATTAATAGCATTTGATAATTAAACAGTATGAAGTTCACCGCAAACATTGACCATGCCAATGCACTAAATGTTACACAATTTTAATCTTATTAATTATGGTAGCAATGTATGTACGCAGTTGGGTGACAACATTTATAGTTAGGCCAAAGGTAGAAATTCTCCACGTTGAGATTTGCTGTGTGCTTGTAGCTGACGGGAGGCCAGCGAGCAGGCCGACGTTGGTGGCTTGTTCCAGCTTAGGATTTTCCAGTTCGTTTCCGGTGAGGGGAGAGAGGGACAATGGCGAGTGCCAGGTGCAGTGCAGTGCACAACGTGAAATAAAATATTCTAATACTACTTGCATTTGAAGTAATACGATGCAGTTAGGAACCTTTAAGGCCCTCATTACCAAATAGCATGTTGACAAATAAACAATATATTAGCTGATATAGTCACATCTGACGTAATATGTTTAATTGACAATGAAAAGAAATAAATTACCAATGAATACAAGACAGTTACACAACTAGCATGGCAATGTTTGTTTATAAAAGTAATATATTAACTATTTCTCATTTTATTTTCAATTAATCTTGTGTATTTTATCTTGAAATATTCAGTTAAATCACTTATCTGTGATCTAAGAAATTGCACGATTGTAATAAATAGTGCAAAGGATGTGTATACCAATATAAAAACATAAGAAATTTGTTTAATGTTTAGTATAATTATTTTGATTTTAAGTATAGTTTTAGAAATGTATTGGCTGAGCGCTGTATGTTGGAAGTCGGTTAGAACAGCTCACATGGTGAAGTTGATGACGTAGGGAAAAAACCCAGGCAGTTGGGCTTTTGGCGCGCGCGCTCACACGCGCGCGCGAGGGCAGGAAGTGACGGTTCGGGAACCAGGTGGGGTAGCTGGCCGGGCGGCGTCGCTCGGCATCAGTCGGCATGTGGATCTCCAGACGGAGGTTATAGATTTGTGTGTGGCAATCGCCACGTGTGGTTGCTCGTTGTAGACTGCACCAAGTTGAATCGAGTGCTACTGTGTGTTTTTGAATATTTAGCCGGTGGAACAAGGTGTGCATCGCATTGAATTAAAGTGACTGTGATTTGTTAATGTAACAAGTGTCATCGCATAGCCACGAACATAAACGGTGTTTGAGACAGCCACATGGTGTGAAAACAATTTGCGACAAATGTTCATTTTATCTGGGGGCTCACAAGCTATAACGTTATTTGATAAATGTGTCGACGTACAGACGTATCAGCCACATGGTTTTAATATGGTGTAATAAACAACATAAAGTGAACTTTCACGTGTTTTCAAAATTAGTAGTTAGTACACCCTTTTCTCTCATTAACCTACTTTATTATGAATTTGTTTTGCTAATTATATGCAGGGAAGGAAAGCTGCGAACATGTGATATCATCCCCTAGAAAACTAGTCAAACACCAGTAATCACAGTTCCAGTGTTTTTGCGTGCCTTAGGAATTTGGTTCACAGTTGGTGGTTGTAAGTTTTAAAAATTAAACTTTCCCTACTTTAAACTCTCAGCCCGATCTTCATCCTCACAACTGGAACCCGGGATCTCCTGCTTACTAGGTAGACGCGTCGACTACTACGCCACCGAGGACACAGTGACCAGCCCCACTGCAGAGGACTCTTCTCTGCACGTCTCCCGCCACACCCAAATCTCCATTCGTCGCGCTGTCTCTTTCCTATTACCACAGCCTATTTTTATATAATGCTCACAACCTGGATCCTGTATTCCCGCATCACGGAGAACAGACCATGAGGTATCGAGACGCAATTACTTGTCGTCAGGAACCCAGCCTCGGCTTGTATACAATTATATATTTTTCTTGATGACGTTACAGCGTTGAATGAATGAAATAAATCGCAATTTGCGATCAGTTATGGCTTCGCTGTACTAGGTTTAGATGGAATACCAAAGTGCGATGAATGAAAATTTGTGTCCGGTCGGGATTCGAACCCGAGATCTCCTGCTTACTAAGTAGACGCGTTGACCACACCGCCACCGAGGACACAGTACCGTGGCGGAAGACGTGCAAGGGGAAAAAAAGAAAAAGTCCTATGCAGTCGGTCTGGTTACTGTGTCGTCGGTGGCGGAGTGGTCAACGCGTCTGCCTAGTAACCAGGAGATCCCGGGTTCGAATCTCGGCCGGGCACAAGTTTTCATTTGCCGCACTTTTGTATTCCATCTAAATCGCAAATTGTGATTTATTTCATTCATTGAAAGTTGTAACGTCATCAAAAATATATAATTGTAGATTTGTATGCAATATGCACGGACATAGGGACACTATGCTTTGTATATAAAGATCAGACTTTGATCATCTCCCTTAAACTCATAATCAAAATTTGGTCACTCTATTCAACAGGCAGGAGCTGGACGATGAAATTGTAACCAGTAACTGAATACCGTTTCAGTTCGCCTGCTGTATCACTGAACAAGTGGCACAGCCCCACAGCCACTTTGGTGACTGACTGCCCTCCAGAAGCGACTTGACGGCCCCGGCTATTCACGTCGAGCGTAACTTTACGGGCCATCGCCGCTGAAATGCGCGCCCGGCCGCCAGTACGGACGGTAACTCAATGGAGGCACGCGGCCGGCCAAACAGCGCTCTCGCAATCTCATTCATTGGCATTAGCTGGCCACTGGAGCGCGAAGGTCGCGCCCAGACCTCTGGGGGCTATTTGCCGCCACGATGGACGACAGCTCTTAATTAAAAAACACTGTTTTATCTCCCGTTCCATTTCACTCTTGTTCACGCACACCGTGCAGCTCCTCTGTCCCTTTCCCACGTTCCACTACAACCCTTTTTTTTCTCCCCACCGTTTTATATAGCTCTGTCACGGGCCGAATCGCCACGCCTGCGAACCGCGTGTTACAAACAGCTTCGCGTTCTGATGTCGGAGGGATTTGCAGATTTGTGCCGCATAATTTTCGCCACCAGAGGCTACCGGCGGGATGGAAGAGATGGAGGAGGAGTTGTAGTGTAGGGGCGGTGAAAGAGTGGGGGAGGGGGGAGAGGGGAGACGGGGATGGTGGGGGTTAACGCTTTCGCATTACGCGGTCGTATTTCTGCGTTACAGGCCTAAAAATGTGACGTGACTGCGGTTCGCACATTTCCGCCGGGGGGCGGCGGCGGCAAATTTGCGTCCCATTCTTTTTCGCCCCCGTGTTGTGGTGGCAGCCAGATTTACAGCGCGCGCAGTGATAAAATGCTGAAGCTAAAGAGTGGCACAGTTTGAGCCTGCCCCGCGCACAGGGACAAGATTCTCTCGCGTATTTATCCACTGGAATGTGTCGATGAGTTCGGTTCTTCTCAGCTTAAAAAGAGCGTACTTTACCACTTTGCTATTTTCGTCTTGGAATCAATGTAATACAGCGGACTATCAATTTTTTTTTTTTTTTTTTTTTTTTTTTTTTTTTTTTTTTTTTTTTTTTTTACATTTCCTTTCTTTGCATTATTATAAATTGTCTCATTATCACAAAGTAAGTAGATAAAGGATGCTTCACGACTGGTGTCACACGCCTCCAGGAGACTAACAGATCAACAATATAGTAAGTTCGTGGCATTGCTTATTTCGTGATACTTTGTGGATTCCTCTTCACGCATTTGCCAACCAAGCTAGAAGAAAAGTCGCTGACCCACTGATAGGAGCACATGTACTCTACCTGCATCGGTATTTCACGCCGCGCTACCAGCGGCCTTATCAGGACAGTCAATTATTTTGTTCCGTTTGCGGTAGTTGTCTTTCGATTTCGCGCTGCACAATCCCACGTGTTTTCAAAGTGGTGATTACTCCTCATATTAACAAGGTAACATTTTTATTTTATTTTGCACAGTTGTTTATGTTTGTGGTTTTGCGTTCGTTAGTTTTTGCCTTACCTTCAAATGTTCAAATGTTTGTTAAGCTTAAGGGACTTAACTGGGGGGTCATCAGTCCCTAAACTGACAAACTAATTATGAACAGGCATCCATGCTAAAGGGGAAAATCGAACCCTCGATGGAGAACGACCTCGCTCATCGAAGCATAGCGCCTCAATACGCTCGACCACTCCATCAAGACAAAGAAGCTCTCCCACCTTGACTTACACAGGACTGGTTGGACTGATGACTGGCGATGGGAACTTTTGTGTCCAAAATTCGTTGCCGCTTTTGTGTCCCAGCCTCGTCGTAGGTGTAGGTGGCCGAGTGGAATGAGACCGACACGCTGGTGCAGGTACGGAGGGGAGCAGCCAGAAACTATAAACACTAGAGTAAATTAGAAAGAGATATATATTGCACAGAATGTAACAATACTTAACTTTTACATAGCACTGCAGAATGTTGATACATAGTTGTTAGAGGCCTGCCTAGTGCCTGTACGATAACAAAGTCTTCAATGGTGCCTATCTGATTACGAAGGTCCTAACTCGTTGCTGTCTCCGTCCGAAGTGACCGGTGTCTTTCCGTGGTGGCCACGAGCGGGGTTGCAGCAGAGGGCGCTCGTGGCTGTCGTCGTGAGAACGCCGCGCCGTGCGTGCATGGCGGCGCGCGGCGAAAGTAGGTGGCGCGCACTTTGTACTTGTGCGACACCACACCCCTCCCCCCCAAACCGCCGCGCCGTCGTGGCGTAGGGCTGAGGGCCACGGCGACGGCACTGGGAGGAGGGCCTGGGCGGGGGCGTTACTGGTGGGACGGGCGTCGTAGCTGAGGCCGGGATCGAGACGCCGTCCGCGCCCCGGCATCCGCCTTGAGATCCTCCAGGGAACCCGCCGAAACCTGGGGAAGGGCGCCCGCCCCCGCCCAGAGGGAGCAGGTCATCTTCTTCTGAGGTGCGTGGCCCAGGCGGCGGCGGCACGCACGGTCCCGGAGTCCCTCTCGGTGACGCTGTCATCTGCGGCGGCGACAGCGGCGGCGTCGCGTCGATCTCCATCGGGACGATCTCGTAGTCCGGGGACGAACGATGTGGTTGTGCTCCCTGGCGGTGAACTGGGTCTGGAATCAAGAAACCGGAGACAGGATCGCGCGGCCTGTGCAGGCGAAATTGGTTTGCGTGGCGCCGCAGCTCCGACCCTGTGGAAGAACGTACAACATACATATTGCTACCGAGCACGCGCTGAATGGTGCCCGGCAGCCATGTCTTCTTGTTTCCAGCAAACACCCTGTACAGCACCGGCGTAGAAACCTGAAAACGCGTAGCGCCATACGAACCGACTCGGTGCGTGGGAGGCTGCAGCAGGTGAAGGAGAGTGCGGTGACGGCGGCCGTGTAGCAGCTCGGCAGGAGACGGGCCGTCACGTGGCATGCACCGATACGTAGACAGGAAAATTTGAAGAGCTTGCTGCCTGGAGTGCTGACCTTTCATCTTCTCCATGTGAGACTTGAATGTTCGAACGAAATGTTCTGCTTCACCATTGGACTGAGGGTGAAAAGGTGCAGTGGTAATATGCTGAATACCATTCACACGACAAAACTGTTGAAATTCCGCACTAACAAACTGAGTTCCATTGTCACTGACGATAGTTTCAGGCAAACCTTCGATGCAAAACACTGATGTTAAGGCACTGATTGTACTAGAAGCTGTCGTTGAGTTCATGGCAATCACAAAAGGAAACTTGCTGAAAGCGTCCACAACTATTAACCAGCGCGTATTCCAGAAAGGTCCGGCAAAGTCAATGTGTAAACGTTGCCATGGTCCCTTGGGGCGTGGCCAGTCTGAAAAACGTTGCGGAGGAGCCGCCTGATGCTCCGCACAAACAGTACACTGTGACGTCATGTTCTCTATCTGAGCGTCCATACCAACCCAGGTACAATGACGTCTGGCCAGTTGCTTTGTCCTAACAATACCCCAATGTCCTTGATGCAGGAGGCGTAACACTTCTCGTTGCAGGGAACGAGGAACAATCACTCTTGCTTGGTCGTTGTCGGTATGCAACAACAGTACACCCTGACTTAAAGATAATGCATGACGTTGTGCAAAATAACGTCGAACCAGAGGCCGATCAATGTCTTTGGCTCTGGCAGGCCACCCTGAGCGAACAAAACGTGCTACCACACTTAGGTCTGCATCCGCAGCTGTTTCCTGTGCAACCCGACGAGAGTTCAAAGGAAAGTCTGCGACAGCGGAAGCATCTCTGGAGTCTATCTGACAACATGCCATTTCTGAAGAATCAAATGATACATCCTGGCCAACCGGAAGTCGGGAAAGTGTGTCCGCGTTGGCGTGTTTAGTGGTAGGTCGGTACAAAATCTCATACTGATAATTTGACAATATCAAGGACCATCTCTGAAGCTTTTGTGCCGTTCGTGGCGGAATTGGCTTTGTGGGTGAGAACAACGACGTGAGAGGCTTGTGGTCTGTCAACAAATAGAATTTTCTGCCATACAGATAATGATGAAACTTTGTGACGCCGTAAATGATTGCTAAGGCCTCCTTTTCTATCTGACTGTAATTCTGTTGCGTTGGCGTCAGTAGCTTGGATGCAAAGGCAATAGGACGATCGTGAGATCCAATGCGATGTGAGATTACCGCGCCCAGACCGTACGACGAGGCGTCAACTGCTAACACTACAGGCTTCTGTGGGTCAAAGGGAATCAAACATGCATCACTGAGTAGTGCAGACTTTAATTTGTCAAAGGCAACCTGACAATCTTTGGACCATACAAAAGGAACATTCTTCCTACGTAAGTGATGCAGTGGAGCTGCAATCTGAGAGGCATTGGGAATAAACCTGAAATAATAGTTAAGCTTTCCCATTACTGCTTGCAATTCATGCACATTCTTAGGAGGAGGCAAGTCTTTGATTGCTCGAAGATGTGACTGTAAGGGATGTATTCCTTGGGCATTAATCACATGGCCTTGGTACTCTATTTCAGTTTGAAAAAACGAACACTTTGCTTTATTGCAACGTAGACCTGCTGCAGTCAAAACTTTGAAAAGGCACTCCAGGTTTGCTAAATGTTCTTCAACTGTACGTCCGGATACCACAATGTCATCTAAATAGTTCGAGCAACACGGTACAGAAACTGTCAGCTGTTCCAAAAAACGCTGAAAAATAGCGGGGGCGGAAGAACTGCCAAAGGGTAGGCGTTGAAATTGAAAAAGGCCCATGTGAGTATTAATGACGAAAAACTTTTTTGACTCGTCATCAAGTGGAATCTGTAAGTATGCCTCTGCTAAATCAATCTTGGAAAAGAAGCGAGACTGTCCTAATTTGTCCATCAGTTCCTCAGGTCTGGGCAGGGGATAAGTGTCGACAATTGTTTGACTGTTGACAGTTGATTTGAAGTCCGCACAGAGACGAAGTTTTCCTGTCGGCTTGGGTATAATTACTATAGGCGAGGCCCACTGACTCGCAGAAACAGGAGAAATCACCCCACTATCTTGCCAACGTTTAAGTTCTTCGGCAACTGTATCACGCAAGGCGATAGGCACTGGTCTAGCTTTACGAAATTTTGGAACTGCAGATTCTTTTAAAGTTACATGTGCCACGAAGTCTTTTGCACAACCTAGTTCCGGCGAAAACAAGTCACTGTACTTGTCACACAATGCATTGATTTTATCCTGAGGCACTATTGACGAAATTTGAAGCACATCTCTTTGAATTGATAAACCAAACAAGTCAAAAGCATCTAGTCCAAAAATGTTCTGTGTAGATCTGGCCTGAAGAACAACAAAAGCAACTGTTTTTGTTACACCTTGAAAAGAGGCGGGCAGGCTACACGTTCCTAGCACGGGAATAGTTTGACCTGTATAAGCTGTTAACACTTGCTGTGACGGCGACAATTTTGGCGAACCCAGAAGTTCATAAGTATCGTTATTTATTAATGTGACAGCGGAACCAGTATCAAGCTGAAATTGCACCGTCTTATTTTCTATGAAGAGAGTCACAAACAGTTTTTGCTTGCGGCGCTCGACAGGGGCGCGAATGTGGGCAACGTCTGCTACGGTTTGTTTACTGCCCTTGCGCGGGCCGCGTAGTGAAGTGAGCGGCGCAGACTCGGCACACAGCGGATTAACCACACTGTCACTAGATGACACTACCGCCGGATCGGCGTCCGCGCAATGCGAGGCTACTACAGAGTCACTAACTACTGCACTACACTTTTGAGTAGCTACTCCAAGTCTACTGTCACCATTTACACAGTACTGGGAACTAGTACAATGAGCAGTTGCAGAAGGCACTATTTTCACTACCGGAATGCACTGTTCATAGTCATTTTGCTTGTCCCGAACCCTTGTCCGTTGCACTGTTTTACGCGCTCGTCGGCGCTTGCTACGTGGTGCACTATATAGTTTTGCCATAGGCGCAGAACTACTTTCTTGCAATGGAGATCCAAGGAAAGCACTGTTCAAGTTCACAGCGTGTATGACATTTACAGAACTAACTGTTCTCGCACTCCGCGAAGCACTGATTCTAACGTTACTGTTCCTTGAGTTTTTAATCTGCATACACACAGACTGCACATGTCCCAATTTGCCACATTGATAACAGGTTGCGTTGCGACTAGGGCAATGAGCACGCTTGTGGCGAGACACACACTGGGGGCAAGATTTACGTACATTTTTCTGAAATGAGCGTTGGCGCCCGTTATTCAAATTACTGTTTCTAACACGACGGGGCGACCTTTGCGTCGCACTTTTACACTGGCTACTGTTCACTGTCTGTTCAGCACGGCCGGTAGAAAAATAAGAATCACTAGTGCTATACTGAGAACTACGGCTAGGAAAGCGTCCGTTGCGGCGCACTGAATTTACACTATGGCTTTGCATTTCTACATCAGCTAAGTCAAAAGTATCATGCGCTTCTATAAGCTGCAGTACACTGTCTAAGGAGGGGTCAGACTGTTTCAGAATTGCTGCTCTAATTCTGGGGTCCTGAATATTCTGCGTAATCGCATCCCTCAACATCACGTCACTATACGAAAGTCCACAAGAGCAAGTAAATTTACATTGGTGGGTTAAGCCCTTCAATTCCGTAATCCACTCTTGGTGTGACTGCTGCGGCAATTTTTTAAGTCTGAAAAATCGGTACCGTGCCGCAGCTACAAGAACTTTTCTCTCATAATGAGCATTCAGTGCATCTACAATTTGTTCAAAGTCTACATCACGAGGAGATGCGAGAGGGAAAAGTTTTTGCAATAGTACGAAAGTCTGGGGGCCCACAATCGATAAGAAAAGGTTCTTCACTCTCTGACCTGTAATTTGATGAGCCGCGACGAGTTCTTGAAACTGTGCGAAATAGTCGCTCCATTCTTCCTCACGTTCGTTGTACTGGCGGAACGTCGGAAGCGGTGCGGCGGCAGGTGTGGGCTGCTGATGTGACGACTGTTGTTGTTGGTGAGCAGCCTGTGTCGTCAACTGCGACACGGCCTGGAGAAGTTGTGTTATTTGCGCCGTCTGTAACTGAATAATTTCCATTAAGTTTGGGTTCGGGGTAGTGGCCATGCTGACCGATTAGGCGCCGCGTATACAAGTAACTTATAACAAAACACAAATGCAATATGAAAGAGGACTCGCCCTGCAACAAAAAAGTCCACAAAACACGTAACAAAATATCTTTCCCCAAAATTGTTATAATAAGGGTGGGTGGGCGGGAGCAATTTTTGCGTGCTCCGACTGCTGCTGTCTGGCTGCTGTAAGCGGGCTGGTCCAAGGTTCTATCACTCCTCGTCGCCACTTTTGTGTCCCAAATTCGTTGCCGCTTTTGTGTCCCAGCCTCGTCGTAGGTGTCGGTGGCCGAGTGGAATGAGACCGACACGCTGGTGCAGGTACGGAGGGGAGCAGCCAGAAACTATAAACTCTAGAGTAAATTAGAAAGAGATATATATTGCACAGAATGTAACAATACTTAACTTTTACATAGCACTGCAGAATGTTGATACATAGTTGTTAGAGGCCTGCCTAGTGCCTGTACGATAACAAAGTCTTCAATGGTGCCTATCTGATTACGAAGGTCCTAACTCGTTGCTGTCTCCGTCCGAAGTGACCGGTGTCTTTCCGTGGTGGCCACGAGCGGGGTTGCAGCAGAGGGCGCTCGTGGCTGTCGTCGTGAGAACGCCGCGCCGTGCGTGCATGGCGGCGCGCGGCGAAAGTAGGTGGCGCGCACTTTGTACTTGTGCGACACCACAGGAACCTCAGAAACAAAAAACTTACATACAGTGATGTGATACCGGAAGTCCCTAAATGTGGGATATGTGATAATGTCGAAGAAACCGCATCTCACCTAATCTTTGGATACGTTGCATTGGACAGCAAAAGACATTATTTGTCTAATAACTGTTAAAGCGGTTAGACCAGAGCTGTTTTGCAAACTGTCCTAGTTGTCCTGCTGAAAACATCCAGAAGTTTTAGAGGGGATTCATAGATCAAGATTTATTGAGGAATCAATTTCGTGAAATGTAATCAAACATTCCAATGACCTGCTTCGTTTTCGATACTGTCAAACAAATCTCCTCTACTACGACGTCTGTGCTTTCCATATTGTGGGAGGACGCACTACGAACGTAAACAAGGCAAATGTTCAGTAAAGATCGGATCTAAATTCATAACTCTAGGGCAGTGGCGAATGCACAGTTTGGGTCTGGGAGAGAGGGCTGAGCTCATAGGAATTTTGTGGCATCGTACCTCATGCTAATGTTATCGGATGTCCCGATCCACGCCCGGTTATGCCGTCCTTTTAAGAGGCATACAGTCATTAACCTCAGGCTCTGGGAGAGGGGCTACAGCCCCATAACCACCCCATCTCCCTCGTGTGTTCGCCACTCCAGTTAAGAGCCCATTTTCATTGTAATACATCCCTTCTACTGGTCCAGTGTTCTGAGTTCTTAACATACGAATTTTAGTGTCCGTCTGTACCGCTGGACGTACTTCGGTTCCTTGAGCCATAGTATCTTTTCACAAAATTGATATTTAACAAGTTCAGCCATGTTGCCCGTCGTTTGTGGGTCTGCTCAGAAATTGGAAACAGCACTATCGTCACTTATGAGGCGAGCAGAGCGCGCGCATAGCTGCCGGTATCTAGGGGTACTTCCAACTTGTATCTGACTACGACGACTTAGGGATGAAATTTGATAGTAAATTATTGAATTTGATGTTGAATTTATTATTAAATTTAGTACAAACAAAATTTTCACTGTTTCAAAACATTTTCTGGTAAGTGGAGGGTTACCAAGTATATCAAAACGGTTAAAGATGTTACTGCACATTTGTAAAGTACAGTAGCAACCATGAAAATTATTATCTATTTTTTTTTTTTTTTGCTATCTCTCTTACTGCTTCGACGTATGTGTTACGAGAGTAAATACTGCGTTTTTTTTATTTACTTTTACTTATTTTTTTATTCAGGATGTGTTTTAAACTTTTATGAGCATACGGGCAAATATAAAAAAAAATACGTATTTCATGTTTTGACCTGGACTACAACATATAGAAAGTGCGTAGGAATAGGCGAGTGGCACTTGCGTAGTATATAAATTTTTACAAAACATCAACTGTCGAGAAATGTCATCAAACTATGCTATTAGAACTACTTCGTCTTCGATACTGAAACAAAATTGTCTACTACTGCAAACTCTTTAATTTTCATAAAATGTTCAATGTTGGTAGACCTTATGGGACTTAACTACGGTGTCATCAGTCCCTAAGCTTACAAACTACTTATGAACTAGCTAAGACTAAGGACGGCACAAATATCCATGCCTGAGGGGGGATTATAACCCCCAACCGTAGTGGCCGTGCAGACCGTAACTGGCTAATTTTCATATTTTGGGAGGAGGTACTGTGGAGAAAAACAAGGAAACATTGCCTAGTAAATATTGGCTCTAAATTCACAACTTCAGAGCCCTAACATGTAAATCTACGGAAGTGTCACACTCCGATTTTTCTGAAATTTGTATGTGTTATAGTACATGCATTACTGAGGGACAAGCATTTTTTAACATTATTGATAGATGTGAAGCATTTAACAGCTGTGAAACGGTTACTGCCCATGAAACAGCTAGTGAATCTGTAGTTTTGTACTGTTTGATCACTTTAATATTCCGGTATTTAAGGTCACCATTTCCGAATCTGAAATCAAATTCTTAAAATTCAAACCCCTGATCATGCTGCGGGAAGAAATTTAAATTACGAGCAACTGTAACGCCGGCGGTTAAAATCAGTAAACGTTTTTCACAATTTCCATATTATTTTAAAAGTAGATTTTACAGTAATTTGACAGTCGCATGTCAAGTTATTGTCTACTCAAGCATTTTTTCGTGTTTTTGTCCACTATATTGAATTTTGAGAATCAGATTTCAGTTTAGGATTCGGCGACTTTAAAGTCGGAATATTAAAGAGATGAAATAGTTGAAAAACATTTCATGGGCGGTAGCCGGCCGCGGTGGCCGAGGGGACTGAGGTGCTTCAGTCACGGTCTGCACGGCCACTACGGTCGGGGGTTCGAATCCCCCCTCGGGCATGGATATTTGTGCCGTCCTTAGTTGTAGCTAGTTCATAAGTAGTTTGTAAGTTTAGGGATTGATGACCCCGTAGTTAAGTCACATAGACTCTACAAACATTTGAACATTTGATTTTTTTGGGCGGTATGAAACGAGAGCGGCAATGAAAGGGTTGTTTACCCCACTTATTCCTTTTGAAGTTTTTATAGGTTCTACTTCGATTAAATCGAAACTAATTTTTGTAGCGAACAGTTTGCCTCTATCGTGTTAGTTGGTTTCCTAAGTTTCACTCTCCATGCAATGTACCCAAACCAATTTCGTCTTCTATCAAAAGATACTTTAATAACAAAAATAATTAAAATAGCTTGACTAATGGCTAAGTTATTGCAATTTTTATTCTCTTTTAGTCCCCATTTTGGAGGGACCGTTCCACGCCTTAAATATGTTTTACTGCCACGTAAAAAATACGTTTCCCTTACTTTTTTTTATCAGTTACGACATATCCAAATTTAATGCAAAATCAGAGAGTGAAACTTCAGAAGGCTTACGTGTTAGCCCATCATCTTCGGTATTGTACAACAAATCTTTTCTACTGGTCACGTGCTCCTAGCTTGTAAAATTTAGGCCACGTTTATTAGACATTTTTGTTGGTTTTGGAGTATTATGTTTTCACAAATTGAGGAAATCAACGAGCTTTCTATAGAACAGATTTGATTCACAGCATCAAAGCGTTGTTGGATGAAATTTCGGTACATGAGTTCCTGTGTAAAACCTGCTCTGCGTAGTCCCATTTACAGCGTGAATTTCGAAAGACGCCGCACTACTTTAGTATGGAAAAGAAAATTAATACTGTGTTCGATGACGGTCAGTTTTGTAATGTAAAGACGGGAGAGAGGTTGTGTCGACATTGCGCTTCGTAATGGAAGAAAGAAAAACCAAAAAAACGTCCATACGATTTGATGACTTAAAAAAGTTCGACATGCCAAAATGGTGCCAGGTGTTCGAAACTTTCATAAAAACTGGAATAAGCTGTAGGGGAAGACACGTAACAGTGGTTCAGTATCAAGTAAAATTAGGAACGTAAATCAAAGCATTCTTACGAACAATGACTCACGAGCGACCAGCTAGGTACGTTACTGGTAGGTTCGTTCAATGCGCGAGTGTTACAGAAATGCTCCGGGAAATCAAATGGGGATGACCGGAGGAAAGAAACCTGTTGAAGAAATTTAAAGGACCGGAATTTGAAACTGAGTGTAGAACTATCTTCCTGCCCCCCTACCGCCTACTTACATTTCGCGAAATGATCACAATGATAAGAGAAATTAGGGCTCGTACGAAGGCATATAGACCTTTTTTTCTCGTTGTATTTGGGAGTGGAATAGGAAAGGAAATGCCTAGTAGTGGTACAGTGTACCCTCTACCACGTAATTTACGGTAGATTACGGAGTATCTTTGACTAGAGAGAACACACAGAAAATATTATGGGAAAGGCGAACGGAAGGTTACGTTTCATTGGCAGAAGGTGTCGAAGATGCACCAGCTCCACCAAAGAGATTGCCTACATCACACTTGTGCGTCCTCTCCTGGAGTACTGTGGACCAGTGTGGGACTCTCATCAGGTGGGGCTGACGGAAGACATTGGAGAAGGTTTAGAGAAGGGCAGCTCGTTTGGTTTTATCACGTTACGGGGGGGAAAGCGTCACGGAAATGTTGCACGAATTGGGGTGGAAATCATTAAAAGAATGACGTTATTCACTGCGGCGAGATCTGTTTGCGACGTTTCAATCACCGACTTTTACTTCTGAATGTGAAAATATTTTGCTAGGACCCACGTACTTAGGGAGACATGACCATCCCAATAAAATAACAGAAATCAAACGTGAAACCTTTGCCTTTCGCGGAATTGCGCTTGCCCGCGAAAGGCAAAGGTCCCAGGTTCGAGTCCCGGTTCCGGCACACAATTTTAATCTGCCAGGAAGTTTCATATCAGCGCACACTCCGCTGCAGAGTGAAAGTTTCATTCTGGATACACCCCTTAGGCTGTAGCTAAGCCATGTCTCCACCATATCCTTTCTTCCAGGAGTGCAAGTCTTGCATGTTTCGCAGGAGAGCTTCTGTGAAGTTTGGAAAGTAGGAGGCGAGGTACTGGCGGAAGTAAAGTTGTGAGGCGGCATCGTGAGTCGTGTCGGGGTAGCACGGTCGCTAGTGCTCTTGCCCGCGAAAGGCAAAGGTGCCAGGTTCGAGTCCCGGTTCCGGCACACAACTTTAATCTGCCATGAAGTTTCATATCAGCGCACACTCCGCTGCAGAGTGAAAGTTTCATTCTCTAAGAGAAATCAGATCGAGAACGGAACGATTTAGGTGTTCTTTCTTCCCACGCGCTATTGGAGAATGGAACGGTAGAGAAAAGTGGTTAATGAACACTCTGCCAGGCACTTAAATGTGATTTGAAGAGTATCTGTGTAGATGTAGGTGTAGTTTAATTTTAAAACCGGTTCGTCTCTCACTTGACACCCTGTACGTGTCAGTACTCACTTGCACAAACCGCGGAAGGGTAATTTCCCGCCGCGTGCGCCCCTTGCACGCTGAACAGCGAGATTCCCCTTACGGCGCTATTATCCCTCTGCGTGCCATTAGCTGCGAAAACATGACGACCGATGTGTTGGCGCCGATGCCGCACCGCCGCGGGGAAACTCATTAGCGCAGTCAATTTCGCGGCTGCGGTATAAGTTTAGGGGTGTGCTGAAGGCGACGGCGGCGTAGGAGACGTGGCGAGGGCGAGCAGAGACGTCGCTGTGTTTCGCGTCCGCGGAGTTAGACGGGGTAGGGGCTGGCGACGTGTGAGCAGGCGAGAAGGGGTGTGAAGCGGGGGTGGGGGTAGGCGGCAGCGCGCCTCTAATCTCCGGGCGCGCGCGTGATCCGGGAAATTCGCCGGATCCTGTCGCGCGCGCCTGTCAGCCGCGTCAGCGCCGGAAGAGCCCAGACAAGTCAGCGACGGCGCCTTCTTATGTGTCGCACTCCAGGAGAGCTATGATTAAGGTTTCGGCGCTTGCTTCAAACAGAGGCCGTAGCGGCTGCGATGTTACGGTGCTGGAACACGTGAGCGGTATACGAGGTATGTCCACAAAGTAAGTTCCGTTTGGTTATATAAACCAAACGTGAACAGATACGGAAAAAGTATTTATTGTATAAAAATCTGCAACTGTTCAACTACGAGGTGCATTCAAGTTGCAAGGCCTCCGATTTTTTTTTTTTTTTTTTTTTTTTTTTTCTGCGGGCTGGATGAGAGATTGAAACATGCGCATTGTTTTCAATGGCGGCTGGTGATAATGTGCTAATGTGCTGCAGCACACTGTAAAAATATTACTAAAATTGTGCCATTTCTCTTCAAAAGCAAGCGAGAAATCGCTGGAAAATTACATCCTTTCTCTTGGAATGCGATCCAGATATCACAATAAAATTATGCCAATTCCCTTCCAATACGTATTACAATGCTAGTAATAAGGATGAAAACGCATTTTGGAGCGCTCTCGCCGCGATAGCTGGAAACCAGCTCCGCGTGCTGAAGTGGGATTCAGCCGCGCTGGTACGTGCGCAGAGAGGCGGTGCAATCGTCCGCTAGTGCGCATGCGCAGACGTACGTCAGGCCAGGCGACTCATGTGTGCTGAGACCGACTGCAGCACCAGATCAATATTTCTCTTCGCGCTGCGTGTAACGGTTGCGGAAGAATAGTATATGACGAATATTGCAGCATACAGAGTCAAATAGCGCGCTGGCTCAGGCGTCTTGCGCGTTGTCTCTCAAACCTACTTGTGTGAGGCTCGTATTCAAATACCTCTGAGTCCAAATGTTTAATTTCTGTAAATAAAACTTCAATCACGAACAACATTAGTAATGTATAGCCAACATGCTAGTGAAACTTCGCTTTTCAGCCAAGCAGTTTCATTGGTCACTTGTGTAGAACGCAGAGGACATGGTGGGGATATTGCTAAGTTCCGTTATTTCCATTGTCAGTCACGCTTTTTATTTTAGTATATTTTGTTTCCTGTTTATTTTTGTAATATTGTAGCACACTGCTCAAATTTTGTAAGAGCCGCCACTGATTGTTTTAAAATGAGGCCGCGTTCATTGTCAATACGTCTCAGAGATGGCAGCACCGTACGGCAGTTGGAATTTTACCGCCAGCGGCGAGAATGAGAACTGTTTTAGATACTTAAAATGGCGACGTTTTCCTTACTTGAACAGCATGCAATCATTCGTTTTCTGAATTTGCGTGGTGTGACACAAATTGAAATTAATCGACAGTTGAAGGAGACATGTGGTGATGGAGCTATGGATGTGTCGAAGGTGCGTTCGTGGGTGCGACAGTTTAATGAAGGCAGAACATCGTGTGATAACAAACCGAAACAACCTTGGGCTCGCACAAGCCGGTCTGACGACATGATCGAGAAACTGGAGAGAATTATTTTGGGGGATCGCCGAATGACTGTTGTGTTGAACAGATCGCCTCTGTGCACACAATCCTGTATGACGACCTGAAAATGCAAAAAATGTCATCCAGGTGGGTGCCACGAATGCTGACGGACGACCACAAGGCTGCCCGTGTGGCATGTTGCCAAGCAATATTGACGCGCAACGACAGCACGAATGGGACTTACTTTTCGTCGGTTGTGACAATGGATGAGACGTGGGTGCCATTTTTCAATCCAGAAACAAAGCGCCAGCCAGATCAATGGAAGGACACAGATTCACCGCCACCAAAAACTTTCGGGTAACCGAAATACATCAATCTATTCTGATATTACGATGACTAGTGCATTGAGGATGATCATTATGTGATCTAAATCGATCTGCAAAACATTAATAAAAGCTACCAATGCTGCATACTATATTTATTATATCATAGTCAAGTTTTCTTATTTTAATATGTAATCGTCCTTCAAGCTAGTTGATCTACAATATTCCACTGCAGCAAGTGCTAGCCGCTGTTTGAGTAAGTGTTGCGTTACCTTTGGCGAGTGCATGTGAATGAATGTGTGTTGCTCATCCCGAATCTACCCCTAGTTTCTTAATAGGTATGTTTCAAAAAATATGGGCAATCAAATGGGCCGTATATTAATTTTACTGTTAATCTTTCCCATTTTAAATGTGTGAGGTGTACGCTTTTATTGTTATAAACTGGTCTCCCCATTTCTTAAGCGTTTTCAGAATATATAAGTTGTTAGTTAAATTCTCTGTTTCCTTTAGCACCCTTCTTCAATTTTGCTTAGATCTAAGATTTGGCTGCCCCATCTGGGACTGGTGTGCGTTCTGTTGCAAATGTCAAGTCTTTGCAGATAGCCTGCGTCTGGTATGTGTTATGAGAATTCGTATGTTTAATTTCATTATTTCCCTTCGGAACCTACAGAGCAGCTCAGATTAAGCTGTTTAGTAAGTCACAAACCAGAGCAGTAGGCTGCCAAGTTCGACCTCTTGCTGACGTTTCAGTTTTCCTTGAACGGCTAAGACTGCTTCCTTCTTATATACGCGTGAAGTGGCTTCATGGATGCTGTTGTTGGTTGCTTCATTATAAGAGTAGCAGATTATAGCTCCAGTACATTAATGCATTCTTCTAATTCGGATATGGATGGGAGTGAGCAATACTATCGGTACCTTCAGTATTAAAACTATACGGTGATATCGCGACACTACGGTTTTACGTAGAAAAAAATTAACCTTTATTTAAATTACAACACTCGTGGCTCATGCAGAAAATTGTATTTAAATCAGGAATTTTTATCACTCTTGTCTACAATTACATACTTTGTTACGTAAGTATGAGGGCATATGGTTTCAGTCTGGTTACTGAAGAATCGATATGCCGGTGTTTGGGGTATATTATTTCCTTATGTTTGAAAAAAAAAAAGCAGCATTAGGTGCCAATGGCGTAACTAGGACTTGGCTTTGGGGGGGGGGGGGGGGATAGATCTGCTTGACGAGCAAAATTTTAGTCAGTTTCTAGACAGACTACCATCTACCACTCCCGTTGAAGAAACTCATACATTAATAATCAGGTAAAAACAGCGAAAGAATAAATGACATCCTCTGAAGCACTTAAAGATGTCAGATGGGCGTGCTGCCTGGGTAACATTGCGTTGAAACCGAAAAATGAAAATGACGATAAATTATAGAATTTTGGAATCATGATGAACTGCTCTTTTCTATAGAGCACAAGTAGATCATTTTCTCAAATTTTTGTTCATTTTGAGGTTTATGGCCACCTCAACTAACTCACGAGACAGCGCTTTACTTAAGATTCCGACAGTTCCTTGTTTTATCCACTGTTGCTAAAAACCTATTACGGCTGTGAAAAGCAAGTGTGTAACATTAGGTTAAAAAAGCGATGTTTACAGCTCCACGAGCCATTGCGTACGGATGTTATTTTAACAATGAAAGTTTAAAAATAAATTATACCAATTTGTTGTAACACAGAAATAACAAACATTCACTATGTTCTGTGTGCATATTCATTTCATATATCCGTTACGAACAAACATGGAACACGAGAATGCGCCTGCTAAAATATTGTTCTGCAGTTGTAAATATACAGTGTGACCTCTTTGAATCAATGTTATTTTTCAATATATGACCTCAGAAGAAGAATTCTCGAGTTACGAGTGAGGACGCGAAGTTTAGAGAATATTATGATGAGTCATAAGATAAGGACTATTTGCCGTTGAACATTAGTTAACCTCAAAATTTATGGATATGGTTTTGATCATAACGAGTACGAGACTAGGGTCATAGAATAGGTCTGTTTCTTTGAGGTAGTCATTATTTAATTTTAGATATATATCATTTTCCTGTCATCTAGCCAACATTAAAATGAATTTTTTCTATGGTTAAATTCATACAAAGCATTTCTATTCTCTTCTTGCGATCCGGATGAAGTTTATCATACTTAACATTCAAAACAGGAAAAACATTACCGTCTACCTGATATTTGAAACGGTGCATGGCGGCGGCTTCCTTGCGATAAACTTAGATACCACTTCACTGATCAACATGACAGTTATCAGAGGTATATAATTTTAAACAGATACAGGAGATAATGGACTGAGGACATGGAGGATTTCGACAGAGAGATGAGAAGCTGACGTAGAAAAATGAGAAGTGCAAATGAGCAGAGACAGGGGTAAAAGTAGATGAACAGAGAGATGGGAGATGATGTAAACAGTGTGTTTGTGGGAGAGAGAGAAAGAGAAAGAGAGAGAGAGAGAGAGAGAGAGAGAGAGAGAGAGAGAGAGAGAGAGAGAGAGAGATGGGACACAGAGGGAGAAATGGTAAGGAGAGATGGAATAAGTTAAGACTGGAATAAGTAAGTATATGTATGGGCGACGAAGGATTTTCAGCTGGTCTTTAGATAACTGAAATAACTCGAACTACATTGGATCCTATCCTTTAACTGAAGATGTGGGGTTTTCACAGCACACCAGTTGCAATAGTTTACTGGTATTAAGTGAAGCATGTTGGTCATACTATTGAGCGGCTTCTTACCTTCGTTCAAAGGAATGTACATTGTTGCGTAACCATTGCGCGTGTTTTTAAAAGTATGCAACTATATAAACAACACGTTTTAAACGCTGAGGTGCTGATAACACCCGAACGAACTAGCAGTGGGACTTTCTGTGTTGAGCAGTGCACATCGTGTCATATGGGGAGGAGCAAAAACGTCTTAGAAGGCTGTTGGAGGGCATTTTTTAATGAAAATGAAGTCTGTGATATTCGAAAATTTGAGGGCATGGATAAAAATGAAGAAGAAGAACAGTGCAAAGGAAGCGATGATGCAATTGCAAGTGAACGATCTGACGACAGTGCTTGTGAAGATACGGCATCCTCCTTTTCAACAACATCGGAGAGGTTGCTCTGTTGCAAGTGTAACAATTTATGTATTTAAACCATGTAAAAAACATCTGCCGTACAGGTATCAATTCAGAATCGTAAGGTGATGATGAAAATGTTCAGTGCTGAAAAGTGATGTTCCTCTAGACTTTTGACAAGTATGATTGTTTTAAGTACTAGAAATATGTCTGTTAATCTTGAAGTTTTAATAGCTCTCAATATCAGTGTTTTCTTAGAAATAAATTTGCTTTCTAGGTATGGTCCTCCTTGAGCAAAGACAATTTTTTTTGTTTCTCCCAAGCGTGTTTCGCTGGCGTTGCAGCATCATCAGTGGGATATTTATTTTATACTGTCTGTAAAATGAACATTGAAATGATTGTTAATTCCTGTACATTAAGCGTAGAAACTACAGATAATATAAATCGTTTCTTAGTTTTATAGGTACACTAGGCCTACCTTAAAACCACATGTAGTTGTATTTGTGGTTCTCTAAGTCAATAAAAGAAAAGAAAGAAAAAAAAACTGTAATGTCTTGTGAGTTAGAGAACCACAAATACAACTACATGTGGTATTAAATTAGGCCTAGTATACCTATAAAAATAAGAAACGATTTATAGTAGTTTCACAATTATCTCTAGTTTATACACTTAATGTCCAAAAAGTAAGAATCACTTCATTGTTCATTTGACAGAGATATAAAATAATTATCCCACTGATGAGGCTGCAACGCCAGCGAAACATGTTTGGGAGAAACTAAAAACAATTGTGTTTGCTCAAGGCGGATCATACCTAAAAAGCAAATTTGTCTCTTAATATCTCTCTATAATTTTAAAATGGTTAAAGCTTTTTTACTTCATTAATTTGAAGAATAGTAAGTATACGAACATATTAAACCATTCCACACTTATTGAATTATCAGTTACGGATAATTATTCGTGTACTTTAGTGATTCAAGTTGTTAATTAATACAATCTGACATAATGTCAGTTATGAGTGCAATTGGAATAATTTATATAATAGGGAATACAAGTGTTTTCCAAGTCATTTTTTTAATACTTTATATGTAACACACAACCAGTTTCGATGCACTATGGCATCATTTTCAAGTGCTTCACAATAAGGGAAATTTTTATAAAAGTACAAAGTAAAGACAAAAAATAAGATATATTACAATTTTGGAAAATTATTATGTATCTTATTTTTTGTCTTTACTTTGTACATTTGTAAAATATTTCCTTACTGTGGAGCTCTTGAAAATGATGGCACAATGCATCGAAACTGGTTGTGCATTACATATGAAGTATTAAAGTTGTTTTGAACAAGCAACTGTGACTGGAATACATTGGATTCCCTATTATATAGATTAAAATTGTACTTGAATGAATTCATGAAAGACTAAATGCAATGTTCATTATAAAATACAAAAATTAAGAAAAATCGAAACGTTAGTATCATATTTATGTACGGTGCTGTGAACACCGCTCGTCCCTAATTATGTCAGGAATGCTCAACTCCCATGTTAAATGTTATAAAGAATTTCTCTCTCATCGTTACAGCTCGTAATATAACCTTTTAACAAATAAACCTTTACAAGTTATTTTTTTTTTATTTACCGTATCGCCGGCCGCGGTGGCCGAGGGGACTGAGGCGCTTGAGTCACGGTCTGCACGCCCACTGCGGTCGGGGGTTCGAATCCCCCCTCTGGCATGCATATTTTTGCCGTCTTAGTTCGTAAGTAGTTTATAAGTAGTTTGTAAGTTTAGGGACTGATGACCCCGTAGTTGAGTCCCATAGACTTTACAAACATTTGAACATTTACCGTATCAGAATAGTAATGGTGGATTTCGAAGTGTGTATGTAGATGTAGAAGTTTATGAATAAAGAACAGTCTAGAGTGCAATAATTTATTTCATTCAACTAGTTTCAGTCTTATTTAGACCACCTTCAGGAAATTTGACTCCATCGATGTAGTGGAGCTGGCAGGTAACTGGGAGCCTTCCAGTGCGACACTCCACAACATCGATGGAGTTAAAATTCCTGAAGACGGTCTAAGTAAGTTGAATGAAATAAAGTATTGCCCTCTAGATTGTTCTTTATTCATAAATTTAAAAAAAAAAATTGCTGTTGACCCAAACATAGTGAAACGAACATGTTTCCAAAAATATAAGATGTAGAAGTAAATATCCGTTTGAAATCTACATCGGCTCCGAATCGCGAAGGTGTGTCTCAGTGTTTCAGCAGGAGTGGTACAGACAGTAGAACGTCGGAAACTGACGTCCTCAGCGCGGCGACACACACGACTCGCTCCTTCCGCCGGTTACGCCGCCGTCGCTGCGGCCGCAGCTGGCTCGACGTCGCCTCCCTGGGAGGACATCTCCGTTATTTTTACGGCGGTGAATATTGTTTTTCTCCCTGATTTCGCGGCGCTCCTCTTGTTTGCGTAAGTTACAGTTATTACTGGCCGGCGCTGTTTGCTTTTATTACTGGCCGCGGTCGTGGCGGGGCCCCCGGGACACGCGGGCCGATTGTCCGCCCCCCCCCTACCCAGCCGCTCTTCAGTTTTTCCCATCTCGGCGCCGCCGACTTGACCGCATTGTATTTTTTATTTCAATTGCCGGCGCCGGCGCCGCCAATCCCATCTGGCGGCGGCCGACGGCGGCTCTGCCGGGGATTCCCCCAGGAGGCGGCTGCGGTGGCGGCGGTAATGGCGCCGCCCTGGTGGCCGCTCTCGCCGCCGCCCGGAAATTGGCCTGGAGAGCCGACAAGGGGTCGTGCCGGGGGGGGGGGAGGGGAGACTGAGGGGGTACCGTGCCACCCCACCCCAACAGCAGCACGTGTCTTATTCCCCGCCACCTGTTACAGCTGCTACCAGACGCCACTTCCAGTCCATCCCCCTTAACCGAGGTGACCATCACACCAGGTTCAATTTGCGACAGTTACAATAGGCTGTTTTCCTATGTAAAAAAAAAAATAGTACATAGTGACTACGAGTTTGAGTACTGTGGGCAGGGTAAAGCTGGGAAATTGTATCTGACAGGAGGTGGGCTTAAATAGTCCTTGCAGGTGCGGTGATCACTGTGTCCCCAGTGGTGTAGTGGCCAGTTCGATGAGTGGGGGCTAGTGCTTCAGATGACTGGGGGTTCACTTCTTTCACTGCCGGATCTACAATATTTCCGAACCTGGGCCGGAATTTGATAGTGGCGCTACCTCCTAACCTTATCCATGCGCAAAGGCTGCTCTTCCCGACCTATTTTCAAACAGTTAAATACTTATTGATAAATCTGAAGCTATGAATTAAAATTTGTGATGTGGCCGGGAATCGAATCCGGACCTCCATGCTTAGTAAGCAGACGTCTCACCTTTAGACCACCACACACCACCATGTCACAAACTTTAATTCGGCTTCTGTGTTCCAAAGATAATTGCCACTACTGCCAAGGATCTCCATGCAGCAGAATAGCACCTCGGCAATAGACATATTGGAACAATCCTGTTAAGGTGATATAAAGTGAATCTAATACAAATAAACAATGCCTGAGAAGGATTTTCGTCTCGAATGAAGACGTTATTGATAAAGCTGAGGCATTGAATGAAAATTTGTGATGCGATCGGGTTCGAATTCTGGCTGGGTACACATTGTCGGCTTTGCCTATTCGCAGTTGATGTCATATATTCTGTAAATAAAAAAATAAAAAAAGGTTGTTCCAGCAGTGGGGTCTGGTGCTTCTTTCACTTCTTTCAGTGTCGGATCTACAATATTTCCGAACCTGGGCCACAACTTGATAGTGGCGCAATCTCCTAACCTTATGCATGCGCAAAGGCTGCACTTCCCCACCTCTTTTCAAACAGTTAAATATTTATTGTTAAATCTGAAGCATTGAATTAAAATTTGTGATGTGGCTGGGAATCGAACCCGTAATCTGCCTAGTAAGCATGGAGGTCTGCGTTCGATTCCTGGCCGCATCACAAATTTTAATTCAATGCTTCAGATTTATCAATAATGTCTTTGACATATTCGAGACGAAAATCCGTCTCAGGGAGTGTTTATTTGTATTAAATTGATGTTTATATCACATTAATAGGATTGTTCGAATACGTTCATTGCCGAGTGGTAATTATCTTTGGAACACAGAAGCTGAATTAAAGCTGGTGACGTGGAGGGAAATCAGAGTATTCCAAGGCGCCTTAATCGTTAGTGGTCTGGTGGTCTAACGGTGAGACGTCTGCGTAGTTAGCATGGAGGTCCGGGTTCTATTCCCGGCCGCATCACAAACTATAATTCAATGCTTCAGATTTATCAGTAATGTCTTTGACATGTCTCAGGGATTGTTTATTTGTATTAAATTAAATATTTGTTACAACGAAGAGTATAAATGTTGTTTACCCTCAAAATCGCTACACGTTGACGAAAACTTCCAAAGATATGTGGCAAGTAACAATCCAAAAGTCGTTGTTGTTCCCGTATCTGTTAAAATGAAGGTTGGGTTAAAAATTGTTTTGCAGTCAGACTCAAACCCTTCAGCAAAATACCGGTACCACAAGACTACACTCGCTAGGTAGAAAGTAGTGCTTCACTATTATCCACGATTGGATTTTCTGAAGGCTTTTACAGTTGCTGCGACCTGAATTGATAGTTATAAGATATTTTTACGTGCTTCTGATAAATATTTTTTATACGTCAAACACAAATATGAAGAGCAGATGTTGCCTTAATAGTGGATTTGCGCATGCGCAAGGCGAGGTGCATAGTACCTCTTGTTCCGGGACCATTCGTTCGTAATCTCCAGAGCTCGAGTAGCCAGAAGCTGGCGTTTACCAGCTCCAACGCCAGTGTTAAAATCGGCGTTTGCCCTCACCCCTCCCTGCGACAGGAGCGCCCATATGCTGCCTCCAGGGGGTTCAGAAGAAAATTTGAACCTCAGCCGCGCATGCGCATTGCAACGCTACGGCCACTGCCACTTGTGTTAAGCGGCCGCGATACGACTCGTATATGTGCTGTCTCCGCGACGTAAAACGTTTCTCATGGAATAAAAATACCTTGATTGTGCGTATAAAATGATATGTTGGAGGAATAAAAGGGTGATAGTTGAAAAATACTTTTTATTCTATTTTTTTTCTTCAGGACGAGCTTTTTCCGGGGGTTCACTGAACCAGTCAGCACATAGGATAGGTAGTCGAGTATTGTTATTCTAAATAAGTGGTTACCAATCTTTTTCGTAATGCAACCCAACGGCGTATCAATTGTGCGGGCAGCCCCCCCCCCCCTCCACCAACTTCAAACTTTCGAGGGGCAAGAGACGGTTTCTGCCCCCTCCCACATTACCATATTCATTTGATCCTTAGGCAGAGCCAGTGAATACCGTCAGTAATTATGATCATGGGTCAGTATTTTTGATGGCAGCCATTTTTGAGGTTGACAGAGGCACCTACTACATTCTGCCCTCCCCTTTCGCCTAGTGACTGCATTCGTAATGCAACTTCATATTCATGGTAGGATCTTCACATCCAGTTTCCAAGACAACGACACAAGATTTTAATCATTCTCTTGCAGTTTCTCCCCAAGCACCGAGTATTCTAATTGAACTGCAACTGAAGTAAACAAAAGCACATCAAGTTTTTAATATATCGCGTTCTGCAACTGTCATATTCCAGAAAAGACATTTTGTATATGTTGGACCAAAGCTGATTTTTTATTGACAGGCTGACTAATTTCGGGCTTTGCCAATATTACTAAGCCATCTATTACACAGAAGAATGTTCATCTTTAGCGGAGGATAAATGGATAGAATGGCAAATAAATGAATTAATGCAAAGAATATGTAAAACCTTAGGGTAAACTTCTTTGGATCAACAGCTTGTAAAATATTGATCACACGAAAACTAATTCACTAATACTATTGTATAACATAATAACAAAGTACACGACGAGCATGGCAGTTTTTGTTCGCAGCTGCCGTACTATGAAATGATTAAACCATAACATCACATTGTTCAAATTCACTTATGCATTTTTTTTAAATATATAATCGCTCCATAGGAGAAATGACTTGTCATGAAATGGAAAGTTAATTACTATGATCAGTTTCATATTTATTTGTGTTTAGTATAATTGTTTAAAGATGTATATGTACGTACGTACGGTATGCTGGGCAAAGAGTTGTACGTTGGTGAGGGGTATAAAGGCTGGTCGTAGGCCATGTGGGGTTGTGTGTGTTCGGCTAGCATCGCGACGGCGAAGCTATAACGGTCTGTGCCGCGACCTTCTAAAGAGACTTTAAAAATTTCCAGAGTGTAAAAGTGCAGTCCAACTTACAAAAATTTATGGAGTGTGGCGAGTTACTGTTAAACTTGCAGGATTTATTCTTGAGTTGTCGAGTGCTAGTTTGAACTTGAAGATTACAGTGTGTGAAGTTTAGGAACTGTGACTTCAATAAATTTCCACTGGAAACTAATTGTAAATGTACATCTCTTCAGGAAGTGTTAGCTGAGTTCTCATAAACTGTCATTGATTCGATATCTGTTCTTGAACATTGTTTTTATCAAATACACTTAGAGTCGAGTGAATATAAAGACAAAGTATTCGCGGACATGCACATACTAATGGAACGTTTTTATGCAATGAAATGTAGCCTGGTACGCTAATTCAAAATATTTGCGGCAAAGTAAATTACAAGACGCTCACGAGCTATAATAGATACGCCAACTTACAGTGCTTGTACCAGTGACAATGTTTTGATCTGATAAAGAAACATACTACTTAAAAGATTAATCGGAAGTGTTGTGAAAGTTATTTGTATTCAATGCACCCTTTCTTCTCAATTTTAGTTATGTTTTAATTGATCATAAGCAGGTGGGGACTGTGGACGAATTTTTATCATCTCCTTGACAGATGAGAACTTCAGGTGCCAATAAACTTGTTAGTGGTAATACAAGATTCTTCACAGACAACCCTCAATTTAACCTCGCAGAGTGTACATAAGTGCATGTTGGGAGTGGCCGATCATCAGTGGCCGGCAGTTGAATCTCGACGACAGACGTGTGCAGAGAAGTCGAGCGAGACGATAGGTGTTGAACAAAGCAGCAGAAACCGCCGCGCTGGACGTACGTAGACTTTGATTTCGTTCAGTAGACCCAACTCAGATAGTTTTCATCGCATTTGGCCATTTTTTTTTTCTTGATAGAACAACGAACTTTAATAGCAATCATTTTAGGAACATTATCGAAATGATTACACATTCTTATAGCTTTATTGTGAGAAATATCATATCAGAGCTAATCATATCAGACGGATTCTAACGAATTTAATGGTTCCCGCCAGACATAGTCATGGAACGGGCAATAATTTTAGTAAAAACGCAACCCTCATGTTGCAGTGAGTAATTTAGTAGATGCCGCCCTAATTAAAAATTCCCTGATTTTGATACTGAAAGATCAGTTTTACAAATAAATGTATACGCGTACGGACAGCAACGAGCCTAAAGGCTAGTCTACACGACGACACTAGGTTGCGACACTCGTTTCAATGAAATGAATTGCGCGCAACTAGTTTCGTGTGTGTCTGTAGACACGGCGCCAATACTATGCACTTCAATTTCATTGTTTTGTGAGTGCCGTAGTCACCGTAGAATGAAAGTTTTGGTCGCTGTAACAGTTGTGACGGAGCTATTGCTTCTCAGTATGATTCACTGCATAAGACTAAATATAAAAAGAATTTGTATTTGTGTTTGTGACTGGATTTAAAAAAAAAAAAGACCTCAGCTCGGTTACTTAGCGACCTTGCTGAAAGAAATTGTAACTGAAGTACCTAGGAGCTATTTTAATCAACTTGGAATGACACCAGAGCAGTTTATGTTCCTTTTAAACAGAGTTAGTAATGAAATAAAGGAAAAAGGTACTGTTATGCATGAAGCATTGTTACCAGAACTGAAATTAAAAATTGCATTACGTTTCTTGTCAAATAGATATTTGTCTCTACAGTACCTGTACCGTGTTCACAAATCCACAATTGCCATAGTTCGTTTGTATAGGTATTTCGAACGGAATGTAATTTAGTCTGCAATTCACTAATCGTCAACCCATCAATATTTAATTCAAGAATAATTGCATCAAGAGCACTAACACGCCGCTGCTTATTCCTGAAATTTTCATTGTTAAAATCGCGCAAACATTTATTCATCGCGTATCCAGGGTGTTTTACTAAGTGTGTTTGCCTCTGTAACTTATAAAATAATAGGTGACGGTGAATTTTAATGCGGTAGGTCAACACAAGAAATGTTACACTTTCTGCGGAGCTATGAACATGGTTTATTGTATCATTTTCCCAAGAGTTACAGCACAAAGATATAAGTTTTTAAATGGAACAATAGTTTTTTCTATCGTGCACTGGATTCGTTGAAACCAGCTGTGTCCAAATCAATTTAAAATACATTCCTATCACTGTTAGTTTGGGAGCTACAACCCTTCAAAGTTTCAGGGGCGGAGGATGCGATAGCGTAACTGACTGGCCGAATGGCTATCCCCTGGGGCATGGCCCACTCACTGTCTCATGACCACCAGCGGTCACCCAGCCCATTCTGCGCGTGCTGTTGTGAAAGAACTAAACAACAGGTTTGCAGGAAGATGGTTGGGGCGCTATGGTCTTCATTCATGGCCCGCAACGTCGCCTGATTTAACACCAGTAATTTCTTTTTGTGGGGATATCTAAAGGATCTTGTTTATGTCACTGAGTCCACATCCCCAGATGATCTAAAACGGCGCATCGAGGACGCATGTCGCTCCGTCACACCGGCAATTTTACATCTCGTCCACAGAGCCTTTCAACGGCGCATTGCATTATGCATTGACGAACATGGACACACATTTGAACATCTCATGTAAATCAACTTCCCACCGCCATAACATCCATCACCCACCACACAGCCATGTATTATGTACAGCGTGTGGTATCTGCCCCTGAAACTTTGAAGGGTTGTAGCTCCCAAATTAACAGTGATAGGAATGTAGCTTAAATTGATTTGGACGCAGCTGGTTTCAACGAATGCAATGCACGATAGAAAAAACTATTGTTCCAATAAAATTTTTTCATCTTTGTGCTGTAATTCTTTGGAAAATGATACAATAAACTATGTTCATAGCTCCGCAGAAAGTGTAACATTTCTTGTGTTGACCTACCGCATTAAAATTCGCCGTCACCAATTATTTTATAAGTTACAGAGGCAAACACACTTAGTGAAACACCCTGTATGTTCAAAAACCGATTTATTTCTTCCTTTCACCCCCCTCCCTTTTGTGTTTTGTTCTGCATTGGTTATAACCTAACCTAAAAACACGCGCCATCAGTTTCCCCAAAGTTTAAGGTGCCGAAACTGTTCAGTACTGCCGCGCATGCGCACTGGGCAGTAGCGCAGTTTCATGAAACGTAGTGTCGTCGTGTAAACTAGCATTAAGGTAGCAGGAATAAGTCATCCCCTAAGACAAAGATGAATTAAAGGTCCGTACCGTTACAAGTGTCGTATGTTCCTCGCCAGTGGCGTAACTACGGGTGGGGGGGGATGAGGGGGATAGAACTCCATGCCCCCCACCCAGAACCCCACTTACATAGGTAGAAATGATCATCAGAATAAAATAAGAGAAATCAGAGCTCGAACAGAGAGATTCAGGTGTTCTTTCTTACCGCGCGCTATTCGAGAATGGAATGGGAGATAAATAGTATAATTGTGGTTCGATGAACCCTCTGCCAGGGACTTAAATGTGATTTGCAGAGTATCCCATGTAGATGTAGATGTAGAACCAAAAAAAAAAAAAAAAAAAAAAAAAAAAAAAAAAAAAAAAAAAAAAAAATAACCGGTACAGGTAAAGATTGGAAACTCGGGGTGTTTTACCATAAGATTTCATTGGATGGGAGTGAATTAATCTTCAACGGGAGTGGTACATGGTAGTCTGTGTGGAAACTGACTAAAATTTAGATCGTCAAGCAGATCTATTCCCCCCCCCCCCCCAAAAAAAAAAAGCCAAGTCCTAGTTACGCCACTGTTCCTCGCACTTATTGCTGATCCCTTTCTTATCCTGATGATAAGCAATAATTCCGTGAGCGGGGACCGCGGTTGGGAGAGTGAACTAGCGCGTGCAACACAGGTGATTGGGAGGCCGGAAGTTATCAGTGCAGCGTTAGGTGGAGCGATAGCGCAGCCGAATGCAAATGCGCGGCCGGCAGCTCGCCTTGCATAAGCGGAAATTGTTTACCATGTGTGATGACTCGAATAGCCGCCGGAAATACCGCGGAGGCGATCATCCGACTGGCGGCGCCGTAATTCCAGGCGCGCCGTGTCGGCCAATCATCTGGCATTCATTGGCGCCATGAAATAATGACGAGATGGCCGTCACGTGACGCGAATGGCGCCATTCGCCGGTTACGCCACCCCCGAGGCCGCGTCCGCGTGAGAATGACTTACGGACCGGTAGTTCGACACATTTCGGACGATAATCCGAACGGCCGAGGCCCGGCAGAAATATAGCGATTTGTCAAAGAGATGGCACTAAGGTCGATGAAACTCTTTTTAAATGTTGATAAATGGTGTACCGCAGTCTTTCAGTCGTGATACTCACTGCTGAGGAAATTATTATCGACTGACTGTTGCAAGGACACTAGCGCCCCTAGCGGTGAGTAAGTCGCCTTAAAAGTATGTTTCACGTTCTCATCGCAGTTCGCCATTCTACCACTGAAGATGTCTTCCGCAGCCGAAGATGAAACGTTAGGGGAAAGTTTTACAAACCGACCACGGCTTATGAGCCCGGAAGTTTTAAATTAAGTTTTTTATAGTTACATTTTTACGTAATTAAGCAAATCTTAATATACAAAAAATTGAGGTACATTAAATAATGCAAGTATTGCATTCCCTACGTTCCACACTCACTGATTTGACTAGAATTGTAGTGAAGGAACCTTAATGTTCGTAAGTAGCAAAGCGATGTTCAGCAATGGGGTCAGTTCTTCTGCGGTTTACTATCCATTTATGTTCTTAAAAGAAAATGAAATTCTTCGATAAATCCCTGTAGTTACATGAGAATTGTAAATGAACAGTCTTGTAATGAAGCGCTTCATACTTTTCTGGGATTCATAGGAAACTTCAGAAAGACAGATCTGAAGTAATTTTTTAGTTGTAACGATTTTTAATCCACGATTCTCATTTTATATTTTAAAAACTAGTTACATATCAATATAAACGATACTTTTAGCGCTGAATCGCTATCTTTTAAAGAAATGTAGCTTTCCGACCACTTGGAGCGCTGTTGTCGCAGTGAATAACAAAAATCGTACAGGAGTGAAGAATCTGGTTATTATTTGGTCACTGTGTGTAAACTTTATCCCTCTCCTTCGTCCACCGATGGAGTCTGCAAAGCTATTGCATGAATTGCATACAGCAGAAAACTGGCGTGGATAGTTTGAAACATGTCAGTACAAATTCAATAATATTGTTTCGCCTGTCTTGTATCGATATTTCGATGTAAAATGTTATATGAACTTCTTTGAGTAACTACGTCTATGGTTTACTATATTGTGTAACATCTCTGTCAAAGACTATGTATGTGAGTAGTAATTGAACAGGAAGTGAGAGTCGGTGTGTAGCTCTGGTACTGATCGGACGTGCTTTGGTTTGCTACTTTTGTACGAGCTGATGGAATAATTTTGAAATCTGATTTTCAGAGACATTTGTGTCTTTATGAGATTTTGTATCATTCATATAGGTATCAGTCCGAGAAGATTTTGTTGTTCTTCAGTCATAAGGTAATGTAATCAATATTGTTAATAATAATTGACAGTTGAACCTCTTTACCTGCTTCACTTTGTAGTTAGAAATCTAACCCTCTTCCTTTCATTGAAAGTTATTGGTTATTACAATCAAACCATAATATTGACTAAGCCGAGTTTGATTAATAGATTCTTGATTCGTGTGACATTTAATAATAGAGATTGTTGTGCAGTGCTACGCAGGTGAACAAGATACTAAGTTTCTACAATGTCAGTTAGCGAAATAAATTCTTGCAGTTGCAGTATTAGCAAGTGTCTTTTTTTTTTTCAGATTTCTCTCGCAGTCAAATTTATACTGTAGTCAGTGAGCTTTATGTAGAGTACGTATTGATCTTGCTGTGTTCAAAATATCCGTTGCGCTTTCAATCAGTTTAAACGCGCTGTTTTCTAATTAACTATGCAGGTATTAATATTAGGACAATAACTAAACAGAATTACAGTGTTAATGAATAATAAATATATTCAACTAATTTTTAACCAGCTTGATTGAAAAGGTAGTTATCGTAAGTGTTAACTACCAGATAATGATAATTATTAGTGCTGCATTTAACAACAGATCAGTTTTGAATGAGTAGCTTTAAAGCAGACCTCCTTTAGCTGGCTTTCAATTGCGAAATCATTTTAGCGACGCTGTTTTTGCAATCAACAGAACTGCCTTACCTATATCCCACCAAACAACATACCAGTTTTAAGTTCAGGCACCTAATCTCGAAGTACGGATCCCTACAGTATTACAATAACTTTACACATCGATATGATTTTGAGCTCTAAATCATGATCTTTAGTCAACAGATTGAACCACGGATAACTTGTTAATATTTATAAGGAGTAGCAGCAATACAAGGGGCGGGAATCGGATGATCCGGTAGACAACAGCAGTAAATTAAGTCTAGGAGTATTTCCAGGGAGAAATTTAACATATTTTCTAAAGTATGGTTGTGAAAGTTGAAATGGAAGCAGTTAGGTAGCCTTTTACCCTTATTTATTGATGATCAGATAGACACGGAACAGTCCAACAGTTAAAAAACATTAATGTATGAAAATTTTTACAATTTCTCTTGGCTTTCTGATCCTGGCATTGTGTTCTGTAGTTAAATTTAATTACAAAAAGAAAAAAAAATAGATTGAAAACCTTAAGCCTACAAGATCTCTTACGCATAAAGTTGGACTTGCATCCATACTATAAAGAGGCGGGAAGGCTATTTTAATAATTTGTAGTCTAGAAACCAATCACATACAAAGTTCAGCGTACACGCTACAATCGATCTGGTATAGAGATATGTCAGCTTGAGAACAAGTTGATAACTTGTGAAAAGGACGACATACACTGAGATTGCCTTGCACGGAATAAATTACAATAGGTTTCATAATACCTCAGATTACGCGGCAAAGTCTGATTAAAATACAGCAATCCCTTTATAGACCCACTGATGAATCCAGAAACCAAATACGCTAAATCATCTCTAATGACACATGGATTAATTTCGTAATTGCTGAATGACTATTTGTCCATGCAAGGCATATTAGTTCTGGAACTACCATTCACAATGAACTAATTGCACATATGCACACATAGAGGTACATTTGCTAACTGGCTATTTGCAACCGAATCTATAAGTTCCAACATCATAGACAGAGATATTCTTAAATCAATAGGCTTTCTGCCCACAAAGTAACTATTTATGGTAAAATTAGCATCCCTTCCAAAACAGCCAAAGTATTGTTAAACAGTGAACAGAAATATTAACAAAATCAACATACGTTCTGGCCATAAAATAATTATTGTTAAATTAGCATCCCTTCCAAAATAGTTGGCCACAGATTATTATCTGGACTGGTCAGAACGTAACTGGAATTTCAAAGTGATAAAGACGGGTAAAGAAACATTAACGAATTTGGTGGAATTCCAGAACGAATAACATTAAATGACATTAAAGGCACAATGTAGGCTAGAAGCAAAATGGAAGTCGAAACATTAATTGATAAACGTGAACAAGCCTACCACGTGCGTACATTCCTTTACACAAAAGAGGTATCGTAAATTTCCGATAAATAAGTTCCTACCACCGGTCAAATTGGTTCAACCGCTAACACAAAGCAGTAATAGGAAACAACACAGCATTGAAGAGACTCATTCGAGATCAGCCGAATACTAGTCTCCAAGAAAAAAATAGTTACACTTCGTTCGGTAGCAAACATTTTAAACTAATTAATTACTGAACTAAATTACTGATGAATTTGAAGAAACGCGAATTTCTTAAACAGTGACAACGGAGTGAACTGACGGGGCTTTTACTATGATTAAAACTTTCATACTTTACCGAAGTGGAAGCAGCATCTGCAGCACTCTCCCGTCACGTCCGTGTCCTCCAAGGCCCCAGCATGGTCTCTCCACGAACCCTTGTCTGTATGCGAAACCGAATGTGGTTTTGCCTTCCTGTTAAAGCTCATCACCCAAGGCGCACCCAACGAACTAGCTATAGCCTGGAAGAGGCATTATCTGTTCGAGTTCTCGAACTAACCTATTTCTCTCCAATACCAGTTCTTTGGCACTTTACACCACTTCAGTACAATCTAACATGCCCTCCTCTCATCCTAAAAAAAGGTCGGGAAGGATAAGGAAAGCATGACGCAAGTCAGAAAATATGATGGAGAAATAAATTAAGCAAATTCTATTCCCATATCCTTGAGTAAATCAAACAAGTTAAAGTAAGCCCCCACGGTCGATTGATCACCTAAATAAGCGACACTTGCAATGGCAAGTGAACAAAATTGATTTTAAAACTATGAAAATCCTTAACGGAACGACACTAACGTTTCAATGTAAGACTGTGGTTGCAGAGTAATGTACCAAATGTTTATGTAAGTGATTCAAGAATTGCTTAGAAGTTTGCTTGAATAATCACTTAGATGTTGTTAGCAGATTATTTATTGTCAAAACACAACAAGGTTCGGGTTTAGCCCATCTTCTCGTGACCTGTCAGTAAGATGCATGTACACAAAATTATTTGCGGTTTAAAATATAATTTTTTTTACATATATGTAATTTTACATCATTAGGAATTACATACTGAGGAATTACATACATATTGAGCTTTGATGCTTTCAAATTAGTCATTTAAAATCTTGTTGTTATGTATTTCCAAACAAGAATAAACATTAATTGTGATTAAGATAAAATTTATATAAAATAAAGACCTATAACATGTTTTATAAAATAAAGATTCTATGGCACATTATCATGTGATTAACATGTGGGTGAAACATGTGTTTCGACACTAAATAATCTACTAACAACATCTAAGTGATTATTCAATCAACCTGTAAGCAATTTTACAATCATTTAAATAAGTTCTTCAATAAAGTTCTGGATTGCTGCTTATGTTTTATTTAATATTGCTACAGCTGTTTCGACAGTTTGTCATTCTCAAGCGCCTGCGTGTATAAGAATTACATTAATTACAAATCAAACAATAGGAAAATATACATAAATTTGTTTGTTATAAATTTTCCTAATAACTTACGTCTACGATGTTTGGACGTTAATTAATGTTGACATCTGACGTAACTGTTGCTTTAACTGTTAGGTATTATATATTTTCGTAATTAGCAACAGCTTTGCCAAATATGTTTACATATACAGTAATCAACTAAGTTATGAGATACTTTTTTAACTTTAACATTGGTCAGAGAGGTTTATTTCGTTTTTTCGTATCTGACCAATGTTAAAGTTAAAGAAGTATCTCATAACTTAGTTGATTACTGTATATGTAAACATCTTTGGCAAAGCTGTTTCTAATTACGAAAAGTATAAAAGTTTCTTTAATTTTAAGTTTTAATGTAAAAAGCTGCATAATACCTGACAGTTAAAGGAACAGTTACGCCAGATGTCAACATTAATTAATGTCCAAACTTCGTAGACGTAAGTTATTAGGAAAATTTATAACAAACAAATTTATGTATATTTTCCTATTGTTTGATTTGTAATTAATGTAATTTTTATACACGCAGGCGCCTGTCGAAACAGCTGTAGCAATATTAAATAAAACATAAGCAGCAATCCAGAACTTTATTGCAATGTCTTTCCTATTGTTTGATTTGTAATTAATGTAATTTTTATACACGCAGGCGCCTGTCGAAACAGCTGTAGCAATATTAAATAAAACATAAGCAGCAATCCAGAACTTTATTGCAATGTCTTTCTACGACATATATGATGCTGCAGGCCCAACAATTAGGAAATTAAATAAGTTTTGTTATTGCGCTTGCATACCTCTACCAAGACTTTAAGTCTAAAATAAGTACCAAATGTTATTAGTTTTGTGGAATGATTCGTATTTATTCATTAAGATGAAACGGATAAACTGGAATGATGCGCCTGTATAATATGCAACGAGCGATCATTTTATCAAACAACAGAAAACCATCCGAATTTGTTGAATGGGTGAGTGTACTTTATATCTGTTAAGATGCAGACGCGGAAGGTTTTTATGTATTCTTAATTCTAATCTGTGCATCTCTCGTCCTCTCTTGGTGTTCCTCTTGTTTTGAAGATAAAGTGAGCAAAATTTCACTAATATCGGAATAAAATTGTAGATTTTGGTGAAGTCCATATCGTAATTTAAGTAGCCACAGCTGTGTACCATACACGGTACACGGTAACCTTCCTCTTGTTTTGAAGGTGAAGTGTGTACAGTTTCATCGAGTTGGGAACAAAACTCTAGCTTTGTATGTAATATTTATCGACGGGCACTATATTAGTTTGAAAAATATGAAGCCTACATCTGTCCGAATGTTTGCTAGTGTCTCCTGTAAACATTTGGAGTACATAGGTGAAGAGCTCTCCGAGGTTGTTGGAAACTCGTTAAACAGTAGTGTTAGTACGTGGGTGTACCATGCATGCCATAGTTTATGAGATAAATTTGTGAAACAACAGAACGTTGAGTACAGCAAAGACTAATGCAAACAGTGTAATGTTTACTACCTATGATAACTTTGAAAGTTGTCCCCTGAACAAATTCTGGAGTAAAGCGAAACAAAAGCCACTGCAGAATGAGTTTTTAATTCAGAAACACAGCAACGGTTCAATGCGGGTGTCGTGCCTGCATGAATTGCATAACTTAATGCACATAAAACATCCGCTAGGGCTTCAACTGAAATTACTACTCTAAAAAGTAGGTTACGAGATTATATGCAAAGAGATTTAGTCCATAGCCTGAGCAGTTCTCTTGATGAATTTTTAGAATCTTTAGAAATGTCGGATCAGGAGTTGATATTTAAGCCACATTATGAAAATGGCAACTTTGAGAGTGGGTACAATAATTTTCGAAAGGGAAATGGCAATTTTCACAGTGGGCTCAATAATTATAAAAGAGGCAATTGAAATGGCCACTATTACAATGGCAACAATAATTTTCATACAGAAAATGGTAATGGGAAAACGAAATATGGATAGCGACCAGGAAAATAAATTTGTGGGAGACGGCAGTCATGGAAATCAGAACTGGGATGAATGGACAGGAAACTAAATATCACCGAATCTGAGGTACGGGGATGGCGGAATAAATCGGCATTGAAAGGGATATAATGTGATAGAAATTCTGAGCAGCCATAAATGGAACAAATGCTGCAACTATTGCTAAAATTTTCCGGGCTATTATGTCGTGGTTTTGTAGATTTGTTATTGAAACCCAACGTTTCGTCCCCATCGGCGGAGGACGTTCACAAGGGGGATTGTGGCTCTTTGAACGTCCGAAACACACCCTGGCTCGTTAATGACTGCAGCCGAATTCCGATTACGTGTGCTAGCGTGCATAGGTGTAACGTCAGATCGGCGCAAGCAATTCGCCATTGCTGATTGGCGTTGTTCGTTGTTAATATCGTCCCATTCTGGAAGACTATTACATTTCTTCTTCAACACTGGATTCCACATTTAATTATTTCACGCCGTTCCCCATCCTAGTGAAATGATTGTGGTTTTTTACAATTTTATAGCCTCTCTCTACAGTCCTTCGTGATATCGGTTTGTGGCTATCAAAACCTGAATGTTATGAAACTGAATAAGGTGGTCTCCTGATTGAAAAACATGTTCAGCAAAAGCTACAGTTACCCTTGTGCTCGACTTTTTTGACTGTTCTTTTTGTGGTACCCACGTATACGTATAAAAAGCTACACTCAATCCTATTAATTCTGCTTTTTCCAGCAGTTTGCGAGCATCCTTTGCCGATTTAAGGTGATCCTGTATCTTCCGAGTAGGTTTGTATATTATGGCGACATTCCTTTTTCTCAAAATTTTACCACTGGGGTCGGTGGCGTTCTTGCAAGTGTCTTGTAAGAAGGCAATGAGTGAGGGAATGAATGTGTGTGTGAAAAATAGTCAAAAGCCCATGAGAGAGGATGAAATTAATCTATATTTGGTGGAAGAAACTTTTGTGAGGCGTTCTGAGGAGGTATTAATCAGTAGTGACAATTAAAGTAATGTAAAGCCAAATTCATGAAATCTGTAGTGGCGGAAGTAAACAGTGACTTACGTGAAAGCAGCAACGTTGTTGAATCGTCAGCTGGAAGTGTGGTGTGTAGAGAAAAGGCGACAAGGTGTATTGGTGCTGGAGGAAACGACGTAGCATTGGGCTCGCCAGCTGGCGATGAAATTTATTATATATCTGCAGCGATTGGGGATGTATTGATGTAGGGGTTTGATGTTTAGTTAAAGATGTTGTTGATGTTAAAGCTACTGTAATAGATACCACTGAGGAAGGTATTTCCCCACATCTTTCGAAAGATGAAGGTGAATCAATGGCTCATGACGCGATTAAGAAATGAAATGAGAGATCCCTTGCGGGATTGTTCGGCCGCCTTAGTGTAAGTCTTTTTATTTGACGCCGCGTGGGCGACTTACGTGCCAATGATGATGGCAACACACAACACCCAGTCCCCTGTCCGGGAATCGAACCCGGGCCTCCTGCGTGGTAGTCAGCGACGCTACCGCTGAGCTACGAAGGCGGACACGGGATTAAGAACTGGGAATGGATGATGGTGGATAATTATGAGAATGGTGTGTTAGATGCAAAGTCGTTTATTCACACGGTTGAAAATAACGGTGGTGTTACATCTATTGATAAGAACAAAGTGTTGGGAGAAAATTCAGTTTCTTTCACGGAGAAAAGCGAAAATCTAAAATCTTCTGCTATTTAAATGTACTGTAGATGCTAATGAGATACAGTAGCGGTAAAGTGTGTTACGTGATGAATCTTAAAATGCAAACGGTGTTAAATGTAATGAAGTTTTAAGTAAAGCAGCCGAAGTAGACAAAGTTAACTGTGATGAACTTTGTGATGTTTCGAGGAAAGTAAACTATGAATTGCCTGAGGGGTAGGAAGTTTTAAATTGTGTGGATAAATGTGCCTTTGCAGTTACAACGTTACCTTGCATATAAAAGTGTATTTTAATCTGACGAGAACAGTGAGATTGAAGGATCTGAGGAAGATGATTTACGGGTTAATGAGGAAGATTCCAGATTAAGAACTCATGTAAATACTAACTGGTTTGAAAAACGCAGAAGTAAGATTTCTGATAATGACTGGATTTGGTATATGAAATCATGAAGTCATTTTTACGACACTGATGGACAAAGAAGATATTTAAAATATCAAGGGATCTTGAAGGTAGAAAGTATGAAGTAAGGGCGAAGAAAATATTTCATGTATTATTTTAGTGGAGATGATGAAATTCAGGGATGCTAAGAAATTTTGTTTTCTATTGATATAGAGAAAAAGGTGAGAGAAACTGAAAATGACCTTTTGACAGAGGAATGTTCAGAATTGGAAGAGAAAATTAAGATGCATCCTATAATAGAGATCAAGGTAGGGAACGAGAAGATAAGTGCTCTTCTCGATTCTGGAAGTAAAATCTCTGCAGTTACTGAAAGTTACGTGAACAAGATTAGGGACAGAAACACTAGTGGTATTCCCGGTCAATAATGTATTAAGACTGCCAAGGGTGAAACGAGCAAACCAATGAGGTCTGAATGCTACTATAAATTAAGTGTAATGTTTCTCAGTTTAATGTAAGATGTTTTGTTGTAACTGGACTTGTTAAATGGGTTATTAAGCACAGATTTATTGTGTAAAACTCTGAAATGTGTTGAAAGATACTTGGAATTTAAATTATAGGTTGCCAGACGAAACGTGAAATTTAACCCTTTAATGCATGACTTTTTTATTTGAAGCTATAAAAAGTTCCAAAATTAATGTATAGTGCATATATACTGAGAAAAATATTGTAAAAATATTCCTTAAAATTGTTATTCACTACTAGCAAGCAAAAGTTCGTAGCTGGTCAGCTATATAGCGCTTCCATGAAGTACCCGATGTAGTAAATGCCACTATTATGCTTCTCATATTTCCAGAAAGTAACTAATAAGGCAACAGTAGTATGTAATTGACTACTTTTACATGGCAAAGGATGAATACTAATGTCAGCTTCAACACTTCACACGATTCCGTTTTTGGTCAAGCGTAAGAAATCACGGCACCTATCTTGCGGATATCTTTCTCATGTCCAAATTTTTACACTAAATATTATGTACCCGTTAATTCGAGATGCCCACAGCACTAGCAGTCCCCCCTTCTGTCATCCACCATCAATGATGTCTGGAGTCATAACCTCCACAGGGCGTCCAGAACGTTCAGCGTCAAAATTTGAAACCACATATCTAAGCGAAGCTTATTAAGCTTTTCTTTAGTCTCCTGAGGCGTTTTGCTTTTCAAAATGTTTAGTCACCACACGAAATTCTTTCCCGCCCATTCTTTGACAATCAATTGACTTCCTTGATTCACACGAATTTCAAACACAAAGAAATAGACCAACATGGCTGAAACTTTGCATGTGTTCTTCCCAAAGATGCTACTAACTAAACATTACCTTGAAAAGCGCGGACTTCCTCACTTTTCAAACGCCCCTCGTAAATGTAGTTTGAACATGCATCTCTGGGTGATCTGGTTATGAGATCACAACATGATTTTTCTTGGCGCCACTTTTTCACCATTAAAACCTTGGGACACTCTGTCTCAAACTTCACGCCCACACAAACATCTTCACTTGGAAATATTTCCTCGGTGCCGCTCGATGGGATAAGCACCTAACAAAAACTATTTTTCTGTACGAAATTCATTGAAGTTGCAAATCAAACTCAGCAATTTTTTTGTATACTGTAGGTGTAGCCTAAGAAATTGTGCATTTTATACAAAATTCCATAAAGTGGTGCTGGGTATGACAAAATCTTGTGTTAATCCTATATCACGCATACTTATTAGTCGTTTAAGAATGTCAATGTATGTAGATGTTTCAGTGTCTAAATATACTTCGAAAGCTTTGTTGAAATAAAAAATTCGTTTTGTCTAAGTAACAACTGCCTCCTATAGCAGCAAAGAGAAGGGAAGCACCTTAAAAAGGGTCGAAGACACAAATATGATTGATTTTCTCCACTTTTTTGAGGTGCAAGAAGAGACGGAAATTGCTAGGAACAAGGTCAGGATTGTGTGCTGAATGATCAAAACAGCTCCCAGCGGATTTGTGGCAAACACTTGCTGTGCTAGGAGCTGGATGGGGACGAGCATTTTTTGTAGCAGCAGAACACCCACAATAAGCATTCCACGCTTGTCTTTCTGAATGGCACATCCCAGTTTCCGCACTGGTTCACTGTAAGAGCTGAAGACTGTCACATGCTAGTTCCATTCGATGGCGGTAGACTTCTACGGCAATCCAAAAGCTGATCTTAATTCTCCCAAAAAAGAGAAGAACCAGGTGACTCATCGTCATTCCGCCTTCCTCACTAAAATTTTTTGCATGCGAATATACCCCATTGTTTGCGCTGGGAGAGAGTAAGGAAGAGTCTGTGACCGTGGAAGAGGAGAACATGCCTGCCGGAGAGAGACATTGATGGTGGAACAAAGAATGTGACAGTAAAATACAACGAGAAGATAGCAGTGGGAGCCAGGAGGAGTTAGAAGATACTGATGGTCAGTGAATACAGTGGCAATAAAAGAAGTAAATGATTGGATATAGCAACTGAGAGATGAAAATAGATAGTGAGATCCGTGGAGACCATGCCTAGGCATCGAGGGCCTACATTATCCCCCTCCAAAGAATATGGAAAATATGTAATTTGTTCTCTTTCACCCCTCCCCCCCCACCACATCCCCACAACCTTAGTTTCCGATGCGGGAGTTGAAAGCCGGAAAATAAAATAATAATAATAATAATAATAATAATAATAATAATAATAATAATAATAATAATAATAAAACAAAATAAAAAAGTGTGGCAATAGTAGAGAGTAAGTATGAGACAAGTACTATGCAAGTGGGACAGAAACAGTGTTAATGTGACAGAGAAGGAGGCAGTGGCGAGGAGTAGGGAGGGAAAAGGAGGAAAACAGAAACAGTATTAGAGAAAGTGCCAACGGGTGAACAAAAGTCTGCAGCATAGTCAGATATAGACATCAGTGAGAGGAAGAAGATAAGTGTAATGGCTTCACTACAGAGCGAATCACTGAATGAAGTTTTACAATATTCTTTGTTAAAAACGCGCGAGTATGTTCACATGTCAAAGGTTTTGGTGAAGAAGGCGGTTTGAGGACGGTGGTTCTCCAATTTCCTGTCAGTGCTCTTTAAACAGGTGCATAGTTTTCTTTCTTGTGAATCACCATTAGGATTTTTAACTTGTACATGAATTACATGATTAATGGGCAAGTAAGACAGCAATACCAAGACAGAGTAACAGGTTTGCTTTTATCAACAGAGCCCTCAGATAATGTAGAAGGAAAATGGATACAGTTGAGGGAAGCAGTAACCCAGAGTGCAAAGGAAGAATTGGGAAGACAACCTAAACCCAAAAACAAACCATGGTTTGATGATGAATGCCAAGCGGCTGTTAAAGATAGAATGGAGAAGAGATTAGAGTGGTTAATTCACCCATCAGAACGTACACAAGCAATATACTCAGAAGCGAGGCGTCTGACAGACAGGCTTATTAGAAGAAAGAAAAGAGAACATGGGAAGAAGCTATTGGTGGCAGTTTAGGAATCGAAGAAATCACCTCGCTCCTTTTTTAGAATGGCAGGTTTTGCTCGAGGCAGTTATAAACAGCAGACCTTAATTCTAACAGATAAAGAAGGAAATGTGGTACCTCCTATGGATCAAGCAAATCATTTTGGAAAACATTTTGAAAAATTACTAAATGTAGAAGCTGTAAAGGGAATCACAGAACAAGAGTGGGTGTTAACTGCAGAAGAGGAGGAAGTTCCTGAACCTTCAATTGATGAGATAAGAACAACTGTAGAGTCACTAAAAAACAACAAGGCTCCAGGAGGCAGTGGCATTACGGCAGAACTGGTTAGAAATGGAGGAGAAGTTTTACTGGAGACTCTAAGACAGCTTATTGTCAAAATCTGGGCAAATGAGTATATACCGACTGAATGGAAGAGAGCAATAGTATGCCCAATTTTAAAAAAAGGAGAGGTCACTCAAGTAGGCAATTATCGAGGAATCTCGTTGCTTGAGATAGGTTATAAAGTCTTAACCTCCCTGTTACTTGGCCGTCTGAAACCTATTCTACAAAAGATCATAGGACCGTACCAGTGTGGGTTCATGACAGGACCACATCTTTACACTACGACAACTAATGGAGAAATACTATGAATTTGATAGAGAACTACACCTCATATTTATTGAGTTCCGACAGGCGTATGACAGCATAAATCTGACTGCACTATGGAAGATAATGGAGGAGGTAGGTATCACACGAAAATACATCAAACTGGTTGAAGCATGCTATATAGAATCAAGCTGCCAAGTAAGGTTCGCAAATAAAATGTCAGAGCCATTCACTGTTCGAAACGGATTGAGACAAGGAGACCCCTTGTCTCCAGTGCTATTCAACATTGCTCTGGAAAAGGTACGACGCGAAATTGGCAATGGCAGGGAGATGGAGATCATGGGGTTTGACACAGTCTTGGCTTTTGCAGATGACGTGGTGATTATGGGAGAATCACTTGATCAGATAACATCTGACACCGCTAGATTTATGAAAGAGGCAATCAAAGTGGGATTAGTGGTCAACGACGAGAAAACTAAATATATGATCATGTCACGACGACAAGATTTCCCTAACACCATCAATATTGACGGACATTATTTTGAACGAGTGGAGAAATTTAAGTACCTGGGGTCGATACTATCTAGTAAAAGCGAGATAGAGAAAGATATTCAACAGAGGATTGTTAATGCCAATCGTCCATATTTTGGACTCAATAATTTATTCAAGTCACGCTTGGTCTCACAAAACAGCAAGATCAAACTATACATGGCAGTTGTAAGACCTGTTCTGTTATATGGTTGCGAGACATGGGCAACCTCACAAACACTGGAAGAGCGCATTTGTGCATTCGAGAGGAAAGTGCTCAGAAAGATCTATGGGCCTACTTTTAATATAGAAAATGGAAGATGGGAAAGGAGACAAAAAGAGGACCTGTACCAACGTTTTGGAAAAGTAGACGTTGGTAGGTACATCAGAGGGCGACGACTTCAGTGGTTGGGACATGTCATAAGAGCTGGAGAATCTATTCCTAACCGAGCGTTTAACTCTCAGCTGATCGGAAGACGTCCAAGAGGTCGTCCAAGGACTAGATGGAAAGATAGGGTGATGATAACGTTGCAGCAGGTAGAACCAACAGCATCCCTTGAAGATGCGATGGACAGAGGAAAGTGGCTCAACATCTGCAATAGATACCTGCGACTGTGATTGGGACAGTACTCCTTCCTGTGTGACTGATTTTGACAGTGAACTTTGTATAGTAATTAATCTTTTTAATATTTCTTTTGCTTTCTGACATGGGTCTTAATGGCCTGTTATGTACAATAAATGATGATGATGACATGAATTACGTTCTTCCTTTATTACCCCCATTTCACCTCCAACCCCAGCTTCATAATTGGCAGAAGTGTCTTGAGTCTTTACTCCCGAAATCCGCACCCATCGCACACACAGACTCGTGTAATAACTGTCGTCATCCAGTAGCCGCGGTGGAGTAGCCGAGCGGTCTAAAGCACCTCGCTGCGGAGCGCGCGATTGCTCGCCGTGGAGGTTCGAGTCCTCCCTGGGGCATGGGTGTGTGTGTTTTTCCGTAGGTTAGTTTACCTAGGTTTGTTTGTAAGCTACGGACTGATGACCACGCAGTTTGGTCCGATAGATTTACAGACATTTGAACATTTGATTTGTCATCCAGTATAGCGAGCACGATAACTATCTAATCAATGCCTGTTCCGCTTGTTAAAGTATAATTTTGCACGTCGCGGCTTTTCACATCCACCTATGGGCGTGTTAAGATATATTTTTCTCTAATTATGATTGTACGAATATGAATCATGCATACTGTGTTGAAATAATTAACTCACTGCTGATGCTTCCATTTCAATTCTACCCCCTCCCCCACCCCATGGTCAGTACGTGATATGTGCAGCAAGTTTGATTGCAATTGTCCCAGGTCTCTCTCTCTCTCTCTCTCTCTCTCTCTCTCTCTCTCTCTCTCTCTCTCTCTTTCCCACAAACGCTCACTCACTGATACAGTCATCCATTCATATATTACTTTTTGTAATGGATACACATTAATAAAAAATGCTAATCCTTTTAATGGTATTCACGAGGTCAGTTAATCTGCTAAATTAGAGGGGAAAAAAAGAAAGCCATCCGTCGGAAAGCAAACTCATTAACACGTTCCAGCTTCATGTATTACTTACTATTCATACCTTTAACGTGCCGGTATCAAAAAATGAGACAACATACTCGTTTTGTTGAAAAGCCTTTAAATAAGAAGAAACTGTTTGGTTGATGAACGTAGGGAATGGAAATAAATGCATCTACTGAAAGGCAAACGAAATCTTGTAAAATCATTCTGTACTGGTTTTCTAATTCATCCATGCACACCAGGAAAAAACTGATACTGTCAGGAATTTTGAGGGACCGTTAATCTATTACATTAAGAAAAACACATCTAAGAAAAGTAAGTTCATTTATATGTATTGCTTACCAAGGTTGAATTCAACAGCATACGACAAAAAAAAACATTCTTGCCCACGAAATGTTAAAAAACTCCGTAAATAAAAAATAAATAAAAAAAAAAAAAAATAAATAAAATAAAATAAAATAAAAATCCGAGGAACGTTTGAGAGCCACTGAACTTAGTAGTTTCACAGGTCAAAATATGAAATAATAAATGGAAGCTAAGGAGTGACAGTCAGATGGTAAAATACAGCGATCCAAATATATGAAAATATTTTGTAAAGAGTTTCTTATAGCAAGTATTTGTTTTATCCAGTAACAGGTTTCGATCGTAACGATCGTATGTTTAATCTGTCTACATAAATTGAACAGTGTAAGCAAATAAAATTAGTCTAAGTTGGTTTCGTAGAAACGTGATGAAATGCTGAACTTTCATAATCCGCATTGCAGGGTCGTCTATAGTCGTGTATGCTAAGGTCGACCGTACTTAAGGATCTACATAGTTCACCGTCCTTATCATTTTTAAAAGCGTGTGAAGATCCAAATTAAGCCTAAGATTTTATTCTTTTAGTTTTTTAACTTCATGAAGAAACGCCACTCTGAAAACCAGTAACTGAGGGAAACAATACTTGCAAATCAAAATGTTCGTTTGTTAAGCTTATGGGACTGAACTGCGGGCTCATGAGTCCCTAAACTTACAAACTACTTATAAACTAACTTATACTAAAGACAGCACACACAACCATGCCCTAGCGGGGATTCGAACCCCCGACGGGGAACGATGTCGCGCATAAGAGTATAGCGCCTCAATGAGCTTGGCCACTCCACCGCGGCCTAATACCTGCAATGAAGGACAGTTATCGTTCCTACATAATTTTAATAAACGGAACCTTTGTGACAAATAACTTTTATGATAAAAAAAGAATGCAGTAAGCTATATTGTACGGAGGCAGGTGAGGAGTGAGATACATGAGAAGTGAATGAATGGGAAACTAGAAGGTTGCATCACTCGACAAATTCCCAGCGATTGCAGCAATATTACTCAAGCAACTTACATAAACGGCTCTATACACGCGTACTTAGTCAAAGTGGTGCATAGTGAACGACAGTCCAAAAGTCAACAATTACAATGGTATTCAAAATTAAAGCAACAAATCGCTATTTCACCGTCATGCGTCAAATTCGCAATATAAACATACAAAGTGTCACCAGAAGACCTAACAATCGTTTACCACACGAAAGACTTCGTACCGTTCAAAGCACAAACATGCATATGATGACGTTTAGGCATCCATCAAACGTGGAACGTTTTCTAAGTAGTCCCACATTCACAGTTCCTGTGTACATATTCACAGACGGTGCAGTATGACAAAGAAGGACTAAAGGAAGAAACCAAACAGATCTCGAACCGACTTGGCCCAATGGCTCCAATGACTTCGACATGGTGGCAGTTTATAGAGACCGAAAGTGCATCCATAGGATTAGTCGCTTCAAAAGATCACATAAAATTGTGGCACGAAAAATAACAAAATTTGTATCGAGAAACAGGTCGGAAATTGAAGTGACTCAAATGGAAATGATAGAAGCTTTTCTTACGACTGCAAAAACTAAGATCGCCAGTTTTAGTCAATCTTACGTTTACAGTGCAGATCAGTAAGGTTTTCAAAAAGAAATGCGCGCGAAAAGAACACTGTCATTCAAAGGAGAAAAACATGTTGTGGCAATTGCGCAGTCCACGACTGCACTCAGCCATTCATACACTATAATGCTCATAATTAGTCTGGATAGTTCATTGCTGCCTCAACTATATGTGTGTCTTCAAGAACGTTTTGAACCACGTGTCAAACAAACAATGTTTTACGCAGACGCATCGAAGTCTGGAAAAATTAGAAATGATAACATTACACTTTTCATGCGTCATACGTTTCTTCCGTTCTGCGGGAACAAATCTCTTCTCCTTCTAGGTTTTGTGGTCAGGTCATAAGTTCTGATTCATTGAAAGCTGTATTTTGAGCTCACCCTGACAAAGAAGTAGAGATACTTCAGATTCCACCCGGTACGACGAACGCAATTCAACCGTTAAGACAGAATTTTTCCGCCAGTGGAAGACATTTTACAGAAAACTAACAGAGAAAATTATTGTGTGCAAATCACTGAAGTTTCCTGTCTATCAGCGTGACAATATTCTCAAGTTGCAATCAGTCGTACATTATCAGTTTTCCTCACGACGGTTTCTAAATGTGATTAAATAAGCATGGCACGCCTCGAAATATACTGATATTAGCCCTGATTCCTTCCTAATACCGGCCGAGTTTTGGCTACGGACGTCCAACAACGTCTGTGATTCGCACCGCTGTCATACGTCGTCTTTGCTTGTATGCTCTTAGTACACAAACAACCTATGTTTTGAACGTTGTATCAATATTTCGCATATTTGCGGTAATTACAAGAAATACAAGTTTGACGTGTTCTAAACCGTATGTGTATTTGTGTCTATTTCATAGTTATTTGGAAAGAATGTTGTAGCTAACATATCAGCTACATTTGTCAACGAATTTATTATTATCGCTTTTATTAATTATCGTACGATCGCTTTCACTGGACGAATCAGCTCTCTCACTGCTGTGGCAGGGGAGCGGCGCGTAGCTAACACCACCTTGTCCCTAGATGGCGTAGGTATAACGTAGCGAGAGAGATCAGTATTGTACAACACGCAGTTACAAGCACGGAACCACGCGACAATAATGTCATGCATCATAAAGGTTTTACATACTTCCAGGTCATGTCAGCAGCTAACAGTCTGCATACAGACTTCCTTCAATGTTAACTCACAGTGGTGAAAATAGCAACACAGGTTTCGACATGGCAAGTCTGACCATTCCCTTGTAAGTCCCAACTCTTGTGTAAGCGCGTCGTGTATATAAGTCTCGACTGTTAGCTGCCGCAGCAGTTGGCCATGGTCCTGGGGTGTCCGATACCTAGGGGTGGAAGTTGATGCAAGTCTATTTTTTTCACATGCACATACAAGAAGAGGACGTGCACACGAAAGCGTTGATTCCCTTCTTCACCATCAAGGACCTAAAGCAGACAACGTTCCATCTGTACAAAGTAATATTCTTCGCTGCACTTATACTACTTTTCCTACAGACTGACGAAATCTACAGTTTCATTCCGGTTCCGATAGTTATGAAATTTTACACACTTCACCATAAAAACAAGAGGAATGACACTGTCTTTATAAAATTTCGTTCGGTGCACGGTGGAGGGTACTTAACCTACGAACTTTGACAATATGAATAGGTTTTATCAGATCTTGATGAATTTTTGTACACAAGACACTTATACCAAGTGGAAGGTCACAAGATACATACTGTTCGTACGGTACATGACACAAGGTGCCTTGCAAAAAACATTGACGAGTAAGGGAAAGGTCGAAATGCAGAGAGACATGGGAAAGATAAATGCGTATAGAGAAGGGAAGGGGTGGTCAACTGCGAGAGTGTAGAATAAGTAAACACCCGGGCAACGCCGGGTTTACAGCTAGTCGTTTATAAAGATAACAAACAGTAGGGACCCTATAAATGTCCCTTAGGAACGCCATGTATTACTTCTGTTTTATCCGATGTTTTCCCCTCAATTACAACGTACTGTGTCCTTTCTGACAGTAAATCGCGAATCCAGTCGCACAACTGTTTTCATATTCCATAAGCAAACAATTTGATTAGAAGATGCTTTTGAGATAATGTGCCAAAAGCCTTTCGGTGCCGGCCACGGTGGCCGAGGGGCCTGAGGCGCTCCAGTCACGGTCTGCACGGCCACTACGGTCGGGGGTTCGAATCCCCCCTCGGGCATGGATATTTGTGCCGTCCTAGTTCGTAAGTAGTTCATAAGTAGTTTGTAAGTTTAGGGACTGATGACCCCGTAGTTAAGTCCCATAGACTATATAAACATTTGAACATTTGAACTTATGGACGGAAGCACTTCCGGGGGGATAGCGTCAAACCACAACTGGTCTCCTTGCAAGTGGTACAAAATAAGTTCCTGGAACAGATATTAAAAGCCCCTCCCTTAGAACGAACGCGAGATATCCATGAGGATACCAACATAGATACCATACACACAGCAATTAGGAAAAAAGCAATAACAATATACAACAAAATAGAACAGTTTGAAAACACTATACCACCAACTAAGAGAGTTAGTTACTACAAGGCCACGATCAGGAAATGAAATAAAAATCACCCTCAGTCTCATCGAAGAAAAACAGGAAAGAAAAATTATAGTACTAAAACAAGCAATAACAACTAAGTAGGTCACCTGAGGAGCCCAGAATTCCATTATGCTGGAAGCTACGAAACAATAGAGTCAGGGGCAGAGTCGTAGGGAGTTCGTCGGCAGGGTGCATGGCAGAGAAAACTGTGTGGACGGCGCGAGGACTTTGAGAGGGGCCAGGCGATAGCAGATCGGCACGGGTTCGAATCCCAACTGAAGCTGGCAGCGTGCAACCCTATCAGCTAGCACTAGAGAGCCTGTATAGGGTAGCCATGCGTGAGACCCGTCCTGATTGACTGAGAGCCCAGGTCGCCATGTTTTTACCAGATTTGGCGCGCTTTACATGTGAGTGAATAGGTACAGTGTCCATTTCTGTACTGTGATGTGTCTTGAAAGCTTCCGACAGCGATTTCACTGTACAGTCACGTACTGGCTGTATTACGGTAGGCACTGCTCCACTTTTGCACGTCTTTTGTAAGTTCTATTTACGTAAATTTATGTGTTATTCGTTGCACGTTGACGATAACTTATAACTTAGCGGCAATTATGAAGATCACATGTTTGTTTGAAGTGATTTATTGAGTTAATTAATGATGCATATTACATAACCGTTAAGGGCAGTCAAAAGAAATGCCTGGTTGATAAACTGTTGGTTATAAAAACCAAAGTAAATATTGTTATATGACGCTTGTGTTCGCAAGGAATGACGAAATATTGAACATTGGGCGGTGAAAGTTAACCGAGAAAGCGGGAACCGTAAAGGCTAGTTATGGAAACAAACTAATTATTCCTGACTGTGTGAAGTAAATATTTTGTACTCTCCTCTCCCCCCCCCCTCAACCCCGCCCAAAGCAGGATCGGAACTGATCAAATTCAGTAATAAAACTACTGCCTCTGAAATTACCGCGTGTTGTAATGGTTGCGTACTGAATTCATAATGTGAACGTCGCAAGTTTGAATAGGGTAAGTGGTAAATTTTTTTAAAGAGCATTTTATGACATTTTGTTAATTCATGGTTCTGGTTTTTGACATACAAGGTATGTGCTAACATGGCTACGGCACCTCCCCCTTGGCTGTGTATTATTGCCTATTCACAATCCTATAATGATTATGTCATGTGACGTGAGAAAAGGAAGGTGAGGGACTATAGACTAAATTTAGATATTGAGTTACTTATTCTGAGTCTGGTTTTGCTGTTTCACTAGAGATAGTATTGGTGTTTTTCCTAGTTTCTGTGATACAGTGTCCCTAAAAGTATCCACAGAATAACGGTTTTCGTATTTTCCAGTATATGAAAATGTTATAAGATCGACAGCACACTTAAAATGCCTTATATCGCAGCAGAAAGTGGTAATATTAAATTAATGTAAGCTGTGGATATGCAAACAGAAAATTCTGAAATAGAATTATTTTCTTTGAGATACCTCTCTTTCTTATTAATAAACTGCAAACTGTCAAAATTACCAGAACATTGTAAAATATGGTATTACCATTCACCAGTCATAGAAACTGTTTCATGAGATTTATCTGCTTACAAATGCATTTCTTTAACCACGTACTGATCAGTAAGCTAGAAGATGTACTTTGGTGTCATGGGTGGAACTGATGTCTTATTTCAATCGTCAAGTGGCTGCACTTCTGTCAGAGGCGCTACGTAAACGCACGTCCAGCGCGCAGTCTGGTAAAAACCCTGGCGGACAGAGGCCAGTTGGCCACTTTCTCCCTATATAGGCTCTGTAGCTAGCACCAGCCACCGTCGCTCGGAGGCGCGAAATTTCTTTCACCAACTTCCTCTTCCGAATGCGAACATATTTTGTTAGTACACACCTACATAAGAAGACATGATCATGGAAATAAAATAAGAGAAATCAGATCGAAAACGAAAATGTTTAGGTGTTCCTTTTTTCCGCGAGATAATAGAGAGTGAAACCATAGAGAAACAACATAAAAACATTCGATGAACCCTGTGCCATGCTCTTCAATATGGCTTGCAGAGTATTTATGTAGAGGTAGATGTAGATAATTCGTTAGGGATTTTGTCACTGTTGTGCACAAAACAAAAGTGATTTGTGTCTGGAGCCATGACAAGTGGTTAAAGAAAGTCGATGTTGACATATCTAAAGGGGATGCTTGACGACGTTACTCCTGGAAAAGTATGGATTTAGCAGAAGCCTTCAAGCGGTAGAAATTAAATGAAATGTTTGTAAACTGCTATGGTCATCAATCCCTAGAATTGCAAAATACTTTAACTACCAGTAAGGACAAGACACACACTCATCCAGATGGAAGACTCGAAACGGGCGCCAATTTCGTAGCAAAACACCTTAGACAACGCGGCCACTTCCCGCAGCGGTAGAAAGGGTGGAACCACATGGTCGATCTTGTTGTCATCCGTGGAAATCAAAACTACAAAATTAACGGTTAACGTTATTTCTTGGCGTCGCTACTTTGTTTATTATGACTGAACTAATGAGTTTGAGTCCATCTGCTACTGCTATAAGACAAGTAGGATTCTAACTTTTTAATTACTGAATTTTGCCTAGCTAAAACATCCAACTTTTCTTATTGTATGGATATGCAGGGATCACGTACGAACTAAGTTCCCATGACATGGAAAATCAAATGTTCAAATGTTTGGCGTGGTCATCAGTCCGTAGCTTACAAACTACTTAAACTAAGGTAAACTAACCTTAGGACAACAAGCCCCAGGGAGGACTCGAAACTCCGACGGCGAGCAACCGCGCGCTCCGCAGTGAGGCGCCTTAGACCGGACGGGTACTCCACCACGGCTGACATGTAAAAACGTGAGTGTCGTTTTTTTCTAAACACAATTCGTCGAATTTCGGCTACATGTAATATTATTCGAAATACGACGACACTATACCCATCCAAACGCCCCCTCCCCTCCCTCAAAGCACGCTCTGGTAAATAACGCTGTGCGGAATTCAGATACGTACCAGGTAAACCGCAAAGGCAGAACCAAACCCAAGACTTGAAATGTGCAACTGACCTTGGCCTTGCCACGCACAAATGCTGCTGACAACATCTCTACCATACGTACACACATAAGCAATATATTCAACTGTTATCATTCTTCCGTCACAGTAGGACAAATGCGGTCTACTTCTTTGCACGCGACAGAGTACTTACATTACCGCATGCAACAGTCTGATTACGCACAGACACGTGAAGGTAGATAGCCTAAGTAAACAGGACTACCGGCTGTCGTCGCTCTTATTTCACTTTGTAGCTCCACGTATGAACCGTAACGGGTGAAATAAATACGATCGGCCGTCGTGTCATCCTTAGGAAGAGGCATCATTCCGATGTGTTGTGGAGCGTTATCGTATCAGCATGAGGCTGCCTTAATGTTTTCAGTTTCCCACTAATTTTCATTCAAATACCCTACGTGATCAAAAGTATCCGCTCATCCACAAAGTTTTTTTCATATTTGGTGTATTGTACTGCAACCCACTACCAGGTAGTAAACCAGAGCGGTGTGCAATTCGCGGCCCGGGACTCGAACCCGCGCCCTCCGTGCTCACCACCCGGAGTGTGCCGATGTAGCGCTGCCAGCAGTTACAGGTGCTGTCCGAGGTACGGCTGCCTCTCGTGTCATGCCGCGTCGCACAAGTGTGTATCGTGCTTAGCTGTCCTACCTCGCGGGCTTCTACGGCTGCCAGGACCCCATGTGACTCCACGCCACAGTGGCTAGTGCTGGCTAGAGATCCTGTATAGGGAGAGAGTGGCCAACTGGGCTCTGTCCACCATGTTTTTACCAGACTGTGAGCGGGACGTGCGTTTACGTAGCACCTCTGGCATAAGTGCAACCACTTGACGAATGAAGTACATCAGTTCCACCCATGACACCAAAGTACATCTTTACTAGTCAGTACGTCGTTAAACAAATGCCATTCATACGGGCCAAATAAATTTGTAAGCGGATAAATTTCGTGAAACAGTTTCTATGACTGTCGAATATTAATACCATATTTTGACAGTAGTCAATAGACATTGTGAGAGAGCACAATGGAACAATCCAGGACTTCAAACGTGGTCACGTGATTGGGTGTCACTTGTGTGAGAAGACTGTCGCGAGATTTCTACAGTCCTAAACATTTCAAGGTCCATTGTTCACTGTTTCTGATGTGATAGTAAAGTGGAAACGTGAAGAGGCATGTAGAGCACGAAAACGTTCAGGCCGAAGTCGTCTATTGACTGACAGAAGCCGGCGACAATTGAAGAGGGTTGTGCAGTGGAATAGACAGGCATCTATTCACACCATCACACAGACTTCCAGGCCTGTTCTTTCGTGAGTACGTGCGTGGTGAGCACGGGGTCCCGAGCTAATGCAGTCTTCCTTCCTTCTTTACTTCCCGGACTGTATTTCCTTTCCCTCCCCTCCTTTCCTATCCTCACTCCTTCCCCTCCCAACCGGGGGACTAATAACCTCAGTAGTTTATTCCCCTATCCCAAACAAACAACCCAACCCAACCCACGGACTTTCAGACTGCAACGGGATCCACTCCAAGAAGGCTATTACGACATTTACGCGGAAGATGAGAAAACCTGGATTTCGTGGTCGAGCGGTTGCCCACAATCCACACACAACGCAGGTCAGTGCTAAACAACGGATCCCTTGGCGTAAGGAGCGGAAACATTTGACGATTGGAACAGTACAAAAACGTCTTGTGGGGTGATGACTCACGGTACACAATTTGGCGATCTTATGGCAGGGCGTGGGTATGGCGAATGTTCGGTGAACGTCATCTGCCAGCGTGCGTAGTGGCAACAGTTAAATTCGGAGGCGATGGTGGTATTGTGCGGTTGTGTTCTTCATGGGGGGGGCTTGCACCCCTCGTTGTGTCCAGTGGCGAAATCACAGCACAGGCCAATGTTTTAAACAACTTGTTGTTTTCCATTGTTGAAGAGCAATTCGGGGATGGCGATTGCATCTTTCAACACCATCGAGTACCTGTTCATAATAGACGGCCTGCGGTGGAGTAGTTACACGACAATGACATTTCAGTAATAGACTGGCCTGCACAGAGTCCTGACTAGAGGTCTGCATTATGTCCGATTTTTACCGACGAGTCCCGCTCGCCACTTTGGCTCTCGGGAGTAAACGGCCGAGCGTCCTCTTCTACCGGTTGCGGGCAACCGATCGCCAGCGCTCGGCCGAGCTCGCCGAACGCTCGATCGGTCGCCGGTAACCGGCGCACTCTGTGACGGCGAGCTGCACATCGTCAGACTGCTTACATTAATGCTTCTTCCATAGATCATGAATACGACACTTCGTAATGATGTGTAACTTGTCAGTGTAATAAAAGGTGTCTGTACAAGATATTACATTACACAAAATATTATACGACACAAATATATTTTGTATTACTTTTCTTTTTATTATTATTTTTATTTTTAGTTTTAATAATTTATATCTAAAAATTCATCCATTGAGTAAAAGGAGTTGTCATTTAGTTATTCTTTCAATAAATGTTTAAATGCTAGTTAGCTATCTGTCAGGTTTTTATGCTGTTTGGTAGTTGATCAAAGACTTTTGTGGCAGCATAATTCACCCCTTTCTGTGCCAAAGTGAGATTTAACCCTACATAGTAACATCATCCTTTCTCCTGGTGTTATACCTATGCACTGCTATTACTTTTGAACTGGGTTTGCCGCGGAGTATTTGCCATGCGGGATGCGCACGGCCGTTCGCCATCTGGGGTTCGGGTCCCCTCTCAGGCATGGGTGTCTGTATTATCCTTAGATTAGTTTACCTTAGTTTAAATTGTTTACAAGCTACGGACTAATAACCAAGCAGTATAGTCCGATAGATTTACAAACATGTGAACATGTGTGTGTGAACTGGGTTGGATAATTAACAACAAATTTCATAAGTGCATATATACACTCCGAAGTAACTGTGATGATACCTAAATCCTTAAATAGATGTCTCCAGAACGATCTTGGGCGCGCTCCAGTAATTATTCTGATTACACGATTTTGTGCAATGAATACTTTCTTACTCAATAGTGAATTACCTCAGAATATGATGCCATACGAAAGCAGTAAATGAAAATAGGCGTAGTAAACTGTTTTACTCAGATTCTTATCGCAAAAATTTGCTAAAACCCTAACAGCATGCTTAGCTGAACCCAACCGTTTTAGCAGACAATCAATGTGTTGCTTCAAGTTTAATCTCTCATTAATTCACACATCTAAAAATTTTGAAAAACTCTGGTTTCCCTTCAAAACGAACGAATAATTTCGAAAAACCTTAGCTACAGACTTCTGTTCAAAGTCTATATTTATTACTGGAGTTGTGCCATTTACTGTACGGAACTGTATATGCTGTGTTTCATCAAAAGCTAATGAGAGTCCGTTTACTCAGAACCACTTAATAATTTTTTGAAAGACGTCATTTACGATTACATCAGTTAGTTCTCTTTTCTTGGATGTGATTACTATACTTGTATCATCAGCAAAAGAACTAATTGTCATCAATGTAGAATGGCAAGTCATTAATGTATATCAGAGATGAGAGACCACCGCTTCATCACTTATTTCTTTTATAAATGTCTTTCGTTGTTTACTATCAGTTCTATAACCCAAATACTACAACTGTATGTCACATCGATGTTTGATAGTTGTAGGTTTAGGGAATGATGATCCCACAGTTAAGTCTCATGAACTTTACAAACATTAAACATTTTTAAATAAACTTTCTATGAGTTTTACCATTTTTATTTTAAGTGGTATGTATTCCAGAAAATTCCTCATTATTGTATGTGACATGGGGAATTTTCTGGAATACATACGACTTAAAATAAAAATGGTAAAACTCATAGAAAGTATAAAATTCAACAAGACCTGTCTCAAGAAGAAAATTTTTAAATATTTTGCAAACTACTGGATTTCGAACATTGAGGTGATCATGTCTTTCAGTAACTGCAACGTTAAAAACTGTAATTTCTGTATATAGTATTTCGTTCCTTTCGTAATACAGTAGTCTAATCGTGCGTTATGTGCAGCGTATCTCCTTGTAGATATCAGACCACAGATCAGCGTTTAAAGAGCATATTTTGTTCTTTAAAGCACATATTAGCTTGGGCACTATTGTCACCCGTATTTTATCGGCCTTTTCTTTAATATTTCCCGATACAGTGGTAGGGTGCGGAAGAACATCTTCTAAATTGACTTTGCCATACGTGGCGCGAACATTGATGAGCTCCAGCGAATAATTCTTGAAGCCAATCTTACTACAAGTTTTAATGGTAGCAAATCTATTCCGCCCATATCGACTAATCTATCAATAAGAACTTTCTTTATGCTACTTGGTACTGCAAGTGGTCGGTGTAATTCTGCTCCGCATTTACTTTTGCAGTGCCGAATCATACCTGTCGTGCTTGACTGGTACGGAAGTATAGTATCGGATGTGGTACATTGCACGAAACCAGCAGAAACCTGTGTGACTGGATCCACTACAAGTGCAAAAGATTTCCAAGCTTTAATTTTTGACTCCTCTTCCGACATGTCTTTCTTCTTCAGGACTAATGAGCCGCTCCTAATTGTCTCCACAATACTTCTTTTTGTTTCATGAATGGAGCCTTTACGACCTATAGTTCGTTGATCCATAACGCTGTCTGCGCTGCTCAAAGCCAGGTCGGTTTCTAATGCGATTGCGCAGTGATGAGCGCGCGGCGGTTGCGCTGTCACCGGCCGAGACTACGAGCGCGCTCGAGCGCCCGGCAGTGCTCGAGACTTCCGCCGGTAACCGAGAGGCGGAGGGCGACCGGCCACGTGGGGCATTAGACGGCCACAGCCGTGCCGCAGCGTGGGCCTACCCCAGCCGTCGAGCAGCGGCATGAAACGGGAAAGGCTCGAGCGGTCGTTTTCATCGAAATGCAGAGCTCTAGTCCTGACTTCAATCGTACAGAACAGATTTCTGATGTTCTGGAACGCCGAATATGTGCCAGGCCTCACTGATGTACATCGATACCTCTCCTGAGTGCAGCAGTCATTGAAGAATGGGCTGCGAATCCCCAAGAAACCTTCCAGCACCTGAATGAAAGTATGTCTGCGAGAGTGTAAGCTGTCATAAAGACTAAGAGTGGGCCAACACCATAATGAATTCCAGCATTACAGATGGAGGGTGCCACGAAACTGTAAGTCATTTTTATCCAGGTGTCCGGATAGTGTAGCTCTTCAGCTTACATCACTTAGGAGAATGCACATTCCTCTGACCGATGAAAACATCTTGGTAATAACTAAAGTGATACGGCATAGCAGTAAGAGCCGCTGTACAATTAGTTACCAAAACAAATACTTAAGCCCTAACTTCGCCTTTCTTGTCGGTCACGGTTTCTTACATATAAGGGGGAGGGGACAAAATAGTATGAAGAGCATTCTACATCTATGGTAGTTGCAAGGTGGTGTACGTGTTAACACTAAGACGAGACCGTTGTGCACAAGTGACATACGAAGTCCTGGACGTTGGCCTGTAACCTTTCCTGATTTAGGTCTCGTCACGTTTCCACCTTACTGTCACATCAGAAATAGCTAAAGCAGGATTGCTTAACACAGCTTTCCGAAATTCCTTCACTAGAGAAGAGGAAGCAAATGTTGCAGAATTCGTACCAATGAAGTTCCTTTTAGAGTATGCTACTGCTATAGCCCCTTGCCTAACTATCATATAAATTATAAACAGTTCGCTCAGCGAACATTCCGTACGTAACAACTGAAAAGTTGCACAGCATTCCAATATTTAAGAAAGGCAATGCGAGTGATCGGCAAAATGACAGGCATATAGCATTGACGTCGATTTGTAGAAGGATATTAAAACATATACTTTCCTCAAATATTATGAACTACCTCGAAGAGATCAACCTGTTGACCCATAGTCAACACGGATTCAGAAAGTATCGTTCCTGTGAAACACAGCTCTTTACTAACATGATGTGATGAGTGCTATCGCGAACGGATGTAAAATAGATTCCATATTTCTAGATTTTCGGAACGCTTTGACACTGTACCTCACGTCTTCTAATCAAATTTCGTGCTTATGGAAAATCGCCACAGTTCTGCGATTTGATTCGTGATTTCCTGTCAGGAAGGACACAGTGCATTGTAATTTACGTTAAGGCATAAAGTAGAACTGAAGTGACATCTGGCGTTCCCCAGGGAAGTGTTTTAGGGCCTCTATTGTTCCTTATGTTTATAAACAAGACAATCTGAGTAGCTGCCTTAGACTGTTCGCGGATGATGCTGTGATTTATCAGTTATTAAATTTTCCACAAGATTAAAAGCAACTGCAGAATGGTTTAGTTTAGATATCTGCATGGTGCAAAAATTGGCAATTGACCCTTACTAATGATAAGTGGGATTTAATTCATTTGACCACAGAAAGAAATTGGTTAAACTTCAATTAAAATGATTAATCAGTCAAACCTACAGGCCGTCAATTCCACTAAATACCTAGGCGTATCAATTACGAACAACTTACATTGGAATGAACACACAGAAATTATAGTAGGGAAGGGGAACCAAAGATTACGTTTCATTGGCATATACTGCAGTTCTACTAAAGAAACTGCCTACACCACACTTGTACGTCCTAGTTATGAGTATTGCTGCGCATTGTGGGATCCACACCAGGCGTAAAAACAGGTTAGTGCGATTTTTTCAGTGCAACATTTGGCTATCGAGCGCACATGCGTCATTACGCAAAGACGATTACGATTTATGAAACGAAGTATGAGTTTTTGAGAAGTTAATGTTTGACAATAATGCATCTGAAAAAATAGACTTTTGATAGTTTTTTTAAAAAAAGGACTGATAAACGTTGTTAAACTGGAAAAAAAGCGCAAAATGAAAACAAATGATTTTTTTCTCAAGAAACGTTGTTAAATAATAGAGCCGTACAAGTATTTGGCATAGCTCTTTGCACCTTCAAGTGTTTCATGGAAATCGGAAAAGTAAATTTGTCTCCTTTCTCTGACAACATGATCGTGCAATTATTCTATCCTGCTTTATTTGATCACCGTATCATCCATGTTTCACTCTCATGTAACGTTACACTCCAGTCAAGTGCCTTTATAAAACACTTCCTAATATTTACATTAGTATTCAATGTCGATAAATTCCTGTTCTTCGCAAATGCTTTCCTCTCATCGCAACTTTCTCCTTATTCTTCTCTGCTTCGGCCGTCATAAGTTACTTTACAGCCCAAGTATCATGTCTACTTCTTTTAGTTCGCCGTTTCCTAATGTAAGTCCCAAAGCATATCATGCATTATCCTTGCTTTACTTTTGTTAGTGTTCATCGTAGCCCCCCCCCCCTTTAAAGGCCCTATCCACCCCGTTAAATTTTCTATTTTAGGTCTTCTGCTGTTTCCGATAGAATTACGTCGTGGACAAACCGCAGTCCTTTCAAAAAAGCATATACTTGTTTAAATGTACCCCTTTAAAAATTACATTCTAGAGCGCATACTTTGTATTTCTTTTCTATGAGTTTCGATTCATGGGTGGATCATCTTCAGGACATGGGGCTCCAAAGACAGGAGCGGAGCAGGAACAATGGGTTCCTCCGGGCGCTGTCACTGAAGGAACCCGTAGCTTCTGCTTCACTCCGAACTAGCTCTGGAGCAATATGTCCTAAAGAAGATTCAACTATCGAAACTTGTCCTACCTGCTTTCTTGGACAATAGCTTAATCACTGTACATACAGAATAACTTCGGAGAAAGGCCACAATCCTAACTCCCTTCCCAAGCAGTGCGCCAATTTCATACCTTTCGGTTTTTATAATGGCTCTCTCGTTTTTGTACAGGTTGGCTATAACTTCTCTTTCCGATGCCTTCAGAATCTGAACACCCCTCAAAATTGCCGGAAGCGTATTCTAAATCTAGAAAAGCTGTTAACTTATTGTTTAAAGTAAGTCGCAGGGTCAGTTTTTCCTGCCGTTCTAATCCATTTCTTCCAAACTGATTGTCCAGAAACTCAGGTTCCATCAGTTCACCATTCTTCTAAAATAATTCGTCTTAGCATTTTTCTGCAATGACTTCGTAAACTTCTGTAATATTCACAGTTGCAAAGCAATTTAGAAACTGGTATGTTACGTACATTTCTATTTGAAGATCAGCAACAACTAGGATGACAGCACCTTCTAGGATCATTCACAATGGTACTGGTAATATAAAAACTGGATTTTGATGCAAGACGTATTTCCCCTTTGAACGAAATTCAAACTCTGAAAGTTATAATCGATAGTTTACACAGTGTTTTATTTGTGCTACTTGTGAAATGGTTGAGTGTTTCCTAAAATTTCTTCATTTAAAGATCTTGCAGAAAATTTGTACCCGCAGACTGGAAAGATGCACAGGTCACTACAATATTCAAGATAGGCAATAGGAATGATCCGCAAAATTTCAGGCCTATCTCATGCAGCAGGATTTTAGAATATATACTTTCCTCAAACATTATGAACTACCTCGGGGCCGATCGCGGTGGCCGAGAAGACTGAGGCGCTCCAGTCACGGTCTGCACGCGACCACTACGGTCGGGGGTTCGAATCCCCCCTCGGGCATGGATATTTGTGCCGTCCTTAATCTTAGCTATTTCATAAGTAGTTTGTAAGCTTAGGGACTGATGACCCCGTCGTTAAGTCCCATAAGTTCTACAAACATTTGAACATTTTTTGAACTACCTCGGAGAGAACGACTTATTTGACCCATATTCAACACGGATTCAGAAAGTGTCGTTCTTGTGAAAAACAGCTGGTTCTTTACTCACATGAATTTATGAGTGTTATCGACAAGGGATCTGAAATCGATTCCATATTTCTCAATTTCCGGGGTAACAATGCAGTTTATGAGTCCGCTAGTTGTGGTTCATGCGTAGACGTTGGCAACGGCGCGATGAATAATGCAGGTGAAGGCGGCCAATCAGATTCTGCGGTTGATGTGTTGTGAATTTGGCCTTTCTTCACACGCTTTTGCGTTCAGATTTAATGATTTCTTGCAGTATAAATTCAATTATGTGTTTCTCCCTCAAGTAATACGACTGACAATTTTTCCAGTGAATTGAAATACGTAATTAATGAACGTTATTAAAATTCATGTTCATTTCCGTAAGAAAAAACAGATGTTGGTTAATTTGGAAGAATCCTTGTACCTCGAATTTCCGGCTCTGAACTGGAGATTCGGGCGCTAGACGCCTTCACGGAAGAAAAAATTTCTTGTTTAACCTATACCTAACCATCTGGAGGCTACGCTACAGATAACTTTTTTTAAATGAAAGTATGTTTCCAACACACTTTCAGACTACTCTTTAACACAGTATTGATAACTTCAAAAACAACAGGCCAGCGCAGCCTTAAGGTTAGGTACATAGGTTACACAAGAAGTTTTGTCTCGTAGTAGCGCCTGAATATCCGGTTCAGAACCGCTCAGTATAAGTAATTGCGCTCGCAAAGGCTGCGAAAGTCATGCAATCACCACAACTAAAATCACTGGTGAAAATAATTTTCACTACGTAGTACAGCCAGTACGCTCAATCTCCATTACAGAACGTAAATATAAATCCCACATTTATTGCAATTTAACATGCAGCCTGTTTAATTGCAATAAATGTGAGATTTATATTTACGTTCTGTAATGGAGATTGAGCGGTACTGGCTGTACCATGTACTCAAAATTATTTTCACCGGTGATTTTAGTTGTGGTAATTGCATAACTTCCGCAGCTTTTACGGGCGCAATTACTTATACTGAGCGGTTCTGTCCAGTACGCCGGTTTGTTTTCAAACCATAAAGAGAAAGCTATTTGTTATTGGCCGCGCGATCGCTACTGCTGATTGGCTACGGCGCCGTTGCCAACGTTCAAACATGAAACACCACTCACGGACTCACAAACTGCACTTCAGCCATTTCCGAAAGGCAAAAATCAAATGTTCAAATGTTTGTATAGCTTATGGGACTTAACTACGGGGTTATCAGTCCCTAAACCTACAAACTACTCATGAACTAACTAATTCTAAGGATGGCACAAATGTCCATGCCCGAGGGGGGATTCAAACCCCGACCGTAGTGGCCGAGCAGACCGTGACTGGAGCGCCTCAGTCCCCTCTGCTACCGCGGCCGGCACTGAAAGGCTTTTGACACATTATCTCAAAAGCATCTTCTAATCAAATTGTTTGCTTATGGAATATGAAAACAGCTGTGCGATTGGATTCGCGATTTACTATCAGAAAGGACACAGTACGTTGTAATTGAGGGGAAAACAACGGGTAAAACAAAAGTAATATATGGCGTTCCCCAGGGACATGTTATAGAGCCCCTACTGTTCGTTATCTTTATAAACGACTAGCTGTAAGCCCGGCGTTGCCCGGGTGTTTACTTCTTCTACACTCTCGCAGTCGACCTCTCCTTCCCTCCTCTATCCGAATTTATATCCTTCTTTCCCATGTCTCTGTTCGTTTCCACCTTTCCCTTACTGGGCAATGATTTTTGCAAGGCACCCTCTATCGTGTACCATACGAACATGTATGTATTTCCTCTTGGTATAAGTGTCGTGTGTACAAACCTGAGAAAACCTATTCACTTTGTCAAAATTCGTAGGTTACGTACCCTCCACCGTGCACCGAACGAAATTTTATACAGACAGTGACATTCCTCTTGTTTTTATGGTGAAGTGTGTAAAATTTCATAAATATCGGAACAAAACTATAGATTTGTATGCAATAGAAACACAGAGTCCAATTGAAGAACGCACTTTGTTGTTCTCAAATTTACCAGTTTTATTTCATACAACCTGTGCTCTGAGAATAAAGAAAGAAAAAAAAAAAAAAAAAAAAAAAAAAAAGGATCTGTGAAATCGGTCGAGCCGTTCTTAAGTTATGGCGCGACCAACATACTTAGGGATTCGTTTTTATCTTGGAAGATACTCTTCCCCATGCACCGTATGAAACGTTAGGTAAATGGTGACCTTCCGTTTGAAGGTCAAGCGTGCAAAGTTTCGTGAAGGTCGGAATGAAACTGTAGATTTCGTCAGTTTGTAGGAAAATTATCCTCCGCCATGCACCTCCATTCCGTCCTATCGTAAATACTTTCTTAGTTAACATCTTCTACCTTTAAACTACATACTGTCAAAATTTCAGCTTCACAGGTGCAGTAGTTTTAGAGATTTCGTGTATCGTCAGTGAGTGAGTGAGTGACGTTTACCTCATATATATATATATATATATATATATATATATATATATATATATATATATATCCTGAATAATGGGTCCTACAAAGGCATTATATACCAGGTTCGGAGAGAGGAATATTAGGAAACTGCCTGCGAAATGTGTTGTAAATTAATTTGGGAGTAAAGACGCAGTATATTACAAACTCGTGCTTTTTAGGGCGAAATTTCATGTATTTCAATGTCTTTGGCGTCATAGCACCTGAACTATATGACGTAATACGATATTATTTCGAAGGTACATCCAGTGGTGCATATGTAAAACGTTTGCAAAATACGTCGCGAATCGAGTTAGTAGAAAAGACGTAACAAATCAAAACGTCATACGTGATGTGGCGGTTTTTCATTAACGTAATTGTTTATTACTCTATATCACATGAACTGTGTGTCGTACTATGATAAAATTTCTGGGGTTGTCAGCGATAAAAAGTTTCCTAATGGTTTTAAATTATGTTTGAAGTTTGTAGCAAGTCACACTATCACGTGTCGTAATACGGGGAAGTTTTCATTGTTTATGACGTCACATCTCCCGAACAATCGGTGCCATCGCAAAATCCTTTCTTATCTGACGTCTTCTACTGATGAACTTCATTCCTGCCAAATTTCAGCTTCATAGGTGAAGTAGTTTTCGAGATTTCGTGTTTAGTCAGTCAGTGAGTGAGTGTCTGAATGAGTGTCCTTTCGCTTTTATATAGATGGAGATTTAGGAGACAATCTGAGTAGCTCTCTTAGATTGTTGTCATTTAGCGAGACCCGAAGATCAAAAGAAACTGCAAAATGATTTAGATGAGATATATGCAAGGTGCAAAAATTGTGCAATTGAACTAAAATATCGAAAAGTGTGAAGTTATCCATATGAACACGAAAAGAAATTGGTTAACTTTCAATTACAAGATAAATCAGTCAAATCTACAGGCCGTAAATTCAATTTAAATACCTAAGAATTATAATCACGAAATACTCAAACTGGAAACAACAGACAGAAAATATTTTAAGGGAGGCAAACAAAAGGCTACGTTTTGTTGGCAGAACACTTATTTGATGCAACACTTCTACTAAAGAAACTGCCTACACTACACTTGTGCGAAAGGAAATCGGATCGAAAACTGAAAGATTTAGATGTTCTACTACCTCGCGCGCTATTAGAGAATGTAACGGTAGAGAAATACCATAAAAGCGGTTCGATGAACTCTCCACCATGCATTTAAAAGTTATTAGTGGAGTAATTTGTAGATAATTGGTTCTCAAGCTCACTATTCTTTTTTTCTTCTCTGGGGCTGACCATCAAGTCTTCAGTCTCGTTATTTTGCGACTTTCTCCACTGAATTACAAATCGCAGTATCAGATTGATGAAACTTGTTGTAATAAATTTATTTAATAATGCATTAGTGTAGTCTCATGTGTCATTTGGTGCTTTACTTAGTAGTTCAGATTATTATTGAATTGTTAAGTGTGCGTGGCATCCTTAGGTGCAGGTGATACTTTAAATGATATCGTCTCAGTTAATACATTTCCGACAGAAAATGGAAGCGAGAAAATTAAACTGTCTGCGGCATGCACAGTACGTATTAAATCCGTATTAAGCTCTACGTCACTAACCTTTTAAAATTCATTTAAAACTGAATTGATAATTGTTTTTTCACCTTGGACTGGAAATTCACGGGATTCGACCAAAGGAAGTTACATTCCACTGCATTTTCAACAGTTTTAAAATTCCACCGATAGACCGCGAAAGCGAAAAGAATTCCACAACGCGTGGCGGATTTCCACTACTGTTGGTAACAGTGGTACATTAAGGAGTTGGTTATTTCGCGCTTCATTATGTTTTATACACATTCAGTTGGCGAGAGATCTGGGGATGATGCAGGACAGAGATGTGTGTTTCCGCTATAGGTGCATGTACTTGCCTAAGTAATGGCAGTATTGAAGCGGGCTGTTCGACATCTGGCCAAGTCACTGTAGCGGCCAATTAACCCGCAGAAGCTAAACTGTGTCAGCCTTGTAATGGATATACCTCATAAAATTCAGCTTGTTGGATAAATGCAAATAGCGATAACACTCGTAAATGAGCCTTCCCTAATGCATGACCACGAATATATTCATAAAACATTATAATATGATACAAGACTGTTTAAATGCAACAATGACAATGTTCTTTAAATCATTGTGATAAATTGTTTCTGTTCGTAAAAAACATAGCATTAACAATAGTACGTTTTTTCTAATTACATTTCTATCTAACATTATCTGATGTTTTTCGGAATGTACTGGTTTGTTTGCAATGCTCTGCTTACCAAATGTTTAAATGTTTGTATAGCTTATGGGACTTAACTATGGGGTCATCAGTCCTTAAACTTACAAACTACTTATGAACTAGCTAATACTAAGGACGGCACAAATATCCATGCCCGAGGGGAATTCGAACCCCCGACCGTAATGGCCGTGCAGACCGTGACTGGAGCGCCTCAGTCCCCTCGGCCACCGCGGCCGGCTCTGCTTACCTTGAAACTGTGTAATTAATTTAGGCATTATAAACGTAACAAACAAATTATAACACTGCTCTAATCATAAATTACTTACGATTTTAATTTCTGTTTTGTGTTGAAACAAAAATACTTTCACTATAATTCTATAATTTTGTGAATATCGTATACACTCCTGGCAATTAAAATTGCGACACCACGAAGATGACGTGCTACAGACGCGAAATTTAACCGACAGGAAGAAGATGCTGTGCTATGCAAATGATTACCTTTTCAGAGCATTCACACATTGGTCGCGATCCATTGACTGTTAGCAGAATATGGAATCGGTTTGTTCAGGAGGGCAATACTGAACGCTGTGACAGGCATCTTATCCGCATGGCTGCAACTGATCGTGCAGCCACGTCTCGATCCCTGACTTATCAGATGAGAGCTTTTGGAAGACAACAACCATCTGCACGAACAGTTCGACGACATTTGCAGCACCATGGACTATCAACTCGGAGACCATAGCTGCGGTTACCCTTAACGCTGCATCACAGACAGGAGGGCCTGCGATGGTGCACGCAACGACGAACCTGGGTGCACGAATGGCAAAACTTCATTTTATCGGATGAATCCAAGTTCTGTTTACAGCATCATAATGGTCGTATCTATGTTTGGCGACAACGCTGTGAACGCACACTGGAAGCGTGTATTCGTCACCACCATACTGGCGTATCACCTGGCGTGATGGTATGGGGTGCCATTGGATACACGTCTCGGTCATTTCTTGTTAGCATCGACGGCACTTTGAACATTTCAGATGTGTTAAGATCCGTGGCTCTGCCCTCTCATTCGATCCCTGCGAAACCCTACATTTCAGCAGAATAATGCGCGACCGCATGTTGCAGGTCCTGTACGGGCGTATCTGGATACGGAAAATGTTCGACTGCTGCCCTAGCCAGAACATTCTCCAGATCTCTCACAAAATCATGCCTAGTCAATGGTGGCCGAGCAACTGGCTCAATACGCCAGTCACTACTCCTGATGAACTGTGGTATCATGTTGAAGATGCATGTGCATCTGTACCTGTACACGCCATGAAAGCTCTGTTTGAGTTAATGCCCAGGCGTATCAAGGCCATTATTACGGGCAGATGTGGTTGTTCTGGGTACTGATATGTGAGGATCTATGCATCCAAATTGCGTGAAAATGTAATCACATGTCAGTTCTGGTATAATATATTTGTCCATTGAATACCCGTTTACCATCTGCATTTCTTCTTGGTGTTGCAATTTTAATGGCCAGATGTGTCGATGAAAGTTTCATGTATGTAAACGACTAAGCGTTTACAAATGATATGTTGCAACCTCCTTGTTCTAGAATGTTCTAGAAAGCTTCTTAATGTATATATACGCGCGAATTGACGCGCACGTAGAAGAGTCTTATTAGAAGAGTTTAGTTAGCCATTAAGTCAATTCATTTACTTTTATGGAGGATGCCCTTCAAATTGGAAGATACACTTGTTTACTTTCTGCAGTTTAAACATGTCATCTGTAGTTTGTGTGTTTTTTTTTTTTTTTTTTTTTCAATATAGTAAATAAATACACCAATTAAATGGGACATATTCGTGATTCGTAAGACCTGGAAGAACCCGTCGTTTCTTAATAATGTATAGGTAGGCGAGCTACTGGATGTACCACCGAAAGAGAAATATCAGGTGATGTATTAATAATTTATGTTACATCGTTATTGTCTACTGTATCTATTGCTCTTCTATTCCCTCCAACAGCGTTAGGAGGGACCGGCGCGTGCTGGGCGAATGCGCTCTGTAACAGCCACTCACCAGGCCTATGCCGTACACGTCCGTCACTTGCATACACACTACAGCTACTCTCATCGTCGATGACTCTCTCCCGTCAAAATTTTCATGCCAGCAGAGCATCCAAACGCCTTCCGTCGGTACAAAATGCTCAGTTTGATACGGCCTTTTGACAGCGCGAAATTTAATTCCATATATCACCTTACTCGTTCACCTGAGACGAAAAAGGAATAAACTCACATGTATACGGGAATTTCTCCATATCTTACAGTGGTTTAAAGATATTTGAAAAAATTAAGCTGATTTGACAGTATCTGAGTGTTCGTAATACACTCCCACTTTTATGTTGTTACGTAAAACCTACTGGACCAAATTCTACAGGATTTATTTGTTGCCCTCATCGCTCAGAGTTCTAAGTAGGATAATTTAATTTGTGTGCATTTTTATTACCAGTCAATTTCTTAAATTCACTTAGTGCGTCCGTTTTTTAAGAGGTTTATTATGCACCTTTCTGAGTCCGTCCGTTTGGAGGCTTCGACGACTCTGTGACAGTCATGGCATGGATGCACCTGCGTCAACGAGTGGAGACCTGTAACGATCCCTTTGATAGACCATGGGGGCACTAGACAAAGGAGGCAGCTACTCGGGTAGCAGAGTACTTGTGGAGGGCATATGAGGGTTTTTTTAATTAATTAAATTAAGGGACTGGACGATAGTTATGATGAACACTCCTTTTAAGAGTTTTGAACAACTTGGGTCAAGCGGAGACAGGTCACTGGAGTCCTCTGCGATAAAAAGATGCCTCAACATTTAAAGGCAAAAGTTTACAAAATCATTGTACGTGCAGCAGCAATCTATGAGACTGAGTGTCACCCTATGACGAAACAGCAGGTGCAAATGCTGCATACGATGGAAATGAAGCTGCTTCGTTGGTCCATGGGGCTGACCCGATGTGACCATGTAAAAAATACAGAAGTCCGGCAAAAGTTTGGTGTGGCGCCCATCACAGACAAACTGAGCGAAGCCCGGTCTCCGCTGGTACGGCCACGTCAGCAGAAAAGAGGACAACTCGGTTGCGAAGACAGCTTTCCACATCAACCCATGAGGAGCAAGACAACGAGGGAGACCGTCAAAGATATGGACTGACAACATCAGGGCAGACATGCACGCTGTTGGTTTAAGGCAAGAAGAAGTCAACTACGGAAAGAAATGGAGGAGGCGCAGCAAAGCAGCAAACCCTGCAAATCGGGATTAATGTTTGGAAAGAGAAAGAGAGAGAGAGAGAGAGAGAGTCAGCTAACAGCCGCCATTAGTAAAGCACTAGTATAGTAACGAATGGAAATATTTAGCAGCTTTACTTGTTTTCAATCTTCAGGTATTTCGGTAGCAGTGGTAGGATGGATAGGGTGTGTGCGTGCTGTGTGCGGACGCAGGGGGAGTTGGCCACTGTTCGCGAAGAGCAGAACGTGCTTTTGGCCACGGTCAGCCGTGTCCTGGCTGCTGTCTCGGGGTGTGGCGGCGGTGGACAGTCTGGAGTGTCGCACGGGTCACCGCAGGTGACATGTTGGTCGCACATGGTTTCTCCTGCCGCGTGTATCAGGCGCAGTGGAGTCGCTCTCGCCGCAGGGTGAGTAGCGAGTAGCGCGTTCGCGTCGCTCTAGGCGAAGGGCCAATGCGGAAGCTGCCGGGGTGTCATCGACCGTCCATCCTGCCAGTGATCAGGTGGCCTCTCCTTCAGCAAGGTCTATTTAGGAACACGGGGGAGGGGGGGATGGGTCTGTTAATGATTGGGAACTCCAAGGCTAGACACGTTATGGAGCCTCTTAGGCAGATAGCGTCCAGGGCCGGAAAGAATTTTAGTGTGCACTCAGTATATCTGCCATGGGGCCTCATCCAAAATGTGGAGGCGGCCTTGCGTACAGAGTGCAGTCATCTGCAAGTTGTTACTCATGTCGGAACTAATGACTCCTGCCCCTTGGGTCTGAGGACATCCTCAGATCGTACGGCCGGATGGCGGAATCGGTGAACACTGCTGGCCTCGCGCGCGGGTTGCAAGCAGAGTTTCCAACATTCAGTATTGTTCCCAGAGTAGATCGGGGTTCTTTGGTTTGGAGCCGATTGGAGGGTCTCAACCAAAGGCTTCGTCGACTGTCTGACAGCCATGGTTGCAGATTTCTGGACCTTCGTTACTGGATAGGGAAATAGAGGTATCCCCTTGATAGATCAGGGTTGCACTACAAATAGGAAGCAACTACTCGGTTTGAAGAGTACATGAGAAGTGTACATCGCTTTTATTATTATTATTTTTATTTGTTTTAGGCTAGGCGATAGTTCCGACGGAAACCTGTGTTTCGATGTACATACAATGAAATCAGGTTGTATTCAGAAGCACTCTTCAACTATCAAAATATTAGCAGTTCATTTTCAAAGTATTACAAACAAAGTTCCAGAATTTACAGCATTGCAGGAAAGTTATCGCGCTCGAATAATACTCGAGACTGAGAGCTACCTAAATCCTGACGTTGGAAGCTACGAAATACTATCGAAGAAGGGGATTCATATCGCAAAGATAAATCCTATACGATCGGAGGAGATTTCTTCATTGCAAATCACAAAAATCTTCCTTCTATTCTCTCGAGGTCGAGAGTGATTGTGAGGTTATCTGAACTTGTGTAACAGATGTAGGCGAAATCGAGATAATAGTTCCACCGTCACATTGCTAGAGTCATTCGAAGGATGGCTCACGGACCATTTTTTATTAGTCGGGGGCGACTTCAGCCTACCGAATATAGACTGGGACGCCTCTGACTTCACTACATAGGAGACAGACAAGCAGTCTTGTATTGTTGAGTACGTTTCCTGAACACTGCTTTGAACAGCTAAATCGTCAGCTCACACATAATGGAAATATGTTAGACATTATAGCTGCAAAGAGACTAGAATTTGTCAATGATGTCACTGTAGAGACAAAGGGTTTGTGATCATTATATCGTCATAGCGACAATGGTCTCCAAACTTAATAAATCGATCATGAGGCTTGACGAGTGATTGTGCTAGAAAGTGCAAATAAGTAATTGTTAGCGTCCCGCTTAAGGAATGAACGGACATCGTTGAGTTCCGTACGGTGGACGAAGAGGAATTATGGGAAAAACTTAAATGCATTGTAAATAAAGTGCTTGAGAAATATATATGCCGTCAGATTAAGGATGGGAAAGACCCAGCGTGGTTTAATCGTAACATTCGAAAGATGCTGAAAAAGCAAAGGCAGTTGCATTCTCGGTCCAATAAAGTTCAAGCAAATCAAATCAGACAAGTATCAATTTAAATATAGATTGAGAAACCCTAAGACGGTTTTTCGTCTCGAATATGTCCAAGACATTGGAGGTGCGGTGGTATAACGGTAAGACGTCTGCCTAGTAAGCATGGAGGTCCGGGTTCTATTCCCGGCCGCACCACAAATTTTAATTCATTACTTCAAGTTTGTCTTTAAATCAGACAAGTTTAATAGAGATTCGAAGCAATGCTCGAAGCATACAATAACTACCGCCGTCATACCTTAGCAAAAGATCTTGTCGAGAACCGGAAAAATTTAGACCCTGTGTACAATCGGTAAAACTGGCCTCGCAGGGGTGCATCGGAACACTCGCCAACGATTATGAATGAAACATGGTGAAGCACGAGCTTATAGCTTTGACGCGTGCGTAAGTTGCATTACCGATCTGAAACACAAGGTTGCAACAGCCCGTAAGACATCAGCTACTGAATAAACAGAGCAATACTGTATTAAGAAGTGATCGACCCGCTAGTTTTCAGTATATTATTACATTATAAAGTAAAGAGGTACTCTGACTTCATCTTTTTGTCAATTATCAGCAGTTTTACAGACACTATAGTTCGATCTAGAAGATGGCTCAAAACATTTCTTACATAATTCAAAGGCACTTTAAAGACAGAATCAATTACTAAAACACTTGTAAAATCTAAAATACGAAAGTAATCATGATGTTACATACCTTGTGTGATATCAATAGATAAATTGAAATCATAAAAATCTGTTATTTCACTATGACACTGATGGTGAGTGCATACTGATTTCATTATTGTTTTGAAATACTTCCTAAGCATATTTGATGTAAGTACTCTTTTATTCTTATTAGCGGATGTACAAAATAAATCAAGATTAACATTTTGACGAGCTGCAAATAGAGCATTTTCACACACACATTTCACTTCACTGCCTGTTTATAACTTTATCTTTTCATGTCGTAACATTTATTTGTATTGACCAAAGAAGAACTACCAGCAGAATGGAAATCAGCTCTGATCTGTCGTCCTCATAAGAAGGGTGACAAGCAGAAATGTGACTACTATTACGGAATCGCCCTGCTTAACGTCTGCTGTAAGATCGTGTCCAATTGCCTCATGCACAGAATTTAGCCAGTGGCAGAGTGATTGGGGAATACCATGGAGGTTTCAAGGGTGGTCAACAGTAGATCACATCTTCACTCTCAGGCAGCTCACAGAAAAACTGGGTGAATATGGTACATATTTTATTTGTAGATTTTAAGAAATCCTATGATTGCATACATCGCAAGAGCCTGTTCAAATGTTTAAGGGAGTTTGTGATGGCAGAGAAACTCATCAGTCTGATAAAGATCTGTCTGAGCAACGCACATGCTAAAGTGAAAACGGGAAATCGTGTAACTGAGGGATTTAAAATTGTACAGGACTCAGGAAAGGAGATGGGCTGCCCCTATTCTGTTCAATTTTGCCCTCGAGAAGACTGTGCTCGAAATCTTCCAAAATGCGAATGTTGGTACACCGTCCTCTGCGAAACTTTGTGTCATTAGGTGTGCAATCGTTGTCGTTTAGTAGCATAAACATAGACTAATATGTCACATTTGTCGCCTTTAGTGTGCCTCAATTACCTAGCACTATATTTCCTTATTACGAGGCGCGTCCAGAAAGTAAGTTCCGTTTCAATTTATCTCCACTGCAGCGCTGCGCCTGCAGTTCCGCACAAGCGCTGTAGACGATGTGTATCAAGGAGAAGAACATGCGCCATTTGGAGATCGCTGTCAGTTAAGTACGCTTTGTTGTGCTTGTTTGAAATGTCTGCGTTGACTGAAAATCCCGCTGTCTGTAAAATCAGGTCGGTGATTCGGTTTCTGAATGCGAAGAAAGTGAAAACAAGTGAAATTTATGGGCAAATTTGCGATGTTTACGGACCAAATGCGATGAGTGATTCGATGGTGAGAAGATGGGCCCGACAGTTCAATGGCGGGCGTAGTGATGTGCACGATGAAGAACGAAGTGGGCGTCCACCTTTGGTTACAGAAGAACTGGTTCATGCGATTGATGACAAGATCCAGTCTTTCCTTGGCGGTCATCACTTCACCAATGACGACGAGCTGAAAGTAACTGTTTCCAACTGGTTGAAGACACAGGCGGCAGATTTCTATGAAGAAGGTATACAAAACCTGGTGCCACGCTATGACAAATGCCTGAAAAATTTCGGCAGTTATGTGGAAATGTAGTTTAAGAGTTGTAGAATTTTGTGCAATAAAAATTTCTTCTGTATCTGTGAACAATTTCATTTTATTACCGAACGGAACTTACTTCCTGGACGCGCCTTGTATTTCACGCTAATTCTCCGGTGCATCCATATGTGATATTGATATATCGTTATTCGTTCCCGTTCACTGATCATCGGCGATACGCTCTCTGAATTTTGCAGAAGAAATAGTGTGCGGAATAATACAAGTTATAAAGGCCTCGCCTCGGCTGTCAGGTGAATTTATTGACCTCCTGAACGCAACGGTTATCTCGCGAAGCGGCTTCCCTTCCCTGCCGATCCGCCTCACCTCTAGCAAAGTTTTTTTGACTTAATATCTTAACGAACTTTCTGCGAACTTTGGCAACCAGAGGAACTGGAGTTCATTCGCTTTATTCGCAGGAAGGTCAGTGTACGAAGAGCGCCGCCAACTTCTACTGAAGGCTAGTGCGGTAGCTCGCTGACCGAACATTCTCCCCAACTTATTTCATTTCCCTGTCACGTAGCAAACAGTCCAGAAAATATGAGACGAACAGCAGGTAATAAATCTGTCTTACTTTAGAGCTATCAACATCATTAATGAACAAAGTAAGAACATATGGTCTATCAGACCAATTGTGTGTTTGGATTGAGGAATTCCTAGATAACAGAAAGCAGCAAGTCATTCTCAATGGAGAGAAGTCTTCTGAAGTGGGAGTTATGTCAGGTGTGCCACAGGGGAGTGTCGTGGGTCCGTTGCTGTTCACGATATATATAAATGACCTTGCGGATAACATCGGAAGTTCACTGAGGCTTTTTGTGGGTGATGCTGTAGTATATAGAGAGGTTATAACAATGGAAAATTGTATTGAGATGCAGGAGGATCTGCATAGAATTGACGCATGGTGCAGGGAATGGCAATTGAATCTCAATGTAGACAAGTGTAATGTGCTGCGAATACACAGAAAGAAAGATCCTTTATCATTTACCTACACTATAGCAGGGCAGCAACTGGAAGCAGTTAATTCCATAAAGTATCTGGGAGTAATCATTAGGAGGGATTTAAAATGGAACGACCATATAAAATCAATCGTCGGTAAAGCAGATGCCAGACTTAGATTCATTGGAAGAATACTAAGGACATGCAGTCCGAAAACAAAGGAAGTAGGTTACAGTACACTTGTTCGCACACAGCTTGAATACTGCTCACCGGTGTGGGATCCGTACCAGGTGGGATTGGTAGAGAAGGTAGAGAAGATCCAACGGAGAGCAGCGCGCTTCGTTACAGGATCATTTGGTAATCGTGAAAGCGTTACGGAGATGATCGATAAACTCCAGTGGAAGACTCTGCAGGAGAGACGCTCTGTCGCTCGGTACGGACTTTTGTCGAAGTTTCGAGAACATACCTTTACCGAGGAGTCTAGCAGTATATTGCTCCCTCCTACGTATATCTCGCGAAGAGACCGTGAGGATAAAATCAGAGAGATTAGAGCCCACACAGAGGCATACCGACAATCCTTCTTTCCGCGAACAACACATGACTGGAATAGGAGGGAAAATCGATAGTGGTACTCAAGGTACCCTCCGCCACACACCGTCAGGTGGCTTGAGGAGTATGATTGTAGATGTAGATGTAGATTAAGTCATTCTTTTATTAGTTTGCTGCTCTTCAATCAGAACCTTACTGTTTCCCAACGGTACCTTTGTAGGTATCATGTAGTGGGACAGATTTGTGAGCCCCTACTCTTCCATATCAGCTTTGTTTTGCAGAAGATGAAAATTAAATATTGCGTATTAACGAAAACGATTTATTGAAAGTTGAGTGATGACTTTTATGATATGATACTTAAGAAAAAAAATTTGTGCGTGTTTCTGTTTGTTTCGTGGTCGATCGAGGTGTTGTAATAAACAGGAGCAGCGTCGCCGCAGCACCGACCGACGTCACAGAGCTGGCCTTGTGTTATATGAAGTTAGCCGACGGTCATGGGGTAGCGGCCGTCTCTGCACCTTCTTTATTGCGCGACATCGATCGTCCTCTAAGAAGATTATTTAACATTATTATTGCTATGGACGTCCGTCAGTTCAGATTATGTCCTTGTGAATGTAACATTGGATCAGAAGCAAATAGTATATGCTTGTACTGCAAGTGGACCAATAAAACATGTGATGTTTGACTTTGGAAGAGTTTTAAATATTATCATCTATATGGAATGATTTAGTATTTAATGTGAAATATGGAAATTTTCAAGAATTGAAATGATACTCTACATCTAGGAAGAAAACACCATCAGTTTGAAAAGTTTATAACATGCAATTCAATTTCAAGACGCATTCAAATAAAACAGTGGTATTTTAAATGTGAAACTAAAATATTATAGGCTGTGGATTTTCGCTCGAACGCCAGTTTCATGACTGAATTGGTGCTAAAAAGTTTAAACTTTGAATGTGAAGTTACATACTGGCCTTTTATCTCGTGTTCTACCGCGGGTATAAGGACCTGTTTGTGTTTAAGAAAAAATAAAATATAAACTATTATTTATTACCTATATTTTATATTAGGCAGTGGACATAGGTTTCGGAGGGAAGTTCGGTGCTACGGTTCACTGGAAGTGTTAAGTTGCTATGTGACGTTAGAAAACTTATAAATATTTACTTAGCAGCTGACTATAAGAGCTATAAACAGGTTTTCTTAGAAGACTGAACCTTATTTAGGAAGAGTTTGGTATGATACGAGATCATTTTGACAATTTAAAGTTCTTCGTCACCTTTTCCCTTTGTCCCACCGCAATCAGTACCTAATTCGCTATTGGAACATTTGTAGTCCTCACTTAGCTAATAAATACATTGTTTCTTACAAAGAATTCAAGCAAAACACAAACCTATCGAAAGAATCATAGGAATTTGATTCAGTTTGGAATTTTATTCACAAAGTGAAATAAAAAAAATCCGTATATTCTTGTCAGGTATTTTCAGTGTTAGTTTGTATTATTTAAACAGTGTTTTTCAGCCTTTTTTAATATGCGACCCCCCTTCTAAGTAAAAATGTTCCGGGGAACCCTCCCTTTCCAACTGTTCTATCCTCCTTGTTGCCATTTGTTGAGTACTCGTCCCGGTCTAGTTCTCAGGTAAGGTTCGGTGCAGGATCTTGGTCAGCTAAAACAGTTCTATAGAGATTAGTACTACAAGTTTTATTGACTGAAGAATACAATACTCAACTTTAGAACATTGTTTCTTCTCTCTTCTCGCGGCGTCTTCCGTACGGTGCTAGCTGCACAGTGACGTAGTTACTACCTAGTTCGTAACAGAGTTCTGACGGGCCGTCCAGACTGCGGCCCAGATATAGCAGTTTGTAGAGGACGCGCATCTACGGTTACTCCTTCCAAGAAGCGCGGCGCCGGCGTGCGATTGGCTTTCGGTCAACCGCTGCCTTCGTTACGATCGTTCTCTTGCGTCTGGAGTGTGGCGCTGACTATACGCCACAACACCAACAAAAATATTGTAGCTATCCCCCCCCTCCCTCCCCACGTTACGAACCGTAACTAAACAATGTTATCTCAATGGAAACAAATTTTATCTTCTTTATTTTGCTTCAGCTTTCTTTTAAATTTTTGGACGACGTTTTTTGTACATTATTCGGAATGGTATACATATCATATTTTTACATGATTTACGACAGAAAAATATATTTTGGTAACGAGTCTTTCGCATTTCAGGCAAGACTCAGAAGCGAATTAAGAAAGGTCCCACTGTATACCCTCTCCAGTTCCAATACCAAACAATTCTTTATGCATCTGTTATTTCTATAAAAGGTGATCGCCTGACCAACAATGTTGAGAAAATGTAATTGTTTTCAATAATTGTTGAATACATTTTCCCAAAAATTATGCGTGTTACATGGTCCTGTATGTAGACAAATGTCACTAGTTTTGTCTGTCGTATACGACAAGCCGGAGGCGAAGAGGGTACACAATTTGTAAAGATGTAGAATTTTTTCGAATTTTTATTGTATGAAATTATTTTCCTGAAACTAGTTTTCAGATTTTGTGCTTATTCATCATTAACACATCGTATTGTGAAAAAATATGTAATCAATTCATAATGAATATTACGCAAGGAACTCTGCAATTTTAACATTAAATAAGTATCACCTTTTTACTTTATGGTGCAAGTTCAAATGTTTGTCATCCTATGGGACCAAACTACGTTCGTCATCAGTCCCTAGTATTACAAACTACTTACACTAATGAGAAAACTCTTCTGGGTATTGCCGGCCGCGGTGGCCGAGGGGACTGAGGCGCTTCAGTCAAGGTCTGCACGGCCACTACGGTCGGGGGTTCGAATCCCCCCTCGGGCATGGCTATTTGTGCCGTCCTTAGATGTAGGTAGTGCATAAGTAGTTTGTAAGTTTAGGGACTGATGACCCCGTAGTTAAGTCTCTTAAGCTTAACAAACATTTGAACATTTCTTCTGGGTATTGGACCGCATCGTCAATATGCGTTTCGGCCACTATTGCAAGCGGTCCAATACCCAGAAGCGTTTTATCAACAATGACAACGGCCGCGGAAGCCTTCGTTTACATTATACTTACACTAAGTTAAACTAACCTAAGGACAACACACACATGCATGACCGAGGGAGGATTCGATCCTCCGATGTGGGAGGCCGTGCGATCCGTATCGTGGCGCTCCAGACCGCTCGGCTAATCAGACGTGGCAACGGTGCAAGTACTTCCTCATGTGACAGCATAGCAAGACTTCGCGACCCCTCCACCCCCCTGGCGGTCACGTCCCAGGGGTTGAAAAACACTGCTTTATGATTATAGCGCTTAGCAGAGATAAGCTTCTGAAGATACAAGAGTCACTAATTGAAAGCTAACAAAAAATAACAGTGCCATATAGTGGTTCTCGGTGTACTAGGCCATACAATGAAGCAGAGAAAACTCCTAACATTACGAATTCTAAACATTTACATATCTTGACCGTTTCAGAAAAGAAGAAGGAGGAAGCTTGGAGTTTAACGTCGACAGCGTGGTCATTAGAGACGGAGCTTGGCTCGGAATGTTTGGGTAAGGGTGTGAAATCGGCCGTTCCGTTTCAAAGGAACCATCCCGACATTTGCGTGGAATGATTTAGGAAAATCACGGAAAACCTAAATCTTCCTATTGCTCGCTACATAATGCATTCGCACTGAAGTAGTCAATTCGTAGCGGGTGGCATTATACAATTATTGATATGGTGTCCGTTCATTCAGAAGATTTATCTTGTTTTCGTGATCAGATTCTGATAAAATAAAGCCTGTATGATTCTGCAAGATTTGTTCAATTTAAAAACCCCAGAAAATTCATGTCATAGTTCTGCACATTTGCTTGATACACAGAGAGTGAGGCACGCGTCGATTGTAGAATTTAAAAAAATCTTTAAACTACGGTGCGCTTTCTTCCGAGATCTGATTTTGTTGGAATGAATCCTTTATGTTAAAAAAAAAATGTTCAAATGTTTGTTAAGCTTAAGGGACTTAACTACGGGAGCATCAGTCCCTAAACTTACAAACTACTTACGAACTAGGACGGCACAAATATCCATGCCCGAGGGGGGATTCGAACCCCCGACCGTAGTGGCCGTGCAGACCGTGACTGAAGCGCCTCAGTCCCCGCGGCCACCGAGGCCGGCTTTACGTTACCTAAGAAAACCCAATACTTATTTTCTTGCAGCTCGAAGACTAGCATGTTGAAATAGACAGACAATGTGGCTAAGGGTAACATTTTCACAAGTTAGCTGCCGTGTGGTCGCCGGCGGCTCTGGCCCGCATCTGACGCCATTGCGGCAGTCAACGTGTTAAAATTATTATGTGTGTTTTACCGATCCGACTGTGATGAAGTACAGTCTTTATTATACACGTAGTTTGGTTCAATTTATCTGCCAAAAGCCGTAAACATTGATCTCGTATTTTTTGCAGATTAGTGTGTTCAAACAGACAGAGAGACACACTGGATTGGTTTAGATACATTATTTTGAATTACGATATCTTTTGGTTCCCTAATCTGATTTTTATTAAATAAAGCCAGTATGTTGTCTCAAATTACACTCATGATATCTGCGAGTCCTCTATACGAATTCGGTTTTGTGGTTTCGGAGATTAGTGTGCTCAAACATGCCGGTGAAAGATAAAAGGCTTATTAAAGAATTATTAGTTTCTGGAATTAAAATTCCCTTTTCTTTGTGCTATGAATTTCGCTACTTTTACTATTATTATTACTTGAAGGCGATATTTACTGTATCTTCTTTCGGGTTTCAGTTTTGTGTTTCTTTCCATATGATAACAATTCGATACCACTCAGTTATTCCACTTTTGTAATTTTCTGATTCTTTTGTGATTCTCTTTTCTTATTTGTTTGTTTATATGTGGACGTATTGTTTCTTTGTTCCTGTCTCACAGCTGATATTTTCCAACCATATCATGGATACACGACTCTGACTGCAGTCCCCTCCTATTCCCTTCTTCAGCTTCTTTAAAATGCAACAGGATGTTTAATACAATACTTCTTAGTTATTTCATCGTCAATGAAAAGAAATTAGTCAAAATATTACAGAGACACGGAGAAGTAAGTATAGTTACAAGCGTTTATGTTTATCAGGTGAAGGTTTTTTGCTTCCATTAAACAATTTATTACATTTTTTTTATCATTTCTGAGATCAGTCAGTGCATCAGTCAGTAAGTGCATTACTCAAAGTAAGCTGATACAGTTTGTGCTGGACCAGGAACAATAATTACTTCAAAATGTTCAAATGTTTGTAAAGTCTAAGGGACTTAACTACGGGGCTATCAGTCCCTAAACTTACAAACTACTTATGAACTACTTACGAACTAGGACGGCACAAATATCCATGCCCGAGGGGGGATTCGAACCCCCGACCGTACTGGCCGTGCGGACCGTGACTGGAGCGCCTTAGTCCCCTTTTTTTTTTTTTTTTAAAAGGAAAGCAACACCTGACCGCGTTTAAGCAGTGCACACACACACTACTACAGATTAACTAAACCAAACAAAACTTGTAGAGAGGAGGGAGGTGCGCGCTGCCGCGGCTACAGGAGGCCGGCGGCAGGCGTCTGGCCGCCCACACAATCCACCGTTACCATATGCAGTAGACTGATTTTTTTCTTTTTTTCGTTAAAAGCAACTGTTTAAATAAAATCTAGGAATTAACAGCAATATCCATTGCAAAACAGAAACAAAAGTATTCTTCTTTAAAAGGAAAGCAACACCTGACCGCGTTTAAGCAGTGCACACACACACACTACTACAGATTAACTAAACCAAACAAAACTTGTAGAGAGGAGGGAGGTGCGCGCTGCCGCGGCTACAGGAGGCCGGCGGCAGGCGTCTGGCCGCCCACACAATCCACCGTTACCATATGCAGTAGACTGCTTTTTTTCTTTTTTTTCGTTAAAAGCAACTGTTTAAATAAAATCTAGGAATTAACAGCAATATCCATTGCAAAACAGAAACAAAAGTATTCTTCTTTAAAAGGAAAGCAACACCTGACCGCGTTTAAGCAGTGCACACACACTACTACAGATTAACTAAACCAAACAAAACTTGTAGAGAGGAGGGAGGTGCGCGCTGCCGCGGCTACAGGAGGCCGGCGGCAGGCGTCTGGCCGCCCACACAATCCACCGTTACCATATGCAGTAGACTGCTTTTTTTCTTTTTTTCGTTAAAAGCAACTGTTTAAAAAAAATCTAGGAATTAACAGCAATATCCATTGCAAAACAGAAACGAAAGTATTCTTCTTTAAATGTAAGTAAAACTGTTGGTGTTTTAAATGGCTTAGTAGCAGTAATTACAGTCTCAAGACAAAAAAAAAAAAAAAAAAAAAAAAAAAAAAAAAAAAAAAAAAAAAAAAAAAAAAAAAGTTTATCCTATTCCAGCCTTTTCAAATGCTATATTTAGCATGTTGCTAAACTGTTTTTTCTCATCAATAGTGCGTATGATTCTCCATCTCGCAGTGTTCATGTACGATTGAAAACTTATGGGATTGTCTTCTGCAGGTCCGTGGAATATATAGTTTACATAATTACCGAGAAGCCACATAATTGTATTGTTCTTTGTTTTCGGGTAATATCTTGTTTCCGGCCACATCATAATTTCTGAAGTGTAACTAGTTTCGGAGGTTCTTGATAGTAATGCTATTCGTTTCCTCACCCACTTCCAGTTGTCGATATGTCCGCTACATGTGAATCTATGTATTATGGTGTCCAGTAGTCCACATTTTCTGCACTTGTCTGTATCACTTTTTCCGATGCGATGTAGCTTTTCGTTCGTTGCTATCGTCTGGTTGACGACTTTATACCAGGTGGACGCAACTTCTGACGTGTGGATTTTAAGGCTGATGTTTTTCCACACTGTTAACCAGTTTCTATGTGGAAACTTTAGCATAATACTGTTTGGCATATCTTTCTGTTGCCATATCTGTAGGATTTGGGTTGTAGTTAAAGTCGTAGATGGTACACGACTTTCTTTTAAGTAACTATACTCCAGGTAAAACAGACTGATATGTTTCAGACGGAAGTTATGATTGCTGATATCTATCGGCGGATTCATGCTCTTTGGCTGCAGTATTTTAAAGAGTTTTTCTGTAATATTACTGTGGTTGCCATGTATTAATCTTTCTGTTCGTCTAAGGTATAAAGCAGTTGCCTTCCTATGAATATCAGTGAGTGCGAGTCCTCCAGTCAATCTTGGTTTTGTTAATGTTCCGGGTGTGAGCTTAAAAATGTTTCCTCTCCACACATACCTGGCTGCTAACTGCATTACTTTATTTGCCTGTACTTTTGGAATCGGGAAAATCTGAGCCACATAGTAGGCCTTGGACAATAGATAGGTGTTGACTATCCTCACGGCTCCAATAAGGTTTAGTGATCGCCAAGTTGCTTCTAAAGTAGTTCCTTGCATTTTGTTAACTGTCGATCTCCAGTTCAGGGCCGCCATTTTTAATGGACATTTATCAACGATGATCCCTAAGGTTTTGTGTTGTTCGACGGTTTGTGCCCATGGCACGGCTACGTCGTCGAACCCTCTGATATTTACTAATTTACACTTTCCCGTGTTAATTTTTGCACCTGAAACTGCACAGTAGGTGTCAAAGTCCTCTTTTAGGCTTGTGACCTCATCTACTGTTCTTAGTAGCACTCCCACGTCATCAGCATACGCCCCTGTAGTGAATTTAACACCCGAAAGTTGTAACCCAGAGAGTTTCGTGGTAACCCTTTTGAGTATTGGCTCCAAGGAGAGCACATACAGCAGCATAGAGAGAGGACTGCCCTGTGGGACCCCCCTTTCAATGTTTATAGCCCCAGTTAATTGTCCATTGACAGCTATTTTAGTCGTTATCTCTGTAATCAAATTTCGTACCACTTTTAAAACTCTTTCTTCCAGGCCTACTTCCTTCATTACTTTTTCCAGGTATTGGTGATTTACTCGATCAAACGCTTTATTAAAATCTATAAAAAATAGTGCACACTTTATATTTGTAACGGAGGCTATGGATATGACATCTCTGTAAGCAGAAATTGTGTTCATGACAGTTCGTGCAGGGAAACAGGATTGGTGTTTTCCAATAATTTTACTTATGGGATGACTCATTCTACTGGCAACTGCCCGGGCGATGGTTTTATAATCAAAATTCAGCAAAGTAATAGGCCTGAAGTTGTCGATGCATTTTCGTCCCTTGTTTTTTGGAACTAAAACAATTTTCCCTTCCTTAAACTCTTTAGGAACTACGACACCTTTTAATATTTCATTTAGAATATCCGTAAAAGTTGGTCCTATAAGGTGCCAAAATTTACAATAAAATTCTTTCGGCAACCCATCAGGTCCAGGGGATTTGTTGGGCGGCGACCTTGAAATGAGATCTAAAACTTCACGTTCTGTAAAAGCAGTTAATATGTCACTGTTATCATCAGAGTTAATTTCCGGAGTAAGTACTTGAAAAAATTCACCTACTGCACCCTCATCAACATTTTCCAGAGAATACAATTCTCTATAATGTTGATGTATTTCCTGTACTATGTCGTTTTGATTTACGAGCAGTCTACCATTTGACGTCAATAGCTCATCAATGAACGTCCGTCTTCGGTTCGTATTATGTTTAATTAAATGGTACAGAGACGTTACCTCTTCAACTACCAGAGAGCGTGATTTGGACTTTATTTTCAGACCCTCTAACTGTTTGCGCTTGATACTAAGTAATTTTGCTTTGATACACTTTATTTGTTGATAGTGCGATCCATTGTTGTCAGATTTATCATAGAGCTCTCTTAATATAGAGTAATAAAATTCTGTGGTGTTTTTTATTTCCCTAGCTTTTTGTCTGCCGTAGTTTATCACACACTGACGAAGTTTTCGTTTTGCGTGATTTGTCCACCAGTCTACTTGGGATTGATAGCGGCTGAGGGATCTGAGGCAAACGTTCCATGTGTGCCTGACGTCGTCTTCTAATTCTCTGTCTTGCAACAGCGAGATATTAAGCATCCAGTGTGATCTATATAATTTGGTGGGCTGTTTATCGAGCTCAAGTGTTACAGCAAGCGCACAATGGTCAGAGAATACTGCAGGGATTACTTCCGCGGCGCGAAGCCTGTCACTAATGTTATCCGTCACATATAGTCGGTCAAGGCGGCTGCATGAGTGGGCGGTGAAGTAGGTGAATCTCACCAGTGTGGGATATTTCACTTCCCACGCGTCCTGCAGCTTTATATGTTTCACAAGTTCGTGTAGCTCTTTACAGTAATTGAAATGAGGACGCTGATCTTTCGCATGTAAAACGCAATTAAAGTCTCCACCTAATAATATGTATTGCGGGTTTTTCCTTAGAAGGTAGATAATCTCCTCCTTGAAATATCTGGAACGTTCAGTTTTATTAGAATTCCCCGACGGAGCGTATAAATTTACCACGGTGACAGTATACAATTTAAAACTTATACCTCGACCGGATTCCAATTTTTCAATCTCTTGAAATGGAATACCGTCTTTAATTAAAACTGCAGTACCGGTACTGTTCTCCAGGGCTATGTTTTCTATGGTGTTGAAGCCCGATATACGGAGGTTCGTTGTTAACACCTCCTGTAGCAGCAAAATATCGGCTTCAGATTCGTACACGAACTGTTTGAAGGCCGCGAGTTTCAGGTCAGAGGTGATTCTACTGATGTTCAGGGTTACAACTTTATATGCCTGCATCTATCTAGTCCAGAAAAGCACTACTTTTTAACTTTCCCCCCTCCTGCGTCCGCGTCCCAATCCTTTGATGCCTTGCCACTTGTTTTCTTAGTATCAGTCTTGTATTGAGAGTCAGAGTTTTTATTTTTCTTTCGCGCAGCGTTCATTTTCGGCTGTACTTTACTCCTACGCCTCCCACTGCTGGTGAAACCCACATCAGAAGGCGAGGTGGGCGGCTCGCTGCAGACGTCCAGCTCCATATCAGAGTGCGACAGTTGGCGGGCCACCGCGGCGGCAGGCTGTGGCCCCGCCGACTCGCCACTTCCTGCTTCGCTTTCCATTACCGCGTCCCTGTTTATGCTTACGTCCGCTCTGTTGTGGACGCTGCTCTGACTTGGCGCAGTTTGTGCATTGACAACAGTATCACAGTCCGGGTTGTCTACTATCACTGGTTCGGTTTGTTGCTCTCCACTAACAACAGTGTCGGGTTTGTCTGGTGTCCCTAGGTCTACGTGCTGTATTTCTTCTACTGATGTTTGCAGCACGGGTGATGGAATTTCTTCCCGTTGCTGCGGCTCGGATCCGATACTAGAACTGTTTGAAATCTCTGTGTCCGTACCGGGTGTAGGAACTTTAGTTTCTAACACGGTGTTAACCGTGCTTTTCCTGTTATCCTGCGACGAATATTCGAATTTGTCATCCACACTACTTTCGTCAGAGGTCCGTCTCCGTTTGTTAGTTATGGACTGGGTTACAACTGGGGTAATAACTTTAGTGGGCACCTGATCTACGTTTACTTTTGGTGTCAGTGGTGGAAAGTCTGCCGGGACGACAGGTGGTTGCTCAGAAAAACTGCTACTGGGTGTTGGGTCATCAACTTCCCGAGTGGGTGCAACTAATTCAGCTAACGTTAGTTTTTTGCAAGTTGTTTCTTAATATAACCGGTTTTTTCGGGCAATCCTGACGAATATGTCCGCTTTCGTTACAGATGTAACACGTTTCTTCCTGACCAGAATATGTCACATGAGCCCTGTACCCACAGACAGTGATATGAGAGGGAATATTAGTTCTAACGTGCATTTCTACTGATCTTACACCACTGAAACACTGAAGTTTATGTTGCTTTGACCAGCGCTCGTTTCTAATTTGTTTAATATCGCCATAACATGATAACACCTCCCTAAGATAACAATTTTCTACTTCTGGCGGCAAATTGAAAACGCGAACATTCTTATATTCAATACCGGCATTAGATATGGAAACTGTACTCACCGTTGAGTCTCGATGTCGAAATTGAGCAGATGTTCCGTGTTTTATCAGGATTTTGTCTAGTTGAACGGGTTCCAGTAACTTGACGTAAAAGCAGTATTCATCCAAATCGTAATAAGCGGTATGTATTTGTTCAGAAACGATTCCAAAAACGCTGTCGATCCAATCATGAACTTCTACCGAACTCGGTTGCTTATTCCTGGTTGCCTTATCAAACTCGAAACGCAGAGTGCACTTCCTGGGGACCTTCTTTTCCATATTTACGGTTTTAGCGGCCGAGACCGCTAACATTTACACAACACACGCACCAGAACACTAAGTGACGATACTGCACAACAAGTTAACACTTAACACGAAAGAAAGCTGTTCGCGACTAGTGAACGCTTTAAACTGTGAGCACACTCCCGGACGTCCTCACGCTACCGCGACTCAAGCGCCAACTACCCCTCGGCCACCGCGGCCGGCTAATTACTTCACCAATTGATCACTATGAATAGTGAAATTATTCCGGTTACATACACGAGTATTTTGCTGTATCTGTCGATATGTTAGTTGATTTTACTAAAGCTTTTTCGGTGGTTTACGACTGTCTAAGATATTATTACCCATAGTGTAGAAGTTGATTTAACTCTTTAAGCTGTTGCATAACAGGTTTTTCGCTGAAGTTGCCTCTTGTACAAGAGCAAGTATTTTTAGTGATCGTATAATCTGCATTTCGGCCAGGCTCTTTCTTACTGCAGGCACTAAATTTCTTGCTAACTCCAAGTCTGCATTAAGCAAACATCTACAGGAAGAGGGGCACTCCATCACAAATTTACGAAATAATTTAAAAATTCTACACAGGGAAAGAAAGGACATTGCCTTAATATTCTGGAAGAGATCGAAATATTAAGATACAACAAGCGTTTCCCAATGCACACACTCAATGGACAACTTGAGGTACGCCATCGCCACATTTTATCAAATTTTGATTGTTGACATAATAATACATAAGGCATTAATATAGTAATGTAATATATAATTCATGTGGTATCATTTTATTCCCAAAATAAACATTTGTTCAATAAATCTACCTTTTATTCTAATATTATTAAATATGGCGGCTTCTTGTTAACGATGTAAAATAGTGATTAAGTTCATTCTATCCTTATGAACAATTTTTGTGATCTGTAAAGTCGTAACCCAACCTTCTCTGCTACAACACTATTTTCAAAGCGCTAACCGCCTCAAGCACAATTTGATTTTCGCTCATGCGCACTTCTGACGTACCTAGCTGACGACGGTCGGCCCCAGCGCAACGCCACCGCTATGTACGCTCAATATTCTCATAATTACCATTTTAACTACGTTTCAATTCGGGAATCCAATTTATTTATCATTTTATGGAATAGGACCAGTGAAAGTTGGGTCGTCTAATGTCATCGAGAGAAAAATATGAAATAACTTGTGAGTACTTTCACCTACAGTTTCCTTATCTATAGCCCAAATGTAAAATAGCATAACGTGATTGTTACTGGCATTTGCTCTTTCTTTGTATACAGATAACCCTGATGCCTCTAATGTCACGAAACTAGTTGGTTGAATAAAAGAATACCATACAGCTGTAAGCGGTTTCCATTCAATATGACTAAATTTCTTATTTATGTTGCTTCCTTTACACGTGCAAGTTAGTTCATGATAACGATTGTTGCTTATATGTGCATTTCCTGTGAAACCTGCGTTAAATATGAATATGATCTGAATATGGTTACACTTACAACTGGCCACTATCCATCATATTTTAATTTTTATAGTTTTTGGCAATTTATTGTTGTAACAATAGTTTTCAAATATTAATATATAGAAAATGAGTTGGATGTTACTCACAAGGTGTATAGAAACTAGACAACGGTTACATGAGTGGAAAGATATGAAAAAGAAGGTGTAGTCAGGAAAAGTGTCTGTCCGCAGGTATATTTAATCTGTGCATTCTGCAAGCAATAAGGGAAAAAGTGCAAAAAATATGGTAGGGAATTAAAATTCAGGGAGAAAAAATTTACTCTTTGAGGTTTTTCGATAGTGTCGTAATTGTATCAGAGAGGGCAAGATTTGGAAGAGCAGATGAATGCAGTGGATGGAGTGTTCGAAAGTGATTATGATAGGAACATGTACAGAATTACAAGCCCAGGCAGTAATGTTCGGTCAATGAAGTCAGAACGGGCGATTAGGCGAAAATCCTCCAGACGTCTTACTGTTCCCTCGACTGAAACTCACTTTTCTGACATCCAACGAAACGTGACAAGGCTTTTGAACAGCATTCAAAAGAAAGACATCCTGCAAAGTTTTCAGGCCATGTATCGCAAAGCACAGCGGTGCATAGACATGGGAAGTGACTATTTCGAAGGACAGTAAGGCAGCTGTATTTTACAGTTATCTATGTTAACGTTACATGTTTACTCACAGAACGTTATTGTCAGAGGTTGTATGAATCGGTTTTTGACTGTTACGCCGCCATCGGATACTGACTACGAAGATATTATGATATACTATGAATGAAACACACAAGATAACCGTGAGATATTCTACGAATTTATTGAGTTAACAAACCGTTTTTCGGCAGGTAAACAATAAAAGTTTAAATTTCAAAGATCTTAAGTTGGTAGCTATACAACTTTCAAGGGAGGCTAGTGCTTTGGTTTCACCTGAGGGAAATGGTTACAATTCAAGATAAGGTGTAAATTCCAGACAATTATAGAATATGTGACAATATAATAAATTACGACATTAACCTAAAAATATATATTGAAACTACAGAAACTGGCTGAAAAAACTGACAAAAAATTATTTGAAACAGGTACAATGTCGGGAACATGGAAGCGTGTGACTGAGTTCAGTGAAACACCTGTGACTATATGTTAAAAAAATTTAACTGGTTAACTTGAACTTGTATAGTTTACCTGACGATGATGAAACAGACAAAACCCAGTTTGTAAAAACAATGGACTTGCAGAATATCTCACAGTCATCTTGTGTGTTTCATTCATAATTTATAAAGTATTCTGTCAAGAACCAAAGGAACAGTCATTGAATATGTTAACGATATAACTTAAAGGTGAAAGATGTTAATCGTCTGTATACAGACTACTTCAATCCATAATTAACGATTGTAAGTATTAAGCATTGCGAAATAAATTGAGCGGAATTATTCCATTGAAATTTAGATATAGCTTAAAAGTGAAAGATGTTAATCTTCTGTAAACAGAGTAATTCAGTCGATATTTAACGATTGTATTAAGGTTTACGAACTAAATTGAGTAGTATTATTCCTTTGAAATTTGTAATTTAAATTGGTGAACGTCGATAAAATATCTGTCACATCAAGTGTTCAGACTCCTCAGGATCATTTGAAGCATCTGACGTAAACTGGTCGTAAAACCACGTTTCGTTTCGCCCAACATACTTTCTGGCCAGCTCTTTGATATCTTTGAACTTTTGACCTTTAAACGGGAGGAGACAATCATAAGCTTGATGAATGTGGTCCATTGTTATGAGACTCGCAGGTCCTTGGTTGCAAATTTGTGCATTATCGAAGACGGTCGCACTGCATTGAATAATCCCTTCGCCGATGTATGGCTGTTCATAGAGGAATATATTGTACATAGTGATTAAATATTTTCCTCTTTTCTTGTTCGATAACAATACGTAAGAGTTCTTTACAAAAAATTACTTCAACGTATCAACAAAGATAAAAATAAATTTCTGGACCACTTCAATGACATGAAATTTAGGGCTGGTTCTTCTGATAATGGGAGCATAGTCCTCTGGAAGAAAAACTCTTTCCATCTTCCTCAAACACATTCCTATATTACCGAACGCTCTGTCGCATGACATAAATCTGTGGCCTGTTCTGGGGATCGATGAACGTCTCTGAAACTAGTAGCAATTGCTGCCTCTTTCTTGCACCAAACAAAGGGGCTTTTCTATGTGATAGAATGTTCAACTGAATAGAGCGAAAAAGTGGAGCTGCCTCCTCTTTGCGGCAAAGCTGGTGCAAATGATGTATTTCACCGCTGACAATTTTTTAAAGAATATTTTGCTTTTAGTCAAAACTGATTTCGTCATAAATGACGCTTTTATATAAATGTACCGTCTTTGTGCTCCTTGAATAAAGAAAAGAAAAAAAATCTGTAATAGTATTGCATGCCACATGCAGGCATAAGAAAGCATTTTTCTGTTTTTGAGTGTGCGTTGATATGAAACTTCCTGACAAATTAAAATTGTTTGCCGGAAACGGGACTCGAACCTGGGACCTTTCCCTTTTGTGGGCAACGCTCTACCGACTGAGCAATCCCGACACGACTCACGATGCCGCCTCACAACTTTACTTCCGCCAGTACCACGCCTCCTACTTTCCAAACTTCACACAAACTCTCCTGCGAACCTTGCAGGACTAGCACTCCGCCGGCCGCGGTGGCCGAGGGGACTAAGGCGCTCCAGTCACGGTCTGCACGGCCACTACGGTCGGGGGTTCGAATCCCCCCTCGGGCATGGATATTTGTGTCGTCCTAGTTCGTAAGTAGTTCATAAGTATTTTGTATGTTTAGGGACTGATGACCCCGTAGTTAAGTCCCATAGACTATACAAACATTTGAACATTTGAACTAGCACTCCTGGACGAAAGGATATGGTGGAGACATGGCTTAGCCACAGCCTAAGGGATGTTTCCAGAATGAAACTTTTACTCTGCAGAGGAGTGCTAAGTCATGTGTCCACCATATCCTTTCATCCAGGAGTACTAGTCTTGGCCGGCCGCGGTGGCCGAGGGGTCTGAGGCGCTTCAGTCACGGTTTGCACGGCCACTAGGGTCGGGGGTTAGAATCCTCACTCGGCCATGGATATTTGTGCCGTCCTTAGTTGTAGGTAGTTCATAAGTAGTTTGTAAGTTTAGGGACTGATGACTCCGTAGTTAAGTCCCTTAAGCTTAACAAACATTTGAAGTTTCATTCTGGAAATATCCCTTAGTCTGTCGCTAAGCCATGTCTCCACCATATCCTTAATTCCAGGAGTGCTGGTCTTGTAAGGTTCGCAGGAGAGCTTCTGTGAAATTTGGAAAGTAGGAGGCGAGGTACTGACGGAAGTAAAGTTGTGAGGCGGCTTTGTGAGTCGTGTCGGGATAGCTCAGTCAGTAGAGCGCTTGCCCGCGAAAGGCAAAGGTCCGAGGTTCGAGTCCCGGTTCCGGCACAATTTTAATCTGCCAGGAAGTTTCAGAGATTATGTGTAATTTTAGCCACATCCATCTTTGTAACCACAATGATCTATGGGCCCTGGAGAGCATTGCGGTCGCAAAGCAAACCACGTTGAGCAGTACTTTCCATGGGATCTGTCAGGTCGTTTCAGAGCGTGCTGTTACTAGTTAGACAGCACGCCTAGCTTGCGACAAGTTGGGACAACACGTACCGTTTTAAGACTGCTTTATCCGCTGGCGATCCCAGCGTTGTCAGAGGGTGGAAATAAGTAAACCGAGAAAGAAAACGTTGTTCTTTTCTGTCGGCTACCTCGTTGTCTTTTACATCTAGACCTGCTTGTACTTCATCCGCGCGTGCTCCTCAGAATTCCACGCGTTCTGTTCCCGTCGTGCGCGTCGAGGGAAACAAAAGAATGGCGGCGAGCAGAGGGGTGCGTCGGAAACAAGATAACTCGCGGTGGCCGGTCGGCCACAAAGGCAGCTAAGGGGCGGACAGCGAGATAGGCGGCCAGGAAGGGTGGGAGGGGGTGAGGCTTTGACGCCGAGCTGTCGGTCGCGGCTGACAGAGGCGAGGCGTGGCCGCTTTACGCCGTTGTAAAGCGAGCCGCCGCCTTTTCTGAGGCTGGGTTTACAGCCAGGGGAGCCGGCCCACGCGTAAAGCGGTCAGCCGAGGCGTGGCGTAGGGGAGAGCTCGCGGCAGCGCGTGCCACGCTGGCGTGTCGCGCTCATACGTTGATGTGTCATTGTCACACGTTCAATTATACTGCGTCCATTAACTACGTGAGGTGATTTTGCCGTTTTTCCGAACCCGCTTCCCCCTGGTGAGATTTCGTGAGGTTTTGCTCTACCCTCTCCTTCCTAATCTCACGTGTTTTAGTGCAAATACCTTAACCCAGTGGCGGCTGGTGATAATGTGCTAATGAGGTGCAGCACACTGTAAATATATTACTAAAATTACGCCATTTCTCTTCGAAAGCAAGCGAGAAATCACTGTAAAATTACATCCTTTCTCTTGGAATGCGATCCAGATATCACAATAAAATTAAGCCAATTCCCTTCCAATACGTATTAGAATGCTAGTAATAAGATCCACAGAATATGTGACATCAATTGCGATTGGGCAAAGTTGAAAATGTGTACCAGCCGGGATTCGAACCCGGGTCTCCTGCTTTCTAGGCAGTTGCGCTGACCCCTACACCACTGGGGACACAGTGATCACCGCACCTGCAAGGACTACCGAAGCACGCCTCCCGTCAGATACAAATTCGCAGCTTCACCCTGCCCACAGTACTCAAACTCGTAGTTATGAAACTAATTCCCGTAAGAGTAAGGGCTTTCAAAGTCGCCCACCCCTCCCCACTAACGGTAGGATCATTGCCCGTCACCGGCATATTATATATATATACATGTGACGTCTGTTCCGAAAGAACAGACGTCACTTCTGATCCTGCAGTTGTTATTCTTTAATATCCACAGAATATATGACATCAACTGCGATTGGGCAAAGCTGAAAATGTGTACCCAGCCGGGATTCGAACCCGGGTCTCCTTTATATGCTAGTAATAAGGATGAAAACGCATTTTGGAGCGCTCTCGCCGCGATATCTGGAAACCAGCTCCGTGTCTTCTCGCGCGCTATTCGAGAATGGAATGGGAGATAAATAGTATAACGGTGGTTCGATGAACCCTCTGCCAGGCACTTAAATGTGATTTGCAGAGTATCCCATGTAGATTTAGAAGTAGAAGTGGGGTTCAGCCGCGCTGGTACGTGCGCAGAGAGGCGGCGCAATCGCCTGTACGCTAGTGCGCATGTGCAGACGCGACGCCAGGCCCGGCGGCTCATGTGTGCTGAGACCGACTGCAGCACCAGATCAATATTTCTCTTCGCGCTGCGTGTAACGGTTGCGGAAGAATGGTGTATATGACGAATATTGCGGCATACAGAGTCAAATAGCGCGCTGGCTCAGGCGTTGTCTCTCAAACTGCCGGCCGCGGTGGCCGAGGGGACTGAGGCGCGCCAGTCACGGTCTGCACGGCCACTACGGTCGGGGGTTCGAATCCCCAATCGGGCATGGATATTTGTGCCGTCTTTAGTATTAGCAAGTTCATAAATAGTTTGTAAGTTTAGGGACTGATGACCCCGTAGTTAAGTCCCATAAGCTCTACAAACATTTGATTTGATTTTGATTTGTCTCTCAAACCTACTTGTGTGAGGCTCGTATTCAAATACCTCTGAGTCCCAATTTTTAATTTCTGTAAATAAAACTTCAATCACAAACAACATTAGTAATGAATAGCCAACATGCGAGTGAAACTGCGCTTTTCAGCCAAGCAGTTTCATTGGTCACCCGTGTAGAACGCAGATGACGTGGTGGGTATATTGTTAATTTCCGTTATTTCCATTGTCAGTCACGCTTTTTGTTTTAGTATATTTTGTTTCCTGTTTATTTTCGTAATATTGTAGCACACTGGTCAAATTTTGTACAAGCCGCCACTGCTTTAACCCTAGAGCGGGCGCGAGTGTCATCTGTTGGCCACCACTGTAAGAACGGCAAGCGTTATAGCCATGCAATTGTTGGTACCTTTCTGCTCATTGTTTAGCTTATGTTCAGTTATGTCAGAGCTTTTGTATCATCAACAGATTAGGGGTAACAATAGGTCATCATTCCTACAACTGCAGCATCCATATACTCTACACACCACGTGCCTGGTCTTGTGAGTACTATTTCATACTGTGTTATCTGTTGTACGTTTACACGAAGGAATTACTATTGCTTCAGACTCAAACTGGAAAGAACACGTACATAATGTCGTGGGAAAGGCGAACCGAAGACTGCGTTTTATTGGCAGAACCCCTCAGAGATGCAACAGAACTACCAAACAAACTGCATACACTACGCTTGTCCGTATTGTTTTGGAGTATTGCTGCCCAGTGTGGGATCCTTATCAGGTGTGTTTGACGGAGGACATCGAAAGAGCCCAAAGAAGGGCAGCTCATTTCGTATTGTCACGATACAGCGGAGATACCATTAAGATATCGCTGCCGCATAGTCTACTTACGAAACTCCAAACATTCTTCTCGGAATGCGAAAATTATTGTTGACTGCCACTTACACAAGTGGACAAGATCATCAGAATAAAATACGAGAAATCAGAGCTCTAACGAAGAGATTCAGGTGTTCTTTCTTCCCGCGCGCTATTCGAGAATGGAATGGCAGATAACTAGTATAAAGGTGGTTCTATGACCCCTCTGCCAGGCAATTAAATGTGATTTGCAGAGTATCTCATGTAGATGAAGATGTAGAAGCGTAATGCAAAAATGCGCTTCATTTTAGAGACGTTTGTTAATATATTTCATTAGCTCTTGTTGATAGTGTTTCTAATTTTAGGGCCAAAAAATACTTGACATACGAGGAATTAGAGTGGACTCTTTTAGAGGTACTTGCAGAAGAACGGAGATACTGATGATTTGTTTTATGATGGAGAAGATGAATTAATATTACCGATTGATCATGATAGTGACTCTGAAATTGAGAGTGATGGAAGTTTACCTCCCTTTGATACTGAAGACGATGTGTTTGGTAGGGATAAACAGACGAAATGGATGCAGTAAATGACATCCCATGTATCAGAAAAAAATATTATTAAGTTCTGTCCCAGCTCTAGACTAACAGCACGAGGTATTGCAGAGGAAATTCAATCGTTCCACAAAATCGTCAGTATTGATACGACTGATAAAATTTTGCATATTACAACTGTATCCATTCAGAGAAAATGGCACGAAGAAAATTATTCTAGAGACGGGAATGTTAAATTGACAGTTGAAAGACGACCGTCAGTCGTCTTCCATATATTTATCTGTATATTTCTGTAATGTTATAATTTATTTAATGTCGCTAGATTATCATTTTGTTGAAACTTGAACCCCACTCTTTTCAAGGCTTGAGGAATAGCATTTTTATTTCATGTGTTAAAATATTAGTTAATATTGCTAGGTTTTTCAAATTTTGTTGTGTTAATATTTCATTATTATATTAATTAATGTCGCATAATTACGGCTTCTCCACTACGCTACTATCCCTGTGAGAATGAGCAGATGTTGTACTTTTAAGTGTGTGCAAGAATCTATGGCTGTTCGAAGTGGGGAGTGATAGCTCACTTTGCATCGTTCTCTCTGGCTCAGAGTCGATAGCTGCTGAGGTTACTAAAGAGGTTTCCACACCCTTTGGTTAGTGTAATCAGTCCAGTCGCTTTCCGCACCCCAGTGGCCGCTCTGTCTGATCATTCTGGGCTGATCGTCTGGCGAGGTAAGGTTGGTTGTGCTCTTGTTGTTGGAAATGGCCGGCCATAGTGGCCGAGTGGTCTGCGGCGCGCCAGTTACAGTCTACACGGCCACTACCGTCGGGGGTTCGAATCCCCCCTCAGGCATGGATGCTTGTGTCGTCTTTAGTATAAGGTAGTTCATAAGTAGTTTGTAAGTTTAGGAACTGATGAGCACGGATTTAAGTTCCTTAAGCTTAACAAACACTTGAACATTTTGAACATTGTTGGAGATGGTAGCGTTTCATTGAGTAGCACGTTTAACTTAGATTCGTGAAATTAAAATAATTTTTTTGGACTATTTCTCCGATCGTGTGCGGAAATGTGTTCTCGTTTTTCAATTCGGTGATTTCCAATAGATAAACGTGGTGTGTGTGATTCTCGTTGCAGTTTGATAACGCCCTGATATGTTAAAACATTTTGTGATCATGTGGCGGCGTATGAACTCTGTGTAAATACTTTCTAGCTTTGTGGGGCCCGATTTCTAATAGGTGATATGTTCATTTTATACAGTGCATGTAAAAATCTTCTCATCGTTTCCTTCCGTGAGTGGTATGTGTTCAACGTGGTTGGTTCATAGAACAAAGCCTTCAGCTTCCACTCTTGTTTGTTCCATGCCCATCAGGCAAGTAACTATGCGGGTATCCTTCTGATTTCCACTAATATTTCGCAATCTTCTCTCTCCGCCTATTTTAATGTTGCTGTTTCTTCTCTGATTTGTAGTCAGTAATTCTCTCTCAGCGTTGTACAACCTCCTTCAATATGTTGCTTATGTAATTCTAAACATTACTATGGGTTACATGCTGTAATTCTTAATTTTATTTTTCAGACTTTGTAATTATTTCATTTTTGTGGTTTTTCTGAGACTGGACTTCATCCGTCTCTGTAATCGCCCCCTAACTCGTGTAGCTGTATTTCATTCTCTTCCTTATATAATTCTAAGCATTTCTATGGGTTACATGCAGTAGTTAATTTTCTTTATTCAATTTTAGCGGTTTTCGGAACCACGTGGGTCCGAGTTCCGACTTCCGGGGTTCGCAGCTAGTCGCCTGAATTCACGCCCCTTCTCATATAAAAACAGTGCCTAGATCGATTTCTAACAGATGCAACTTAAGAATCCACCGTGATTTTGTATAATGAATCCGACTTTCACCCACTTCACCTTCAGTGGAGTGCGTTCATGTAACGTAGCCGTGTGTCGCCATTAGCGTGTTTGCTAGCGGTCCAATTCAGATGTAATTTAACTTGGCTATACACGCGCACCATCTCAAAACAGCCACGACAGACCAGAGCCATCTTTAATGTGTTTTTGTATATTGTGTTTTGTGCTACCTCTGACTTGCTGAATTTCGCCTACGATAGCGGCGCCTGCTTCCGTCTCGTCTGTGCACGTTGATTTTGGTGAGTTTCGCTGATGATGATGATGATCGTGTGGCATTTATGACCGTTAGACCCCAACTGGGGTCGGGTTCAGCCTGCCTGGTGCAAGTCTCTTTATCTGACGCCACTTCGGCGACTTGCATGTCAATGATGATGGAATGATGATGAGGACGACACAACACCCAGTCCCCGAGTGGAGAAAATCTCCTACCCGACCGGGAATCGAACCCGGGCCCCCTGCGTGGCAACCCACCACGCTGTCCACTGGACTACGGAGGCGGACGGTGAGTTTCGCTGTGGCATTGCGTGTGTTTGAGAGAATGAATGTTGTTTGTGAATCCTACCCCCCAGTAGCGTTAAATCATGGCTGGGCACCATCCGCATTAATCCATGTAAGAGATGCATTTTCATTGTGTTAACGGAATTGGTTGCCCATTTTGCTTGTTTTCTATCTGAATAAACTAGTTTAAGTTCAACACAATCCGTAAGTTGTCTATAAATTGTAATTTTACAGCACCTTCCCTCTTTTGTTTCATATTGTTCTTCACAAGTGCTGAGAACAAGCTTAGACGCAAATTTTCTTAAGTGTAAATTCCGTTGCACCATAAATGTTTTCTTAGCCACCTTTCTAAGATAACTAAGATAATTTTAATTGTGGTGGCTTGCTTATTAATGTCTGTATGTAATAACGTGTGAGCTGCTATGTATATTGACCACTGTAGTATTAACGTCCTGTTATTGAAGTAATTTGAAACTAGTTAGTTCTCAATTTGGGCCAGGGAACAAGGTTTCATAGCTGGGCGTAACCGGTAGTGCACACTGACCTGATTTGCTAATTTTAGTGATAAAACAAAGCTCTTGTTTCGTACAGTGGTCCATTTTTACAGTTCAAATTGAAATTTGTGCAATATTAGTCTTTCTTTATTTCATTGGCATCAAAGGAGGTAACCATACAAATGCAATGGAACTTTGGTCAAATGATGGAAATGGAATGACTGTTTTGAGATCATGCATGAGTTACATGAGATTTTTGTTCCTTCTCATGTGTATTAGATTTGATGAGAAAGACACTAGGGATGTGAGACGTAAAAAAGGTAGGTTAGCAGCTATAAATGATAACGCAACAGTAAAATATCAGCCATTATTATCAATGCAACGCGCGCCTGCCTACTGTAACGTTAAAGAGCGCGCCTGCTCTAGGGTTAATCTATGCTTGATAGCATGCATTTATTAAAAACAACACAATATGCTTTTTTTAAAGACTAGTTAGCACTTGTATTTATGACAGATGTATAAATCACATTAAACAATGGAATAATGAATAAAAGGAACTACTGGCACGAATTATCTACAGACGAGTGGTAATACTGGTGGAATCCGACCTTGGGGAAGATCAATTTGGGTTTAGGAGAAATGTACGAACATGCGTGGCAATACCCACATTAAGACTTATCTTAGAAGATAGCTTAAGGAAGGCGAAATGTGGATTTCTGGATCTGGAGAAAGCTTTTACAAAGTTGACTGCAATATACTTTTTCAGATTTTGAAGGTATCAAGGGCAAAATATAGGGAGAAAAGAGTTGTATTCAACTTGTTCACAAACCAGTCAGCAATTATTAGACTCGAGTGTCATAAAAGTGGTTGGGAAGGGAGTAAGGCGGAGTTGTAGCCTTTCCCCAATGTTGTACATTGAGAAAGGTTTGACGGAATGCAAGGAGAAATTTGGAGACCTTGCGGTTTGCTGACGACATAGTAATTCTATAGAAACAGCAAAGGAGCCGGAAGAGCAATTAAACGGAATGGACAGTGTCTTACAAGGAAGGTATAAGATGAACATTAACAACAGTAAAACGAGGGTAATGGAATGCAGTGTCAGGAAATCATTCGATTCTGATTGTTTGAAAATGCAAATAAAAGAGCTTGATCCGCTGTGTGTTGTTAGGTCAAAAAGAACTCCGTACCTTAATTACAACCGATCTTAAAACAACCGGATTATAAAAATTCAATGCAAGGACAGAAGGATACCGCGTTTGAATAAAAATAAAAGATGGAGAGACTTAATTCTGATACTTGATGACAAATATGCAAATGAATAACTTTCGTTTAAATGAAAATGAAATGGGCCATGTAGTTTGGTCTGGCCGACTGACTTTTGTAGATTCTTTAAATATATAACATTTGATCTAATAGGTTTACAGACATTTGAACTTAGATCAAGAAATAAATGAAATAAATCGCAATTTGCGATAGTTATGGCTTCACTGTACTGGGTTTACATGGAATACCAAAGTGCGGCGAATGAAAGTTTGTGCCCGGCCGGGATTAGAGCCCAGTATCTCCTGCTTCCTAGGCAGACGCGTTGACCACTCCACCACCGAGGATACAGTGACCAGCCCCACTGCAGAGGACTCTTCCCTGCACGTCTCCCGCCACACCCAAATCTCCATTCCCCACGCTGTTTCTTTCCTGTTACCATAACCTATTTGTTCGGGTTCGAATCCCGGCTGGGCACAAATTTTCATTCGCCGTACTTTGGTATTCCATCTAAACTTAGTACAGTGAAACCATAACTACGGGAATTGCTATTTATTTCATTAAATGAATGCTGTAAGTCGTCAAAAATATGTAATTGTATACAAGCCGAGGCTGGGCTCCTAACGACAATTAATTGTGTCTTGATAGCTCATGGTCTGTTCTCCCTGACGCGGGAATACAGTATTGTGGCTGCGAGCATTACAGAACAAATAGGCTGTGGTAATAGGAAAGAGACAGCGTGGCGAATGGAGATTTGGGTGTGGCGGGAGACGTGCAGGGAAGAGTCCTCTGCAGTGCGGTTGGTCACTGTGTCCTCGGTGGCGGAGTGGTGAACGCGTCTGCTTAGTAAGCAGGAGATCCCGGGTTCGAATCCCGGACGGACACAAATTTTCATTCGCAGCACTTTGGTATTCCACCTAAATGTAGTACAGTGAAGCCATAACTATCGCAAATTGAAATTTATTTCATTAAATGAACGCTGCAAGTCGTCAAAAATATATAATTGCAAGAAATAAATGTTTCCAACAGATTGTATGTGTACTTATTGACTTGAGAGATGTGTGAATTACTGAAGAATCATGTCGAAGAAGGTGATTTCCTTCCTAAGGTAAGTAAGCAGTACTGCACATCACAGAAATGCGTTAAAACGTCATTTAAAAATTCTGTAAAAGGTTGGACTTTTGAAATCTGGCTAGCCATTTTTGGACCTGTACGGCAGTTTTGCTAACTTGCACTAAGGGACCAGTTGTAGGGAAAAAAATCAAGACCACCCTCCAAGGGAGGTGCCCCGGCCTGCTGTTTGTGGCAGCGGAAACTAGCGGCGAAACGAAGTTGGCCACTGCTGGTCGAAGGAACTTAATTCGGAAGCTGCTGCGGATAACAGAGGCGGAATTCCAGTCACAGAGGGGAACCTGTTGCAAGGGGAGGGGGGGGGGAGGAGAGGGGTGCGGAGGACGGAGCGGAAGGGGGGGAGGGTGGCAGGAGAGGGGGTTGGAGCGGTGGGGGAAGACGGATCCGGCGGTCCAAGGGGCGCCTGCCTCGCCGCGGGCACATCCTCAAACTGCCGGCAGCCCCGCCAAAGGGCCGCGCAACGAAGGCCTAACGATATTTGCAATTAGCCAGGCGGACGTGCCCCTCTGCGGCGTGATCAACATGCCCGCCGGCGAACTGCGGGGCCCGAGCAGCGCCCAGTCGATACTGCGCCCCATCGGCAAAGGGTGGCGGAGGTGCTGCCACGAACCGCAGGTGACGAACTACCAAGGATGAGGGGCAAAAGGGAGGTTATGATTCAAAGTGAAGCTGCTCACCGGGGGGCAGTGTGGGGCGTAATTATCCTACGCCAGAACCGATTTTTTAACCCATCAGACCTGCTGTCCATTGTAATGGAGACATCAACATCTACATGGATATTTACATCAATCATTTGTGAGAAATCTAAGCAAATCTCTTACGTTGTTTGCAGATTGGGGTTGGGTTGGCTTGGGTTGGGTTGGGTTCGGGTGGGTTGGGTTGTTTCAAATGTTCAAATGTTTGTACAGCTTATGGGACTTAACTAAGGGGTCTTCAGTCCCTAAACTTATGAACTAACTAATTCTAAGAACGGCACAAATATCCATGCCCGAGGGGGGGGATTCTAACCCCCGACCGTAGTGGCCGTGCAGACCGTGACTGGAGCGCCTCAGTCCCCTCGCCCACCGCGGCCGGCGGTTCGGTTGTTTCGTTGCGTTAGTGGGGCTTAACTACTGTGGTTATCAGTCCCCCGGTGGGGAGGGGAAGGAGAGAGGATAGGAAATGAGGGGAAGGAGAAAGGAAATGCAGTCGGGGAAGTAAAGAAGGAAGGAAAACTGCATTAGCTCGGGGCTTCCTGCTCGCCACGCACGTACTTACGAAAGTTTGAAGCTGAAGGCGTCATTTACCGTCTAGTAAAATCATCTGAAGACCAAAACCAACTGCAGAACGATCTAAATAAGATATCACTAAGGTATAAAAATCTGCAATTGACTCTAAATAATGAGAAGTGTGATATCGTCCAAATGATTACGAAAAGATATCCGTTAAAATTTGTTTACAAGATAAATGAATCAAAACTGAAGGCCGTAAACTCCACTAAATACCTAGGAATTAATGTTACTTCAAAATAAAACTGGAAAAAACACCTACAAGGAAAATACTTGCGCTTGAACAAACACATATACACTAAAATCGTATGAGAGATAATGTAAAGATCCCTTATTGCACTAGTGATACTCCCGCATCCGTTAGAGGCCTCTGCGTGTGCCATGCCGCATTGCACTTTCACCTATCGGTTCGCCAGTAGGGACGGTGCAGTATGCCTTCGAAGTTGCGTTTTGTGATGTTATTTGTGTGAAGAAGCGTCAGGTGGGGCGGCGATTGCTAATGAATCCTGCTAATGTATTGCGATTAGTTGAAATGAAGTTACGAAGAACCCTTCTTCATGCAGTTGGTATTAGTGTAGAAGATGAATCATTTGCATGCTTTCTCGTATCTGTTATGGTACAGAAATATGTGCATAGGTTAGATACTATTGTTACAAATCCATAATTATGATAATAGGGGTGATAATGACGAACAGCTCATTGGAAGCAGTGGCAGTGAATACCGACAGCATTTCGGGAAGAAGGTTAAAGTTGCAACTATCATCACGGCTTTTGTTGACAATTCACTAGGGAACATGTACGATGATTATTACATACGTTGTAGTTCAGTTATCTGCATTACGGATGGCGTCTACAATTACATCTACAGTGCTATCTAGAGCATGGTTGCAGAAAAACGACACCCACTAGCACATTGAGGTGTATTTAGAGATCCTGTAAACAAACGTTCATACAGATATGTTTGTTCGAGCCAATGTACTTTCCTTGTTAGATAATGTCGTGGTAAACGCGAACCAGTAACTGCGTTTTATTGGCAGAACCGTTAAAAGATGTAAAGGAGCTATTAACGAAACTGCATACACTACGCTTGTCCGTCCTTTATTGGAGTATTGCTGCCCTGTGTGAGATCTTTATCAGGCGGGTTTGACGCAGGAGATCGAAAGAATCCAAAGAAGGGCAGCTCGTTTTGTATTCTCACGATACAGGGGAGACAGCGTTGCGGAAATGATACAGGATCTGGGATGGGAATCATTGCAACAACGGCGCATATCGCTGCGTTGTGAGCTACTTACGAGATTCCAATCGCCAACTTTCTCCTCCGAATGCGAATATATATTGTTGACTCCCACTTACATAGGTAGAAATGATCATCATAATAAAATATGAGAAATCAGAGCTCGATCGGAAAAATGCAGGTGATCTTTCTTCCAGCGCGCTATTCGAGAATGGAATGGGAGACAAATAGTATAAAGATGGTTCGACCAAGCTCTTCCAGGCACTTAAATGTGATTGTCAGAGAATCCCATATTGATGTGGATATAGTAGATTAGTAGATGTAGATACTCCGGAAATCACATTGAAGTGCACGGCAGAGTGTTCATCGAACCACATTTATGATATTTCTCTATAGTTCCATTCTCTAATAGCTCGCGAGAAAAGGAACACCTAAATAACGATACTTCCGACATCCGTATTGACTATGGAACAATAGGTCGCTTTCTTCGAGGTATTTCATAATATTTGAGGAATGTTCTAACATACTGCCGCAAACCGACGTCAATGATATAGGACTGTTATTTTGCGGGTCAGTCTTTTGCCTTACTTGAATACTGGAGTGACCTGTCCAACTTTCCACTTTTTGGGTACGCAACGATCGCTAAGCGAGCGGTTGTATATGATAGGTGTGGGGCCATGCATTAGCATATTCTGAAAGGCATTTAATTGGTATACAGTCAGGACAGTGAGACTTACTTTTGTTAAGTGATCTAAGTTGTTTTAATACTCCACGGATATTTACTTCTAAATTATGCATCGTGGAAGCTGTTCATGATAGGAATTCTGGAATATTTCCTTCGTCTTCCCTAGTGAAGGAATTTCGGAAAGCTGCGTTGAGCAATTCTGCTTTACCAGAGCTGTCATCAGAAGCATCACCATTTCTCTCGGGTAATGAAGGCATTGTTTGTGTTTTACCGCTAGTATACTTTACGAACTCCAGAATTTCTTAGGGTTCTCTACCAATTTTCGTGACAGGATTTCGATGTGGCAACTACAGTAAGCTTCTCTCTTTGTGTTAATTTTAGAACACTATTCGGGCGTGCTTTACTTTGAGACCAAGTGGTCTGTTTACTGGACGTCCATCACTTTTAGTTTTTTGCTTCTGGCTGCCATCTGTCACTAGAATAGCGTGCTACAGTGATAAACAATGAACATTGCGGGCCCGTTGCGGAAAGCGTCAGACATGATATCCTTCATTGAAACTGTTTTATGTATTAATTTATGAATATTGCACAATTCCACTTTGAGATATAAGTTCCGTAATATGATGAAGTGGCAAACATAACTTTTGATTTCTTATTTCACAACCTTAACTGCCTTCCAAACACAGGGTCCAATTTATTTGGCTTTTTTTTTAATTATTTTTGGAACCAAGTATGAATTTTTAAATTTTGCTCAAATATGCAATAGGTATGGTCTTAAGGACATGAAAAAAGTGCAATAATATGTTTTATGCCATTTTTAAAATAACTCAGAACTGAAAGGGGTAAGATAAAATTATTTAAAAAAAATACAAAAGCTGCAAAGAAAAAAGTAATTAACATTTTGGTGGGACAATTTATTCTGTTACTTGCCAAGATCGCGTTGACGGAAAAATTTTTATATCATGACTAGTTTCAGCCGACTTGCTGCCATCCTCAGGAGCCGATAAGTCACACATGGGGACTGATGACCCGGTAGTTTAGTCCCCTTTAAACACCCACCACCAACAGTCACACAAATAATCATGAGAGTGCGTTCAGATTGTTTTTAAAACCTGAATTCTCCTCTCAAGACAGTGAATTCACATTCTAAAGCCCGTTCTAGAGTGCTGTCACCTTCTAAAGCCCTTTCTATACGGGACGTGCGACACGCACAAGAAAGTCGTCGTCAGGTGCAGCGCTCCTTGCGATAGACCATCGAACTACAAGCAACCGTTTACACGCTACACGTTTGTCGATTCGTGTGCTTCACGTGTCTACTTCGTTTGTTGTCAACTTAGTGCACATGACTCACCAAGTTAAGATCACTTTTCAAGACTGTCAGATATACGGTGATTATTATAATTATTAAACCATTTATTTGTGCTTTAGACTGCCACCGAGAAACTGTAATTCATTGTTTTCGTGCAGTTGATGCGAAACTGCGTCTCTCACATGTGTGAACGTTCTCATTCATAAAAGACGATTAAATACTGCCAGGCCGCGCGGTTTGAGGCGCCTAAGTATATGGTAAACAAGCCGAGGTGTCTATGTAAGCCTATCTATACGTAGACCTTTTCAAGGAGATAAAGCTTCAAATATGTTGTTGTGGTCTTCAGTCCGGAGACTGGTTTGATGCAGCTCTCCACGATACCCTATCCTGAGCAAGCCTCTTCATTTCCACATAAGAACGGCAACCTACATCTCTCTGAATCTGCTTACTGTATCTATCTCTTGCTCTTCCTCTGCGGTTTTTAACCCCACACACTTCCCTCCAACGCTAAATTCACAATTCCTTGATGTCTAAGAATGTGCCCTACCAATCTGTCCCTTCTTTTAGTCAAGGTATGCCATAAATTTCTTTTCTCCCCAATTCTGTTCAGTACCTCCTCATTAGTTACGCGTTCCACCCACCTAATCTTCAGCATTCTTCTGTAGCAGCACATTTCAAAAGCCTCAATCCTCTTCCTGTCCGCACTGTTTATCGTCCATGTTTCATGTCCATACAAGGCAACACTCCATACAAATGCCTTCAGAAAGGGCTTTCTTAGGCTTCAATCAATATTCGATGTTAACAAATTTCTCTTTCTCAAGAACGCTTTCCAACCCATTGCCATTCTGCATTTTATATCCTTTTTACTGCGACCATCATTTGTTATTTTACTGCCCAAGTAACAAAACTCATCTACCTCCTTTATTGCTTCGTTACCTAATCTAATTCCTTCAGCATCACCCGATTTTCTTAGACTGCACTCCATTACCCTAGTTTTGCTCTTGTTAATGTTCATCTTATATGCACACTGTCCATTCCGTTCAATTTCACTTCCAGGTCCTTTGCTGTATCTGACAGAATTACTATGTCGTCGGCAAAACGCAATGTTTTTAATTCTTCCCCCTGAACTTTAATTCCCTCACCAAATTTCTCCTTGCTTTCCATTACAGCTTGCTCAATGTACAAATTGAACAACATTGGAGAAAGGCTACAACCCTGTCTTACTCCCTTTCCAACCACTGATTTTGTTTCATGCCCTTCAACTCTGACAACCGCTGTCTGGTTTTTGTAAAAGTTGTAAATAACCTTACGGTCCCTATATTTTACTCCTGCTTGCTTCAGAACTTTAAAGAGTTTATTCCAATCAACATTGTCAAAAGCCTTCTCCAAATCTACAAAAGCTAGAAATGTAGGTTTGCCTTTTTTTAATCTATCTTCTAGGATAAGCCGTAAAGTGAGTATTGCCTCCCGTGTTCCTACATTTCTCCTGAAACCAAACTGATCTTCCCCGAGGTCGGCTTCTACCATCTTTTCCATCCTTCTGTAAATAATTCGTGTTAATATTTTGCAGCCATGACTTATTAAACTGATGGTTCTGTAGTTTTCACACCTGACTGCACCTGCTTTCTTTGGAATGGGAATTATAACATTTTTCTTAAAGTCTGAGGGTTCTTCACCTGTCTCATACATCTTACAAACCAGGTGAAACAGGTTTGTCATGGCTGGTTCTCCCAGAGACTTTAGTAGCTCTGAGGGCATATCATCTACTCCAGGGGCCTTGTTTCGACTTAGGTCTTTCAGTGCTCTGTCAAATTCATCTCTCAAGCTTCAAATAATGCTCACTAAGAACAAACCTTTCAAAAATGGTCAAATGTTTGTAGAGCTTAAGGGACTGAACTGCGGGGTGATAAGTCCCTAAACTTACAAAATACTTATGAACTAGCGTATACTAAAGACGACACAAACATCCATGCCCGAGGGGGGATTCGAACCCCCGACCTTAGCGACCGTGCAGACTGTGACTGGCGCGCCGGAGACCGCTCGGCCACTGCGGCCGGCCCAAACCTTTCACTTGCAGCAAGTTTCAGGAGAAACAGGAAATACTTTAGAAGATGGTAATAAAGACCAGTTGTGACTGTAGTGGCCGTGCAGACTATGACAGACGCGCCGCAGACCTCTCGGCCACTGCGGCCTGCCCAAACCTTTCACTTGCAGCAAGTTTCAGGAGAAACAGGAAATACTTTAGAAGATGGTAATAAAGACCAGTTGCGACCGTAGTGGCCGTGCAGACTGTGACTGACGCGCAGCAAAACGCTCGGCCACCGCGGACGGCTTGCCCTACATTAATGATCCACCGTTTATTATTCATCCCGATCTAATTTATATTTAAGTCACTATTGGCGGGTGGATTAAAAGGCCGCGGCGGATTAGCCGTGCGTGCTGCGGTGCGCGCGGCCGATCGCCGTCGAGGTTCGAGTCCCCCCTCTGGCATGGGTGTTTGTGTTGTCCTTAGGTTAGTTTACTTTAGTTTAAGTAGTTTATAAGCTACGGACAAATGACCACGCAGTTGAGTCCGACAGTTCTAAAAACATTTGAACATTTATTTATTTCTTTTATTAAAATCGGGTTCGTCCGGTATCGAGCGGGAGGAAGAGTATAGCTTTTCAGAAATTAATGGCACCCGTAACTGCTTAGTTATACGAATCTCCGTTATTCTAGTTGCTTTGTTTGGTGAAAAAAAATTAGAAACAAACTTTGCGTGGCATACGATTTACGTATGTAGCTAAAAAAAAAAAAAAAAACTGTAGAAGTAGAATGGGTAGCACTGAGAGATGAAATAGTGAAGGCAGCAGAGGAAAAAATAGGTAGAAAGACAAGACCTACAAAAAATCCTTGGATATCACAGGAAATACTAAATTTAATTGATGAAATGAGAAAATATAAAAATGCAGTAAATGAAACAGGCAAAATGGACTACAGACGACTAAGAAATGAGATTGACAGGAACTGTAAAATAGCTAAGAAGGAGTGGTTGGAAGACAAATGCAAATATTTAGAAGAATGTATAAATAGGGGAAAAATAGATACCGCCTCCAAGAAAATAAAAGAAACATTTGGAGACAAGATAAGCAGCTGTATAAATATAAAGAACTCTGTTGGAAAACCAGTTCTCAGCAAAGAAGGGAAAGATGAAAGGCGGAAAGAGTATATAGAGGGGCTCGAGCTCTTGCTGTTACGCACGAATTGTCCGGAAGGAAGACAGTGGAGCTACAACGCAATTCGCCTTGCGTATCGGCAAATCCTCCATTAAGACAACATCCGCCCTTCATATTTGTTTTTGTCGCATTTAAGATTCATTTAAAATACGTCATATTTGGTAAAAGATAACTATTAATTAAAAGAGGCATCAACTGCCAAAGCTATCATAAGATCCTATCGTGAATAATAATGAAGTCACAACTCCCCAACTAGCAAAGAATAGCTGTGCGGTTAACGGCATCGCGTTGCGCCGTCAAAGGTAGTGGGTTAGAGCCTGGATGCTAGCGTTTTTTAAACTCAATCTTCTTTTTAGCAGATACGGGATCAAAAATGACGTCTGTTTTGTTACTTGCCAAACATCTTTCAACGTTTTTGCAAATGCGTCGCGGTTTTGAGGGTAAACGACATTTATAGTCTACGTTGTAACAAATATTTTACTATTTGAAAAGATGTTGGCGAGAACAGCCTTCGTGCTTGCATAAGGTTAGCAATGGGTGCTGATTACAGTGTCACGTGACCCGAAGGTAGCTTGTCTTTTCATCGTAACAGGTACTTTCTGTTATAGTCAGTTAATAGTGTAATCAGTTGCTTACTGTGTTTTAGTGTTCATGCACATATTCATATGTTCTTGGTGTATATTATCAATGAGAAATGAACAACGTCATTTATATTTTAGAAACAAAGTATTCAGCTTTAATTTATGGAACTCATTGTTCTTTGGGGCGCTCTAAATCCATTTACACAGGTTATGAGCCAAGATCGCGTGTTTTTTTTTTTTTTTTTTTTTTTTTTTTTTTTTTTTTTTTTTTTTTAGCGATGAACAGTTACGAAGTCCTTAGACTTCATCTTCTATTTCGTATACTTCATAAGAATGGAGCCGGCCGCAGTGGTCGAGTGGTCTGCGGCGTGCAACTCACGGTGTGCACGACCGCTGCGGTCGGGGGTTCGAAACCCTCCTCGAGCATGAATGTTTGTACCGTCTTTAGTATAAGCTAGTTCATAAGTAGTTTGACCCCGTAGTTAAGTCCCATAAGCTCGACAAACATCTGAACATTTTTGACGAAAGGATATACAAGATATGAGATTATGAAATATAGGAGATCAGAAGAAGAACGTCGAAACCGGTCATCCATAAATAAAAAAACCCGATATTGGCTCGTAACCCGTAAAAATACTCAGCTTTAACTTGGCACAAAAGTGTGAAACAAAGGAGTTTGGTAGGCCGACGCCTCAGCTCGAGTTGAAAAAATCAAATAATCAAATGTTTGTAAAGGTTTTGGGACTTAACTACGGCGACATCAGTCCCTAAACTTACAAACTACTTACGAACTAGGACGGCACAAATATCCATGCCCGAGGGGGGATTCGAACCCCCGACCGTAGTGGCCGCGCAAACCGTGACTGAAGCGCCTCAGCCCCTCGGCCACCGCGGCCGGCGCTCGAGTTGAAGCAAGGCAAATAAGCGAAGATATTATGCAGACTTTTTAGCGAAAATACATCTCATAAGAGGGGGGGGGGGCAGGTTGCATTCTCCCAGCGCAACTAGCTGAGGTGCGTCAAATTGTCTGTTTAGTCGTCGCCGACTGAGGGGAGACGGGAGGCTCACTATCGAGATCTATAATTCACAGAAGTGAACCCCCAATCATATCGAGATCTATAATTCACAGAAGTGAATCCCCAATCATATGAAGCTGGAGCCTCCTCTGGTCCGTGCTTCTGGTAAGTAACGTTGTTGTTGCATTGCATTACTGGCTCACGCCACTCTCTGAACCCACCTGCTTGTGGTAATTCGTTTGCCAAACACGAGACAACTTGCAGCAAGATTCTGTTATTATCACTGTTTTAGGTGCGGAGTGTGCGCTGATAAAAAATTCCTGGCAGATTAAAATTGTGTGCCGGAATCGGGGCTCGAAAATGGGACCTTTGCCTTTCGCGGGCAAGCGCACTACCGACTGTGCTATCCCGACACGACTCACGATGCCCCCTCACTACTTTACTTCCGCCAGTACCTCGTCTCCTACTTTCCAAACTTCACAGAAGCTCTCCTGCGAAACATGCAAGACTAGCACTCCTGAAAGTAAGGATATGGTGGCGACATGGCTTAGCCACAGCCTAAGGGATGTTTCCAGAATGAAACATCCCTAGGCTGTGGCTAAGCCATGTCTCCACCGCATTCTTTCTTCCAGGATTGCTAGTCCACCAAGGTTCGCAGGAGAGAGCTTCTGTGAAGTTTGGAAACTAGGAGGTGAGGTACTGGCGGAAGTAAAGTTGTGAGGCGGCATTGTGAGTCGTGTCGGGATAGCTCAGTCGGTAGAGCGCTTGCCCGCGAAAGGCAAAGGTCCGACGTTCGAGTCCCGGTTCCGGCACACAATTTTAATCTGCGAGGAAGTTTCACTGTTTCGGTTGCCATAATGTTGTGGCCTTCACTCTGTACAACCTACAGAAAGACGTCCAACCACTTTTCTTCATTCTGCCGGAGACAATACTTCAGAATAAATATTTGTAGTTGGTTCTACGCTAGGCGTTGATTACATACAGAAATCATGAGAATACTTCATTTATTCTAATCTAAAGTTTGTCTGTTGTTGTTTGTTGAAGGTGGTAGCTGGCGAGCAGGGGGGGGGGGAGGAGGGGAGGGTAGTGAATGGCCATGAACTGAACTGCAGAGAAGTCTTCTGCTGGTCTTGATGTGTCAGCACCTATCTGTGGTGCAGACAGTATTGGTTCAGATGCTGTATGAAATGGGTGTGTGAGGTTCATTTGCATTACATGTCAGTTTTACACTTAAGATTTTCGTGTTCCCCAATATTGCTGCGTCACTCTTACATCTACATCTACATAGATACTCTGCAAATCACATTCAAGTTGATTAACCACTTTCATAACTTTTCTCTACCGTTCCATTCTCTTATAGCGCGCGGGAAGAAAGAATATCTAAATCGTTCCGTTTTCGATCTGATTTCTCTTATTTTATTGGGATGGTCATGTCTCCCTAAGTAGGTGGGTGCTAGCAAAATATTTTCACATTCATAACTAAAAGTCGGTGATTGAAACTTCGCAAACAGATCACGCCGCAATGAATAACGTCTTTCTTTTTATGATTTCCACCCCAATTCGTGCAACATTTCCGTGACGCTTTCCCCCCCGTAACGTGATAAAACAAAACGAGCTGCCCTTCTCTGAACCTTCTCAATATTTTCCGTCAGTCCCACCTGGTGAGGGTCCCACAAGGGGCAACAGTACTCCAAGAGAGGACGCACAAGTGTGATGTAGGCAGTCTCTTTGGTGGAGCTGGTGCATCGTCTAAGCGTTCTGCCAATGAAACGTAACCTTTGGTTCGCCTTCCCCACAATATTTTCTATGTGTTCTCTCCAGTCAAAGTTGTTCGTAATTGTAACGCCTAGGTATTTGGTAGAATCTACGACCTTAAGGTTTGACTGATTTATCGCGTAATGAAAGTTCAGCGGATTTCTTTTAGTGGTCATGTGTATTACCTCACACTTTTCTTTTAGTGACAATTGCCAATTTTCGCACCATGCAGAAATTTTGTCTAAATCGCTTTGCAGTTGCTTTTGACCCTCTGTTGACTTCACTAACCGATAAACGACAGCACCATCTAAGAGAGCTATTCAGATTGTCTCCTAAATCGTTTATAAACACGAGGAAGAGTAGGGGACCTATAACGCTTCCCTGAGGAACGCCAGACACCACTTCTGTTTTACTCGATGACTTACCGTCAATTACAACGAACTGTGTCCTTTCTGATAGGAAATCGTTAATCCAATCGCACAATTGGGGGGATATCCGATAAGCACGCAATTTCATAAGAAGCCGCTTGTGGGGTACAGTGTCAAAAGCCTGCCTGAAATCGAGAAATATGGAATCGATTTGAGATCCCTTGTCGATGGCACTTAACACTTCATGTGAATAAAGGGCAAGCTGTGTTTGAAGCTGCTGCTGCCTGGCGTTTCACTTGTACACTGTTGGTTTTCACTGTTTATGTCGCAGCACACACTTACACAAAAAATACTTCAGAACCTACGTACCTTAACTGATACCGTAATTCTTTCGGCCGGTGTATTTCAGCGGCGCTCCACACGGACCTGCGCAGCGGGTTAATTTGCGCTGTGCCCGTGGTAGGGATGGGAAAACTGACCGGTTAAAACCGAAACCGGTATTTTAGTTTTGAATAACCGGTTTTTTCGGTATTTATTTGGTATCGGTTGTAACCGTTTTTTTAGTTATTGCCAAGAACCGGGTAAAAAACCGGTTCAACTACTTCCTGTAGCAGTGATTCAATTTTTTTTTAATAATAACCTGATGAAGACTGACTAAATGTGCCAAATGCGGCCATTTTAATAAATGAGTTTTGTTGACTGCTTTTACTATTGGATATTAAAGAAGAGTGTTTTTAGCTCCTCAACACGTTGGTTAAAACTTTTAATGTACTATATAGCTATGCTAACAAGTTTTATTAATGCGATTGCTTGAAAGTGAGGGGCTTTTTTTAATAACCAATATGGGTTTAGGTAACATTGATCATGTGGTGCCTCGCGAGGTAGCCGTGCGGTCTAAGGCTCCATGTCACGGACTGCGCGGCTGCTCCAGTCGGAGGTTCGAATCCTCCCTTCTCCCTCGGTCATGGCTGTTTATGTTGTCGTTAGCGTAAGTTAGTTTAAGTTGGATTAAGTAGTTTGTAAGTCTAGGGACCGATGAACTAAGCAGTTAGGTCTCATAAGAACTCACACCCATTTGAACATTCTTTGGGCATGTGGTATACAGCTTTTCTAGTTCAATTTGCGTAAATTTACACTGACAACAGTCATATTGTTAGTGGGAACTGTGACTTTATTTTTCAAAATACTTCTGCAGCACTGACTGAAGTTCATTTGCTGACTGTAACTTACATACATATTGTGTATACAACGAGATATTCACATGCGCTGGCTCACAAGTCAAAGTTAAGGAGTGGTTGGCTCAATATTCGCAACTGCTGGATGGAAATACTAGGCCAGTAAATCTGTATGCTTCGTATATCGTCTTCTACGGACTCCTGGCTAGGCTTACACACACTCAAGAAGGCGTAGTATTGGGAGGGGATCTTGCAAAATATGAAAAGACTAGTGATTTGTCGTATAACGTAAATTTGCCTAAAATTTAACTAAATTTCGTAAGTTTCGGTTTCGGCCGAAACTAGAAGAACCGAAAATTCTATTACGATTTCTGCTTCTGCCGCAAAATGTGTTTCGGTCGAACTCTACTGCAAATAAGAGCAATAAAAAACCGAAAACGGGTAATTAAAAAAAAAACGGTTATCTTGAGCAGTTTTTACAGTGCGGTTAAACTGGCGATGAAAAGAACCGGTATAACCGAAAACCGGTTGTTTCAGCGATAGCCGCCATCCCTAATAAGAAGCCGCTTGTGGGGTGCAGTGTCAAAAGCCTTCCTGAAATCCAGAAATATGGAATCGATTTGAGATCCCTTGTCGATGGCACTTAACACTTCATGTGAATGAAGGGCAAGCTGTGTTTGAAGCTGCTGCTGCATGGCGTTTCACTTGTAAACTGTTGGTTTTCACTGTTTATGTCTCAGCACACACTTACACACACAATACTTCAGAACCTAGGTGTGGTGTCGCACAAGTACAAGGTGCGCGCCACCTACTTTCGCACGCACGCACGGCGCGGCGTTCTTACGACGTCAGCCACGAGCGCCCTCTGCCACAACGCCGCTCGTGGCCACCGCTGAACGACATCGTTCACTTGGACGTGAGATAGGAAGCAGTCAACACTTCGGAATCAGATGGGCACCAGTGAAGACTTTGCTATCAGTTAGGCACTAGGCAGGCCTCTAGCTCAACTATGTATCAGCATGTAAAAGTTAAGTATTGTATACATTCTGTGCAATATATATCTCGTTCTAATTTACTCTAGTGTTTCTAGTTTCTGGCTGCTCCCCTCCGTACCTGCACCAGCGTGCTATCTTTATTCCTGTGTCGGTCTCATTCCACTCGGCCACCGACACCTACGACGGAAACGAGACACAAAAGCGGCGACGAGGCTGGGACACAAAAGTGGCGACGAGGATGGGATACAAAACTAGGTAGGTCAAATGATACCGTAATTCTTTCGGCCGGTGTATTTCAGCGGCGCTGCACACAGACCTGCGGGTTAATTTGCGCTGTGCCAGTGGCAGTTGAGACCGGTCCTCCGTCCGTCAGCTGCGCGGCCGCCCCGCGGGCAGCAGTAGCGGCAGCGGCAGCATTCAGCTAGAGCAAACACCGCCAGCCGCCAGCCGCCAGCTGCTGTTTGGCCGCGGTCGCCCCAGGGCTCAATCCTGTGGCCCCCGCTGACGGCAAATATCGGCCCAATTGTCATTCCAGGCAGTTCGATCGCGAAATACCAATTTGTTGTCTCAGCCCTGCCTGCTGTATCACAGCGATGCAATTAATACCGTGCGGCGGTTTGTTTTAAGGCAGTTTCGCTGTAACGCCGTTTCCCGACGGACGCCTACGGTGTGTTAACTGTTAGGTGGCAGAGCACTCCCTAGTCCTGAATCGGGACAAGCCGGTAGACGTCGGGAGGCTTCGACCGGCAGTCTTTGCTTTGGGGCTGCAGCCAACATTACTACTGAAAGTGCTGTGTGATGCAAGCATCGTCATTAGGTTTCTTGTTATTTGCACACCAATTTTATGAGTGTTCCTTACCGTTCCATACGTAATTAAAATTGACTTACTGATACTGTTATGATCTTTGACCCGCTCGGTTAGCCGTGCGGTATTACGCACCGCTTTCCGAAACAGGAAGGCGTACTGGTCCCGGTTCGAATCCGCATGGCGGATTAACGAAGGGGGTCCGAGTGGCGGTCAGCCTGGATGTGGTTTTTAGGCGGTTTTCCACATCCACCTAGCTGAATACCGGGCTGGTCCCCAATTACCGGCTCACTTACACGATTCGCAAACATTTCGTAACACTCACTTTGAGGTTTGATTCCATTTTTTTGGAACGGTGTGCTCCGCGACCACAAAAAATTGAATACAATAAATATAGCATGAAGCATTGGTCGTTTTTTTATTAAGGTTTTTGCAGATCGATTTCGATCACATAGTGGTCATCCTCAATGCACCAGTCATCGTAATATCAGCTATGCATAATCATATCACTATGTGATCGAAATCGATCTGCAAAAACATGAATAAAAAACGAACAATTATAGTAATTGTACTTTACACTTTTACACATATAACACTATACACAGACATTTGGGGTACACATTTCCTCCCGGAGGGCATGAGGTGGTGGCAGGAAGGGCATCCGGATACCCCATCAATATTAACATGCCAAATCCGAATAACCAAAACCGAACCTGCATGTGCGGAAATAGGGCTAAAGAGAAAGAGAAAGAGAGTTAATACAGTTGTGATCGTGCGGTATGTATATGTGTAAGTTGCTTTCTTTCATTTGAAGCGATGTGCGCGAATCGTACTTCCGCTGAAGCATGAAGCGTATTTCGTGGTGTCAGCACTGCAGGACGTACGCGTGGTTTGTCTCTTCCACTATCCTCTTTCCCCGCTGCTGCCGTGATGTCTACATCTACATGGGATACTCTGCAAACTACATTGAAGTGCCTGACAGAGGGTTCATCAGACCACCGTTATACTATTTAACTCCCATTCCATTATCAGCGCTCGAGAAGAAAGAACATCTGAATCTCTCCGTTCGAGCTCTGACTTCTCATATTTTATTCTCATGATCTTTTCTACCTATGTAAGTGTCAGTCAACAATATATTTTCGCATTCGGAGGACAATATTGGCGATTGGGGTTTTGTAAGTAGCCCTCGCCGCAACGATAAGCGCCGTTGTTTAATGATTCCCATCCCAGTCCCTGTATCATTTCCGTAACGCTGTCTCCCATGTATCGCGAGAATACAAAACGAGCTGCACTTCTTTGGACTCTTTCTATGTCTTTCGTCATACCCACTTGATAAGGATCCCACACTGGACAACAATACTCCAAAAAACGACGGACAAGCGCAGTGTATGCAGTTTCTTTTGTAGTCCTGTTGCATGTTTTAAGGGTTCTGCCAATAAAACGCAGTCTCTGGTTCGCCTTTCCCACGACAGTATCTACGTGTTCTTTCCAATTTAAGTTCAAATTCAAATGTTTGTATTGCTTATGGGACTTAACTACGGGGTCATCAGTCCCGAAACTTACAAACTAACTAATACTAAGGATGGCACAAATATACATGCCCGAGGGGGGATTCGAACCCCCGACCGCAGTGGCCGTGCAGACCGTGACTGGAGCGCCTTAGTCCCTTCGGCCACCGCGGCCGGCCCAATTGAAGTCTGAAGTAATAGTAATTGATTGATGAAGAACTAAACAAGAAAAAAAAATACCCTAAAGCATTTGAACCATCAAGTCAGCCAATGAAACGCAGTCTCTGGTTCGCCTTTCACACAATATCTGCGTGTATTTTTTTTTTTTCCAGTTTCAGTCTAAAGTAGTAGTAATTCCTAGGTATTTAGTGGAGTTTACAGACTTCACTTCTATTTATCTTGTAAACAAAGTTTAACGGATTTCTTTTCATACTCATGTGTACGACTTCACACGTCTCAATATTTAGACTCAATTGCCAATTTTTACACCATAGTGACATTTAGATCGTTCAGGAGTTGGTTTTCATCTACAGATGATTTACTAGACGGTAAATGACGGCGTCATCTGCAAACAACCCAAGAGAGATACTTAAATTTTCCCCCAAATCGTTGATGTAAATAAGGAACAGCAGAGGACTAATAACACTACCGTATGGAACGCCCGATATCATTTTCTTTTACTCGATGCCTTACCATCGATTACTACAAACTGTGTCCCCTCTAACAGGAAATTCTCTATCCAGTTTTTGGGGCGATATACCATAACCACGCAATTTGATTACAAGAGGTATGGTGTCAAAAGTCTTCTGGTAATCAATAAATACGGAATCAATTTGAGAACCCTTGTGGGTAGCACTTATCACTTCGTGTGAGTAAAGAGGTAGTTGTGTTTCGATTATTCCTAAATCTGTGTTGACGTTGGGTCAATAGATAATTCTGCTCGAGATAATTAATAATATTTGAATACACAGTGTTCCAAAACCCTGCTGCAAATTGACGTCAATGAAATAGACCTCTAGTGTAGTGGGTTACTCCTACTGCCTTTCTTGAATATAGGTGTGACGGGTGCAACTTTCCAATCTTTTGGTACAGATCCTTCTATGAGACAGCGGTTGTACATAGCTGTTAAGTAAGGAGCTATCGCTTCAGCATAATCAGATAGAAATCTAATGGGTATACAGTCCTGATCAGAAGACTTGTTCTTGTTAAGTGATTTAAGTTGCTTCACTACTCCGAGGATATCTACTTCAACGTTCTTCATTCTGGCCTCTGTTTGTATTTCGAAATCTGGAATATTGGTTTCGTCTTCTTTGGTGAAAGAGTTTCTAAAAGCTGTGTTTAGTAACTATGTTTCAGTAGCGCTATCATCGGCAGGATCGCCATTACTATCACGTGATGTGAAGCGGGGCTTGCTCCATCTGCCCCGCGTTCCCTCCTCGGAATATTGCAGTTTAGACACTTCGAACTTGGGACCTTCATCAGCCTCGCGCATCGGTGCATAGAGCCTCAATGCGCTCGGCCACTCCATCGCGACCCAACAAGATCGGTTTAAAGGAAGATATAGAAGCTATTCAGAAGCTGGTGGCTAGGTTTGTTACTGGTAGGTTCGATCAATCTGTGAGTGTTATGAGATGCTTCGGGAACTCACATGGGAGTAGCTGGAGGAACGCCGTTGAAAAAATTTAGAGGTTCGGGGATTGCAGATGGATTCTAACGCCGACAACCTAAACTTCGAATAGAGATCACAAAGATATGATGAGAGATAACACGGTTCGAACAGATGCGCAAAATTTTTCTTTCCTCACTCGTTCTGTATGGGAGTGGAACGGGAAAGCAAGTAACTAGTAGTGATACTAGGTACCCTCTTCCACGTACCTTTGGGTCGATGGTGGAGTATGGATGTAGATGTAGGTGTATATTGAAAATATTTATGTTCGAATACTTCATTTGCAGCCATTCATGGATTTTTTCTGTTACCTGGCCTTAATTGCTCGCTATTTTGGTCGATGCATATTCTGGTCAATTGCTGCTGATCACAAATGTGGATGGCTATAGATGCAACATGGCTCAATGTTAATACAAGGGACCGTTTCATAACTCCATATCTCACACTGACGCGGTGGAGTAGCCGAGCGGTCTAAGGCGCCTCGTTGCGGAGCGCGCGGTTGCTCGCCGTCGGAGGTTCGAGTCCTTCTTGGGGCATGTGTGTGTGTGTGTGTGTGTGTGTGTGTGTGTGTGTGTGTGTGTGTGTGTTGTTCTTAGCTTCGTTTACCTTAGTTTAAGTAGTTTGTAAGCTACGGACTGATGACCACGTAGTTTGGTCTGATAAGATTTACAAACATTTGAACATTTGTTATCTCACATCATTATTACAATTCTGAATCGTATGGAAGCCAGGATGTTCCCCTCGGGCATTGATGTTAATGTCGTCTTTAGTATAAAGTAGTTCATAAGCAGTTTGTAAGTTTAGAGACTGATTACCCCGCAGTTGGTCCCATAAGCTTAACAAACATTTGAACTTTTTTTCGACCTGGTGGCGATCGTGAACACTTAAGCAATACTTAAAATGCGGTAGCACAAGTGGTTTACACGCTGTCTCCTTTACAGACGAATCACATCTGCTCAAGATTCTCACAATAAACCAACTTCGACCATCCGTCTTCCACACGGATCGCTGTGTAGCGTTATGCCTGGATATTTAACTGACGCGACTCTGTCAAGCAGCACGCTACTAATGCTGTATTCGAACATTTCTGGAGTGTTTCAGAACGAAATTTTTACTCTAGAGCGGAGTGTGCGCTGTATGAAACTCCCTGGCAGATAAAATCGTGTGCCGGAGCCGGCATTCAAACATGGGGCCTTTGCCGTTCGCGGGCAAACGCTCTACCGACCTATTCCGGCACGCTTCAGAGTCCGCCCTCACAATTTTACTTTTGCGGGATATCTCTGATGGTAGAGCGCATGCCCGTAAAAGGCAATGGTCAAGGTTCGAATCCCGCTTCCCGCACACAATCTTAATATGCCAGGAAGTTTCATTACGGAACTGTTTCTCATATTCAACTACATCACCCTAAATTTTTCCTCATATAAAGCTAGCTGCCATTTCTCCCACCACTTATAAATTTGATGGAAGGCATCCTGCTTCCTACTACAGTCATTCAATGACGACACCTTCCTATACACTACAGCAAACAGCCACCATTATTGACCACTTTAGTTGAACCATAGCACCCAGTTCATTTTATGGAAAAACATTCCACATCATCGTGGAGCCAGCTTGCATACTAAGTTGTTGTCAACTTGAGTCGACGGCTACGTAAGGTCTGCAACACACTTGAACGCTACCATCAGCTCTTACGAACTGATATCAACAGTTTTTCGGGGTCCAAACGATATCTTCACTAACCCCGGAATGGTTGTTAGCAACTGCACTCGTCTTCTATCATAGGCCATTGCCTACAGATTGCGCCGCAATTTCCATACGAATACGTTCGTCAAATGTCCCATATTGGTTTCTGCAGAAAATTCACGCAGAGTTACTCCTCTGCTGACACTGATAACTCTGCGCAATAGCCTCTCGTTCAGGCCCTCGTTCAGTGCGTCGTCCACAGAGGTACTGCCTGAAATATCTAGTGTTCTCGGCACACTATTGACGCACCGCGTATCGGATTAATGAATGAACTGATGATTTCCGAACATAATGTGACAAGTGTATAGCTGCAATTACCATTCCACCCTCACAGTCTGCTAATGACCGTCGTGCGGTCACAATTGCGTCGTAAACCTTGTCGCCTGAAGCACCGATGTACAAGTGACAGATCTGCTAATGTACCGCCATTTTACATGATGTGTACGTGGCACTACCGCCATCTGCGTCTGTGCATATAGCTAAACAAGGACTTCTAGCAACACATTGTACACTGCTCGACAGTATCAGGGGATGAGGTATATACGCATGGTAAATTATTTTATTCAGATAATTTGTGTGTGTTAAAGTACGATATTTTGCTATCGCAATTTTTTACTTGAAATTTACGTGTTGTTTACTTAGAGCTAGGTACCATGGGGATACCTTAATTGGGACACAGTCATTCTCGTTGCCCTCTAATTTAGCATGTGATACCCACGGACAGTGTAATCAATCAGCTCTTGAGGGAAACTTAGCCATTTTTCTATGAGTAGTATATCCAGCTCTGCAACCATTGTGGGAGGTGCTGGTCTGACTGAAATTCGTCTGCCAAGTGCATTCCATACACGCTCCATCGGGTTTAAGTCCGGTGAACAAGCAGCCCACTCCATTCGTTATGCCACCTCAGATTCAAGCAGATTGTCCACAAGTGCAAAGCTGTGGGGACGACCGGACCACTCCATCGGAACCACTAAGAGAAGTGTAAACACACGTCTAAAGGAGCGCAAAAGTCTATGCCGACTTGGAAAAACTGAAAAATCGGCTGTGGCGGAACACTGCTTACACACGGGAAATCATGCTGTAAAATTCTCTGAGACAGAAATTTTATCTTCCATGACGAATTACTGTCCAAGGTCGTATAGAAAAGTGATTAAAATATATAAACATAATGATAATTTGAATCGCAAAGAAGAGACTATGAAACTCAACGATATATGGACTGTGGCTCTGCAGAATCAATGACTGTTTTTATCTTTGTCATGGTTCGATAGTATAGCTTTATCTTTGACAAGGATCATCTCTGCTTATCACGTGGATCTTAGCCACGCCTCCTTTTAGACGGTATTTCAGAAGCTCTCAGGCCCCCGACCCGTCAGTCGGCAAGACTCAGCAGACGAACAACCTCCGAAGAAGTCTGACGCAGCATCGGACGAAACGTCAGTAATCAGCAAGATTCCAAGATCACGGCCTTACAACACAGAAGATATCATACCTATAATTTGCAATGACAGATGTAACATTGATGTCAGGTCAATATGTTGTCTCAGCCCCTAAGACCGCATTGTTTGCCCTTATGTAGTTCCTCCATTGAGGTCATGAGTTCAGTTTGGGTTGGGTCGTTTTATTGGGATAGGGGGACCAAACTGCTAATGTTAGCTGGCCGCGGTGGCCGAGGGGACTGAGGCGCTCCAGTCACGGTCTGCACGGCCACTACGGTAAGGGGTTCGAATCCCACCTCGGGCATGGATATTTGTGCCGTCCTTAGGGTTAGCTAGTTCATAAACAGTTTGTAAGTTTAGGGACTGATGACCCCGTAGTTAAGTCCCATAAGCTATACAAACATTTGAACATTTGATTTTGCTAAGGTTATCAGTCCTCCGGTTTGAGGGAAAGGTGTGAGGATAGGAAAGGAGGGAGGAGGAAAGGAAATGCATTCTGGGAAGTAAAGAAAGAAGGCAGGTTGCATTAGCTTGGGGCCCCGTGCTCGCCACGCACGTACTCACGAAAGAACCGTGAGCCCCCTCGGGGGAGGTCGGTTTGTCCAGAGTTTTTGCGCAGTCCACTCATGCCCAAGATTCCCAGGGTTGCTACTGGAACACTTCCATTGTCATTCCTCATGTAGTCAATGATGGAGAGGATCTCTACGTGCTATACAGAGTTCACATGCCATGTGTGTGAGCTTGCATTATCTTGTTAGAACACTGTCCCCGGATGCTATGCCATCAGGGATACGACAAGCACTCGCCGAATTGTGACGTATCACTGTGACGTCAGTGTCTACCGAAATACGACTATAATGCATATCCTATCACTCATATGATGCCAGGACGTACGAATGCAGTCAACAATACTGGCAAGATTAGCGCTCACCTAGATGCCACCAAACCTGATGTTCAACGGCATAAGGGCAAACATTGAGGTCTCAGGGGCTGAGACAACCTACTGACCTGGCGTCAACGTTCCATCTGTCATTGCAAACTTTCATCCTGCATCTTAATAATTTCAGTAAAGTCATATGGTCTTTTATTCACGCTTTATTGGGGCTTCACATTGTTTCTTGCCGGCCGCGGTTGCCGAGGGGACTGAGGCGCTTCAGTCACGGTCAGCACGGCCACTACGGTCGGGGGTTCGAATCCCCCCTCGGGCATGGATGTTTGTGCCGTCCTTAGGATAAGGTAGTTCGTAAGTAGTTTGTAAGTTTAGGGACTGATGACCCAGCAGTTAAGTCCCTTATTCTTAACAAACATTTGAACATTGTTTCTTCAGGCAATATAACGCCCGAGTGTGTAGACGTGGGACAAACGGAATGTCCAGCCCGCTTGCAGTTGACGCTACCGGCTGACAAGCCGACAGCCTGCCCAGTGCCTATCCTATTTCGCAGACGGCGTCTTTTCAGACGGCACTGCGTTAACTTCCGACGTGAGCACGCCAATCGGAGGCTACGGAGGGGCGACGGCTCACCCCGCGAAGTTGGGAGCCAGTCTCCAATACCTTGGGCTGATCTGATTAGGCGCTTACCTGCCTCCTAATGGCCAACTTCCCCACCGCGGGCGCGCCCCGCCTTGTATCAGCTTCCGTTCCCCAACTTGCGTCCGCTCACAAGGTGGGTCACTGGTCCGGTTATCGGGGTACCGGCACCGTACTCGGCTCAGATTTTAGAACACTGAAAGCAAACCAGATATCGGTGTATTCCATGATAATATGTACTGATAAATATGCATGGGAATTGGATATCACCATATACTGCTTGCTTAAGCTTCCTGCCCAATACTTCCTCCATCGCCGCGGCGGATTAGCCGCGCGTACTGGAGCGCCGTGTTGTGGTGAGCGTGGCCGTCCGCTGTCGGAGGTTCGAATCTACCTGTAGTAATACATTAATGATTTTTTGAAATAACTTGTGCGATGCTTGTCGCTGACTTCTGCCCTCTCTCTGCCAGCGTATCGATAAACATATGACATTGGTCACGTTCAATTTTTTTTCCAACAAGCGGAACTGTTCGTCACTTGCTTTCTTCTCCTTCATGTGCTAGGACGTGTCCCAGGATTTTGTCTAATTAATGTAAGTGTGAGCTTAGTTTTTTATTAATTTCAATATACCCCCACAGTTTATTTGAAATATCTTACTTACTTACAAGCCCTTCTCCATTCTCACTAATTTTAAAGTTATTTATTTTCATCAGATCCAATACTTCATAAAGTGATGCTCGGGTATTGTTGCGATTTGTTTCGCGATTGTACTAGAACATTGTCTGTGTAACTTTTATTTATTTCGTGTCTATGAATGGTTTATTACATTTTAATGCCTGCAGAAAAATCTTTGCGATGTTTACGAAGTCCGTTAATTTTGCAGTTTTTGGCGACTTTCTTGATTAATTTTCAACACGGTCATAGAACAATAATAAACGAAATGCACAATCCCAGCATCAATTTATCGAAGTAATATTCCAGTCATCTCAGCTAGAATTACTACAGAATATGACCGAAATGTTTGTAACAGCTCTCAATAACGAAAAATTTAGATTCCGCCGACTTCTTCTGTAATGTTGCTTTCTGGTGTTGTATTTGCTACCGAAATTACGACCGCTACCATTTAACGGCGGAATCCAATAATTTTGTTTAAATTGTCCCTTCCTTGTCAAAATTGCTTAGTAATCTCATTTAAAAATATTTCACTACCTGGTAAAATTTCATTTGCGGTCCCCAACCTTAACTTTAATACGCAACACCCATTTTCATACGAAAGCAGCATTACGCCCGCTCGGGCATGGATGTTTGTGTCGTCCTTAGAGTAAGGTAGTTCATAAGTAGTGTGTATGTTTAGTGACTGAGGACCCCGCAGTTAAGTCCCTTAAGCTGAACAAACATTTGAACATTTTGAACTTCCTCCATCTCTTATCATATATTGTTTCGTACCTCTTTGTTCTCTTTGTGAATTGGATATGCATCCTATACTGGTTTGCTTAAACTCCCTGCCAAATACTTCCTCCATCTCTAATCCTGTCTCTTATCTCTTTGTTCTCTCAGGCTCCTTACCGTATTAGCTACCTGGAAACGCGAATTTGCACGGGTATTTTTTTTCTTTCAATATTCAGTTAGTCCATTGTTTTATTTTTTACACGTATCAGAAGCATATTAAATATATACAGTAACATTACGTACAAAGATTGCATGGAACATTTTGGCATTATATTTTTCAAAATGAATTTCGTAAAGGAAGAAGAAACTTAAACCAAACCTACAGTGCATTAGATGGAATATTCTCACAACTGAGCCACACCTAGGGCATTACCATCAGCAAGCATTAAATCTTGCTCAGAGCACGAATATGGACAGAGGGGGCATTGACACATACGGCTGACAGTTTGCACGTCACCGCACTCGCATTTGCTGCCTTCTGTTGAGAAACCCCATAACTTAAGCAAGGACTGAGCCCCGCTGACACCAGTTCTTAGTCGTTTAAGGGACCTCCAGGTACACCAGTCCTCGTTGTATTCAAATGTTCTAATGTTTGTAAATCTATTGGACCAAACGGCGTGGTCATCAATCCTTAGCTTACAAACTACTTAAACCTAGGTGAACTAACCTGAGGACAACACACACACCCATGCCCCAGGGAGGACCTGAACCTCCACAGCCAGCAACCTCGCTCTCCGCAGCGAGGTGCCTTAGACCGCTCGGCTACTCCATCGCGGCCTCGTTGTATTCCGCCGGAAGATGTTCACGCGGTTCCATCCAGTCCTGGTGCTGAGATTTCCATAGCGTGAGTCTTGCTTGCCCCATCCAATGGCTTTGATATCTGGAGGAAATTTTTCCGGGATTTCAGCCTAGCTTGAGGTAGCTGGTGTCCAAATAGTGGATGGGCTTCAACACTTTAAGCCCTCAGTCGTTCTTGATTAGCCGCTGCCATTTGGAGGCGCATTACCAGCCATACAGTATACCTTCTCAACAGGTGTAGGTTTTAGGCAACCTATGACTAACTTACAGGCTTCGTTCACGGCAGGGTCCTCAGTTTTGGCGTGGGATGCATATTCTGCAGCAGAGTAGCACAGGGACAATGCAGTGTGTCTGAGGACTTGTGGATTTGCACTTCAGTTAGTACCTCTTAGCTTCCTGAGGATGTTATTTCTGGCCCTTACTTTGAGTTTGATGCTGGATCAGTGTGTTTTGAAAGTGTCGGAACGATCCGACGTTAGTCCACATTAGTCCATTAACTCTTCCCTTCTCTCTGTATTCATCTCCCCCTCCTTCCTCTATCTGTCCGTCTATCTACCTCTTCCTCGGGCTCCTCCTCCTAGTGTCCACCAATGAGTCCTCCTGTGAGTACCTCCCCGCTCTCTATCTATTACTGTTCTGTCTTTGTGTTTACCCCTCTCTCTGTATCTGAAAGATACAAAATGCCATAATCATGATGACCTTAAGAAGATGTCTATTACTCTAAGGGTAACAGTGAACTAGGCATCGATGGGTCCAGTAAAACTCGTGCATAGCACGGTAAAAAAGGTAGAGCAATCAACAATACGAAGGTTGCTATGAACGTACAGTGCTTTACTAGGCATGGCCCTGTTTGAACATGGTATGCCGTAGCCTTCCTCCGACATTCGAACTGCATTCTCACTCAGTTACGCGGGTGGGGGGGGGGGGGGCAGGTACAGTTTAGCGTGGATTCCCAACCACAGTGCTAGTTGACATTAGCAACATTGTCAGAGATGAAAGAAGTAAAAAGTTACAGATAAAAATCCTATGACCTCTCAGGGACCGAACCTGTGACATTATGCATTAATAGTCTGGCATTGTACCACTGCGCTGCAATAACGATGAAGGTAATAAATTGTCGTACAGTGGATGCCTACGGCACACGGCCACCCTTACAAGTAAACTAACCTAAACTCCGTCCCCTCAAGCCTCGAAGGCCCAACGGGTACTGACCGGCCGCCGTGTCATCCTTCGCCAGATGGCGTCACCGGATGCCGTTTGAAGAGGGACGTGGTGAGCTCCCCCTTCCACTTCCGGCCGTTGTGTCGGTTTGCAAGACCAGAGCTGTTACTTCTCAAGCAAGTAGCTTGCATCCCAAGGGCTGACTACACTCCGCTTAGCAACAGCGCTTGGCAGACCCAGACGGTTACTCAACCAAGTGCTAGCCAAATCCGACTGTTCTTAACTTCGCCACAACTGGACTAATTTCAAACTCGCTCAGTTGACTGTAGGGGACTGGCATGGAACCTATTTGCTTCACACGTTGATATAGCGGACGACGTTCAGACCATTATCAGTACATATACAGTATGTATTACTTTGGTTTAGTCGATGCCTTACCATCGTTTACAAGAAACTGTGTCCTCTCTTACAGTAAATTATCCAGTCGCAAATTTGGGCCGATATACCATAACCACGCAATTTGATTAAAAGGTGTTTGTGAAGTATGGAGTCAAAAGTCTTATGGAAATCAAGAAATACGGAATTAAATTGAGAACCCTTGTCGATAGCACTTATCACTTCGTGTGAGTAAAGAGCTAGTTGTGTTTCGCATATTATTTTCTAAATCCGTGTTGACCCTTGAGTCAATAGATCAATCCGTTCGAGATAATTAATAATATTTGAATACAGGATATATTCCAAAACCCTGCTGCAAATAGACGTCAGTGAAATAGGCCTGTAGTTTAGTTGGTTACTCCTACTGCCTTTCTTGAATATAGGTGAGACCTGTGCAACTTTCCAAACTTTTGGTACAGATCCTTCTTTGAGAGAGCGGTTGTATATGTGGTTGTTAAGTAACGAGTTATCTCTTCAGCATGATCAGATAGAAATCTAATGGGTATACAGTCCGGACCAGAAGACTTGTTCTTGTTAAGTGATTTACGGTGCTTCACTACTTCCAGGATATTTACTTCAACGTTACTCATTCTGGCCTCAATCTGGAATATTGGTTTCGTCTTGTTTGGTGGATGAGTTACTAGAAGCTATGTCTAGTAACTCTGCTTTAATAGCGCTATCATCTGCAGGATCGCCATTACTATCACGTAGTGAGGGTATTGTTTGTGTTTTGCCCCTAGTATATTTAACAAATGACCAAAATCAGGTATAGTAATCTTCTTGCTGGAAGCGTACATTTCATGCTGCGGAGCCTGTAGACCGAATTCACATGGATAGCCCTCAATTCAGAGTGCCAAGTCTGGCAGAGAAACAGTTCTGAGCCCCTGGAATCCGCGCTTCACGGCTAGCTGCACCCCGCTCCGTAGGTGTCGCGATGTACCAGACGCCCGAATGCAGGCAACCCGCGATGCGCGCGCCACCCGGCGCGATTAATTAAAAGATCGGCGAGGTGGATCGCGCGACAGCCCCGCCGATTATTAATGTCGCTGCGCCGTCATGTTCCGCTGCAGTTTTTAACCCGGCCGAGATTGGATTCCTGTCTCGTCTTTTTACTGCGGGAACGTCTCGCACGGGAATTCGCCTCACTTTCGACGTAACACTAGCGCCACAGATTTTCCTACTGTGAAATATATTAATGTCACTCTCCTATAATTCAGCTTGTAAAAATTAATTTATAGGTTCATTCGTCACGTTCCGTAGATTCCACCATGGAGTAGGTTCTTTGGAATGTAGGAATGAGTAAGGGTTTTCATTAAAAAGTAGATGTATCATTTCCGTAGGGGGGTTGGGGTAAAGTGATGACTTTTTTAGTTAACCAGTTTCAGTTCAAAGGAAGAACGGACAACTGGAGTCACCAACTATTTTGTAGGCCCGGAGGATTCTCATTTTTGAAATAGGATCAAGGTACTGAAACATCATTGGAAGGTACATTTATGCACAAGGAGACTACATTGAAAAATTAAAAAAAAAAGGTTTAGTGTTTTTTTTCTTTTTTTTCTTTTTTTTTTTCTTTCCGTTACGAGAACTTTTCCAACCACCCTCGTATTTGTTCTTTCAAATTAAACTAAATGCATAGCGAAGCCGATCAACTACATACCTTATTTTGTCCATTTTCTGTCAAACTGACCAACATTTTATCACAAATTCCTTTGTAGCTGCTTGTATACATAGTGTTACATATGCTAGTAGCTCGTCCTAGAAATTATAAATTGCAGAGTGCTACGCAACTATTATAATATAATTTACCTTACTTCTTCTTACAACTTTCATTCAATCTTTTAATCTGATTCTTTGTCACTTTTACTGTGGACTAATCTGTCGTACTCTTTCATAAACCTAATATATTATATTTATGTCGTTATTTTCACTATTAGTGTGCTCTACCACACGTACATCTCCTCCTGAAGTTTAATAATTTGCTAATATTTTCGTGCTCCTCACCCACCTTATAAGCGGTCTGCGGCGTGCCAGTCACGGTCTGCACGGCCGCTGCGGTATTAGCTGCAGTGAGTTACTCCTAACATGTGCGTTTGTTTACATTAGTGTTCCTCCTTTGCCATGTAAAAGTAGCCAGTCACATACTACTGTTGTATTATGAGTTACTTCCTGGAAAGATGAGTCATAATAGTGACATTTACTGCATCGGGTACATTATAGAAGCACAACATAGCTGACAAGCTATGAACTTTTTTTTGCTAGTAATGCATAATAATTTTAAGGATTTTTTCTATATAGGCACTATACATTAATCGTGGTAGTTTTTATTGCTTCAAATAAAAAGTCATGCATTAAAGGGTTGAATATTTAAGCAACCTTCTTTTCTAGATCATATTTTCAATGTTGCCGTGCCATTATAATGGAATAAGTTGACGTTCTACGTGCGTGCTACTATTTCTAGATGTTAACAATGTATTTGATTCTTACAGTGTTATAGGGTCTTCTACGTACTCACGACGTACGATGTAAAATTTACTGCAACCCTCGATTCCCTCACGTTATCTGTTATCGTAGCTGCATTTCAAACGCACAGACGAACAGCTGTTACGGTAGCAATGAATACGTGAAGAGACGGGTCCATTCGGTCGGGATACGTACTGCCGCACGATATGAGTGCAGCGAACGGCAGGAGCCGCGTAACGAAGACAAATGCCGCGGGTAACGCGGAGTCGCTGTTGTTGGCACCTGCGCGCAGCGGAATAATCCGTCTGCTGGGGGCGGCGATGAAATATTCAGCTCCGCCGGAAGCCCGCTCGTATACGTATCGCCGCGGGGGTGCGCGCTAGTGCTCCTAGTGCGCCGTGGATTTCGTCCATTTCTTGGCGCCAGTAAATAATGCACGTCCCATTCTGTACCCTCTTCGGCCGCAGGGTGGCTGTCGTCGTCATTGCTGCGGCTCCGTCGCCGGGGGGTGCACTCCGACTGACTGCACGGTGAGTCTTTCTTGTACAGGGTATCAGCGGGTTGGAGCTCCAGGGAATAGCCACCTACCGACGTGCCCGTTTAGGGAGCAAACAATTCCCTCTGCCTTCTAAATAACAAAGGACTCAACTATGACACCAACTACTACTATGCTGGAAAATGTGCGCAGAGAGTCCCGAAGCACTACGGTCGAAATGAAGTAGCAGTATGAAGACCCCACACTATGTTATAGAGAGAGAGGGGTCATAAATGTCTGCACCTAATGATCATCATTCAGTTAATCAGTCATTTGAGAAATTAACAAAAAATGTTCAAATGTTTGTATAGCTTTTGGGAATTAACTACGGGTCATCAGTCCCTAAACTTACAAACTACTTACGAACTAGCTAACACTAAGGACGGCACAAATATCCATGCCCGAGGGGGAATTAGAACCCCCGACCGTAGTGGCCGTGCAGACCGTGACTGGAGCGCCACAGTCCCCTCGGCCACCGCGGCCGGCGAGAAATTAGCCTAAACATGTGCTAGTGCTTCCTACGGGGGAAAACCTGGGGGTATGTGTATATTCGCGGGTTGTTATTGTTGTGGTCTTCTTTCCGGAGACTGGTTTGAATGTAACTTTCCACGCTACCCTGTACATTGCAAGCATCTCCTTATAAGAACGGCAGCCCAAATCAATTTACATCTGTTTATTGTATTCGTATCTCGGTCTCCCTCTGCGAGGTTTTACCACACACACTTCCCTCGAATGCTGCAATGCTGATGTTTTAACTTATGTATTTTATATTTAGACCAAGTGCTATATTGCACGTACTATTTAATCTCCGTATTTTAAATAAGATGATCAAATTGTGATATTTGATATGACCAGATGATGGTGGCGTCACTCACTTTAACCGGTCGTCAAAAACATACGTAAGTATTACCCGATGTTGGCTTTTCACTGTTGAAGATTATTAATCTAGGGAAATACACGTTTTTAGCATTTGCGGAACTAGAGAAAGCTTTTGACAATGTTGACTGGAATACGCCTTTTCAGATTCTGAAAGTAGCAGGGGTGAAATACAGAGAGCGAGAGTTACATTCAACTTGTACAAAAACCAGACAACAATTATTAGAGTCGGAAGGCATGAAAGGTTCGTAGTGGTTTGGAAGGGAGTAAGACAGGGTTGAAGCCTTTCCGCAATGTTATTCAACCTGTATATTGAGAAAGCTGTGAAGGAATGGAATGAGAAATTTCGAGAGGGAATTAAAGTCCAGTGAGAGGGAATAAAAACCTTGCGGTTTCCTGACGACATAGTAATCCTATCAGAGACAGCAATTAAACGGAAAGGACAGTGTCTTGAAAGGAAGGTATAAGATGAACATTAACTAGAGTAAAACAAAATTAATGGAATGAAGTGTTAGAAAATCAGGCGATGCTGAAGCAATTACATTAGATAATAAGACAATAAAAGCAGTATATGAGTTTTGTTATTTAGGTAGCAAGATAACTTTTGATGCCTGAAGTAAAGAAGACAATGCAGAATGGTTATGGTAAGAAAAGCGTTTCTGAAGAAGCGAAATTTGTTGAGATCCAACATTAAATGTTAGGAAGCCCTCTCTGAAAGCATTTGTCTCTAGTGTAGCATTGTATGGGAGTGAAACTTGGGCGATAAGGAGGTCAGACAAAACGATTATAGAAGGTTTCGAAATGTGGTGCTACAAACGAATGATGAAGATTCGATGGGTAGATCACGTAACTAATGAGGAGGTGCTCAACATAATTGGGGAGAAAACGAGTTTCTGGCATATCCTGTCTAAGACAAAGGATTGGTTTGTGGAACACACTCTGAGACATCAAGAAATCGTCGTCCGAATACAGTAGGCAGATTCCAAAGGTTGTAGGTTGCCGTATGTATTCTCAGATGAGGAGGTTTGCGCAGGGCAGGGTAGCTCGGAGAGCTACACCAAACCAGTCTGCGGACGGAAGACCACAATCTGCGATGTCAGGTGAAGTGAACAATTTGAATTTGTTTACTGTATTCGTTTCTCGGTCTTCCTCTGCGAGTTTTTACCCCACACATTTCTGTGCAATGCTACAATGGTGATGCCCTGGCGTCTCAAAATGTATCCCACCAATCGATTCCATCTCTTAATCGAGATAAACGAGGAATTTTTTCTCACAAATTCCATTCAGTGCCTCATTGCTCGATCTGTTCATCTCTAGAATTCATCTTTAACGCCACATTCACAGGCACATGCCATTAAACTTTCTGAGAAGTCTGCGGCTCTAGGTATTTTGCAACTATATCCAAGAGTCAATTAGTTCACTTCCTGTACAAATTTTCAGATGTTTGTAGAGCTTATGGGACTTAACTACGGGTGCATAAGTCCCTAAACTAACAACCTACATATGAACTAGCTAATACTAAGGACGCCACAAATATCCATGCCTGAGGGGGGATTCGAACCCCCGACTGCAGCGGCCGTGCAGACCGTGACTGGCACGCAGCAGCCCGTGTTGCACTTATAACGTGGGTGAGGAGGACGAAAATATTGGGAAAGTATTAAACTGCAGGAGGAGATGTGCGTGTGGTAGAGCACACTAATAGTGAAAATACCAACATAAATATAATATATTAGGTTTAGGACAGAGTATGACAGATTAGTCCACAGTAAAAGTGACAAAGATTCAGATTAAAAGATTGAATGAAAGTTGTAAGAAGAAGTAAGGTAAATTATATTATAATAGTTGCGTAGCACTCTGCAATTATAATTTCTAGGACGAGCTATTAGCATATGTAACACTAAGTATAGAAGCAGCTACAAATGAATTTTTGATAAAATGTTGATCAGTTAACAGATAACGGACAAAATAAGGTATGTAGTTGATCGGCTTCACTATGCATTTAAAGTTTAATTTGAAAGAACAAATACGAGGGTGGTTGGAAAAGTTGTCGTAACGAAAAGAAGAAAAATACATCTCTAAACCCTTTTTTTTTAAATTTTAGTCTCTTTGTGCATTAATGCACTTCCCAATGATGTTTCAGTGCCTTGATCCCATTTCGAAAATGAGAGTCTTCCGGTCCTACAAAATAGTTGGTGACTCCAGTTGTCCGTTCTTCCTTTGAACTGAAACTTCGTCTAGCAAGAAGAAATTTTAGTTTTGTCAAGAGATAGAAGGAAGTCTGACATGGCCATAGCAGGTGAATAAGGCGGGTGCGACAACAATTCGTACCTTAGTTCGAGTTATTTTGCCATGGCGATGGCACATGTGTGCGGGCGCGCTTTGGCTTGATAGAAGATGACTTTCTTCCTTGCTAAACTTGGTATTTTTTCGCGTTTCTTTTCCAATTTATCCACAAGGTTAGCATAGTATTCTCCAATAGTTAACGGTCCAGTGGGGAGATAATCTATAAACAGCCGGCAGCGGCGTGTCAGTCACAGTCTGCACGGTCACTACGGTCGGGGGTTCGAATCCCTCTCGGGCATAGATATACGTGCCGTCCTTAGTATTAGCTAGGTCATAACAAATTTGTAAATTTAGGGACTGATGACCCTTAGTTAAGTCCCATAAGCTCTACAAACAGTTGAACATTTTTGATCTATAAACAGCGTCCCCTTCATATTTCCGAATATTGATGCCATGACCTATCCAACCGATAGAATTGTCTTTTCTTTCTTTGGTGGAGGAGAATCAGGTTGTTTCCACTGCTTTGACTGTGGTTTTTTCTCTGGGATCGTCAGAAACTGGTGCAAAAAGTCTTGTTTTTTTCTCCTAAAACGGGCCTAACATTGTTCCGTTATGTCCATTTTTATGCATTTCTGATCGAGCGTCAAGAGTTGCGGCAACCATATTGTAGATATTTTTTCATTTATAATTCTTCAGTTAAAATGTCATATAACCTTTGAAATGGTATCAGACAAGCGTAAAAATTTCACGCCCTTTCACCCGACCATCCTCCATTTCTATGTAAAAATGTATCTGCTGAGTGGAAGTAATTGTCATTCAGTTCAAATGTCCATACGTTTGTAAATCTATCGGACCAAACTGCGTGGTCATCGGATCGTAGCTTACAAACTACTTAAACCTAGGGAAACTAACCTAAGGACAAACACAAACACCCATGCCCCAGGGAGGACTCGAACCTCCACGGCGAGCAACGGCGCGCTCCGCAGCGAGACGCTTTAGACCACTCGGCTACTCCACCGCGGCTGTCATTCAGTTCAGAACACGTAAGAGGTTTCCAACCAATACACGCATAAAATATGAAGACGAGTAGATACAATAGGTTGACAGTATTAAATACCTGGGATTACAACTCGATAATAAATTCAGTTGGGAGGAACACACCACAGAACTGCAGAAAATACTTAATAAATCTGTATTTGCAATTCCAGTGTTATCAGACGTGGGTGACATAAAAATAAAAAATCTTGCATGATGTGCTTACTGTCATTCCATAATGTCATATGATATAATATTTTGGGGCAACTCTTCACATCGAATAAAACTTTTCAGAGCCCAAAAGCCTGTAACACATATTATTTGTGGAATAAATACACGGACATCCTGTAGAAGCCTCTTAAGAGAACTGGGTGCAATAACTACTACATACTTATTCCTTTAATGAAATTTGTCATAAACAATATATCCCTTTCTACAACAAGCAGCTCAGTTCATACATACGGTACGAAGAACAAAAACGATCTACACAAGAAGCACCTACTTTAGTTCAAAGAGAGGTACCACTACTCAGAAGCACACGTTTTCAATAATTTACCAGCAACCATAAAAAACTGAGATACAAATGGAGTTCATTTCAAGAGGAATCTGAAAGACTTGCTAGTGGCCAACCCCTTCTGTTCCACTGACGAATCAGTAGTAAAATCAGTAGTAAAAATATATATATATTTATTTATTTGTTTGCAAATCTAGATTTTGACCACTATGTGGTCATTATCAATGCTTAAAATTAATTAAAATACTTAAAACATGGAGGTCGAGAGGTTTTAAATATTTTAATTGGTTTTAAGCATTGATAATGACCACACAGTGGTCGAAATCTAGATTTGCAAACAAATAAATAAAAATATATATTTTTTACTACTGATTGCTGAAAGAATTACCACAAAATGATATATTTATTCATACTATTAGTATTATTACTATTAGTATTATTATTGTGCGCCTCGGTTGCACAGTGGTAGAGTGCCAGACTATGAATCCTAAGGACGTGGTTCGATCCGCGCCAGGTACCTAGGATTTTTACCTGTCACTTTCCACTTCTTTCGCCTCTGGCAGTATTGGTCATGTGAAAAATACCGAGTAGCCCCGTGGTTCGGAACCCACGTTAAACTGTAGGTGCCCCTATAACTGTCTGGATGAATCAGTTCGAAGGTCGGAGGAAGGAAACGACATACCACCTCCAAACAGGACCATGCCTAGTAAAGCACTGCGGTGTTCAAACCAATATTCGGGTTGTTGACTGCTTTACTTTTTTTTGTATTATTACATCAACTTATAAAAAAAAGAAATTATATATTGACATGTTCCACATCCACCAAGATCTCCCAAATATGGATCTATGCAACGAACAACAAATCTAATCAAATCTATTAAACCAAATAATCTGTTATTCTTACAAGACAGACTGGATGCTAGAGTCGTAGGGAGAAAATCAGGCTGGCTGTGACCGCGAGCACATGATTTGGAGCGAAAATCAGAGGTAGGAGCCCCAAGAAGTTGGCGACACACTGCGAGGAAAGAACTGTAGCTACCGCAGCCAACTGCCTGGCGCAATATATGCAAACGCCTGCGTATAAAAACCACGCCTGTCGCACATACACATCGTTCGTCGGCAAGAAATGTGACACAAGTTAAAAAAAAAACAAAAAAAAAAAAAAAAAACGGAACTTTTACTTCATGATACGAACAAAGCTTAAAGGGTTCCAAAATGAACAAAAAAGCATAACTCTCTCTCAAAGTAGTAACGTCTGTTAATTCATGATTTGTGCATTTGTAATTGTGTCGTAGTTTTCTGCCAGCGTGCAATATGTTATCTATCCGTGGAATTCCATCATGATTTGCAATGGTTATTAGTGAAGGACAACTCTGCTCTGAAGTTTCCTTATCACAAATGAAACTATGTGCAATATGTTAGGAAAGTTGAAATACCAGTAGAATACAAACCATGCACACGGAAATATCCAACACATTCCTGACTCACCTAAAGATATTATATATTATCACATGTTGTCTTCAAAAATTTGTGTAACGTGAAATAGGTACTTTGTTAGTGTAAATTAAAAATATTCATTGGATTTTATAAAAATTTGAGATTATTTATTCGTAATTGGTATAATAAGGATTGCTTGCTAATTGAATCTAACTAAATGTGATGGAAATAAACGTTATAAAATGAAAAACACGTTTTGGTAAAATAAGCATATATAAATGCAGTCTTATTCACTGGATTTCATTGTTTCAATGTTGACACAGTGGACCACTGAGTCTGCTACCCAGCATCTACGCAACTTATTGATCAGACTCCTATTCGGAATTTTTTTGGCATCTTATATCGCAACGTTTTGACGAGTCTCTTTTCGGCATCTTTGGACGTAATGTTGTCGCAAATAATTCAACGTTCTCCTAATTAGCATTTTCTGATATCATATTGTCACTATGATTTTACAAGTAATGAAAAATAAATCGCAATTTGCTATGTTACGGCTTCACTGTACTAGGTTTAGATGGAACACCAAAGTGCGGCGAATGAAAATTTGTGCCCGGCCTAGCCTAGTAAGCAGGAGATCCCGGGTTCGAATCCCGGCCGGGCACAAATTTTCATTCGCCGCACTTTGGAGTTCCATCTAAACCTAGTACAGTGAAGCCGTGACATCACAAATTGCGATTTATTTCATTAAAATGAGCGCTGTAACATCGTCAAAAATTTATAACATTTTACAAGTCTCCTGTTCGGCATATTCGGTCGGCATAATGTTAAAATATTTCTACATGTTTTGTAGTCAGCATCTTCGGGCGGCATGCCGTTGCAACTTTCCGATAAATTTCCTAATCGGCATCTTGGAATACTGTGTTCTCACAACATTTTGAAAGTTTCCTATTCTGTATCTTCGGGTGTTTTATTATTGGATAATTTCGATAAAACTCCAACTCTGTATCTTCTTACGTCACAATATCACAATATTTGGAGAAACTGCTACTTCGAAGTTTTGGTCATCATGTGGTCGCAACGTTTCGGTAAATGTTGTGATCAGCATTTTAGTGCGCCTATTTTAACAACGCTTCGAAAACAGAGCATTTGTGGGCATCATATTGTCGTAATGTTTCGACTAGTCTCCTACAAGGCATATTCGGACATCCTGTCGTCGCAACGTTTCTAGAAGTTTCGTAGTACCGCTCTCTGGGCATGAAGTTTCATGTAATTTCGTCAAGATTTCTACTTGGCATCTGTAATCCTCACGTTGTTGCAATATTTCGACAAATTTCCTACTAGATATCGTCGGGCGTCATGTTGTTGCGAAGTTCCGACAAGTTTCGTGCTTTGCTACTTCGGGTTTCATGTCGACGTAAAGTTTCGGCTATGATTCCACGAGGCATCTTTGGGCGTCAACTTGTGTCAGTGTTTCGACATATTACCTACTATCTTCGAGTGTCATGTTATCACAGCATTCAGCGAGACGGCTACTTGAGGCGAAGGAGACGCAGATGAGTAGGAATAGAAAGGTTAAAACTTTACGACAGTCGGAAGCCACTTTCCACTGATAACCCGAGATATTTTGATGAAAGAAAATGAGGTCAACTTTATGGTTGATCAAAACTACATTTTGGATTTTGAATGGAATGTAGGAGCTACAGTCTTATTTGTCCATGAACTGCTGACAGCTTGATCCTGTTTCATTATTTCCAACAGTCTGTAATATACACAGCCAACTTCAGAAAGAGTTGGCCTGCATAACATGCGGAAACTACGCGTCTCCCGCTGAAATTGAAAAGTAGACTACCAACGGCCGAAAGAGATTCCGGTAATTTGGAACAAGCATTGGATACCGCAATCGCGGCCTACTACCCATATATGAGGGCAGATCAAAAAGTAAGTTGCACATAAACGTCATGGCCCTTTATTAAACCATCTACACAAAACCAACAGGGCTGTGACAACATACAATGTAAGTTATCTTTTCCACGTAGTCTCCAAGAGAGTGTAAACATTTATCGGAACGGTCTACCAAAGTTTTGAACAGGGAATTACTTGACCATAACGACGTTACGGTAGGTGACAAATGTCCGGATAGCCTATAAAATTTGCTCCTAAGAATTGAAGATTCCCGTTACTTTGTCATGGATCCCATATTCAGAACCTAACCAAACTTTCATCAAACTGCCCTAGAAGTTCTTACTTTCCAATAAAAAACGAATCGTCAAAATCGGTTGGCGTGATATTGAATCCCATTGTCGCGCACATACTTAATGCAAATTTAAGACTTACATCGTTTTCTTATGGATGTCATTGTCAGAACTGAATCAACTTGAAATGGGACCACACGGAAAGCAGCGGCTTTCAGATAAAAAGAGAATCATCAAAATAGGTTCACACAGTCGAAGGTTCTGAGGTAATAAACATAGAAATAATACATTCGAATTGAGAAACTCCTCCTCTTTTTAAGTCGGTTAAAACTACAAGTGACATTTAAAGTTTGTACGACCTCATATTTATTGAGTTACATGCTGTACAATTGTATATTTTTTCAGGTATATATTCATTTGTATAAGTATTGCATGTCTGTAAATTCTGTTGCGAATGTAAGTAATAGTAAAAAACAGATTACAACTTGAAGCGTAATTAGACTGTTTTGCATGAAAGTTACTGTTTGTGTGCTCACATCTCATGAACTACGTGTCATACTGTGATACAATTTCGAAGGTACATGTGTGAATACTGTCTGTAAAATTTCCTGTGGCTACGATTTGTAGTGTAGAAGTTATAAATTGTAACGTTATATCGAATGCCGTAGTTTTAGTCCTTGGACAGCGAGAAAGTAGTAAGCGAGGGACTTTTTTCCTTTATCATTTTACTGAGAAACATTTAAAGGTTTTGAAATTATCTTTGAAGTTGTTGCAAGTAGCTAAGTACTCTCACTTTCATACAATGTAGGAACAAACTCTCGTCATATTATGAGGCAGTTTTTATGCGATTATTTTTGCTCCTTAACCACGTGTCGTATTTGAGTCTTAACCCTGCAGCAACTGTTACCTCACGGTAAGAAATATGTGTATCAAATTTGGTTGAAATCCGTCCAGTGGTTTAGCAAGAAATGTACAACACTGTTGCGTGATTTAGCAGTTTTTCTCTTATTTTATTGTTTATGGCATCACATGTCGTGAACTATGTGTTGAACATAATCCTTACAATTACGGCGACTGTGCTCATGTTTTTAACCTTACGTGTATAAAATTTCACAAAGATTGGATCAATACTGTAAATTTGTGACCAGTATGTACACACAAACAAACACACGCACACTCTGTTTCTTAAAATGTAAAGCAGTGTGTTCCTATGTTTGTGTGTTTGTTTTTGTGTACGTATTGCATAAAAATCTACAGTTTTTCCAATCTTTTTCAAATTTTGTACACGAAAGCTTCAACGCATCAGGACGATCGCTGTAAGTGTAAGAATTACGTACAACACATACTTCACGAGATATAACGACATCAACTGCTGCATTAGGCGATAATGCTGCTCATTTCCCTCTAAACCTCTGGCCCCATTTCAACCAAATTTGATAACATATTGCTTATGTGAGATAACAATTGCTGTAGGAGTACGAATCACATGCGACGTATGGTTCAGGAGATATAACGTCATAAACAACAGGAGTTGCAAGAATGTGTCACATATTGCGACGAGACATTATAAGTACACTATGTGCGAACGACAGTACTTGAGGACTTGCAACAAACATTAAACACAATTTCAAACTTTTATTGATCTATTTCTCTCTGACAACCGTACCAAAATTATGAAAGGAAAAAGGTTTCTCGCTTACTTCTTTTTCGCTGTTGATGGCATTCGGTATGACGTTACAATTTATAATTCGTTCACTACAAATTGCACTAGCAAGAAATTTTACAGAGAGTATACACACATATAGTTGAATGTATCTTCTAAATTGTATCACAGTATGACTCGTAGTTCATGAGATATGAGCACATAAAGAATAACGTTCATGGGAAACTGCCCTATCACGCACCAAGTTTTAATCTATTACTTCTTTTCTACTAATTGTATTTCAACGAGATTTTACAGACACGCAGCACTTATACAAGTGATTACATGCCTGAAAAATTATACAATTGTACAACGTATAACTTAATAAATATGAGATCGTGCGAATCTTATATGCCATTGAGAAATATTAGCTCAAGGCAGTAATAAATAAACAAATACCTGGGCAATGCCACGTTTTCAGCTAGTTATACATGTAGGAGATAGTAATTAGTCTTGCGTAGTTCTCGAACGAACTAGTTCGGAAGAGCGCTCCGACAGCCGAACTACGCAAACTAGTTCGCAGATCCCTCGCCTCTTAGTTCGTCAGCTCCTTTTCCGAAGACTGACGGGTAACAGCGAGAGGACGCGAGAGCGTGCAGAATCGCGTGATTCCCTTCTGCCAGTTGCCATTTCTAGCTGAGATGCAACTCAGCTATAGTTTTAGTAGCGGTAGCAAAAGCCAAAACGAGCGGACGAACTAAAAAGAGCGACCTACTTCGTGCCCGAGCTGCGAACTATAAGGATGGCGCCTGCCGCGGTGGCCGAGGGGACTGTGGCGCGCCAGTCACGGTCTGCACGGCCACTACGGTCGGGGATTCGAATCCCCCCTCGGGATTGGATATTTGTGCCGTCCTTAGTATTAGCTACTTCATAAGTAGTTTGTAAATTTAAGGACTGATGACCCCGTAATCAAGTCCCATAAGCTCTACAAACATTTGAACATTTAAAAGGAGAGCTACCGGTCGCGAACTAAAATATGCGCGATATGTCGCGAACGAAAATATGCGTGATAGGTCGCGAACAGAATTGAAAAGCACGTGTTTGCCTTCTGCTGATGAGAGCCATTTCGAGGTTAGCGTCTGCCTGCTAAATTACATCAGTGCTACAAAATTTCTGCTTTGCAGTATTCTGTACTCTGCAATGTCTGACTAATAAATTCCATAATGCCAAGATATAGAGATAACTCTAAACTCAAGCGCGAGAAATTATCCATAAACTGTTTCTTTTGGTTTGCCTGATATCGTTATCGGCTCAAGCAGCCAGCGCATGAAGCAGCTAGGTGCGGGAACTTCTCCCTCCCCCTGCATGCGCAGACCACGCCTATCAGCCGTCACTGGGAGCGGACGAACTAAAAGAACGAGCGCTCCCGATCGCGAACTGTCATGCGCAAGTCTAACAGTAATGTTCACTCGTGAGCGGTTACACACTGGGCAGGTGTTACGGCTTTCGGTGAGTGGCGGCAGCTGCAGCCGTGTGGAGGTGAGACGTCTGTTGGCAGAAGCAGCTGTCGACAGGTGCTCGCTAGCCGTCAGTCTCGGTCAGCGCGCAGTATTTGCGTCGCTGGCGGGGAGGAAGAGGAAGGGGAAGGGGAAGGGGAAGAGGAACGGCCCGCCGCTATACGTCACGCCAGGCTGGCGCTGGCAGAGCAGCGTGTTTGCCGACGCCGGACGCCGGCAGTAATGACCCACACTTTTCGGCACGCGAGCCGACAGCCGGGCCGAGCAGCACCAGCCACTCCAGCCACTAATAGCTTCCTCAGGGATCACCGACACTGCGTCTCAGAGAGGTCGTCAACATCTGGTATTAGCAAATAACTAGCTGTAGGCTGCATGCGTTGCAGTGCCATAGAGAGAGAAACGTGTTTGGTAAGATTTAGATATAAATTTATCTATGTTAGGTGGATTGTGATATCTGGCGTCCCACAGCGAAGCGTTTTAGGTCCCCTACTCTTCCTTGTGTTTATAAACGACTAGCGTAAACCCGCGGCTCCGCTCGCGTGTTGGTTGATTATGATAGATAAGCTATCTTTCAGTAGTGTGCTGTTTATTTATTCTTACATTTCCTTATTCGTATGATTATCCTTACAGAGAAAGAGCTGAAGACATTGGAGCATGCATAGACCAAAGATATGGCTGTGGCATCACGTTCCGCTCCTTGTTATAGACTGACAAACGTCATCGGTAGACTTCAATCCGAATTTTTTTATAATTTGACGACTTCCTTGTTTGCGTTTTGTAGTATTCGCCGCAGAGCTAAATGTTAACACACACACACACACAGGTTGAATTTTATATACACCGATACCTTTCCATCCCAATATACTCCACCCTTTTATCATTATCAATCTTCAAGCAACAATGCAACCAATAAAACCGTTTTAAAAGAGTACATGTAAAACTTCCTGGCAGATTAGAATTGTGTGCCGGAACCGGGACTCGGACCTGGGACCTTTGCCTTTCGCGGGCAAGCGCACTACCGACTGTGCTATCCCGACACGACTCACGATGCCGCCTCACAACTCTACTTCCACCAGTACCTCGCCTCCTACTTTCCAAACTTGCCCGCGAAAGGCAAAGGTCCCAAGATCGAGTCCCGGTTCCGGCACACAATTTTAATCTGCCAGGAAGTTTCATATCAGCGCACACTCCGCTGCAGAGTGAAAGTTTCATTCTAGAGTAAATATAATTTCCAAAGAGTAATTATTGTTCCGCATTTCGCATTATATTCTTCAAATTACTAAATATCTATCAGATCGCTATAAAACCGTGCCTAAAACCTTCCTCAGGTATAAATTAGTAACTGTACAAACATTTAAGTCTCTGCGACTTGTCGTTCGGACGTGATAAGCGTACACTGAAAAGACATTCACATTAATATATATAGATAAATAGCTATCCGATCGCCATAAAACCATGCCTAAAGCCTTCCCCGGGTAGATATTAATAACTGTACAAATTTTTAGCTCTTTATGTCTTGTGGTTCAGACGAGATAAACTTACACCGAACAGACATTCACATTTATAGATATAGATTTAGGACACAATCTGAATAGCTTCCTTCGACTGTTCGCGGATGATGCTGTCGTTTATCGGTTAGTGAAGTCAGCAGACGATCAGAAGCAACTGCAAAGCGATTTAGCCAAAACTTCTACATGGTGCGAAAATTGGCAATTGACACTAAATAAAGAAAACTGTGAAGTAATACACATGACCACTAAGAGAAATCCGCTGAACTTCAATTACGGGATAAATCAGTCAAACTTTAAGGTCGTAAATTCTACCAGATACCTAGGAGTTAAAATTACGAACAACTTATACTGGAGATAACACATAGAAAATATTGTGGGGAAGGCGAACCAAAGATTACGTTTCATTGGCAGAACGCTTCGAAGATGCACCAGCTCCACCAAAGAGACTGCCTACATCACACTTGTGCATCCTCTCCATTGAGGGACCCTTACCAGGTGGCACTGAGGGAAGATATTGAGAAGGTTCAGAGAAGGGCAGCTCGTTTTGTTTTATCACGTTACCGGGTGGGGGGGGAGGGGGAATGGTGGGAAGCGATACGGAAATGTCGCACGAATTGGATTGGGGTGGAAACCATTAAAAGAAAGACGTAATTCATTGCGGAGTGATCTGTTTGCGAAGTTTCAATCACCGACTTTTACTTCTGAATGTGAAAATATTTTGTTAGCACCCACCTACTTAGGGAGACATGACCATCCCAATAAAATAAGAGAAATCAGATCGAAAACGGAACGATTTAGGTGTTCTTTCTTCCCGCGCGCTATTAGAGAATGGAACGGTAGAGGAAAGTTATGAAAGTGTTTAATGAAACCTCTGCCAGGCACTTAAATGTGATTTGCAGATGTTATGTAGATTGGTATGAAGTCTGCGGCTGTATTACAAATTCTTGAAATAATTAATGCTGCAGCAGTCACTTTTTACTAATATTTATATTAGCACGACGCGTTTCGGCAGCAAGCTGCGAACATTTCTGTTTTGTTATGTTTTGTGTTGTGCGTGCCACTGAGATTATGGTTGGGCGTTTTAACCTGTTCAGGAAGATACAGCCACTTTAGTATTATGTCTTCTGGTCCGGACTGTACACCCATTAGATTTCTATATGATTATGCTGAAGCGATAGCTCCTTACTTAACAGCCATATACAACCCCTCTCTCAAAGAAGGATCTGTAACTAAAGATTGGAAGGTTGCACAGGTCACACCTATATTAAAAATGGCAGTAGGAGTAACCCACTAAACTACAGGCCTATTTCACTGACATCAATGTTCAGAAGAGTTTTGGAACATATCCTGTATTCAAATATTATGAATTATCTTGATCAGAACGATCTATTGACCCAAGGTCAACACGGATTTAGAAAATATCGTTCATATCAAATACAACTAGTTCTTTATTCACACGAAGTAATCGGTGCTATAGACAAGGGTTCGCAAATAGTTTCCGTATCTCTTGATTTCCAGAAAGCTTTCGACACTGTACCTCACAATCGGCTTTTAATCAAATTGCGTGGTTATGGTATATCGCCCCAAATTTGTGATTGGATAGGGGACATCCTTTCAGAGAGGATGGCATGTGAGGATAAAATACGAGAAATCAGAGCTCCAACGGAGAGATTCAGGTGTTCTTTCTTTCCGCGCACTATTCGAGAATGGCATGTGAAATAAATAGTATAACGGTGGTTCGATGAACCCTCTGCCAGGCACTTAAATGTGATTTGCAGTGTATCCCATGTAGATGTAGGTGTTCTGTGATTATAGCTTCTGAGTTATTATATTGTTGTATTTACTTACAGTTCTGTTGATAATCTTGTTATCTGGCACATACAACACAAGAACACAATTATGTACATACCACATGTAGACATTTTGTATTAGATGTTTACACTGTACCAAAGATACTTAAACGCTATGATATCCTACATCAATATTTACAGTGAATATACCATGCACATTTTATGGCATACCCAGTTATCTGAGTGATTTCCATATAACAGATATTTTTATGAAAAATTGAGTAAAAAAGTGAGTAAAAATAATAACTAATGTCCTTTATTTAATTTTGTCTGCAAGTAATTTTCTATTGCGTCACATTCAGTAACAGTTATGTTTATTATTATTGAAAAGCAAATTCACTACTCATACACAGATAACTGGAAAGTAAAGGAAACTGAATTTACCATTGAAAACACGTGGTTACAATAGGTATGCTGTTAAATGTGTTTCCTCTCTCACGTTATGAAATGCTCGTTGTGGATGTGTCATGTATTGTTTTGCTCGTATTTCATCGTTTCTAGAGTTGGGACTCTTTAGTGGTTCCTTCCTTCCATAATTTGAAGGCATTTAAAATAAATCCACAGAACTGACTGTCAAATTCTCAAACTTTCTGCAAGTAAGTATGCTCCATTTTAAATTCATCAAACATTATAATCAGGAAGTAAAATATGTTGCTGGAATAAGTTATCGACTGAGATAATTGTTGTATATATTTCCAAAATAACCAGATGAAACTACTGACAGTTCAAAATTCAGATTTTTTTGGAAGATGAACAGAGCTTCATATAACTCTAAGTAACATATCTTTGACAATGATTTATTCTTACCTTCTATTAGTCGACCTCATCCTTCCCCTTTGTTCATCTGCTTTTTCCCCTTCTCTCTGTTCACCTAACTATTGCCGATCCCTTTTTTCCATCTCTTCCTCCCCATGTCACTGTATCGAGCAAGCTGATACCTTTCATTTTCCTAAATTCATTTCCACGCAAATAACGGGATGGTTCCTTTGAAAGGGCACGGCTGATTTCCTTCTCCATTCCTAGAAAAAAAAATCCAGCTTGCACTCCGTATCTAACCACCACGATGTCGATTGGATATTAAACCATAATACTTCACCTTCCTTCCCTTTCTCTGTACTTCTCCACTTATCTGTCCAACCTTGCTTCCCATTCTGCCAGTCTCCTCCTCTTCTCTTCGTACCTCTTTCACCACCCTCAGACAGTGTCCTCCTCCATCCTATGAAAAATTACCTATATCTTCGACCGTGGTGATCAGTCAAATGGTATTGAGTCTACTGTAAGAATAAATGGAAAATAAAACGTGTGTGTCTTTATAAATATATTGGGTTCATGTACAAATTATTGTGGAAGCTGGGGATAATTACCAAGATGAAGAGGTAAGCGCAGGAGAATAATAATATGTGGAGGGCCGTATCCATTCAGCCGACTTGTAATCCAGGAAAAGCAGGACAGCATATGCAGTGAGGTGAAAATAGGAAGTCAAAAGATGTTGGTTTAGGAAGGTGTAAACGCAGAAACTTTCTGGCTTCAGATAAGGATTAGTTACCACAAAATGGGGCTTTTAGTTAAAATAGTACGGTATTATGAGTAATACAATTACCATCTTCATTTAGTATAAAAATGGGCTTCTACATCTACATCTACATCTACATAGATACTCTGCAAATCACATTTAAGTGCCTGGCAGAGGGTTCATTAACCACTTTCATAACTTTTCTCTACCGTTCCATTCTCTAATAGCGCGCGGGAAGAAAGAACACCTAAATCGTTTCGTTTTCGATCTGATTTCTCTTATTTTATTGGGATGGTCATGTCTCCCTAAGTAGGTGGGTGCTAGCAAAATATTTTCACATTCAGAACTAAAAGTCGTTGACTGAAACTTCGCAAACAGATCACGCCGCAATGAATAACGTCTTTCTTTTAATGATTTCCACCCCAATTCGTGCAACATTTCCGTGACGCTCCCCCCCCCCCCCGTAACGCGATAAAACAAAACGAGCTGCCCTTCTCTGAACCTTCTCAATATCTTCCGTCAGTCCCACCTGGTGAGGGTCCCACAAGGGGCAGCACTACTCCAGGAGAGGACTCACAAGTGTGATGTAGGCAGTCTCTTTGGTGGAGCTTGTGCATCTTCTAAGCGTTCTGCCAATGAAACGTAACCTTTGGTTCGCCTTCCCTACAATATTTTCTATGTGTTCTCTCCAGTCAAAGTTGTTCGTAATTATAACTCCTAGGTATTTGGTAGAATTTACGATCTTAAGGTTTGGCTGATTTATCGCGTAATTGAAGTTCAGCGGATTTCTTTTAGTGGTCATGTGTATTACTTCACACTTTTCTTTATTTAGTGTCAATTGCCAATTTTCGCACCAAGTAGAAATTTTGTCTAAATCGCTTTGCAGTTGCTTTTGATCCTCAATTGACTTCACTAACCGATAAACGACAGCATCATCCGCGAACAGTCTAAGGGAGCTATTCAGATTATCTCCTAAATCGTTTATAAACACGAGGAAGAGTAGGGGACCTATAACGCTTCCCTGTGGAACGCCAGATATCACTTCTGTTTTACTCGATGACTTACCGTCAATTACAACGAACTGTGTCCTTTCTGATAGGAAATCGTGAATCCAATCGCACAATTGGGGAGATATTCCATAAGCACGCAATTTCATTAGTAGCCGCTTGTGGGGTACAGTATCAAAAGCCTTCCGGAAATCCAGAAATATGGAATCGATTTGAGATCCCTTGTCGATGGCACTTAACACTTCATGTGAATAAAGCTGTGTTTCGCAAGAGCGATACTTTCTGAATCCGTGCTGACTATTGGTTAATAGGTCGTTCTCTTCGAGGTAGTACATAATATTCGAACAACGTATATGTTCCAAAATCCTACTGCAAATCGACGTCAATGAGATAGGCCTGTAATTTTGGGGATCACTCCTATTGCCTTTCTTGAATATTGGAGTAACTTGGGCAAGTTTCCAGTCTTTGGGTACGGATCTTTCGCTGAGTGATCGGTTGTAAATTATAGCTAAGTACGGAGCTATTGCATCAGCATACTCTGAGAGGAATCTAGTTGGTATACAATCTGGCCCGGAAGATTTATTTTTGTTTAGTGACTTAAGTTGTTTTACTACTCCAGGAACATCTACTTCTAAGTTTCGCATGCTGGCAGCTGTTCTTGGATTGAATACTGGAGTGTTCACTTCGTCTTCTTTGGTGAAAGAATTTCGGAAAGCTGTGTTTAGTAATTCTGCCTTAGCAGTACTGTCGTCGGTAGTATTACCATTGCTATCGCGTAGTGAAGGTATTGTTTGTGTTTTGCCGCTAGTGTACTTCACATATGACCAGAATTTCTTTGGATTTTCTCCAAGATTACGAGACAGGATTTCGTTGTGGAAACAACTATAAGATTCTCGCATTGAAGTCCGCGCTAGGTTGCGAGTTTCAGTAAAAGATTGCCAGTCTTGCGGATTCTGTGTCTTTTTAAATTTTCCATGCGTTTTTCTTTGTTTCTGCAACAGTGATCTGACCTTTTTTTTGTGTACCACGGGGGGTCAGCCCCCTCTTTTATTAATTTATTTGGTATAAATCTCTCGATTGCTACTGATATTATGTCTTTGAAAGTAAGCCACAACTGATCTACACTCGCATTTTTAGTTTTGAAGGACTGGAGACTATCAATCAGGAAAGCGTGAAGCGAATTTTTATCTGCTTTATTGAATAGATATATTTTCCGTTTATTTTTGGTGCATTTGGGAATTTCGATATTCAGTCTCGCTACTACAACTCGATGTTCGCTAATCCCTGTATCTGTTTTGATGCTCTTTACTATCTCGGGATTATTTGTTGCTAGGAGAGCAAGAGTATTTTCGCAACCACGTACTATTCTAGTGGGTTCATGAACTAACTGTTCGAAGTAGTTTTCAGAAAAAGCATTCAGAACTAGTTCGGACGATGTTTTATATTTGCCCCCGGTTTTGAATACGTAATTATGCCAACATATCGAGGGTAAATTAAAGTCGCCACCGATTATAACAGTATGCTTCGGATACCTATTTGAAATATGATTCAAGCTTTCTTTGAACATTTCTGCAACCGCATCGTCTGAGTCAGGGGGCCGATAAAAAGATCCAATTATTAATTTATTTCGGTGGTCAGGTATAACCTCTACCCAGACCAATTCACAGGAAGTATCTGCCTCAATTTCCCTGCAGGATAAACCGTTTGTTTGAGAGGAGTCTGATACTATTGAAAGAGGTTTCTATATAAGAAGGAAGATCACACACGATGGCCAAGGCAAGATGGATATCAAAACTTCATGAAAACTATTTCGAATTCTTCGTGAGCTGATGTCATTGCTATCATTAAAGATGATACAAACCATTTCATTGGACTTATTCACAACCGTTTTAGGCAAAGCTCTGTTGCCATCTGCAGATACGTGATTACATTCAATATTACTACATATAAACTTTCTAGAAAGCCATCATGGTTCATGTGTTCACACAGAATCTGTAGCTACAGTAATTACTTTAATCGCTCCTCTAGGTTGTATGATGTCAAGTGGAAACAATAACAGAGCAATATTGGTATTAGTCATTTACATGGAGCAGCAGAGGAACCAATAAGAAGGGAGTTTATGGAATGAATTTGTAATGATGCATATTAATGATGCATAATGGTAATGATGTTGAAAACTGGACTGGTAAACTACAATGTTGTGCAACTGGGAGACGCATGTGCTAATGGGTTCTCTCATTAGTTTTCGCATACTATTTACTAAATACTTCTCATTATGATTGACATGTCAGTGCATCTTACTTTTTTTAGGGCTATCAAACGTCATTTGTAACGTCCCCTACTTTTATTTTATAAAATGTAACGTAGATTTTAGAGATCCTAAATGAAAAGTTACTAATCATAGCATTTAAATAAAACTAATTTTTTTTGCAGAAATCGTTAGATTTCGAAAAGACCATGGAATGACATTATATACCGATTTACGAATTTTCAAAATCTGTGATGAGGAACGAGAAATAAGTTGCAATGTTACTTAACTGATTTCTACTTAAATTTCTATGTATCCCTAGAGCAAATGTAAATCAAGTAATTTTCACTGATTTATCCGTCGGTCCTTGCTGGCACAACATCACACTTACTTAAAAGTAGAATTTTGTGTATGTTCTACACATTCATTGCCACGTAGTTACCCGGTTTTCGGCTTACCAGGACATATTCAGACTTTAAACTACGTCGTAAACCTGTTATTTATATAAAAGTCAATATAGTGATTTACCAAGAACCGATCAAAGGATCATTCAAAATATCGAAATCAATTTGTTGTACATACCATGAGCTGTATCTCTGCCACAAAACAAATTGGACACACGTTATATGAAATTTTAACTGCAAATCGTCTTTATTACCATCTTCTAAAATATTTGCTATTTTTCCTGAAACATGCTGCATTTAACAGATGAAATATTTGTTTTTGGTGAGCATTATTTGAAGCTTAATCAAACTAAAGGTCTATGTATAGACGCGTGAGCTAGTTCATCATAGCCGGCCGCGGTGACCGAGAAGACTGAGGCGCTTCAGTCACGGTCTGCACGGCCACTACGGTCGGGGGTTCGAATCCCCCCTCGGGCATGGATATTTGTGCCGTCTTTAGCATAAGGTAGTTCATAAGTAGTTTGTAAGTTTAGGGACTGATGACCCCGTAGTTAAGTCCTATAAGCTTAACAAACATTTGAACATTTGAACATAGTTCATCATATACTTAGGTGCCTCAAACCGCAGGGCTGAAAGTATGTAATCGCATTTCAGAATGAGGACGTTAATACATGTGAGCGACGTAGTTACGCATGAACTGCACGAAAACAATGAAATACAGTTTCATAGTGGCAGTCTAAAACACAAATAAATGTTTTAATCATCACAATATATCATACAGTTTCGAAAAGTGCTGTTAACGCGGCGATTAATTTGCTGTAATCTGACAACAAACGAAGCAGACGACTCATCAAGCATCAAATGCTTACCGATTTGAACGCTTCTTTGTTGTTCGACGGTCTATCGCAAGGGGCGCTGCAGCTGACAACGACTTCCTTGTGTGTGTTGCACTTCTCGTATAGAAAAGGCTTTATACCAGGGGGGGGGGGGTGAAACTCATATAGTGATTTCCGGTAACACGATGTTGGTTCGCTGCCAGGCCACATAGAGCGTTGCGAGCGCTGCGATTTTTCATCTCGCTTTCCTATTGGATGATTTACGTTTTACAGTCCTCCATACTTGTTTTGATTCTTAGGTGGTGTTCTGTTCTGAGGTTCTATAGCAACGTCTTCCTAATTGCTATCTTCTGTGTGCATGTTGTGAGTTTCATAAATTTCTTTTATTTGAACTGTACAGAAGTTCCATTTCATATGACTGAAGACGCATAAATTGTAATCAACAGAAATAAAAATAAATTGGTTACAGGACAGTGTATATGGCCGTAAAATTATTTATTTTTATAACCTACTATTCCTCTTTTGGTCACATGAGTGGATATAATTGTGCCTTAGCGTATGTCAAAACTCAAAAATCATTTACATGGATGCATGCAATATCAGATTAATTTTAGTCTGACATGCGCAAAATCACATCTATTTCCACGTGACAACGCCACACGGCGAAAATCGCAGTATCGAGTTTTAGAAACAAACAATTTTACGGTCAAAAAGATTACCACGACATCATTTACGAAGTTGGGCCGACTGTAAACAGCAGCCACAAGCAATTAATGTTAGTTTTTGATTTAAATTTCTCGTATATATTACTTTGCAAGGTCTCAAAAAACCTTTCTATGAGGTCCACCCTCGAACAATACAGTGGAACCCCCGATATCCGACCTTCACGGGACCGGGCCGTGATCGGAACGGCCAAAAGGTCGGATATACCGAGGAGCAATAAAACACGTTTTTTCGGGTCAAAACAGCCGCATACTGCACTAAATTATAAGTATTGTACAAAATACACACTCATTACACACAGTGCCGCTTAATCGTAATTACTTTACTCAATAAAAATTATTTTACAGTACATATCCTAATAAAAAGTAAGTTTCTTTCATAAAATGGAAAATTTTAATTTATATATTAATTAACGAAAACATTTAAAATACAGTCCTGTACTGTTTAATCAAAAAGGCAAACAATTACATACAGTGTGTACAGCACCTCATTTGAAGAAGTCATTAATACTCTTTTGCTTGAATTTACCCAATATTGATTTCGCTGAAAAATCACGCCATTTCTTTGCCCACAATACGGCCACAGGGGCGGCTCTCGGGTTCTGCTCCAAATATTTAAACACAATTTCAAATGCATCTTTAGCGTCTCAATGCGTCACACCAATATCACGATCAACTTCTTCTTCTTCTTCTTCTTCTTCTTCAGCGTCGCTGTCTTCATTTGTTGCGCTTTGAACTACAGCAACTATTTCGTCATAATTGAGTTCTTCATTTGTAGATTCTGCCATGTCAGGTTCGGTCAGCCATTTCTCCACTTCCTGCAGGTCTTTAAGAGTTTCTGCGACGTCGTTTTCTTCAGCTTCTAGATCAACTTCCGTTCATGAAGTGGGCCCATCATCGTCCTTATCAGCACTGTCACTTTGTTTTAATGATGAACAAAAAACAATAAAGTACATCAACGTTCACGTTGACAATCAGAACACAACTGGCAGTTTAACAGAGAAACAATGCACAGCACTGTTTAGTCAGTTTGGCTCGTCGCCGGCATAAGACAGTCGGGCACATTGTCGGATATCCCGAGGAGTCGGTTATCATCGAGGTCGGATATGAGGGGTTCTACTGTAAATGAAAAATATTTTTTTTTTTTTTTTTAATTTTAATGCCCTAATACAGGCAGGCTGGCAGCAGCCGATGATGCTGCTCTACAGCCGAGCGAATGAAAACAATGGACAAACAGAATATCAAATTAAAGGTGATAAAATGGCGCTTTTATAATTATGAGATGAAAATATGGGAGAATGTTAAAAGACAACATGACAGCGGACAGAACATACATGATTGTTAACACAAGACATTGCCACGGTGGCTAAAAACACCCACTGCAGACGACGAGACATAACATGACGGCGACATTGAGGTAAAAAACACTGAACATTGGTGTACGCAACGTTAAAAAACACTGGGCGACGAAACATTATACACAGGAAGCACTGAACACTTAAAAACACTAGCACTGTACTGGCCCTGCAGGGGGAGGGGGGAGAATGGAAAAGGGGAAGGAGGTGGGGGAGGGGAGAATGGGGGCAACCGGAAGGAGCTCCCGGGGAGGTGGAGAAAGGAGGGGGTGAGCCAAGTGGGGGACGGGAGTGGGAGGGGAGGGGGAGGGAGGAGGCGGCGGCAATCTACATAGAGAGGTCAAAGTTGGAAGGAGGCATAGATGTCGGGACGGTTGTGGAAAACGTCGTCAGGGATAGGTAGGTGGCGGACGCCACCCTCGGAGAGGACGTAGAGGGTGTGGAGGTGAAGGGAGGGAGGGATGTGGCGGTAAAGGCGTGGCAGGGGCCCGGTATCCAGGAGGAGAGGAGATACTAGTGGGTTATGGGACTCCATCTTTCGGTGGATGTACTTGAGGCGGATGTGTTGAAGGAATTGGACCAGGTGTAGGAATGGGATGAGGTCGTACAGGATCCGCGTGGGGGAGGGGAGGCGGATGCGGTAGGCGAGGCGAAGGGTGTAGCGTTCGATTTTGAGGGATTCATAATAAGAGGGGGGAGAAAAATATTGTCATCTAACACCAACATAACGTTTTCTCATTCGTGTATTTAGAAGTAAACATATGGATTTTCGCGCCACATTTTCCGGATTGAAAGTTCACTGCCAGGCCGCTAGTAGCGCTGCTGTCGTTCTGTGTTTCGTGTGATGACATGGTGTTTGCACTTCTGTTATTTTTGGTGTTCTGTGCTTTATGCAGAGCTTTAGCCACACCGCTACTAGACGCCGCTTGGCGGTAGTTGAGTGGGCCCACCAGGCGACGGCGCTGGGATGGATGCATCTGTCGGGCCTCCTTAGGGCGAGCGCGGCATACGGTGCCTTAGCAGTGCCAGACCGCCTTGTTAGGCGCGTTCCCAGAGACCGGCTCAGCTTTCACACTCAGAGGCGGCGCTAAGCTACTCCGCAAACACTGTGCTACACCTCCCGTCCATCTCCTCAACTTGCCTGGCTCGAGTGAAGACAGTGTGACGGTCTCCCCTAAACCTACAGCTTGCTCAGCATGAAAATTCGAAATACGGCTATGTTTTAATACCATACACAGCAAAATCATGGGGATACACTCATCAATAAATAGCCATATTCTTATCTCCAAAAATCTCTATCTATATGACCACTAAAAGAAATCCGCTGAACTTCAATTACGCGTAAATCAGTCAAACCTTAAGGTCGTAGATTCTACCAAATACCTAGGAGTTACAATTACGAACAACTTTGACTGGAGAGAACACATAGAAAATATTGTGGGGAAGGCGAACCAAAGGTAACGTTTCATCTGGCAGAACGCTTCGAAGATGCACCAGCTCCACCAAAGAGACTGCCTACATCACACTTGTGCGACCTCTCCTGGAGTACTGTTGCCCCTTGTGGGACCCTCACCAGATGGGACTGACGAAAGATATTGAGAAGCTTCAGAGAAGGGCAGCTCGTTTTGTTCTATCACGTTACAGGGGGGAAAGCGTCACGGAAATGTTGCACGAATTGGGGTGGAAATTATTAAAAGAAAGACGTTATTCATTGCGGCGTGATCTGTTTGAGAAGTTTCAATCACCGACTTTTAGTTCTGATTGTGAAAATATTTTGCTAGCACCCACCTACTTAGGGAGACATGACCATCCCAATAAAATAAGAGAAATCAGATCGAAAACGGAACGATTTAGGTGTTCTTCCTTCCCGCGCGCTATTAGAGAATGGAACGGTAGAGAAAAGTTATGAAAGTGGTTAATGAACCCTCTGCCAGGTACGTGAATGTGATTTGCAGAGTATCTATGTAGATGTAGAAAAGCGAAAGGACACTTATTCAGACACTCACTCACTCAGTTATATAAGACCTATACTAGAATATGGAGCTCCAATTTGGCTAACTTCTGCAACTCACTGGTTAAAAATTTTTAGCACAGAAAGCTTTTAAGATTTGCTGCTAGACTAAACCCAAGTACTACTATGACTGAATTATACCAGGAAGTTAATCTGGAACCATTAAAGTAGAGATTAATAAGACTAAAGTTTGGAATAGCAAGATTGAATAACAATACTAAAACCACTGAGATTTTCAAGCAATCACCGTTCAGAAAGAATCTCCCACGTTTTAAGTATTCATACCCGCCTAGAACTGTTGCTCAGGCTATTGAGAAAAAATTTCCTGGAGAATACGTTTTAGAGGCAATTTTAGAGGAAAATGACTTACTATACCATCTACAAGAAGAACAAGATAGATAAATATTTTAAATTATTTTAATTGTTTTAAGTATTTTAAATATTTCAATTAATTATTTCAATCTATTTTAAAATCATTAATGAGTAATCTCTTCCGCTCTGAGGTTTTTTTAAGGAAGGTTTTTTCCTCAGGTTTATAAGTGTAGTGGATAACCTCCAGTAGACAAATAAGTATAAAACAAAACTAGCCATGAAAAGTTTTAATTCCCCTTGTTTTAAATAAAATGTGTCATCACAGAATCAAGTAACCTTCACTGGCATAAACGAACTCAAATCGTTCGAAAATGGGCCCGCCTTCTCCTTACGGAAAGGAATGAAAATGGAAAAAAAACCTCACTGACTAAACACGAAATCTTGAATATTACTTCATCTATAGAGCTGAATGTAGTTCATCGGTAGACGACGTCAGCTAAGAAAGCATTTTGCGATAGGGCCGATAGTTCAGGAGATATGACGTCGTAAACAATGAAAACTTCCCCGTCTTGCGGCAAGTGATAGTGTGACTTTATCAGTCCTCTATTTGAGAGGGAGAGGACTTAGCGATTAGCAACAAACTCCAAACATAATTTCAAACCTTTAGGAAACCTTTTCTCGCTGACAACCCCAGTAAAATGATGATAGGAAAAAAAGTTTGTCGCTTACTACTTTTTCGGAGTTCATGAACTAAAATTACGGCATTTGGCATGACGTTACAATTTATTACTCTTACACTATTAATTGTATTCGCTAGAAATGTTACAGACAGTATACACACATACAAACAAGCGTACGTTCGAAATTTTATCATAGTAAGACACAGATATGGAGTATTAGACATTTACGTTAAGGAAAAATCTCCACATCACGCATGACGTTTTGGTTTGTTACGTCTTTCCTACTAACTCTATTCGTGAAGTATTTTGCAAACGTTTTACATATGCACCACTGGATGCACCTTCGAAATAGTATCCTGTTACGCCATATAGTTCAGGTTCTATGACGTCAAAGACACTGAAATACATCAAACTTCGCCTTAAAAAGTATGAATTTGTAATTTCTTACGTCTTTACTACCAAATCAATTTATAATACATTTCGCAGGCGGTTTCCTAATATTCCTCTCTACGAACCTGGTAAATAATGTCTTTGTTGGACCCATAATTCAGGATATATATATGAAACAGCTAAAGGTCAGTCACTAACTCACTGACTAAACACGAAATCTCTAAAACTACTGCACCTATGAAGCTGAAATTTTGCCGGTATGTAGTTTAAAGGTAGAAGATGGTAGCTAAGAAACTAATTACGATGGGACGGAATGAAGGTGTATGGCGGAAGATACTTTTCCTTCAGACTGACAGTCTACAGTTTCATACCGACCTTCACGAAACTTTGCACGCTTGACCTTCAAAAGGAAGGTCACCGTCTACCTAAAGTTTTATATGGTGCATGGTGGAGAGTATCTTGAAAGATAAAAACGGATCCCTAAGTATGTTGGTCACGCCATAACTTGAGAACGGCTCGACCGATGTCACAGATGTTGTTTTCGTTATTCTCAGAACACAGATTGTATTAAATAAAACTGGTAAATTTGAGAAAAACAAAGTGCATGTTTCAATGTACCTCTGTGTTTCTATCTACAGTTTTGTTCCGACATTTACGAAATTTTCCACACTGCACCATAAAAAGAAGAGGAATGTCACTGACTGTATAAAATTTCGTTCGGTGCACGGTGGAGGGTACTATGACAAAATGATTCTCAGATCTTGATGAATTTTTGCACACACGACACTTATACAAAGAGGAAGGTCACAAGATACATACATGACAGAGGGTGCCTTGTTAAAAACATTGCCGAGAAAGGAAAAGGTGGAAACGAACAGAGACATGGGAAAGAAAGAGATGAATGCAGATAGAGGAGGGAAGGGGAGGTGGACTACGAGAGTGTAGAATAAATAAACACCCGGGCAACTCCAGGCTTACAGCTAGTGGTTCTATAGATGAAGAAGTCATACACAGAATTCAAACAGTGAACAAGCTCTACAGAATATTCAAAGGTATAATATGGAAAAAAAATACTACGAAAATGCAAGACAGTCATCAATGAAACATATTACATACCTGTTTTGACATATAGTTGCGAATCATGAAACATGAGAGAGAAGGATGTCAGTAGAATCCAAGTAGCGGTAATGAGATTCGTCCATAGTATGGTCGGCAAGACACGTAGAGACGAAGTTCCGTAACCAGACTCAAGTCATAAAACTACAAGATCTAATAACTACACAGCGGCTGTGATGGTATGGGCAAATGTTTCGTATGGATGGAAACAGACTACGAAGACAAATGTACGAGCTAAAACTTAGAGACAAAAGACTCAGAGGGCGGCCTCGATTGAGGTACAAAGACATGCTGAAATCGGATTTAGAACAGAGGGGATACACTCTGGCGTATATCGAAGAAGAAGAAGAGAAATTCAAGGATCGGGACTGTTGGTGAAGCATCATTCCCAGACCCCAATGAATAAGGTGGAACGACGTGGGATATGATGATTAAGTGAAAAGTACATCTAAATTACTTGTTTATTATAGTTTCACTCTGGCTTATTCTGATACGAAATGATTGGGAAACAAGAAAGGAAGGAGGAAAACATATGTCAACATAGAAAATTATTGTGTACTGTAAAGGCAGTGGACTGACATCATTTTTCTTTGTGACTCTGTATTCATGATGAACTTAAAAATCAGATGGTAACCGAATCTAAAGTATTCCACCAGAGAAATGACAAAAACTTTCGTTTTCTACAGTTGTCCATTCTCCCACGGCCCATTTTCCTTTGTCTCTTATCCCCCCTCAGCCACTCTATAAACCTCCTTCTTCGGCGCGCGGAAATGTCAGCTTAGTTTAAGTACTACATGCTACGGACCGTGCGGCCGTTGTTGCCACAGATTCGAGTTCTCCCTCGGGCATAGATGTGTGTGTTGTCCTCAGCGTTATTTAGTTTACGCCTTTCGAATCAGATTTTTTTCTAGAGGAAGAAAGATATTTTTTAATTAATTAATTAATTTTTTTGCCGTTATGTTTTTCATTATTTCACAAGCAATATTTATGCACTTGTATGGGCCCATTTCTAAACTACATAATGGTGTATTCTGTAAAACTAGGTATTTTTGTAGGCAAAAATAATTGATTTTGTTGTTTTGTCGTCCTGATCAGTCTCTGTGTTTAGTCGTTCCAGGCTTGTTTATCAGGAAAGGTTCTGTTCAGGATGCGTGGACATCTATAGCAGCTATACTGATTAGTAATACAAGTTATCTGTACTAGTATGTTCAACGTTATTCACCTTATAATCTGTCTCTTCTCTTCTCGCGGCGTCGTATTCCTCGATTCTAGCTGCACTGAGTCCTAGTGATTCGGAGCCGAGTTCAGATGGGCTCGTCCAGGCGCATGTCGGCCTAGATATAGCCGCTTGTAGAGGGCCGTATATATTGTAATTAATTTATTCGGCAACCAGTTGGGCCTCATATTTAAGCCATTCCCAGACTGCTAAACCAAACGAAAATCTCATAGCCTTTTCACAAATTAACGGCAGACTTTTAACTGGTGTCGTGGATTTCTTATTACACAGCCCTTCCGCATCGTTGGTTTTAAATCTACGATACCAGTTCAGAGTTCCTATTAATTTGTGAAAATGGTTTGAAATCTCTCATGGTTTGAAATGGTTTGAGAATGGCTTCACTGTGTGGCCAAAACTGGATGCCGTATGAGTTAGTTATCAACTATCAGGTTGTTGGTTTTGCAGTATCACAGATCGATACTGCCCATGAGGCAATAGCAACTGGAGCGCCACCCCGCGTCCAACTATGGGACGCCACATGCCAATACCGGTCTCAGTACTCAGCCGCACTTCGAGGACCTCCCTTAGGTCTAGCCTCAGCAGAAGAAACCAGAAGAAAACCGCGCACCGTGCTCATAAAAGATACGTATATTTTAACATCAATGATGTATATAGTGTGTTACTAATAATTTAGTCATATTGCAGAGTTCGGATACTTCAATTTACGCCTCCCTGCTCCATGCTTGTGTACCAAACGTTGTGCCCTGTGCTTCGACGCATGATACAACAGGTTTCATTTCATTTAACTTCTCTGGACCAAATTCCACACTAATGATGGACCTAATAAGATTGACAGAGAAAATAAAGAATGTACAAAGAAAGGCAGTTCGTTTTGTATTATCACACAGTAGTGGAGTGATACATGCTATTAGGGGTGACACCGCCGGCCGCGGTGGCCGAGGGGACTGCGGCGCGCCAGGCACGGTCTGCACGGCCACTACGGTCTGGGCTTCGGATCCCCCCTCGGGGATGGATATTTGTGCCGTTCTTACTGTTAGCTACTTCATAAGTAGTTTGTAAGTTTAGGGACTGATGACCCCGTAGTTAAGTCCCATAAGCTATACAAACATTTTCAGGGGTGACAGCAGAAATGTATTTGCGGTGAGATCTGTTTCCAACTTTTCAGTCACAATATTTCCTTCAAATTTTCAAATATATGTCACCCTATTGGACCAAACTGTTATGGTCATCAGTCCCTAGACTTACAAACTGTTTAAACTAGCTTACACTAAGAACAGCACACACACACACCCATGTCCGAGGGAGGAATCGAGCCTCCGGCGGCGAGCTACCGCGTGCTCCTTAGAGAGGTGCCTTAGCATTCCCTTCAGATGCGAAAATAGTGTTCTGATTTCTACATACATAGGGAGAATGATGTTGACAAAGGAATAAGGGAAATCTTAGCTCGATCAGGAAGATTTTCGGAGCGTTATTCGAGAGTAGAACGATAGAAAAACAAATTTATTCCACAAACACATTTCTGCCAAGCACTCACTTAATGCTAGTTGCAGTGACGTAGGTGTAGAGTCTAATGTAATATCTGTGATTACATATTGTATGAAGCCTGTCTCTGGTCGTCATAGATCCACAGCATCACACATAAAAGCTATTGTCAGCTAGAGTAGAATTTTTTAATTATCTTACTCTAGACGGCTGTACTCAACGTAAACAATTCTTATTCTGGAATACGACTCGTATTGAAGTTGAAACATAAGAATATGAGGATCAATGACCACTGTAGTTAGGTCTATATCTTTACAAACATAAGAATATGATATCGGTTTTCGACTGGTCCAATAAGACTTAATTTTGTTACTACATTGTACTGTCCTTCGATACAATTTAGTGCCACTTGTAACCGTAGTTAGCGGTCAGTACCTGACTATTGCAAGGTCAACGCTAGGACTGTTCAGATGTGAACTTACGGAACCAAACTGCTAAGGTCATCGGCCCTTAAACTAGTAAACTACTTAAACTAAGTTAAGATAAAGACAACGAACACACACACACACACACACACACACACACACACACACACACACACACACACATATATATATATATATATATATATATATATATATATATATATATATATATATATGAGGGCAATTGTGGTAGCTATGTGTCCTACGATGTCTCTAGACTTGGCTGCAGTTATTCGAAAACGGGATATCATTGCAGTTCGGTATCTTTTGTCCATGAATGAGCCAAACCGTACGAGAAGGGCGTAAGTAGTGGAGAGGGACTGCAATATAGTAATAATAATAAATTACCTACAAAGGAAAGCAAATGGTATTGTATTGCCAGTGCATTGGAAACGAGAAATGCGAACATCTTGTTCGAAAATCGGTCATCCGGTGACTGACGCCGAGAGACCTGCAACATGTACTTTTCACGACTGTGAACGTGACACTTATTAAAATATTCCGCGATCACATCAGTTTCTTTTGGAAACTCATCATTTCGGTATCACGTGTAAAGGACATTTTAAAAAAGAGAGGGGGTAGATATTTTTCAAAGATACTTTGCGCACACTAGCTCGTTAAGGACTCAGTAATGGATCAAATTGTGATTTTTGTGGAAAAGTTCTATCCACACACCCCCCTTACATCTCCACCTCTTCCCCTCCCCATCTCCTCCCAGGGTGAATATTTCATATTAAGGTGGGTGCAAGACTTTTAGTTTCAATGAGAATCTCGTGTGACGAGAACAGGCTGGAACATTTTAACGCGGCCGAGGTGACTGTTGAGAGCAAAGATGGGTTGTGATAGGCTGGGATCTTTCTCCACTTTTCCTATGTATAGGAAAAATAGGGGAGACTTGTTTGAAAGGCATCTCGGGACTATTCGAATTGTGCTCATCTTCTTTTCTGAGTCACCGTGAGCGAGAATTCAGTCTTTATATAATAAAATATGTCTATGTATTGTAGATACTGCCATACTTTAAGCGGATCAAGTTGCCAACAAAAATGATGTTCAAGATTACATGTCCTTCACTATGTTATATCTGGTCATTATATCCGAAAATTATCTAATATACTACTATTAAGCTTTTGTCTACACTTACAAAATTCAGTACATTATTAATATTTCTTTCTTTCTTTTTTAATTCTTTGCTGTTGCATATCTGTCACAGTTTTATGTAAACTTGCTAAATACTCTTTTTCTTTTTTGTTGCATTTCTCCTGTTTGCGCGGGTCGCTTTGTTACCTATCGGATTTGAGCTTACTCTAGGGAGGAGTTATGTGTACACTAACTGTCTGCGTGTAAAGTTATACATGTGAGACTGTACCAATATTTTTTCCTTAATGGTTGAGAATCGCGTTACTGATACGACACTTGGCTAGTAGACCGGTATTTACTTAGTGAGATGTGGAAAACCGCCGATAAACCACATCCATGGTGGCCGGCAAGTTGAGCCAAAGTCGTTAACCCACCGGGGACACTCGAATTGGGGCGAAATACCTCTCAGGTCCCGTAGATTTGTTAAATACTAAATGAAATAAATAAACTACGTATGGCTATAATTTGTTGTCTTGTAGTTATGCTGTCACTACTTTTATGTGCAACGTGGGCTTTGTGCAATCGTAGACAACAACTGGTTTAGAGCCATATAGTAGCTAAGCCAACGTGAAATATCACGCCTGTGATCATTGCACGTGTATATCTCATACCACACAAATAACAAAAAGTTAGCTCCGCTTTTACACTGACATATGCTACAAAACAATGAGGGACGGAATGCCTTTGAATGGTACTGTGAGCTGGAACGCGGCGCCACTTCTTCCATGGACACAATCAAATAGAAATGAATTGCGTACCGCTGCAAGGGCATTGCTGTGAGCGACGAAATACAGCTCCATGACAACAGCCATTCGTTACACTTTGCTGCCGGTATCAGAATCTATTTGTTACTTGTGTCTAGTGGTTTACATGAGATATTTTTATGATTCACGTGGACAAACAAATGTTCGTCTCTGATGCAAAACAGACTGGCGAATCGTTTCCGTGAAACTCTGTGCCTAACGTTTCTATCTGAGCAATGTTATAGAAGCGAAATTTTATTCTGAAACTGTTACAAAATGTTTTCGTCAACATAATGGGACTCTGATCATCAATAAAAAAACACGCGGCAGTCCTGAGTATACCACTGAAATTTATTGATGCCCGGTTTCGATCGTACTGCGGATATCCTCAGACCTACTCCAATGTTGGCATACAGTGGATCAGGCGATGTGGAGTCTTTCCAGGTTCTGTCACTGCATTCCAACTTATTGTGAGATGAAAATTTATTTTTCAAGTATGCTCATATATAACATTTTGATGTTTGTAATCACTCATTTCTTTTTTCTGTAGTAAATCTTTATTACTTAGGATGCAGTTTTTGATTCTCTCTCTCTCTCTCTCTCTCTCTCTCTCTCTCTCTCTCTCACTCACACACACACACACACACAAAGTCCAAAACGTTCAAATATTTATGAAGCTTAAATGACTTAACTGCGGGGTCATCAGTCCCTAAACTTACAAACTACTTATGAACTACCTTATACTAAACACAAATAACCTCCGACAGGGAATGGCCTCGCGCATAGGAGCATAGCGTCTCAATGCGCTCGGCTGATACGCCGCGGCAATCAAAAATATCATCCTAGGTTATACAAGAGATATTAACAGATACAACAGCCAAAGTTAAATAATTCGTGGATGAAACGTCAGAAGCATTTCATATCCATACCGGTGTTCGCCAAGGAGATGGACTCTGTTCCCTTTCATTTAACATAGTTATGGACCATATTGTGAAGACATGGGAAAAGGAAAGGAAGGAAATTCAACTCGTGATTCTTTCTTCCCGCGCGTTATTAGAGAATGGAACGGTAGAGAAAAGTTATGAAAGCGGTTAATGAACCCTCAGCCAGTCACTTAAATGTGATTTGCAGGCGCTCCTGTCTGTGATGCAGCGTCAAGGGTAACCGCAGCCATGGTCTCCGAGCTCATAGTCCATGCTACTGCAAATGTCGTCGAACTGCTCCTGCAGATGGTTGTTGTCTTGCAAACTTCCCATCTGTTGACTCAGACGTGACTGCATGATCCGTTACAGCCATGTGGATAAGATGCCTGTCATTTCGACTGCTAGTGTTACGAGGCCGTAGGGATGCAGCACGGCGTCCCGGATTGCCCTCCTAAACCCAGCCATTCCGTATTCTGCTGTCATTGGATTGCGACCAACGCGAGCATCATTGTCGCTATACGATAAACTGCAATCGCGATGGGCTACAAAAAATGTTCAAATGTTTGTAAATCTATCGGACCAAACTGCGTGGTCATCAGTCCGTAGCTTACAAACTACTTACACCTAGGTAAACTAACCTAAGGACAAACACACACACCAATGCCCCAGGGAGGACTCGAACCTCACGGCGAGCAACCGCGCGCTCTGCAGCGAGACGCTTTTGACCGCTCGGCTAGTCCACCGCGGCGATGGGTTACAATCCGACCTTTATCAAAGTCGGAAACGTGATGGTATGCTTTTCTCCTCCTTAAACGAGGCATCACAGCAACGTTTCACCAGGCAACGCCGATCAAATGCTGTTTGTGTATGAGAAATCGGTTGGAAACATTCCTCATGTCAGCACGTTGTAGGTGTCGCCACGGGCGCCAACCTTGTGTGAATGCTCTGTAAAGCTAATCATTTTAATATCACAGCATCTTGTTCCTGTCGGTTAAATTTCGCGTCTGTTGCACATCATCTTCGTGGTGTAGCAGTTTTAATGGCCAGGAGTACAGTTGTCTAAAAAGTCGCACTGACGTGTTTTACGGCCCACTTTAGATTTGTAGTTTTAGAAGTTTTTGGAAACATTTTGGACCAAAATAATAATCTAAATAATAAAAAATTAATTAATAAGAGTGTCTGAAACCCTTTTAGGAAAAAAAGTTAGGTGTTGGCGAGTTCTGAACCACTGACCTTTAGCGTCATAGTCCAACGCTTTGCCCACTACGCTACAGCTATCAATCAAAAAAAAAGAGTCCTTTAGTCTCATACCATTGATGGCCTTTCTTAACTGATGCTAATATGGAATTTGTAGACACTAGATTATCATTTATCGCACGCAGAACGATATGTTTTTGTTAATTCCTCAGTGCGCCATTGCTTTGAAATGACAACGTGTAAATTACAATAAGAAAGTCATCAAATACGCAACGCAAGATGAATGGCGTATGCCAGAGAGAGTTCTGGGAGACGAATGTCACGTGACATCTCCGAACGGCTGGTTTTCTTTAATTCAGTGGAGGGTATCAAATCTTCGTAATTTTTGCAAATATGTTTCAAACCATATGTGATATGAAAAAAACCTAAGGGAGCTAAGTTGTAGAGAATTTTCTCCTCTACCAATTAGGTTATTCAATTTTCGTGTCAGATGAACGGTTCGTTTGCAAGTACAATTATATTACAAATGGCTTTTTTTTATTACTGCCGTATGTTTTGTCAGAAAAATTTGAAAGAAAGGAGGTTCTGGTCTCTGGTGGCCTACAACCATGTCTGTAAAATTTGGTGCCGATCGGTTGAACGGTTCGTCTTAAAAATAGGGAACACGTTACGGACAGACAGACGGACAGACAGATAGACAGACACACATATCAAAATCGCCGTTATCTTCGCAAATATCTTTGAAACGCTACGAGAATTTTCTCCCCTACAAATGCGGTTATTCAATTTTCGTGTCAGATGAATAGTTAAGCCGTTATTTTCATTTAAATTTCGAGCTGTGAAAAGACGATCGCAAAGGCCCACTTTTAGTTTTACTATCGTAGAAGGTTCAGAGAAGGGCAGCTCGTTTTGTTCTATCACGTTACGGAGGGGGAGGGGGGAAGCGTCACGGAAATGTTGTACTAATTGGGGTGGAAATCATTAAAAGAAAGACGTTATTCATTGCGACGTGATCTGTTTGCTAAGTTTCGATCACCGACTTTTAGTTCTGAATGTGAAAATATTTTGCTAGCACCCACCTACTTAGGGAGACATGATCATCCCAATAAAATAAGAGAAATCAGATCGAAAACGGTACGATTTAGGTGTTCATTTTTCCCGCGCCCTATTAGAGAATGGCACGGTAGAGAAAAGTTATGAAAGTGGTTAATAAACCCTCTGCCAGGCACTTGAATGTGATTTGCAGAGTATCTATGTAGATGTAGATGTAGAACCTAAAGTGGGCCAAAATGAAACAATCTGTTTTTGCATCTTTGTCTGTGGTGACATTTTCTATACAATGAAAAACTATACCGTTCTAGAAATCAAAAATTATCTTAATACTGCCTCTCGACTGGTGTTCAAATGTTCAAATGTTTGTATAGTCTTTGGGACTGAACTACGGGGTCATCAGTCCCTAAACTTACAAACTACTTACGAACTAACTAAGACTAAGGACGGCACAAATATCCATTCCCGAGTGTGGATTCGAACCCCCGACCGTAGTGGCCGTGCAGACCGTGACTGGAGCGCCTCAGTCCCCTCGGCCACCGCGGCCGGCTCTCTCGACTGGTCTGCCGGTGTATGCGTGTACTCGTAAATTTAGTTGATCCTCGTGGAAGTCTGACAACGTTAATCGATTTCTGCTTCCTCCCACACACACAGGCCATCGTAGCTTACTAGAGGCAATCTGTAGACGAAGCGAGGTAGGCCCGAGAAGCGCCTCCTAGTCTGTGTGCGCTTTAAAGCTGTGCCAGTACACGAGAGCGCAGTGCCTCGCGTCTGCTCTGCTCTGAAAAGATAATCATTTCCATATCACAGCATCTTCTTCCTTTCGGTTAAATTTCGTGTCTGTAGCACGTCATCTTCGTGGTGTAGCAATTTTTATGGGCATGAGTGTAGTTGTCAAAAAAATGAAACAATCTATTTTTGCATCTTTGTCTGTGGTGACATTTTCTGTACAATGAAAAACTACACTGTTCTAGAAATCAAAACTTATCTTAATACTGCCTCTCGACTAGTGTGCCAGGGTATGTGTGTGTACTCGTAAATTTACATGATCCTTGTGGAAGTCTGACAACGTTAATCGATATACGCTTCCTCCCACACACACAGGCCACTAGAATACTAGAGGCACTCCGTAGACGACGCGAGGTACGCCCGAGAAGCGCCTCCTAGCCTGTGTGCGCTTTAAAGCTGTGCCAGCACACGAGAGCTCGGTGCCTCGCGTCTGCTGAGCCGCGGCAGATCTCCTGGAGCCGCTAACTCCCGCAACTCCCGGTGATGTGGGCCTCTCCATTAGTGGCTGCGGCTGCGGCGGCGGCTGCGGCAGCCTCTTTGGCTCATTAGTCTCGGCGCGGTAACACACTGGCGCCGTCACGGGAACAATGCCCGCGCCCTCCAATAATGTACCGCCGTCTGCAGAAGACACACTCGGCAGCGAGCGAACATACTCCCCTCCTGCTCCTCCACGCTGCTCGTCTCTTGCGGAATCCAACAGGTGATGTACTGGTTCATCTACAGCCACAATCTGTTTTCGCTACGTCCGAGGGCTGTAGGGTTTCTTGTCCTACAATGGGTTGCTACGAGCTTGTTTCAGTCTCCTACACTGCCGCTCATTAATTTCAATACACCCTGATATTTCACATTTACTACACAAATCTAATGTAGCTTTACACAAAATAAAATATATTAATGAAGTGATAAGCGCCATCGACAAGGGATCTCAAATCGATTTCATATCTCTGGATTTCCGGAAGGCTTTTGACACTGTAACTCACAAGCGGTTTCAATGAAAGTGCTTGCTTATGGAATATCGCCCCATTTGTGCGGTTGGACTCACGATTTCCTATCAAAAAGGACACAGTTCGTAGTAATTGACGGTAAGTCATCGAGTAAAACAGAAATGATATCTGACGTTCACCGGGGAACTGGATTCACTATTTCCTATCAGAATGGACAAAGTTCGTAGTAACTGACCTAAGTCATCGAGTAAAACAGAAATGATATCTGACGTTACCCAGGGAAACGTTATAGTTCCTCTACTCTTTCTTGTGTTTATAAACTATTTAGAAGACAATCTAAATAGCTCCCTTAGACTGTTCGCGGGTGATGCTATCGTTTAACGGTTAGTGAAGTCAACAGAGGATCAAAATCAACTGCAAAAAGATTTAGACATAATTTCTACATGGTGCAAAAATTGGCAATTGACACTAAATAAAGAAAAGTGTGAAGCAATACTAATGACCACTAAAAGAAATCCGCTGAACTTCAGTAACGCGATAAATCAGTCAAACCTTAAGGTCGTAAATTCTACCAAATACCTAGGAGCTACAATTACGAACAACTTAGACTGGAGAGAACACATAGACAATATTGTAGAAAAGTCGAACCAAAGGTTACGTTTCATTGGCAGAACGCTTCGAAGATGCAACATCTCCACCAAAGAGACTGCCTACATCACACTTGTGCGTTCTCTCCTGGAGTACAGTTGCCCAGTATGGGACCCTCACCAGAGGGGGTTAACGGAAGACATTCAGATAGTTCAGAGAAGGGCAGCTCGTTTTGTTTTATCACGTTACAGGGGCGAAAGCGTCACGGAGATGGAAATCATTAAAATAAAGAGGTTATTCGTTGCGGCGAGATCTATTTACGAAATTTGAATCACCGACTTTTACTTCTGAATTTGAAATTATTTTGCTAGCACTCACCTACATATGGAGACATGACCATCTCAATAAAATAAGAGAAATCAGATCGAAAACGGAACGATTTAGGTGTTCTTTCTTCCCGCGCGCTATTAGGGAATGGAACGGTAGAGAAAGGTTATGAAAGTGGTTAATGAACCCTCTGCCAGGCCATTAAATGTGATTTGCCGAGTATGGATGTAGATGTACATTTACACATCTACTGTATAAATATTAATGTTTGTCTTGTTGTTCCTATTTTATGAACGGCCATAACTTACATCCGACTGCGACAAAACTTTGTCAACTCATCGCTTGCACTCGCGGGAAGGTTATAGGCATACTAAAGTTAACTTCGTATGGTGCTTTACAATTAGTTAATTCGTTTCTTACGCCTTCACTCTGAAATGGCTGAACGGATAAGAATTAAATTTGGAGAAAGGGTATCTTATTCTCTGATTAATATATGGGCTACCTTTCGTAAGTCACCGTATGGTGCGTACTGGAGGGTACCATACAATGTGTTAATACGTTTGTTTCCCTTCACGCTGAGACAGCTTGAAGAAATTGAATGAAATTTGGAATGAAGGTAGGTTATTCCCCGAATACAGGGGGCTACCTTTGGTAAGCCTCCCTTTGTGCATGGCGGAGGTTACGTAACAACAAACATCCAAATTGTTTGATTGGTCACCTTGGAAGTCGACATACATATAATTTTTTATAATCAGCAGACCAGTGAATTTAGCATGGCGGAGTGTACCTTTGTGAAATTGAAATTAATTGAAATGTTTGTTAAGCTTACGGGACTTAACTACGGGGTCATCAGTCCCTAAACTTACAAACTACTTATAAACTACTTACGAACTAGGACGCCACAAATATCCATGCCCGAGGGGGGATTCGAAACCCCGACCGTAGTGGCCGTGCAGACCGTGACTGAAGCGCCTCAGTCTCCTCGGCCACCGCGGCCGGCGTACCTTTGTGACTTTGACAAAGTTCGACCAGTCACTATGAAACTTGGCGCATATATGTATGTTTCCTTGTATAGGAGGGAGAGGAGTAGGTGGAGGAGGAGACGGACAGAAAGGGAAGGGGGGAGACGGACAGAGAGAGAGATGAGGAGGATATTAAGAGATGGCGACAAACAGGTGAAAGGAGAGGAACAGAGAGGTGGGAGGAGAAAGAGACAATGTTTTATACTATTATCGTAATAGAATAAAGAATTAGTTTGTATGAATACGGGTATTTTATTTTAATGAGACACACAGCAAAAACGAAACTTATTGAGCCACGTTCATTGTCTCATCCCAAGTTATCCCAGTTACTGATTCAACAACAAATGAATAAATTGTGGGGGACTTCTGACGATCATGTTGGTTAAAAGAATGTACCGAGGCGACTTTATTTATGTCCATATGTTCTCAGATATTAGAGTAGCTGTGCTATGTGAAAGAAGCTGTTACGGTCGTGCGCGTGTTGCCGCGCGGCTGTGTGTGAACAGGTGATCAGAGAGAAGGGATAGGAGGAGATGGACTATTATATGTATGTGTTCTTTTGCTATTATTTTATGCTCTACTATAACGTACATCTGATTGCTGAAGAAGGAAAAACGAAAAAAAAAAGAAATAGTTTATCCTAAAGCATTTGAATCATCAAGTCAAGAAAATTACATTTTTCCACTTAGCGATCTGTCGTTATTTTCCATATATTAAAGGATAAAATCTTCTAGTGCAAGACTGCAATAGGGCCGGCCGCGGTGGCCGAGGAGACACCTTTTATATGATGTCCGTTACCGGTTCCATCGAGACCTTGTCACATCAGTAAAATTGCATAAAAGATTAACGAATAATTAGTATGTTCTTTTAAAGTAATATATCTAAAGATTGCACAAGTATGTGTTCGGATTAGTCGTAAATAGTGTATTGATTCGTCATCCATCATGAGACAGATGCCTTAAAATTAAATGTTTAAAATATGATCAACTAGTTAGTCAAGCTATAGAAAGCCACATTCAACTTCATGAATTAGTATGTTCACAGCTACGACTGCGGTGCAAGAGGAAAACTGACGAGTAACACTCATAAATGTTTTTGCTCTTTGGGGCCTGCAGCCTAATAAAGGTCATTTAATGACATTTTACTAAAGAAATTCCAATTTGCTGCTAAGTTTAGATATTTTTATTAAGTCACAACAGACTGTTTCGGCGCATTAATGCCATTTTCAAGTGACGTCTAGATGGGATGACGTGCATATATAATCGAATCTGACTGTCTTCTGGTGTTATAAATTTTTTTAAATATTTTAAATTTCGTTTGACAGTTCGATGATATATGTTTACATATTATCTTCTGATGGCCACCATCAAAAGATAATATGTAAACATATATCATCGAACTGTCAAACGTAATTTAAAATATTTTAAAATTTTTTATAACACTAGAAGACATATTCGATGATATATGCACGTCTTTCCATCTAGACGTCACTTGAAAATGGCATTAATGCGCCCAAACAGTCTGTTGTGACTTAATAAAAATATCTAAACTTAGCAGCAAATTGGAATTTCTTTAGTAAAATTCATAAACGTGGTTCATGGCGCCGTTCAGGAACGGATCGTGGTATCTTAATTTACGGCTTTGAGCGAGATGATGAAGTGGATAAAGTTGCTGATCCTTTTCCGTATAATGTAAATTCCCAAAATTAACGGTTTCTAATGTGGCAGGACCTGATTCAGTCTGCCTCATACCGTGAAGTAAATCTGCACATGATACGTTTCAAGCTACACAATGTGTCTGGACACCAAAGTCGCAGTGAGGCGGTTAACCGGCAGATTATGTAATGTGTAATTATTTATATGGTGTCTGTTCTACATGTCCGACCGGGATTCGAACCCGGATTTCCCGCTTTGGACCAGCGATCGCCTTATCCAATTAGGCTACACAGGCACTCTTCCCTTACAACTCAAATTCTCACCTTGTAACACACTACGATTGAAGTGCTAGCAGCCTATACCGGATATTAGTAAGGGATCGAGCGTGTTAATGCGTCCGCATTGAAAATGTCAATTGCCTGTTGGCGCAGATATACAATTATTTGTATGGTGTTGTTCTTTTCGTATTAATATGCTCGATCCCTTGTGGATATCCAGTACAGGCCGCGATCAAGTGGAAACAAATGGGAAAAGGACATCGTAGTGGGCTACAAGCTGAGAAATTGGGTTGGAGGGGAAGCGTGTCTGGATATCCAAATTGGTTAAGGCGACCGTTGGCCCAAAGTCGGAAATTCGCATTCAAATCCCAGTCTAGCACAAATTTTTTTCTTTGCCATTGGATTTATTTCATTGCCCTGAAACGGTGGAAATGTTTAAACACTGGGTGATCAAAAGGTCAGTATAAATTTGAAAACTTAATAAATTAGGGAGTAATATAGATAGAGAGGTGAAAATAGCTGTAGTCGAGGAATAATGTTGTGAACAGCATTGTAAAGCATATCCGGAGTTAGGGTGAGGCTTTGGCTTCGCATGTTGACTTTCAGCATCCCTAGAGACGTCGGTCGATCACGATACACTTGCGACTTCAGGTAACACCAAAGCCAATAATCGCACGGACTGAGGTCTGGGGACCTGGGAGGCTAAGCATGCCGAATGTGGGGGCTGAGTACAGATCATCTCCAAACGACGAGCGCAATAGGGCCGGCCGCGGTGGCCAAGGAGACTAAGGCGCTCCAGTCACGGTCTGCACGGCCACTATGGTCGGGGGTTCGAATCCCCCCTCGGGCATGGATATTTGTGCCGTCCTAGTTCGTAAGTAATTTGTAAGTTTAGGGACTGATGACCCCGTAGTTAAGTCCCATAAGCTTAACAAACATTTGAACGTTTTTTGAGCGCAAGAGATCATTCACGCGTCTAGCAATATAGGGTGGAGCGCCATCCTGCATAAAAATCGTATGTTCCAGCAGGTGTTTATCAGCCAGGATGGGGATGATGCGATTCTGTAACATATCGGCGTACCTCTCACTCGTCACGGTAGCAGTTACAAAACCAGAATCACGCAGTTTCACGAAGAACAAAGGCCCGATAACGGTAGATGTTTGGTTCTAACAAAACCCCATGTCATTCGAAGCTTGTGTGTCAATTTTTACCTCTCTATCTACATTATTCAGTGATTTATGAAGTTTTCTAATTTATACTAACTTTTTGATCACCCGGTTTATGCAATTCGTATGTAATATCCAGTTCAGGATCTAGTTGGTTCTGTAACGTTATGGCGAATTCTCCAAAGTATGACTTTGACCATCCATTGAGGTTACCGTGACCTATAAACAGCAATAATTTGCGCTTAACAAGCATAGCGCTTCTACAACTGCATGGTTACCATATCGTGGTAACTACGTTTTTCATCCGACTGTAGTCAAGACCAGTCCATTCCCCGACTGTCTCCTCTTAAATGTGATTATTTGTAACGGTTCTAACAGCATTTCAAAAGTAACAAGTGACATGATTTTGTATCTCTATGCGATCCAGTGATTATCAATATCATACTGCTGTATTCTCTAGTTACGAAATTAACTATGTGACATGGTTAAAGGCGGTTAGCGAGATATACCTGGACGTGACTAAAATTTGGTCCAGGGTACTAATTATGCAGACCTTAGTTGATTTTGAATATTTAACTTTCTCTGGAAGTCCATTCACTGAATACTCTAGGCAGGGGGATATTTCTCGTCCAATTTACGGTTGCGTTAGCAAGTAGTTTAAGATGTAAGGAGAGGAATCGTGTGGTGGTAATCGCTGAGGGTGTTTTGCGCCCCGTAAACGCTTCAAGTAACGCGAGCGGTAATCAGCTGTTGCATTTGTGATGAGCAACACGATCCCGCTAGCGTGAGCGTTTTCTGGGGTTTAATTACTGGCTTAAGCGAAGTGGTTTACGCTGTAAACACAGTAGAGACTGATTATCACCGTTCTCACTGCAATGTTATTTTTATTTCTTAAATCTTAATGATATACAGAACGATTAACGAAGATATGAAAATATTCTAATATGTTGTTCAACAAGTAATCCTAAAAAACCTAAAAAAGTTCTTATAAACACAGACGCACAACTGTTTAGGTAGGAGTTACGACCAGTAAAAGACTTTGTCTGAAATTTAGCAACTTCGCTCAAATGAAGCCATAAAAAACTGTACGCGGTTAAACTAAACCAGGATTGTTATTTATTTTGTTGTTATTGATCTGGTGAATGTAATAAAAATGCCAAATCCGTGTATCTGCAGTAGTTTTCCAGAAATTCCACAAAAACAAAGAAATAATTTTGGGAAATTTGTAATTTATTAACTACTTGGCTCTATTCTTTTTTTAAATTCCAGACATTTGCACAACGTTTTTAACAGAAGTTTTAGAGAACATAATTTTGCAGAATAATGATAATAACATTAACTAAAGCTGTATGACTGTATCAGATCAAAAATGTTCAAATGTTTGTTAAGCATATGGGACTTAACTGCGGGGCCATAAAGCCCTAAACGTACAAACTACTCATGAACTAACTGGTATTAAAGACAGCACAAACATCTATGCCCGCGGGGGATTCGAACCCTCGACAGGGAGCAGCCTCGCGCATCAAAGCAGAGCGCCTCAATGTGCTTGGCCACTCCGCATTGTATCAGATAATGTGCTTTTATTAGTATCCTAGGACCCGAGAATTCATATTAAAACAGAAAAAATAAAGACCGGTGTTAAGGAAATTGTACGATTGCCAACATTCTTAACGTAAAGTAAACGAGTTTCTTGTATAACCTCTGGAACTTACTTATCTACTCAGTCCAGTCAGTCTGGAAGCTGTCCAAATGCCACTTTTTTCCACTGAGAATTCAAATCTGCAATTAAAAATAGGGGTTCCTATTTAAGATTTTAAAGCCGCCACTCTACCACCCCCGAGAGTGTTGCAGAGTAGTCGAACATTGTTTTAACGGATGTCTTTGTTGCAGATGAACAACTTCTATTGCAAATTTTTCTTAATCTGATATATATTTTTCAAAATATTCATAAAACAGTTTTAAGGGACTCACCTTGTATAATTACGCAATGTAATGACTGGTACTGGAAGCAGTGACTTCCATAAAATATCTGGCGGTAGACATAAGGACCGATATAAGTTGCAAGTACCATGTAATATTAATTGTGGGTAGGGTAGATGGCAGACTGAGATTCATTGGAAGACACCTCAGCAAGTGTAATCCGTCAACAAAGGAAGTACGTTACAAAACCCTCCTACGTCTAGCGCTTGAGCATCGCACATCAGTGTAGGATCCGAGGGTTGAAACGTAAATAGTGGCAACTATTTATTCACAACCTATAAAAAAGGGTTACATGTTTGCGCCTTTTACTGATCTTCAAAGTAGTCACCAGTCTTGTCTACCCGATGTCAACGATGTGAAAGGCTTAGTATACTGTTAGCACAGCCTGTTCTGTTTATGATGCGAATGGAGTAGTCTACTGTCAGTCGGATCTCTCGAACAGTTCTGAAGCGAATGCAAAGAATTGGTTCCTTTATCTTCGGAATCAAATCGAAATCACTAGAAGTCCGGAGGGTACGGTAGAATGTACAGCCCCACCGACAGGACCGAATAGCCACAGCTTGCGGTGTATGCGCCAGCGCATTGTCGTCCAAAAGATGGGTGGGTTGTGCAGAAAATTTTGCCATTTCTTTCGCTAATCTGGACGCCGGGGATGCTCCAAATATGAACAGTAATACTGTGCACTGACAGTCTGCTGTGGGGGAACGTAATGTTTAAATGTTCAAATGTTTGTTAAGCTTAAGGGACTTAACTACGGGGTCATCAGTCCCTAAACTTACAAACTACTTAAGAACTACCTATAACTAAGGACGGCACAAATATCCATGCCCGAGGGGGGATTCGAACCCCCGACCGTAGTGGCCGTGCAGACCGTGACTGAAGCGCCTTAGTCCCCTCGGCCACCGCGGCCGGCGGGAACGTAATGCGTTAGGATAACACCATCACAGTCGTACACGAGAATAGCCATAACTCTGACGCACATAAGAGTTTTGCAGCGACCCATGACTTTTAATATGATTTCGAAGATGAAGGAAACACTTTGAGGCATTCGCTTCAGAACTGTTCCAGAGATTCGACAAGCAGCAGACCGCTCGATTCGCACCAACAGAACAGGCTTTTCTAACCGTATACTAAGCCTCCCACATCGCTAACAACGGGTTATACAGAACGCTGGTGACTACTTTGAAGTACAGTGACAGCTTCAAACATGTAACGCTTTTGATCATATTCTTCACGGGTTTGCAGCCGGATCATTCTATCATTCCTAGGGTCCAATATTCCTGCGGTCCAACTGGCCGCCATCATCAGGTGAGGAAGCCGCTCTCGCCGTGACTGACTGAAACTGTGGAACGGCTGGCTCTATATACGCAACGAAAGTAGGAAGGCGCATGCGCTAAGTACAGAGGGCGTGAGTTGTAGCTGCTGACCCCTGGCGCGAGAGAAGTTGTAGCGCCTCCAGTGGTGGCTAATGTCAAAAACGATATATCGTTATAGATTGTAATTCGTTGCTATTTCATGCAGATGCCGATGTCTCTTTAGGTCTGATAACACAGGATTCCATAATTTACTCAGAAAATAACCACTGTCACAATAAATTGTGTTACCTGTTATTCTGATTTTTCTGATTTCAGTTGTTTCTTTCAAAACCCAAAACCAGTAAAGTGAGGTGTTTGCAACAACTTGTGTCTCGTCGTATAGCATCCTGAGTCCCTCTGAGAGACAGTGTTCATCCACAGTTTCACTCAGTCACAGCGAGAGTGGCTTAGTAGCTTCCTCACCTCATGATGGCGGCCAGTTGGATTGCAGAAATATTGTGTACAGATGTCAGAATGATCCGGCTGGAAACCCGCGAAGAATTTGATCAATTAATACGCCGGGAAAGTCTACATAGCCACAGGTAACGCTTTTGTATCGAATGTGAATAAATAGTTGTCACTATTACAGTTCCAAACATCGTACTAGATGTAGGGAACATACAACGGAGAGCAGCACGTTTCGTTACGTACTCATTTAGTAAGGGCGAAACCGTCACAGAGATTATTAGGAAACCCCAGTAACAGGCGCTGCAAGAGAGGCGTCCTATATCGAGTTACGGACTTCTGTCAAGAAAGGATATGTTCCTCGAAGAGTGAACCTGTATATACTTCCTCCTACGTAGATCTCGAGAAAAGTTCACCAGGACAAAAGTAGAGAATTAAAGCCCATACCGGAGGCATTGCTGCAATGGTTGTCTCCGCGAACCATACGTGACTGGAATAGGAGGGGGAAGGTCAATGGCACATAAAGCACCTTCCACAACACACCGAGAGGTGGCTTCTGTAGCGTGGATCTACATCATGGCCTCAGGTGTTCCAACCCATTAGCGTGATGGGTCGTCACTATTACTACGCAGTGGTTCTGATTTTGCGAGTATTGGTTCTTTTATGTTGCCGACCTTCCCTCAAAGCAGTGCTGTCTACTTCGTGAAGCCATATTTTCGATCCGTGCCGCTGTCGCATCTCCTGTGCCCAACATTTCGCACCCCTCTCTGGTCCGTTCTGTGAAACCAGCTTCCCAATTTCACACAGAGTTTCGTACAGAATTTTACACTTTTTTGCTCCAAACTCCTACAACCCATCAGGTAATTAAAGTTTGTTTCCCTTTTCTAAAGCAGACACGACGATGACTTACCCTCCACTACAATAATACGGCTCTATTCCTGTCACATTACACCAAATGTGCCGGCCGCGGTGGCCGAGCAGTCTGCGGCGCACCAGTCACGGTCTGCACGGCCACTACGGTTGGGGGTTCGAATCCCCACTCGGGCAGGGATATTTGTGCCGTCCTTAGTATTAGCTAGTTCATAAGTAGTTTCTACGTTTAGGGACATGACCCCGTACTTAAGTCCCGTAAGCTCTACAAACATTTGAACAGCAAATGTAATCAGGATATGGCATATTCCGTGGGTTGCAGGTATTCTAAAGTGCAGAATTGTCGTCTTACAGATATGTACAAAACTTTCAGAAAAAAACAGCCAGCAATTATAGGAGTCAAAGAGCATGATACGCACGCAGTGATTGCGGAGGGAGTTAGCCTTTCTCCAATGTTATTCGATCTGTACATTGAGCAAGCTATGAAGAAATGCAAGGACACATTTGGAGAAGGAATTAATGTTCAGTGAGAAGAAATAAAAACTGTGGTTTGTTGATGACATTGTGATTCTGTCAGGGAGAGCAAAGGACCTGGAAGATCGATTGACTCAAATGATCGGTGTCTTGTAAATAGGTTAAACGATGAATATTAATAAGAACAAACTAAGGGTAATGGAATGTAGTGTAAGAAAATAAGCCGATGCTGAAGAGATTAGAGACCGTATAAGAAGAGGTTTTCGTTTTTTTGGTAATAACAAAACTTCTGCTGGTCGAAGTCAACAATTATTGTATTCTTTAATTTAAGTAATCGAAATAAATTTTTCGACCGTTTCGGGGTGTTAAAATAAATTCAATGACATAGTTCAAAATTTGTGCTGCATTAGGATTCTATCCAGAATTTCCCGGCTTCGGGCCAGCGATCGCCTTAACCAATTAGGCTATCCAGGCACGCTACCCTTCCAACCAAAATTCTCAAGTTTATGGAAATGAGCTTATGGCTTTCTTGGCCGGGAGATCCCTTTCGGGATTGTTAGGCCGCCTTACTGTAAGTCTTTTTATTTGACGCCGCGTGGTCGACTTACGTGCCAATGATGATGAGATGATGATGATTAGGGCAACACACAACACCCAGTCCCATGCCAGGAATCGAACCCGGGCCTCCTGCGTGGTAGTCGGCGACGCTACCGCTGAGCTACGGAGGCGGACTCTCAAGTTTATAGTACAGTACGATTATAGTATGAATGCGTCTGCATGACATTGTCACTGTCAGACACCGTATTAATAATTGTAATTATGCCCACAACAGGCAATGAAAATTTCAAAGCGGACGCATTAATACGCCCAGTCCCTTGCGGAAGTACAGTATAAGCTGTGAGCGAATCCCGGTCCAGCACAAAGTTTCAACTTTGTCGTTGAATTTATTTCAATGCCCGAAACTGTCGAAATGATTCAGTATTTCCATTTCGAAGTAGTGTACATAAAATGCAGAATTGATAGGAGTAAAAACATTTCTGAATAATTGTAATTTGTTGAGATCAAAAACCGATTTAAAATTTAGTAAATCTTTTTTTGAAAAATCTGTCTGGAGGATTGTATGGGAGTGAAACGTGGATGATAGAGTGCAGACAAAAAGACTACACCAGCTATTGAAATTTGGTGTTGCAGACGAATGCTAAATATCAGATTGGTAGATCGGGTAAATTATGAGGAGGTCCTGAAAATAATTAGGGAGAAAAGAAATTTCTGGTATGCCTTGACTAAGAGAAGGGATCGATCTATGGGATACATTAACAGCCAACAAGTAATAGTCAATCTAGCAATGGAGGGAAGTGTCCACAACAACAACCCATTATGATCCTTATGATTTCGTCTTGTCGGATCATGTGAAAACCTTCTCTCGAGACTTGTCTTCTGTTAAGGATTCTCACTGCATGTATCGCTGTTAAGATTTCATCGGTTGTTAGAATGGGGACGTTGACGCGTTCATACAACTTTGAAAATGTAGTAGCCGATGGAACTCCTACTATTGATTATAACGGTACTGTAGATAGTTTTTCAGTCTGTTAGATATACGGCTGATAAATGAAGCCTTCTCGTTCATCCCTTAAGACGTCCAACATCATCAGGGAGTCAACCTCCATATACGTTCTGTAGCTCTCTTACTCGCTTACAGACTAGCTCTTTCGGTCGTTATCTGATTTTTTGTACTGGCAACATGATGAGAAGGCAGGAAAAACGCGTTTTGCGGTTCTCGTTTTAAAAGGCACCACTCAACTACAGCTGGAAAGCGGGATTCTCGTCGAGAGGGGGTCAGTGGAATTCCTGTAGCGTCATGGGCGTACGGGTATCGCATTACACAACTGACCGCAAAGATCGCCTGGAATTCACGATCACCATTTTTGTGTTGGTTTGTGATAAAATTGGTGAATTTTGGGTGAAGCGAGACGCAGCTTGCAACGGATTTGGATGTAGCAAGTACGGATGAATGATACGATGGTCTGCAATTTTTGTTGTTCGTCCGGTAAAAGGTAAACTAAAGTATGGTTGCTAAAATAACTGTAGAAACCATTGGAAGGCTATACCAATTAATGATAAATATGAAGCAATGAATTAAAGCTTTTGATGCGACTGGGAATCGAACCTGGACCTCCACACTTACTAGCAGACGTCTTACCAATAGACAACCGCATCAATAGCAATTAAGGCGTGTCAGAATAGTCTAAGGACGATTTCCTTCACGTCACAAACCTTAATTCAGCTTCCGTGTTCCATAGAACATTGCCACTACTGCCAAGGCTCTCCATGCAGCGGAATAGCACCTCGGCAATGGACATATTGGAAGATTCCTGTTTATGGTGATATAAATATCAACGTATATACAAATAAACAATCCCTGAGACGGATTTTCGTCTCGAATATGTAAAAATCGCTAGTGATGCGGTGTTCTACAGGTAATACGTCTGCCTAGTAAGCATGGAGGTCCAGGTTCAATTCCCAGTCGTGTCACAAATTTTAATTCAATGCTTCATATTTATCATTAGTGTCTTTGACATATTCCAGACGAAAATCCGTCTCAGGGATGTTTTTATTTGTATGTACATTGATAGCTATACCAATTGTTCAAATGTTTGTAAAGCTTATGGGACTTAACTGCGGGGTCTTCAGTCCCTAAACTTAGAAACTACTTATAAACTAGCTTATACTAAAGACAGCACAAACATCCATGCCCGAGGGGGGGATTCGAACCCCCGACGTGGAACGGCCTCACGCATCGTAGCATAACGCCTCAATGCGCTGGGCTGCTTCGCCGCAGCGGAGGCTATAACTTCAGCTACGTAAAACACGGAGTGTGAAAGGAGGAGATGGTGGTATAAACAAATTTCAATGAAAACGAAATAGAAGTATAAATAAACAGCTATTAGTATGTAACCGAAACAAGCTTAAATCAAAGGCAAATTAATACATTTTCATTCAGTCTTAAGTCCGTTTTCGGTAGAGTATTAATAGTACAGTTTTGTGTATTTTCTAGACGTTTTTTGTTGATCTACGAGGGCAGATCAAACAGTAAGTTGCACTTCCACGTTATGATCATTTATTAAACCACCTATACGAAAGCACCACGGATATGACAACATACAATGTAATTTTACTTTTCCACATAGTCTCCAATAGACTGTAAACATTTCTCGGAACGACGAACCAACTTCGTATTTTCCGTAAGTTCAAAACGGTTCTCGGTGGACAACGATTTCGAAACGATGAGCAAGTAGAAACGGCAATCTCCGTGCGGTTACAAAACACTTAAGATTTCTATATTTCTATGCATCCGGAATCTAGAAGTTGGCTGACAGTTCCCAGTAAAGTTTACAGTCTCTTGGAGATTAGATTAGATTAATTCTTGTTCCATAGATCATATACACGACATTTCGTAATGATTTGGAACGATTCAGTTTAGTAAATGTTGTCTATACTTCACAATCAATATTTCAAGGATATATATTTTAATTTTCTAAGTTTTATCTAAAAATTCATCTACATTGTAGAAGGAGTGCCCATTCAGAAATTCCTTTAATTTCTTTTTAAATACTTGGTGGTATCTGTCAGACTTTTGATGCTACTTGGTAAGTGATCAAAGACTTTTGTGGCAGCATAATTCACCCCTTTCTGAGCCAAAGTTAGATTTAACCTTGAATAGTGAATATCATCCTTTCTCCTAGTGTTGTAGCTATGCACACTGCTATTACTTTTGAATCGGGTCGGATTGTTAATAACAAATTTCATGAGTGAAAATACGTATTGTGAAGCTACAGTAAGTATACCTAGATCCCTAAATAAATGTCTGCAGGATGCTCTTGGGTGGGTTCCAGCAATTATTCTGATTACACGCTTTTGTGCAATGAATAATTTTTTTCTCAATGTTGAATTGCCCCAGAATATGATCCCGTATGAAAGCAGTGAATGAAAACAGGCGTAGTAAGCTAAGTTACTGAGATGTATATCACCAAATTTTGCAATGACTCTGATAGCATAAGTAGCTGAACTCAGACGTTTCAGGAGATCTTCAATATGTTTCTTCCAATTCAGCCCCTCGTCAATGCAAACACCTGGAATCTACGTGGAAAAGTGAACTTACATTGTATGTTGCCACAGCTGTATTGCTTTTGTATAGGTGGTTTAATAAAGGGCCATAACGTGCAAGTGAAATTTACTTTCTGATCTGCCCTTATAGTTAACCTGTTTTCCACTTACGAAGGCTAATTAATGGGATTCACAACTACTTACTTATGCAAGCATCTATTTCCTATATATATATATATATATATATATATATATATATATATATATATATATATATATATATATATATATATATATATATATATATAAGAATAAACTGCGTAGAACACATTTTACGTCTAAAACCAACAAACTCCAATCTACATATGGAGTGTATTATCAAAACCAAGAGTTAATAATTTGACGAATCTCACTGATCTTAATAGTGATAGTAAAATTTCTGTAAGGCATATCCATGGGCAGACATAGACTCTGACCGTAACTTGTTAGTCATGAACTGTAGGCTGAAACAGAAAAAACTGCAGAAAGGTAGGAAAATAAGGAGATGGGACATAGATAAATTGAAGGAAAGTGAAGTTCTGGAGAATTTCAGAGGGAGATTTAGGCAAATGTTCAAATGTTTTTACAGTCCATGGGACTTAACTACGGGGTCATCAGTCCGTAAACTTACAAACTACTTACGAACTAAGACGGCACAAATATCAATGCCCGAGGGAGGATTCGAACCCCCGACCGTAGTGGCCGTGCAGACCGTGACTGGAGCGCCTCAGTCCCCTCGGCCACCGCGGCCGGCGAGATTTAGGCAACAATTGACAGAAACAGGGGGGGAATAAAACAGTAGAAGAGGAATGGGTAGCATTGAGAGATGAAATAGTGAAGGCAGCAGAGGACAAAATAGGTAGAAAGGCAACACCTACAAAAAATCCTTGGTTATCACAGGAAACACTAAATTTAATTGATGAGAGGAGAAAATATAAAAATGCAGTAAATGAAACAGGTAAAATGGAGTACAGACGACTAAAAAATGAGATTGACAGGAAGTGCAAAATGGCTAAGCAGGAGTGGCTAGAAGCCAAATGCAAATCTGTAGAAGAATGTATAAGAAGGGAAAAGTAGATACCGCCTACAGGAAAATAAGAGACATTTGGGGACAAGAAAAGCAACTCTACGAATATCAAGAACTCAGATGGGAAACCAGTTCTCAGCAAAGAAGGGAAAGCTGAAAGGTGGAAAGAGTACATAGAGCAGCTCTACAAAGGAAATGAACTTAGAGACGATGTTGTAGGAAGGGAAGAGGAAGTAGATCCAGATGAAATAGGGGATACTATACTGAGAGATGAATTTGACAGAGCCTTGAAAGACCTATGTCGGAACAAGGCCACAGGAGTAGATGACATACCCTCAGAGCTACTAAAGTCTCTGGGAAAGACAGCCATGACAAGACTATTTGAACTGGTGTGTAGGATGAATGAGACAGGCGAAATAACCTCAGACTTTAAGAAAAATGTAATAATCCCTATTCCAAATAAATCAGGTGCAGACAGGTGTGAAAATTATAGAACCATCAGTTTGATAAGTCACGGTTGCAAAATTTTAACACGAATTATCTACAGGAGAATGGAAAAGCTGGTAGAAGCTGACCTTGGGGACGATCAGTTTGGATTCAGGAGGAACAGAGGAACCCGGGAGGCAATACTCACTTTACGGCTTATCTTAGAAGATAAAGGAAAGGCAAACCTACATTTTTAGCTTTTGTAGATTTGGAGAAATCATTTAACAATGTTGACTGGAATACACTCTTTCAAATTCTGAAGTCAGCAGGAGTAAAATATAGGGAAAGGAGAGTTATTTACAACTTGTACAAAAGCCAGACCGCAGTTATTAGACTCGAATGCCATGAAAGGGAAGCATCAGTTGGGAAGGGAGTAAGACAGGGTTGTAGCCTTTCTCCAATGTTATTCAATTTGTACATCGAGCAGGCGGTGAAGGAAAGCAAGGAAAAATTTGGAATAGGGATTAAAGTTCAGGGGGAAGAAATAAAAACATTGTGTTTTGCTGATGACATTGTTATTCTGTCAGAGACAGCAAAGGACCTGGAAGAGCAGTTGAATGGAATGGACAGTGTGTTGAAGAGAGCGTACAAAATGAATATTAACAAGAGCAAAACAAAAATAATGGAATGCGGTCTTAGAAAAACAGGCGAAGCTGAAGGAACTAGATTAGGTAACGAAACAATGAAGGTGGTAGATGAGTTTTGTTACTTGGGCAGTAAAATAACATGCGATGGTCGCAGTACAGAGGATATAAAATGCAGAATGGCAATGGGAAGAAAAGCATTTTTGAAAAAGAGAAATTTGCTGACATCGAATATTAATTTAAGCGTAAGGAAGTCTTTTCTGAAGGCATTTGTGTGGAGTGTTGCCTTGTACGGGAGTGAAACATGGACGATAAGCAGTGCGGACAGGAAGAGAATAGAGGCTTTTGAAATGTGGTGCTACAGAAGAATGCTAAAGATTAGGTGGGTAGATCGCATAACTAATGAAGAGGTACTGAACAGAATTGGTGAGAAAAGGAATTTTTGGCATACCCTGACTAAAAGAAGGGATCGCTTGGTAGGACACATTCTTAGACATCAGGGAATCGTGAATTTAGCATTGGAGGGAAGTGTGTGGGGTAAAAATCGCAGGAGGAGACCAAGAGACGCGTATAGTAAGCAGATTCAAGTGGATGTGGTTTGCCGTTCTTGTGAGGAGATGAAAAGGCTTGCTCAGGATAGAGTAGGGTGGAGAGCTGCAGCAAACCAGTCTCCGGACTGAAGACCATAACAACAACAATAAAATTTATATCGTATACCGCAAATTTTGTATTGGGTAAGATAAGTCTTTTGTGTTCCGTTATATGTGTCCGCTATACACATACTGTATAATGGATCACGAAGTTTCTTCCAGAAAGATGGTGGGTCACACTATAAAAAAAAGTGGGAACCACTGGTTTAAGTTATTTATCCTGCCTAGTAGCTTTCACTTACTTTTTAAATATCACCACAGAAAGAAATCTAGCGGCGTCGAATCGCGGGATGTAGAAGGTCAGTTAATAACGCCACCTCTTCCGACTCACCGACCAATGTAAACATGGTCTAATATTTTGGGTGCTACTTCCCGCATTGCGCAGGGCATACGTCCTGCTGAAACAACACCACCTAGAAGACAAGGCCCCACAGCTGGCCGTGCCTACGTCACACCTAATGTCCGCAGCCACCAGCTCATTGGCCGGCCGCTACGAGGCGGTGGGCGTGCCCCAGCGGACAGCCAGTGAGCTGGCTGAAACCACATACGTTGCCGAACGTCCAGAGCAACATCGTGACGTAGTATTGGTAGTTCCTGTTCCAAAAACGTTCCATATTTGCGTCCATTCTACTTGAGATTAATAAAATATGAGCCAATGAGTTTGTTCTTGATGATGCCACACCATAACCGACCAAGGACGTAGACTTTCCATCACCATTGGGACTGTCTGCACTCCAGTAATGCATGTTATGTCGATTAACGCTACCATGAATTGTGTCGGTAGACCCATCGGATAAACCGAGCGAGGTGGCGCAGTGGTAACACACTGGACTCGCATTCGGAAGGATGGTGGTTCAAATCCACCTCCGGCCATCCAGATTTAGGTTTTCCGTGATTTCCCTAAATCACTCCAGGCAAATGCCGGGATGGTTCCTTTCAAAGGGCACGGCCGATTTCCTTCCCCATCCTTCCCCAAAAATCCGAGCATAAGCTCCGTCTCTAATGACCACGCTGTCGACGGGACGTAAAACCCTAAGCTTCCTTCCTTTTCCCATCGGATAACATTACCTCGATCAAAAGGATGAAGGTCGTTTGCATTTATTGAAGTGTCCATTCACAAATCGGTCCAGTTATGGAAATCGTCTCCACGTGGTTCTTGATACAGTAACACGTAGTATGGATGGTACTGTAGCACACGGTTCACTAAACATTAAATTTAACACTTATTTTTCCACACATTTATTTACTTCTATCTTGCACATCACACATCATGGAAGCGTAATTTTTTGTTTACAATCAAAGATAATAACACAGAATACCAATTAGCTTAATACAGCTCAGAAAATACAAATAGTAATTTGTCATGTCCCCACATCACCCCCTTCTGTCATATAGTCACTTAACACTGCAGTTCTTCAACTAATCTTGCAGGAAATCGAACTTCACGACCAGATCTTGTTCTTCTTGGTTTTCCTCTGTCGGTTGCGTCTGGTTGTTTGACCCGGGCTGACCGTTCAGTTGAAGTGTCTTAAGGCTGCTTCTCATTATGATTCATGAGGTACGCAGGTTTCAGTCGATCAATGGAGATATTCTTGACTTGGTCTTTTATTTTAACACCAAAAAAATTTGGGGTTCTTTCTATTACTTCGTATGGGCCTTCATATGGAGGTTCTAATGCTTTTTTGACTCGGTCAACTCGCACAAATACATGTGTTGACTCATTCAGATCCCTGTATGAAAGGTCTTTCTTTTGCTTTGTGGGAGTATTGTACAGGCTTCAGACGATTCATGCACTGCTTCAGTTGTGAAACGAATTGAGGTAAGTCTGCATCCAATTTTGTTGCATACTCTTGAAAAAAATCACCTGGTATTCTGATGGGTGAGCCATAAACCATTTCTGCAATTGTAGCATTACTGTTCTCTCTGATGGAGCATCGCAGGCCAAGGAGGATTACAGGTATTACTTGAGCCCATTTGGCAGTTGCATGGGTACGGATAGCTGCTTTAAGTGTGCGATGAAATCTTTCAATTTTTCCATTTGATTGAGGATGGTATGCTGTAGTTTGTGTTTGGTTACAACCACACAGTTTTGACAGTGCTCGGAATAGCTCAGAGTTAAACTGCCTGCCTTGATCAGTCACTATCTGATATGGTGTTCCAAACCTAGTGATCCAACAATTGAAAAATGCTTGTGCTACTGCCTCTGCTTGTATGTCCCGAAGAGGTACTACTTCTGTCCAGTTGAACTCTGGCAATGCATGTTAAACAATAAATATATTCTTCAGATGGAGGCATTGGTCCTATCAAGGTGAACAATTTTGAAACGTTCATCGTTACTAGGAAAGTGTCCTACTGGTGTTTGAATGTGCCGTGATATTTCGTTTTTCTGGCATGCCATACATGTTTTTGCCCAGTTTTGAACATCCTTTTTTAAACTGATCCAGACAAATCTTGATGATCATTTCTACTGTTGTCTTAATGCCTGGATGAGCCAGATTATGATAGTGTTGGAAAATAGAGTATCTAAATGGTTTAGGAATATAAGGACGAATGATTTGTGTTGACACATCGCACCATAGCTGTTTTCCTCCATGTGTCAGATGGTGTTTTAACTTCAGTGATGTATGAGGGCTTGTCTGTAGTTGACGAAGCTCATCATCTTCTTGTGCTTGGGCTATCTCATCATAGTTAACTGGAACTAGTTCTTCAAGCCTTGATAGACCATCATCAACAACATTCTCTTTACCAGATATATGACGTAGGTCAGTGGTAAATTGCGAAATGTACTGGAGGCAACGTAATTGAATTGGTGTTGCTTTTTCATTCTTTTGTTTAAATGCATATGTTAGAGGCGCATGGTCAGTATAAATAATGAAATATCTTCCTTCCAATTGATATTTGAAATATTTGACAGCCATATAGATGCTAAGCAGCTCTCTATCATACGTGGAATACTTCTTCTGTGCTGTTGTAAACGTTTTTGAAAAAAATCCAATTGGTCTCCACTGTTCATCTTGCCATTGTTGCAATGCAGCACCTGCTGCAAAATCTGATGCATCCACAAATAATGCAAGTTGATTGTCCAAACCAGGAAATGTCAAAAGTGCAGCATTTGCTAGATCTTCTTTGCATTTTTCGAATTGAGCGATTGCTTCTTCTGTCCAGTTAATATGTCGTCGGTCCTTTTTTGTTGTTCCTTTTAGGAAATCATTCAGCAATGCTTGGTTTTCAGCAGCATGTTCCAAATGTCGACGATAAAAGTTGATGATCCCTAAGAATTTTCTAACGACTGTTTTGGGTCGTTTGTAGTTCATTATTGCTGCAACTCTCTCTGGATCTGGCTTTGTTCCAGCAGGTGTAATTAAATTTCCTAAAAATGTTAGCTGTTGTACACCAAATACTGATTTGGAAACATTTATGACGAGACCATATTTATTCAACTGCTCAAGTTGTTCGGGTCACCAATTTTGTAGCACACGGTTCATTAAACATTAAATTTAACACTTATTTTTTCACACATTTATTTACTTCTATCTTGCACATCACACATCATGGAAGCGTAATACAGTGACAAGTGAAGAACAGTTTTTTGTACTCTTTTTTGTTTACAATCAAAGATAATAACACAGAATACCAATTAGCTTAATACAGCTCAGAAAATACAAATAGTAATTTGTCATGTCCCCACAGTACCTATTATGGTGTACTGTTTCCCCTATAACCGGTTTGTTTCGTTTCCACTTGGCAGTCTGTACACTGACATGAGTTATGAAGATGCTCACAACCTTGTAATAGAAGGAACGGGAGTGAATACTCTCTGCAAAACGCTTGGCATATGTCGCAACAGTAGAGTCAACATGTTTCTTAAATTCGCCGCAAATCGTCATTTCATTCTTCTGTGATTCGCACGTTTTGTCTACGAATGATAGGTAGGTGCGCAGGAAGTAAACACTCTACATATAATGCTTAGAGTTGCTTCCTTTTGTATGTCTGATGTGCTAGATAAAAATCACCGGTCACGTCATAGTTGGCTGCCACACTGGCGCATCGAATATTTCTATGTCCGATATGTCAGAGGGATGGAACTTTGCGGTTGGGGTTTCCAAGTGAACGTTATAAATTACCAGCGTGTCCAACTCTCATAGTATCCATCTGGGGTCAACCGTGCCATTGAATATTAAATGCACATTGAATTGCATGTTGAAAATTACAGTTGTGGACTCATTTCGAATCCAATGATTACACAGCCATCTGTGGCGAAACGGAGAAATGTTTAAGACGAAACGCATGTAGTTTTACCATACTCTTAATGTGCAATAAAATATCGTGTTACGCTTTAAATATTTTAATGTTGTCCCCCGCCACCCAGATTGAGTAAGTGGGGGAAGAGGAGTGGGCGTGTGTAGTATCATTGGATGTCTGCATCCGATACAAAGAAATTAGTATTGTACATCTTTTATCCGACGTGTAGTTTCCTTAATCTTCCTTTAAAACGAGCATCCTGTATACGTCTTTACTTGTATTCACAGTGGCTCCTGGTAGTAGAAACTGGTATTATTTCTTTCCAACTAACAAAAGCGATTTCGCACAAACGCATTTTCAGGTCTACGATGTTTAGCTGCCATACGATAAATACAGCCCTTGCTGCACCTTTCTGAGCGTCTACCATATATACACACAAAGCTAGTTTCACATAGAAGACAACGTGTTAACAAGGTTTTGAGAAATTTCTGGAACCAGTCGCCTTTTGTTTTGATAGAAGTATTTATTAGACCATAACCGGTTTCGAACTGCCTACCACTTCATCAGAGATAATACATACAATACATTTCAATGCATTTTGGTAACTTTGTGACTGTCACTACGTATCTGTGACAGGACAAATAGAAGCAAACCTCACCAAACAACCAAAATGCACTGAAATGTATTGTACGTACCATCTGATGATGAACTGTAAATCATTTCCAAACCGGTTACGGTCTAATAAATTGGCTACTGGTTGCAGTAATTTCTGAAACCGCTTCTCCGTTACAGTTGCAGGCTCCAAATACATAATGGATAAAAGTTTCAATCTATTAATGTAATGAAATCATTAAGCAATCAATAAGAAAACCAGAGCATATTGTTTGTCGATATCGCATTCCACATTCGTACAAACAAAAGACTTTCATGTTTTTAAACTTTTATATTGTGCGCTTTTAGTGCTTGTACCCCCATGTCATCCTAGTCCACTGAAGAAATTTTAACGTTGTTATTCATACAAACACGAATGTTACTCTTGATGGACTAACATTTCTAATGTGTGATTCTTGAAGTTTTCCCGGCGTACGGAATGTTCCTTGAAGTTTCGATATTGCAGGTGGATTTCGTCGAACGTTCACAACGCACTCACCTGAAGATGGATGAACGGTTGACAGCCGAAATATCGTGGCAAGAAATCGACGGAATCCGGCTGCAATCTCGAAAACTCATGGAACATTTCTATTGTGATTACTTTGAATCAGTTTTCTTCTTTGTTTTCGTTCAATTCCATATACACGTTTTAAGTTTGGTTGTCCTTTGCTGTAGTTAGTACATTGAGCAAAAAATTTTACTCACAATGTAGAGCAGAATATCTCCTTGAGCTCGAAGGCAGCAAAAGCGTTTACCTGAAACACAAGTAAAAGTAAAAATTAGTTCTAACAATATACATTCTGGGAAGCGGTAATAAGGCTAGAGGATAAACTAGTAGATGGCGAGAATGGAGAGGGAGAGAAACTGAAACGAGCTCACAAATTTGAATATTTTTATCTGGGATAGAAATGATTTAATGTGAGAATTATTTTAGGGCGTATTAAGGTATATACTTCCTTTCATGAATTTTAGTGTAGTTTGTAATTCACAAGAAGTTTAGCTGAAACCATCGTCCCTTATTCGCTGCTACTGGTGTGTCTTTCCTATCTAAAATCTTGTACTTCTATAAATCTAATTTCTTTCCTTATTTTGAAATATATCACTAGATCCGGTAGAACAACTTCTGTTGATATCAGTCGAGAGATGTATTCGTAAATCAGAAAAATAAAGTTGATACCATAGTAAGACGCTTGCAATCTGCAGTGGCCGTAAATGAAAGTGGGTTACATATACCAAGAAGAATACTTGTTTTGGACCACATGGAGCTGGTTGAAACAAACATAAACCGAAATTTCCTGGAAGATTTTCAAACAAATTTGAGACACTAACAATTTTTATACGTGGGAAACTTGACAATCTGAGTGGTGCATATGACGGTGGAAAATATATATAATTCATCTAATACATCCTCTCGGGTGAATTTGTTTCTCTGGCATGACTGGTAGATCGCATTGTATTTCAGGTACGCTTATTAAATCACAACAGGATTCAGTGACATGAATTTGAATTCAACACTCCATAAATTGGATTGGAAGGCAACAAAAGATATACATAATGTAATTACTCCAATCACACCATAAGCTCACCAAACGTCTTTGCAGCTAATTCCACAAGGTTTAAAAATAACATCTAAATTTACAGATGTACAAAAATTTTAGTGTGTATATGTTATCTTTAGTAACGTTGTAAATTAGATAAAAGTCCCTCAAGCTTTATGATCTGGTTGCAAATTTTTCGCTAACAGAAAGCAAGACGCGTTGGCAACTTCTTTAGCGTTCTTTCCTCTTTAAACTCCGAATTCACGGACACTGATATAGAAGCGACCGATAACGCTATATTTTCGTTTCTCTGTGAGGCACTTGATGGGTTAAATAAGAGGCTACGGACATTAGGCGTCTTCTTTGATTTAACAAAAGCGTTTGATTGTGTTGATCACAAAATATTGTTGCAGAAGTTGGAACATTATGGAATACGGGGAGTAGCCCACAACTGGTTCACCTCTTACTTTAATAATAGACAACAGAAGGTAATTGTCCGCAGTGTAGAAAATGGCTATGACGTGCAATCCCAATGGGGCACAATTAAGTATGGGGTGCCCCAGGGGTCTGTTTTGGGACCATTGCTGTTTCTTATTTATATAAATGATATGCCTTCGAGTATAACAGGTGATTGTAAAATATTTTTGTTTGCTGATGACACCAGCTTGGTAGTGAAGGATGTTGCTCGTAATATTGACACAGTATCAAATAATGCAGTTCAAGAGATAAGTTCATGGCTAATAGAAAACAAGTTGATGTTAAATCAAAGTAAAACTCAGTTTTTACAATTTCTAACACATAATTTGACGAAATCTGACATTATGATTACATACAATGGGCATGTGGTAAGTGAGACTGAACAGTTCAAATTTCTAGGTGTTCATATAGACAGTAAGCTGTCATGGAAAGCCCATGTTCAGGATCTTGTTCCAAAACTAAATTCTGCTATATTTACCATTAGAACAATATCTGAGATAAGTGATTTTTCAACACGAAAAGTAGTCTATTTCGCTTACTTTCACTCACTTATGACGTACGGCATTGTTTTTTGGGGTAACTCGCCTGATGCAAAAAGGATATTTCTGGCTCAAAAACGGGCGGTTCGAGCAATATCTGGTGTAAGTTCGCGAACGTCATGTCGACCCCTTTTCAGTAGCCTGGGAATTTTGACTCTGGCGTCACAATACGTTTTTTCTTTAATGTCGTTTGTTGTTAATAATATCAGCTTATTCCCACGAGTTAGTAGCTTTCACTCGGTGAATACTAGACAGATGTCTAATCTACATTTGCACCACACCACCTTAACACTTGTGCAGAAAGGGGTGCAGTATTCTGCGGCATCCATTTTCAATAAGCTGCCACAAGAACTTAAGAATCTTAGCACTAATCCACATGCTTTCAAATCTAAACTGAAGAGTTACCTCGTGGCTCACTCCTTTTATTCTGTCGAGGAACTCCTAGAAAAGTTAAACAATTAAGCTAATTCATTTTTTCTTTATTGATTCTTTTCACTTTGTCTTAAGATTGTCGTGTGCAAAGGACTACTTAAAATTTTTCTATTACCATTCTTGTGTAACAATGTATTGACTTGTTCCATGACCATGGAGTCTTACTCCTGAAGTGGGTCCTATGGAACAGAAAAAACAAATAAATAATAAATAAATAAGAAACTTGCAGACTATTTGTCACTGCAACTCTAGAGTTGGAAATATCAACCAAATGTGGACCAAATGCGCATAGTTACGTAGTGTGATTCTGGGGACAGATTCCGAAAACAAAACTACGATGATAAGTACACATCAGTCAGCAACATTATAACCTGACAGAGTAAGATCAGTGCAAAAATAATTAAAGTAACAAAGTTACCAAAGAAAAGATTCAGATAAAATTGCTAATGCAACAAAAATAACTACGTCTTTGTTTCTCATTTTTGATCAATATTATTTTTGTTATTATTTTCAAATATGGATAAAAAGTATCATATCTTGTCCATACGCATAAAAATGTGTGAAACATAATATTAAGAAGATTAGTCAATAAATAAGTCGAAAAATGAACTGAGTAAAATTCAAAGTAACTTTCTGACATTTATTTCACTTTTCCACATCTTCACCCTGTACATTCAGGCACTTATCCCATGTCTTTACAAGTTCTTGAAAGCCAGCAGCATAGAAGTACTTTGGTACTTTTGTAACCTCATAGATTACGGCATCAGCTGTATCAAAATGAAGGCCTCTTAAATGAATTTTTAAGGGCCCAAAAAGATCTGCAGCACTACCAATTAAGAAGGAGACGTGGATAGAGAAAGCGAGAAGGACGAGAAAGAGGAGTAGCAGGAGAAAGGAACAAAGAGAAAAAGGGAGGAAGAGACGATATGGGAGAACATGGACTTACAAGAGATTGGAAAAATAAATATTTGGTTGACATCAATTTTCAGCTAATACTCCCTATAAGCTTAGATTTAGAACAGTCGTTTCCTATACAAATGTTAAAACTTATACTGCAAAATTACAAGATTTAGCTATTTTTTTTATTTTCGATTTCGTAATAAAAAGGCCAAGATTACTCGATATTATACAGTACATTTTCTGTAGACGAAGGGTACGCTAACAGACGTGCCACATATTGTGAGATTAATTCAAAAAACGATTCACTTTGTACTGTTATGTGAGAACTATGAAATGTCCTATAACTGCACATTCATTGAAAACACAACAAAAATGATCAATAGAATTCAGTTGCCATTTTTCATAGAAAGCAGTTGGTATGTAGCAGACTTTAAGTCAGTCGTTGGTTCTGGAATGTTCTCAAATCAGGACACAAAAGTATTAAAGGCTTTATGTGCTTGTGGGCATTGAATTGCGTCAATGGGGAAAGTTGAAAATTAAGTTTCGGAGCCTGCTTATAGTGAAGGGGCTGATCTTTAGTCCTTCATCTTCCTCTCTCATATTTTCATTTTGTAAGAAACTGGCAGTTTGGTGAATAAGCAATGAGCAGTGTGACACTCTTACAGAAAACTAAAATCCCTATTCAATACCACAATAATTATAAATTATTTTAACACTGTTTTAAACTTTATTAACTCACTACAACCTTATTTCGGCCTTAGGCCATCATCAGGTGTTATTACTTAAAATATTGTAGTTGTTTATTTGCTGCCCAATTGATTTTAGAAGCTGATGTAATGCTTATCTGTAAGCCACTATGAAAAACTGATAAAAATCTAATCATATAACCAGTGCTGCTGCACATATACAGATAAGCATTATATCAGCTTCTATAATCAATAGGGCAGCAAATAAACAACAACAATATTATAACACCTGATGATGGCCTAAGGCTGAAATAAGCTTATAGGGAGTTAATAAAGTTTAAAGGAGTGTTAAAATAATTTATAATTATTGTGGTATTGGACATGTCAATCAAAGACATACTCCACACTGCGTGCCCCAGATAATAATAATAATAATAATAATAATAATAATAACTAAAATCCATATGCACAAAAAAATTACGAACTTTTGTTCCAAAGTGGAACAATGGGATAAATTGGATTAAACCGCCGCGCTACGTCTCGTGTAAGTTCTGTCTCAGCGACGTAAATGGTTAAATGCGATAAAAATAGAAATACTTTGAATGTACATATAAAATGATCTGATAGAAGAACGAAACGAAGAATGATAATTTAAAATCACTTTCAGTTTACTTGTTTATTTACTTTTTTGACGATGAGCTTTTCCCTGGGGGTTCACTGGATCAGGGAACACGTGGACGCGCCGCCACTGCGGTTACGCTTGACGTCATTTGGACTAAATTAATTTATAATTATTTAATAAGAATTGTTTTGCTGCTATAAACGCAGTCTGGCCTGTCGTCTACGTCACAGGCGGGCAGGTACAAAAGCTAGCGGCAGACTAGCGTCTTAAAGAAGTCGGCGGAAGGAGGCACGGGGCAGGAACACAGGGGTTGGGTGGGGTGAGATCCGGCAGTTGTTTATCGCGGTTTCGTCTGAGGCGGCCGTACAATGCATACGGCACTGGGAGGCGTCGTTTAATGAGAGGTCGCCGAGCTCCGTGCTAATGACCACGGCGAGGGGAGGGGGCGCGGGAAACGACAAGTACAAGCGCGAATAACTAAGGGAGGCGAGCGCCTCTGATCTCTGTATGTATAAACTGCGGCCTATGCAAATGAAGGATGAATATGTGTGCGCGCAGATAACTCTCGCCCAGTGCACTGCAGGTGCGACAGGGACAGTGCAGAGAGGTAAAAGAAGGAGAGGGTTGTAGGTGAAAGTGCTTCTGTTGCGGGGGATGGGGGAAGACCGCGAAAATGGGTGGGGAGATGAGCAAGGAGCCCGTGGAGGGAACGAAATTTCCAGGGAGTTGCGAGAACAATGGCACGGCGGGATAGCGTGCATTGCCGGTGACGAAAGCGAGGTGATAAAAACAGAGCGGGTGCCGGGACCGCGGCGTTGTGAAAGCAGATGAGCTAATGCGGGCGGCGCCGTAATGTATTATACACGAGTTCTGAAGCAAGTGGGTGGCATGGGATATATGACAAGGCACACTGCTGGGTTACAAACACCACAAACATCTGTGCAGTAATTTTAACACTGAACAGTGACATTACAAACGGAAGTAGGTGACGTTCTTAAATGTTTATGTAATAGCATGACTTATAATTAGTGATAACATGGAAGTAAATGCTTCTAGTGTTTGTCCTTGTTTTGTGCAACTAGGGGAGACCACCTTAAGATAAACCAGTTTCTTTACCGCATTAAAGTTGTATCTTTTCCGTAAGGAATAATACTATAGATTCGCCAGCTAACACTAATTTATTATAACTTTTTCAGACATGTTTCTGAGTGGGTAGTAGTAAATCAATGTTACAACCGTTCTACATCTACATACATACTCCGCAATTCACCGTGAGGTATACTGTACCACTACTAGGCATTTCCATTCCTATTCCACTCCCAAATGGAGCGAAGAAAAAAAGAATGCCTATATGCCTCCGTACGAGCCCTAATTTCTCTTATCTTGTCTTTGTGATCTTTACGAGAAATGTAAGTAGCAAGATCGTACTACACTCAGCTTCAGATTCCGGCCCTCTAAATTTACTTAACAGAAATTCACGAAAAGAACGTCGTCTTTCTTCCAGCGATCCCCAAATGAGTTGTCGGAGCATTTCCGTGACACTCGCGCAATGGTCGAACCTACCGGTAACAAATCTAGCTGCTCGTCTCTGAACCGCATCTATGTCTTCCTTTAAACAGATATACTGCGGGTCCCAAACACTTGAGCAATACTCAAGACGTGGTCGTACAAGCATTTTATAAGCGGTCTCCTTTACAGGTGAAGTACATATTCACAAAATTCTCCCAATAAACCGAAGTCGGCTGTCCGCCTTACTCACAACTGTCCTTACATGCTCGTTCCATTTCATATCGCTCTGTAGTGTTAGGCCTAGATATTTGAACGACGCGACAGCATCAAGAAGCTACTAATGCTGTATTCGAACATTATAGGATTGTTTTTTATACTCATGCGCATCACCTTACATTTTTCTACATTGAGAGCTAGCTGCCAATCTTCGCACCAACTAGAACTTTTGTCTAAGTCATCCTGTATGCTATTACAGTCACTTACAGACGACACCCTCCCATACACCACAGCATCATCAACAAACAGCCGCAAATTACAACTTACTCTGTCTATCAGATCATTTATATAGATACACAATAATAGCGGTCCTATCACACTCACCTGGGGCACGCCTGACGATACACTCGTCTCTGATGAACACTCGCCGTCGAGAACAACGTACTGCGTTCTGTTACTGAGGAAGTCTTCCAGCCAGTCACAAATCTGTGAACCTAATCCATAAGCTCGTATCTTCGTTAGCAGTCTGCTGTGTGGCACCGCGTCGAACGCCTTTTTGAAGTCGAGGAAAACACAATCCGCCTGTTGCCCTTCGTCCATGGCTCGCAAGATGTCATGTGAGAAAAGGACAAGCGGAGTTTCACATGAACGATGTTTCCTAAACCCTTGCTGATTCATGGAAAGAAGCTTTTCTGTTTCAAGGAAATTTAATATATTCGAACTGAGAATATGCTCCAAAATTCTACATGAAACTGATGTCAACGATATTGGCCTGTAATTGTATGGGTCAGTTCTCTTTCCTTTCTTATACACGGGAGTCACCTGCGCTTTTTCCAATCACTAGGATCTTTGCGCTGAATTAAAGATTCGCTATAAATGCAAGCTGAGTAGGGGGCCAACACCGTTGTAATTTATACTTATCACTCTTCTGTATTAGACATTTAGAAGACTTCAAGTACTTGTCGATGTGAAATTGGAATAAAAGTACATTTAATAATTTAGGCTTGATTAAGACATCGCGAAAGTCAGAAAATCGGGTATAGTGTTTGGCACTTCCACTACATTCTCCACATTCTGCAAGTGCCAATTTCACAAAATTTATGCATCTGTATTGCACATTATTTTGCCTAAATTCTCCACCATGGCGACATTGCCTCAGTTGAAAAATATGGCTAAGAACGTCAATTTAAAGCCAAAGATTTTGCGAAACAATTAGGTTAGAGACGCGAAATCTAAGTTACATATTTACAGATTACATTAATACGGGTATTAAAAATCACTGACAGCCTATAGAAGTACTTATTTCAATGAAATACAGGCTCGAAAATTAGGTCCAAAACGTCGAAGCTAACAATTTCTTTCACACCTGTCAACAATCACGGACGGCGACCACAGGAATTAGTTCGGCGCTAGGTAACGGAGATAGAACACTGGCAACTCGAACTGCAAACCGTTCGTCATAAAACTGGGGTGGTGCGATTAACCAGTGAAGCTCCGTTACCCTGGTCTCTCCTATATAATAAAGGATCTTTCTTTCTATGTAAACGCAGAACGTTACACTTGTTTATATTGAACATCAATTACCATTCCCTGCACTATGCGTTAATACGCTGCAGAATCTCCTGCATTTCGCTACCATACTCCAGTGTTATTTCTCGACAAACTTCATTCGCAAAAAGGCTCATTGGACTTCCTACGAGGTTTTTTTAATATATATTGTGAAAAGCAATTGTCCTGTAACAGTCCCCTGTGGCACGCCTTAGATTACTTTAAAGCCTAAAATCTTCTCTCCCTTGAAAATGACGTCCTTCGTTCTGTTAGCTAGGAACAGAACCGCAGTTAGAATTTTTTGAGAGAGGACAGTAAAATAATAATAAATAAGTTGGTCTGATATTCTATATGCTCCTACTTTGCTTCTCAGACCGCGAAAGGGCATCGAACGCCTTACGGATATAGAAACACGGCATCTGCCTGGGATTCTGCATCTATTGCCCTCTGGATGTCTGCATGAATAGCAAAACTTGTGTTTCACGTGGTATTAGGAAACCATGCGGATATCTAAAAGGATTTACGGTCTCCAGAAATGATTTAATACTTGAACTTAAAATGTGTTCCACATTCCTGCAACTAACCGATCTGGGATATAGACCTTTCGTTGTGCGCATCAGATCGAAGACCCTTCTTTTAGACGGAAATGTCCTGAGCTTTTTTCCAAGAGTTAGGAACACTTCAGTCCTCTAGAGACTTCCGGTACACTGTTGCTAGGAAGGGAGCACGTCCTTTACCATACTCCATATTAAATCCAGTTGTTATCCGATCAAGTCAGTGGCCTTTCCTCTGTTGAGTGATTTGAATTTCTGTCCATCAGATACTTACTGAAATATTTGAAATTTTGTAGTTCCTGTGATGGTTTACAGGAAGAACTACCGTGCTATCTCCGTATTCGACGATTATTTTCTTACAACTCAAGCGTTGTCGTCTGAAAGCAAGAGCCCACTGAACAATTATCAAAAAACATATCGTTCTTAGTACGATTAATTGTAATCTGTTGCCAAAAATTCGGTATCGGCAGTTAAACACGATAGTCAGTGCTTGGGCAAATGGGAATACAAATGTTCAAATGTTTGTAGAGCTTATGGGACGTAACTACGGGGTCAACAGTCCCTAAACTTACAAACTACTTGTGAACTAGCTACAACTAAGGACGTACAAATATCCATGCCCGAGGGGGGATTCGAACCCCCGACCGTAGTGGCCGTGCAGACCGTGACTGAAGCGCCTCAATCAAATAGGGAATACGCTACAGCAGAAAGAAGTAACATAAACAAAGTAATACCTGTACATAAAAAGTAATGGAGTCTAGATAACAGTAGTTCATAGCAACCATGCGAAAGCTAAACATTTTAGTAGCACATTGATACTACCAACGTATTCCATAAACCGTTGATGTATAACTCAACAACGTGTATAATTGTCAAGCAAAACAAGAAGAAAGAAGGTAATTTGTGGAATGTGTACACTCCAGTTTCATTAACGAACGACAGTTGCCACAGAAATCTGGTAAATCTACGTATGTAACTACCAGTATCAGCACGTTGTTTACAGTATTCATTACTATAAAATTTTAGCATTTTATATGAATCTGCTTCCGAATTTCATGGCATGTTCACGTAATATAAGAAACGCACATTTAAGAGAGGGCATACTTGTGCACAGTTCTGAAAATGCATGACATACTTCTATTTAATTGATAGGGGTGCGTAAAATCTTTAAGGAAACAAAGGTGAAAAAAATATTAATAATAATGTCGGTGGAGGGTCGCGAATCATCGTCCTAGTGGATTTATTTTACTTCCTGATACGCTGTCGACTACGCTACAGCGAAAACATGTAATATTTGCTCTAATTTCTCCTTAAATTATGTGGTAATACTACAGTTTTAGACACTGGATTATAATTAACCGCACTAAGAGTGACTTGTTTTTGATAATTCTCCCGTGCGCCGTCGCTTTTAAATAGTAACACATGACAAAAATAAGAGTATAACCCACTACAAGAAGAAAGATGGCGTATGGCAGGAGAGTGTTTCCACCCGATCGCGTGACACATCCAAGGCCAGATGAAATGATCTAGCCATAGTCACTCGTGATAGGAAAAGAAAGAAATCACTGTGGCCCGTTTGCAAGCAGTGTTCTTTTCCCCTGTACTATATTTACTAATACATTCACGAACGGACTTAAAATATCTGATGGCTTCAACACCTAGAGCCGACCGCAGTGGCCGAGCGGATATGGCGCATCAGTCACAGTCTGCACGGCCGCAACGGTCGAGGGTTGGAATCCCTCCTCGCCCTCCTCGGGCATGGATGTTTGTGTCGTCTATAGTATAAGGTAGTTCATAAAGTAGTTGGTAAGTTTAGGGACTGATGAGCCCGTAGTTTAGTCCCTTAAGCTTAGCAAACATTTGAACATTTTTTCAACACCTAGAAGACGATAATTCCTTACATCTTCTTTGTTGCTTGTTGGTGAATAATGTATTCTTGCGTGCTGTATCGTATGATGCAATGAAAATAGTAATTTTATTTGCGGTTGTCCTAGTAATTACCGAATTTCTCCAATGGTGTATCACAAAATTGCAGGTATTTAAGTTTTTGTTTACACATACAGAAGTTAGGAGTTCATATCGTGTTAGAAGATTATTAAATGTTCTTCTAGTGTATGAAGTTTGTTTTTCTATCCAGCTATGCTTTCCCAATTCGAAGTGTGGCTTCAGACGTGTGTCTTCATATTTGGAGTAATGAACACGTATTTTCTTAAAAATCAATAGTTTAGTTATGTAATGGACCAAACAGAAACTTATCTACTGACAAGACCGTCCTGAATCAAATATGAATACTAAAGTTAGTCTGCCAGACCCTTCTATCTGGCCGATTTTTGTCATTTTTGTTTTAACCGAAAGGTATTCATACACAAATTTGTCATTAAATATCAGATTGTACTTAGATCTCGCGTTACTTTATTTATACTAAACCGCGATTGCCTTCTGTACCTTTCTTATGGGAAGGTCCTTGCAATGAACTAAAGTCAGTCGGTCATGCCATTCCTACTGACGGATTTCCTTCAGTTTTGTTTCAAGCGAAAGGTATTCACCCACAAATTTGTCATCAAGTATCAGATATGACTTAACTATCGCCTTCCTTCATGCTTACTTAAACGCGATATCCTTCAGTCCCTGTTGTAAATACTTTAATTGATTTGTTTTACAATATCTCCGGTGATTATTAAGGTACGCAGTACTTTGTGCCCTATGAATGCTCTGTGAATCAAGTTCTTCCATTTGCGCTTTTAAAAGCTTGCATCGATTGAGTTTTAAGGAAGCTGTGAGTTGACATTCAACTGAACTTCCACTTTTAACAAATATTTGTTGTCATTCCAGTAACTGTGAGTAGTATTCTCAAGGCAAATCGAGTAGTTCATTAAAGGTTTACAAAATTTTAGGGGATGGGCTTCAGTTCCAATAAAATCGAGTGTTTCCACACCCTTCAAAATTTCCTAGTAAAAAAATTCAAATGTTTGTAGAGCTTATGGGACTTAACTACGGGGTCATCAGTCCATAAACTTACAAACGAATTATGAACTATCTAATACTAAGGACAGTACATATATCCATGCCCGAGGGGGGATTCGAGACCCCGACCGTAGTGGCCGTGCCGACCGTGACTGACGCGCCGCAGTCCCCTCGGCCACCGCGGCCGACGTTTCCTACTAGGAAATTGTACTTTCTTCGGGCCAAAATATAGAAATTATAAAGAACAGTCCTAGCAATCTAGAAATACTTTGAAAGACTATTTCGCTGTTCTGTCTACTAAAAAATCTGTACTCGAAATGTGCTGTAAAAAAAGTGTAAATTAAGAGTAAATTATAGAAAATTCTATTATTTAACTTAATATTTTCAATGTTTGCGACGAGTATTAAAGCGTGATTCCAATATTGTCAAGTAAAACGGTAACAAACTTGTATTTTAGTGTAAGCATCTGTCAACATGCATACACACCACCTTCCATAACCTACATACCTATAGAACCATGGCTACACGCCACTTTCCACTCTTTGCGTAGTACTGATTTTCCATCGTATTTACTCATCTATTGATTTTCATATACCAGCTTTCCTTGTCTCCATATTCCGTTGCATTATGATCAGAGTGTATTCCTGCCCCTGGATATGCCTCATAGTTTAAATTCTGGTTCGGAAACCAATGTCTTACGATTAAAAAGTCAATCTGAAACATTTCCGTGTCTCTTTGCCCCTTTCACGTATGAAACGTTCTTCAATAATTCGTAAACCAAGTGTCTGTGATGATGCAATTGTCCTTTGTGCAGAATTCCAGCGGATTACATCCTCTGTCATTTCTTTTTCTTGGTGAAAATACTCCTAATTTTTCCTTCCTTTCTCTACCGAGCTCCACTCCCGCAGCACAATCAAATTTTCCTCTTCCTCAACCGACTGAATAACTTCACTACTGTTACTGTGTCGTGTGTTTGCTCATTGTCTATCTGGGCTTCAATAGTGCGTTTACCTCGTTGTTCATACTTGTTTACCTGCATCACTATTTTCTTGTTCATGGTTAGACATACCCTTGAGATACCTACAACTGGTTTTGAATTCATAACGCTCCACTTACCTGACCACAAATCCTGTTCATTCTGCCACAGAACTTCAAAAATCTCCACAATATCGCACTACAACTCTTCTATATCCCGTTTCAAATTCATGCTGAAGCGTTCGAATATGCCACGTTTCATTAATCTAAAATGATGAGACGTACTTCCCACAAAAATCAGATACCATTTCAAACCTCTACGAAATTTCTTATCATTGAAACTCCTACAAAGTGATGTAAGGAAATAACTTTTCGATTACTTTATTATTTCTACTGTTCATATGGTGAAACTTCAGCATCTGTCGTGACGTTTTAAATTCTTCCTTTTCATGTACTAACTACATTACTGACGCCCTCTGCATGCTATATGTAGGCTACATATATCGTGTTCATGGACTCTTCCGTCGGTTCTCGATGGAACATAGACATAATAAATAGCTGTATACACTATGTATTTGTTCCACAATAATATTTATTTTGTTGTGAACTAGCTTTCGGCTTCATATGCCATCTTCAGACAACTTAATACTGCAGATTATCCACATCACACAAGCTGCTGTGTTTAGAGTACAAAGATAACTGTCAGTCATAGACTATGTAGCCTTTAAGTATTTTACAAACAGAGACGTCCAACCAATTAAAACAAAACTGTAACTAAGACACAAATGTACATTAAATTTCAACAAATAAGTTGAAACAAACAATGGTTCAGTGAACACTATTAAGTACAATGGTGTATTAAATTAACTTATATAAACTAACAAAAGTAGGATGGTAAAAGGTGAGTGAGGAAGACATAAAAATGAAATGTTGATGGGAACAATTACATAAGTTTGGAGTGTGTGAATATGAAATAAAGGAGAATAATGAAGTCTATAGCCTATATTAAAACTCGCTGGTTTTCAAGAGAGTGGTATGAGTAACACATGACAGGAAAACGTTGAAATGTGGGTGAGAAACATTACACAATTTCGACAAGCATGGTGGCAGAATTATACATAATAGGTTACTTTAATATTGGAGAATACTGGAATTGGGTCTGACCATTGAGAATTAGGTTCGGTTTCCGAGCTTGGTGTTCGTTGATAGAGTAAATTTCAAGCTTTCTGCCTTTGTTTTCTCTGTGGAGAACAATACATTTAATGGAAAAGGCATGGCATTCATTTAAGGCGTGTTCTGCAAAGGTGGAATCTCTCTTTTTTAGTCTCCAACTCCTCTCATGTTCAGCCAGTCTAGTAGTTATAGCACTACCTGACTAACCTACATATACTTTGCCACAAAGATTGCAAGAGATACTATATATGCCTCTTCTTTCCAAAGGTGGAATCTTGTCTTTGCTATTGAAGAGGAAGTTGGCAATAGTATTTCTATTATAAAAGGCTGGGGTATATTTTCTGGATTTAAGTTTGCTGGCGAGCCTTTCTGATATATTTTCAACATATGGCATTGGTGCCCATTTTTTGTTTGAGCTACTAGGTTTTTCTGAGGAGGATATATGACTTTATGCTCCTGGAAAATTATATGACACATAGTTCAGTGGTCATTTAAATATGTGAAAAATTACTCTCTGCTTACACTGGCGTGTAGTAAAACCTCATCATCAAGCCTGTTGTTTTAATGCGATGTTGTTGTGGTCTTCAGTCCGGAGACTGGTTTGATGCAGCTCTCCACAATACCCTATCCTGAGCAAGCCTCTTCATCTCCACATAAGAACGGCAACCTACATCTGTCTGAATCTGCTTACTGTACCCATCTCTTGGTCTTCCTCTGCGATTTTTACCCCACACACTTCCCTCTAATGCTAAATTAACAATTCCTTGATGTCTAAGAATGTGTCCTACCAATCTATCCCTTCTTTTAGTCAAGGTATGCCAGAAATTTCTTTTCTCCCCAATTCTGTTCAGTACCTCCTCATTAGTTACGCGATCCACCCACCTAATCCTCAGCATTCTTCTGTAGCACCATATTTCAAAAGCCTCTATCCTCTTCCTGTCCGCACTGTTTATCGTCCATGTCTCACTCCCATACAAGGCAACACTCCATACAAATGCCTTCAGAATGCCACCTAATCCTCAGCATTCTTCTGTAGCACCATATTTCAAAAGCCTCTATCCTCTTCCTGTCCGCACTGTTTATCGTCCATGTCTCACTCCCATACAAGGCAACACTCCATACAAATGCCTTCAGAAAGGACTTCCTTAGGCTTAAATCAATATTCGATGTTAACAAATTTCTCTTTTTCAAAAACGCTTTTCTACCCATTGCCATTCTGCATTTAATATCCTCTGTACTGCGACCATCATTTGTTATGTTACTGCCGAAGTAACAAAACTCATCTACCTCCTTTAATGCTTCGTTTCCCAATCTAATTCCTTCAGCATCACCTGATTTTCTTACTCTGCACTCCATTACCCTTGTTTTGCTCTTGTTAATCTTCATCTTATATGCACCTTTCAGCACACTGTCCATTCCTTTCAATTGCTCTTCCAGGTCCTTTGCTGTATCTGACAGAATTACTATGTCGTCAGCAAAACGCAATGTTTTTAATTCTTCACCCTGAACTTTAATTCCTTCTACAAATTTCTCCTTGCTTTCCTTTATAGCTTGCTCAATGTACAAATTGAATAACAATGGAGAAAGACTAGAATCCTGTCTTACTCCCTTTCCAACCACTGCATCCCTTTCATGCCCTTCAACTCTGACAACCGCTGTCTGGTTTTTGTACAAGCTGTAAATAATATTACGCTCCCTATATTTTACTCCTGCTTGCTTCAGAACTTGAAAGAGTTTATTCCAATCAACATTGTCAAAAGCCTTCCCCAAATCTACAAAAGCTAGAAATGTAGGTTTGCCTTTTCTTAATCTATCTTCTAGGATAAGCCGTAAAGTGAGTGCTGCCTCCCGAGTTCCTACAGTTCTGCTGAACCCAAACTGATCTTTCCCGAGGTCGGCGTCTGACCACAACCTCAGTAGTTGTTCACAACACGCATACCATAAACAAAGGTCGTAGTACAAGAGAAGTGAACGCTTAGCAAACGGCATCACATTTCACACGCACTGGGCCCGTTCATGTAGAATCTGCTTCAACAGACACTGACACGCGAAATCTCTTACTCTACCAAATATAAGGGCCACAACGGTATGATGCGAATTTGCGACGATCGGCTTTTAAGGGCTTACACTATTTGAAAATTTCTAGACTTTTTACCAATCACACGGTTAAAATCAAAATTTCCGCAGATTAATGCATTTGTACAGTAATCAGAAGTTAGAAGCAGTTCTGTTGCAGGAGTACTCGACTTTATACAGAAGCGGCAGTTGACGAGTATACCACTGAACTTTGCTGGCAGACTAAAATTGAGTGCCGGAACTGGGACTCGAACCTGGAAACCTTACGAGAGAAATTCTGTGAAGTTTGGAAAGCAGGAGGCAAGGTACTGGCAGAAGTAAAGTTTTGAGGACGGACCGTGAGTCGTGTCGGTATAGCTCAGTAGTTAATACGAACTGCGAAGAAACGGATATTTTCGTTTGAAAGGCATATGAAGCCGGAAAAAAATTTGGTAGCGTTCTGGGCTCCCAACCGTCTTGTCGGTGGTTCGGTTCCTGCAGAAACTGATTTATATTTTTTTTCCATTGTGTTCAAATACCTACTTAGTTGCGATAGCTAACGGTAATTTTTATGAGGAATGCACGTATTTTTGTTTATTCGAGATTTTCTATATTTTATAAAATAATTATGATTTCAATCAAAAACATAGTTACATTTTTTACAGTATCGACTTCATCATTGGTTGACGATGGTAGTGTTTGGTTGTTAAGTTTGGGGAGCTATTTTGCTATTTTTTCGTCGGTTTCGAATTCAGTTACCTAAAACATTTAGGGATCACTAATTCCATGTGTTGTCGGTTTTTGTGTGTGTGTGTGTGTGTGTGTGTGTGTGTGTGTGTGTGTGTGTGTGTTTAGACGAAATTCTAAAAAAAAAAAAAAAAAAAAAAAAAAAAAAAAAAAAAAAAAAAAAAAAAAAAAACCGGCAAGAGTTCCAGGTTCGAGTCCCGGTTCCGCCACACAATTTTAATCTGCCAGAAAATTTAATATCAACGCACACTCCACTGTGCAGAGTGAAAGCTTAAATCATTATATAACTGTTTGTATTCGTTACCAGGTGACAATAACAAGGGAAAGTCCTCAGACACAGTTTAAATTTGACAACTGGCTTGGATACCACCTTGAGATTTTAACGAAGAGCTCTCTCCCCCCCCCTCCCGCCCCGGCGCGTGTTGATGAGAACCCCTAAAAGCTATGACGAGCAATCGATTTAAAATTTACTGGATAGATAATTGTAAACAGATCAATTTTCATCACCTTTAGGGATGATTTTCTAAAAACGTGGGAGTGTTAACCCAAAATAATTTCGTTTTAGGACGTACACAATCATGCGGCCCAATATGAGGCCAATCGGCTGGACGTGTCTGAGGCCTTCCCCACGTAAGTGGCCTCCAGTCGCAAGAGGCAGTCCTCCCCACAACTCACTGCGCTGCACGAGAACGCGCCAGTGTGCTACGTATTATGGGAACTGCGAGGGCAGCGCCGTGCCGCTAGCAGCAGACTGCTGTCGCGCTCGGCCGGCGCGTTAACCCGCTGTAATACGGACACCTTGCCAGCGAGTTTACTGCAACGGGCGCGCGTGCTTAGCCTCCCAACTGCGGGGCTGCATTTTAAAGCCGAGCCTCCGATCCCACGGCTATCCCCCACACCACCGGAACACCTGCACTTCATGTCGCTCCTCGTCTAGTCGTGGTTATTGCGTTTTATTGCAATTCAGTACAAGCTTTGTCAATCTTCTGTACAAAGTATTAACATGTATGTATACATGCATGTCTGTGTGTGTGTAGCCGCGCGGGTGTAGCCGAGGGGTCTGGAGCGCCACGTTACGGATCGCGCGGCCTCCCGCCTCGGAGGTTCGAATCCTCTCTCGGGCATGGATGTGTGTGTTGACCTTAGGTTAATTTAACTTAGTTTAAGTAGTTTGTAAGACTAGTGACTGGTGACCAACGTAGTTTGGTCCCATAGGATTACAAACATTTGAACATTGTGTGTGTGTGTGTGTTCCACTACTTCTCCTAAACTACTCCAGCAATTGAATACCTCTCTGGAATAAGGATGTAACCCACAAATTATCGAAAAATGTGATTTCACTGGAAACAGGATGTATCTGCAAGCCTCTATGCTGTGGTATCATCTTGTGTCATACATTTGTACGTCAAGCTGGTTTACAACAAGGCGAAAAATAAATATAGATGATGGAAAGATGTGAAACGAAAGTGTCTATGGCTGAGTGGAAAAATTGTTCCGTGTACAACATGGAAAGGCACTGTAAAAGCCGCAAAGAAGCAAAAACCAGAGGTAAGTGGAATGAATAAGGATGTAATATCTTCAAGCTATGTTTTAGATTTAAAACTGTACAATATGCTCCCTATTTGATCGAAAAAAATATTTTCACAAAATTTATTTAACTATTGCAGACCACTTGGCAATGCCAAATACGGCGAAACAGCTGTAGTGGACAATTAAATAAAGTTATAAGCAGCAGTAAAGGTGATTATATTTATTAAAATGTCATGTTTTAGAAGTTTTAGTTTTATCCCTGTATGACCCTTATGAGAATAACTATCTCTGCGAAAAGCAATATATATGTCGTCTACGAGTATTAAAATAACCAGTCTAAGTAGAAAATAAGCTGATAGTTAACTGCGTATATTTTGTGTGCAGGAAGACGCATTCAAATGTAAATATGAAGGATGCACAATACTTGACGAAAATGGAAAGGAATGACTGTTCGCCGAGTTTTATTCTTAGTCGCTCAATGACCAATCCTCATTCTTGGCTCAACAATGCATGGAGATTTTTGACGTTCAAAGACGTTACACTGAGGAAAGTATCTCTCGCAGGCAGTCCAGCTTCAAATACTTATTATTGTGCAATAGGAAGAATGTGGTAGTATATTTAAAGACTTTGCATAATATTTATGCTTTATCTCCATATCTCATTCAGGTACTGCAGTCAAAAATTAAGAATGGTGAATCACTTGAGGATCATAGAGGGAAATAAGTTAAATAATGAGACCTTCAAACCATAATAACATTGTAAAATCATGCTTAAAATGAAGTTCAAATCTCATCTATATTGTGAAATATTTTGTTGTCATGCAATTTTGTTGACATCTTCATTCACATTATTATTTTCTTTATTATACTAATATTACTTTCTTTAATTTGAATACTAAGTGCATGTATGACAGGTCTCTTATGTTAAATGTAAGAAATACTCCAAAATATATTGCTGATCATACATCCTTTTTCCATTGTATCACTTCCAATTATTATGTTGTTTATAAAACCATAAGTTAAGACAATAAAATATTGCTTTTAATAGCTGAACACATTTGTACACTTGACTATGCAACGAGTTCCAATAGTGTATATCACGAAATAGACCCCACAAGTAATTTTCGTCTCTCCTGAAAACTTACTAGTTTGATGGTTACATCCTTATTCCAGGGAGGTATTCAATTTCTGCACATATTTCTTAATAGATACACAGTCTGAACATAAGTCTGTAGCTCAGGTAGAAACTAAAAAAAAATGTCGTTGTTGTTGTGGTCTTAAGTCCTCAGACTGGTTTGATGCAGCTCTCCACGCTACCCTGTCCTGTGCAAGCCTCTTCATCTGAGATTGCGAACAGCAACCTAAATCCTTTTCAATCTGCTTACTGTATTCGTACCTCGGCCTACCTCTACGATTTTTACCCTACACACTTCCCTCCAATGCTAAGTTGATAATTCCTTGATTTCTCAGAATTTGTCCCACCAAACAATCCCTTCTCTTAGTCAGGGTGTGCCAGAAATTCTTTTTCTCCCCAATTCGGTTAAGGAATTCCTCATTAGTTACGTGATCTACCCATTTAATTTTCATCATTCGTCTTTAGCACCACATTTCAAAAGCTTCTATCATCTTATCGTCTGAACTCCTTATCGTCCTTGTTTCACTCCCATACAATGCTACACTCCAGACAAATGCTTTCAGAAAGGACTTCCTAACATTTAAATTAATATTGGATGGTAACAATTTTCTTTTCTTCAGAAACGCTGTTCTCCCCATAGCAATACTGAATCTTATATCTTCTTTACTTCGGCCTTCAGAAGTTATTTTACTACTCAAATAACAAAACTCATCTACTACTTTTATTGTCTCATTACCTAATCTAATTCCTTAAGCATCACCTCATTTTCTGACATTACATTCCAGTACCCTCGTTTTACTCTCGTTAATGTTCATCTTATACCTTCCTTTCAAGACAATGTCCATTCCATTCAATTACTCTTCCAGATCCTTAGCAGTATCTCACAAAATTACTATGTCATAGGCAAACGCAAAAATTTTTAGTTCTTCTCCCTGTACTTTAATTCTCTCCCCAAATGTATCCATGCATTCCTTCACTACTTGCTCAATGTACAGAACTGAACAACACTGGGGAAAGGCTACAACCCTGTCTTACTCCCATCCCAACCTGTGCGTCCCTTTCTTGCCGTTCGACTATAATAACTGCTATCTGGTTTATGTATAGGTTGAACATAACTCTTTGCTCCCTATATTTTACCCCTACTATCTTCAGAATTTGAAATTGTGTGTTCCAATCGACATTGTCAAGAGCTTTCTCCAAATGTACAAACGCTAAAAACGCAGGTTTGCCTTTCCTTAGCCAATCTCCTAAGATAAGTCTTAATGTGAGTATTGCCTCCCGTGTTCATACATTTCTTCTGAATCCAAACTGATCTTCCACGAGGTTGAATTCCACAAGTTTTTCCATTCGTCTCTAAATAATTCATGTTAGTATTTTGCAACCATGACTGATAGTTCTGTAATTTTCACATTTATCTGCTCTTGCTTTCATTGGAATTGGAATTACGATATTCTTCTAGAAGTCGTATTTACCCTGTCTCATACATCTTGCATACCAGGTGGAATGATTTTTTTCATGACTGGCTCTCCTAACGATATCTTCAGTTTAGACGGAATACCATCAATTCTAAGGGTCTTGTTTCGACTCAAATCCTTCAGCCATCTGTCAAATTCTTCTCGCAGTATCATATCTCCTATCTCCTATCTCATCTTCCTCCACTTCGTCCTCCATTTCTAGAATACTGCCTTCAAGTTGATTTCGTTCATATAGGCCCTCTATATATTCCTTCCACATTTCAGCTTTTCCCTCTTTCCTTAGTACTGGTTTTCCGTCTAAGTTCTTGATATTCGTACAACTTCCTTTCTTGTCTCCAAATATCTCTTTTATTTTCCTTTCCTCTAGTTATCCATTCTTCTAGGGTCCTGCATTTGTCCTCTAGCCACTCCTGCTTAGCCAGTCTGCACTTCCTGTCAATCTCATTTTTCAGACGTTTGTACTCCCTGTTGCCTGCTTCACTTGCTGAATTTTTATATTTTCTCCTCTCATCAATTAAGTCCAGTATGTCCTGTGTTATCCAGTGATTTCAAATAGGCATTGTCCTTCTGCCTATATGATTATCTGCGGCATTAACTACCCTCTCAGAGCCACCCATTCGTCTTCTACTGTATTAGTTTCCCCCGTTTCAGCCAATCCTTGCCTAATGCTCCCTCTGAAGCTCTCAACCACCTCTGGGTCCTTCAATTTGTCCAGGTTCCATCTCCTATCTTTTCCACCTTTCTGCAGTCTCTTTAGTGTTAATCTGCAGTTCATTACTAATAAATTATGGTCAGTCTATATCTGCGCCTGGATATATTTTACAATTTAAAAGCTGGTTTCTAAATCTATCCTTACCATTATAAGTCAACCTGGTACCTCCCAGTATCTCCTGGTCTCTTCCATGTATGTATACAGTCTTCGTTTATGATAACTAAACCAAGTGTTTGTGGTTATTAAATTGTGCTCTGGGCAAAATTCTACCAAACGATATCCTCTTTCATACCTTTTCCCAGTCCATATTCACCTACTATATTCCCTCCTGTTACCCTTTCCTACTACCGAGTTCCAGTCCCTCATCACATTCAAATTTTCGTCTCCCTTAACTTTCTGAATGACTTCTTTTACCTCCTCATATATTTTTCGATAGCAACATCATATCATATTCTGATCTATTTTGTAACATTACTGATTTTTATTTTTACTTTTCATGGAATACTCCTCGTTCTAATTTAGACACAAGAGTGTCAGAAAATTGTGGACAAATAATAATCGATGTAAAGAATCTATTTTTTGTACAGGAAAATAGTTAAATATAAAACATTTGTAAAAACATAAAAACAGTAATTGAAAGAAAGTCACTTTCACTTATGTGTATACATCTTTATTGAAAAAGAACCTACATTTCAAATCTACAATGAATATACACAAGGATGAAAACGTATTGACAATATATACATCATTTCTCTAAATATACAAGAAAGAAGAACATAATTATATTATACGACATACAATTATCCTAAACTTTGAATCATAAACAAATTAACATCACACGTGTATAATAAAAACAATGAAAACAACTAGTAATTATGGTTTACCCTAAAGCAAGGAGAAAGACAAAATCTCGTCCCCAGGAGACGTTAGTTAAAGAAATACTAGTGTATGTTAATTATATAGTTATGGAGGAAAAGTAATCTCATTAGTGACCATTTGTCGGCTAATGGAATAAATACGTTTTATTTATTTTCACTACTCGATACCCGAAGAAATCATTGATTCGACGTAAGGAAACATCCATAAAATGAATAGACGGACACGAATTGACACTATGTATCGTACATACTTCGAACAGACCAGGCCGTAGGCTGAGGTATTTCGACCCCCAACCCAATTTCGTCAAAAACCCAAGTCTAGGGTACCTCTGAAAAAAGTGTTCGATAGGTCCCTGGGAAATTTGTCTTATGAGATAACTTACCCTTTATAGAGAAAAATAGCCAAATGGTACAGTAATTAAGATGAAGATTCCAAGAGCTGGATGAACCAGCCTCATTCATAGCAAACTGTCTACTGAGGGCCTGGCCGAAATGTTCCTTTTAACCTTCAAACTTGGTCACGTGAGGGTTCGGTGACGTCACACAGGCGTGAGCCGTCCTAGAGGCAAAGCGGCCCTCACGCCCCAGTGGCGTCAGCCTTCACGAACGAGTTAATACTTCTTACACAGTAATGAACATTCGGTAAACGTAATCAATTTTTTTTAGTTCAAAATGTTGGTCCCTAATTTGCCGCCCCTTAAATCTGCCGCCCTAGGCTCCATCATAGCCTACTGGTATATTCGCCATTGGATTTTAGTCCAGTAGCCATGGAATTATACGTCTCCACGTGTAGGCGTTCGCGATCGCCTGCGTCTTTATAGAAATGAACGGTTTGCATATAGAACGGTAGGTCCGATCAGTTTAACCATGCTCTATAGCGCAAGGGTGCACCTGTCTGGGCTTAGTTTTTTTTTCTTTTAGATAAAACATAACTTCAGTACTCACTCTAAGTACACTTTCTGTAATCAAGGTCTGGACAAATACAATAATAGATTGAAATTGCTTGTTTTCACAGAATGGATTGGTAGTCAAGGACTCGAATTGTTAGCCGATAAACAGATTGCAAAAATACCTAGGAAGTGTTTTTTATACAAATATATAATTTTTCAAATGGTACAATGGTTGTTTCTATCATTTACTGTAATTTTTCACGCCAACTGTGTACAAAGAATTATTAATGACATTTTTACTACGGTCAGTTTGGCAGCTACAACCGTTCAAAATTTTAGGGGCGGAGGCTACGACAGCGTATCTGACTAGCTGGTGGTCATGAGAATGTGGGCCGTGCCCCAGGGGATAGCCACTCTGCCAGTCAGCTACGCTATCGCAGCCCCCGCTCCCAAAGTTTTGAACGTTTGTAGCTGCCAAACTAAACGCGATAAAAATGTCATTCAAAATTCTTTGTACACAGCTGGTGTCAAAAATTCCAGTGCATGATAGAAACAACCATTGTTCCATGAAATAAAAATTGTATGTTTGCATACAAAATACACTTTCTAAGTAATATCACAATCGGTTTGTTGACTACCAATCCATTCTGTGAAATCCGCACAATAATCGCGTGAATCACCTAACACTTGCACAGCAAATATTGCGCAAACGTAAAGTGCGATTGATGTGCGGTTTTCACAGAATGGAAGATAAACCTGATAAAATTAATTTATTTACTTGTTTTAATAATGATTGATGGAAGACTGTGGAATTTCTTCTGTAAAATTTACATAAAACAACATTTACTTCTGAAAATTTACTTTTGACTGTCAACTATGCAGGTCAGAGAACAAATTAAATTTTTCATACATCGAAGACTCTTTTTTGAATGCTACACCAACATGATCAAACACAAAACGCCAGCAAAATAGCAATAAAATGGTTGTTTCTACTACGGGTAAAACATATGACGCACATGGTACTACTAGGGGGTACCTAAAAGTACGTCTAGTGTCAACAAACAGAAATCCCTCGCTAGGAGAGAGGAAGTTCGATGCTGACAACGCTCGTAGCAGTATTCTCGGGCAAGCCTCTCTGTTACTTGGGGAGCAAAAGCTACGTAGGTTTATTAATTCTAACCGTTGCGTACTTCGACGGTTAACGAATGTCCTAACAGCTACAGCATGTAAGGTTCTGTTTTACCCTGAATCAAAATATGTTGTCGATTTCTTAATAAGGAAATCATTCACGGTGCGTAATGCGGAATGTGCGATCAATTCGCCTTTGGTGTGCTCTGTCAAAATTGTAGCCGTGACCGTTATATTATTTTCGCCTGAGTAAGACCATCGCGCTTCCGGCGGAACTGCGAAATTCCAGGCTGTCAGTCGCGCGCGCTGCACCACGCCGCCCGGCACGCTAACGAACCGAGAGTCGCCGGAAACAGCCGACGCGGCCCGAACGCCGGACGGCAGCGGCGAGGCGCCTCGGGTTTCGGCGCTACCGTTAAAGATAATGGCTGCAGCCACTGCGGGGTAATTAACCTTTAGCCGCGGCTTTCTTCACAGCCGCCGGCGCCGTACTGGGCGAGTGCTTCCTGCCGAAGACGTTGCCAACGCCTTATTTCGAAGCGTCATGTTAACTGCTCCCTGGGATTCTCATTTAAGAACATTGTTGGGAACTACCGCACGGTAAAATATAGATGAATTCTCTACCGTACTGCGTGGCTGGCGTGATCCGCTCCAATAAGCAATAAACGTTCGGATGTTTCTTAATAAATATGCTGTCGGTACGAACTTCTAAAGTGAATACAAGCTGAGGTGGTCTATTTAGGTAGCACATGCTACAAGCAAGACAGTATACAGATTTATAGATTTTTTGTCGCTATGGGTGGATGGGGAGGGGGGGAGTCACAAGGGACAGAACGGGTGTACATGTTCGGCCTTGCCGGCCGTGGTGGCCGAGGTGAGTGAGGCGCTCCAGTCACGGTCAGCACGGCCACTACGGTCGGGGGTTCGAATCCCCCCTCGGGCATGGATATTTGTGCCGTCCTAGTTCGTAAGTAGTTTGTAAGTTTAGGGACTGATCTCCCCGTAGTTAAGTCCCATAAGCTTTACAAATATTTGAACATTTTTGTTCGGCCTCAATACGTACACTTCATGGCAATTGGCACTCTCTAAAAGATTATATATACACCGTATATACAGGGTATTTCACTAAGTGTGTTTGCCTCTGTAACTTATAAAACAATAGGTGACGCGAAATTTTTAATGCGGTAGGTCAACACAAGAAATGTTACACTTTCTGCGGAGCTATGGACATAGTTTATTATATCATTTTCCTAAGAGTTAAAGCACAAAGATATAATTTTTTAAATGGAACAATAATTTTTTTCTATCGTGCATTGGATTCGTTGGAGGCAGCTACGTCCAAATCAATTTAAACTACATTCCTATCACTATTAATTTGGGAGCTACAACCCTTCAAAGTTTAGGGGACGGAGGCTACGAAAGCGTAGCTGACTGGCTGGTGGTCATGAGACAGTGGGTCGTACCCCGGCGGATAGCCACTCGGTCAGTCAGCTACGCTATCGCAGCCTCCGCCCCCGGAAATTTGAAGGGTTGTAACTCCCAAATTAATAGTGATAGGAATGTAGTTTAAATTGATTTGGACGTAGCTGGTTTCAACGAATCCAATGCACGATAGAAAAAAAACCGTTGTTCCATTTAAAAAATTATATCTTTGTGCTTTAACTCTTAGGAAAATGATATAATAAACTATGTCCATAGCTCCGCAGAAAGTGTAACATTTCTTGTGTTGACCTACCGCATTAAAAATTTCGCGTCACCTATTATTTTATAAGTTACAGAGGCAAACACACTTAGTCAAACACCATATATATATATATATATAATTTGTGAGGGTTTCAATGTCTGTTCTCTTAAAGAGTGTAACAGCAAGAAGTATTATTTGGTTGCTTCAATTTGACATTCGTTATTGATTTTCCTACTCAGGTAGTAAAGTACAGCAGCACATTAAAGACCAAGATAACTTTATAGACATAAATGTTTATACTGTTGAGAATGGTCTTTCTCATCACGGTTAGGTAGCCACATACAGAAAATTAAAACAGACAACCAAAGTAGTGCGATCATTTAACCCTTTCATTACCAGTGTTGTTCCTCAACAACAACGTATAAAAAGCTGATTTTCACCGTATTTTGTGTATGAATCCTTAAAGTCACATTGTTTTTTATGAACGACATGCTTCTTATAGGACATATTATTACTAGGTGCGGCTTGTAGCCACTTCTGAGGCTGTCTATCTTGAAGATTGTGTGACGTTGTCGCCTGTACGTGGCTGTGAGTGTGAGCGTGAGTGTGGTTTATGTTCTTTTACTTCAGCAGTGAATTGTCTTGTCTTTGGGGCTGTGGCGAAGATTATGCTAGCATTATTGATCCTAGAGTGATAACTATCAACAAAATAATTTCCCAAGTAACAGAATATCTCGGTACAAACGTCTCTGTTGTGCCTGAAAAGCATGACATAAAAAAATAATTTTAACGTTTTAATTGTTTAACAATAATTATCAAAACCAATAATTCAATAACGATCAAACATTTTAAAACACATAGTTTGATGTTCAGTGCGCTGTATTAATACAGAAAAAATGAATTGTAATTTTTCCAATGCTGAATTCATAATGTGGGAGAGTTAATGACTTAACAATTGCTAAGTTTATGGAATGTTAACAATAGCTAGACTGGGAAGAGGTGTACGAGGAAAAATTTCAAATATAACTTAATTCGTTATACATTTTGTATGTGAATTTGAAAATTGTTTCTCCATGAAAATAGTTAAATATAATAGTAAGGAACTACGTAAAACATAAGTTATATCTCAAGGATTAAAAGTATCTTGTAACTAGAAAAGGGAATTGTATCTCACACCAAAAATGACTAAAGACCCAAACACAATCAGATATTATAAAAAACTACTGTGCTACATTAAGAAAAGTTATTTAAAAGTCCAAAATTAAGTTTATTATGTAGATATTAATATCTCTGATAGTAAAATTAAAACATTACCGAATATAATAGAAAGGAAAACAGGGCATCCAAGAACACTGGGAGACTGTATAACCATTAAAATGAATGAAACGTCAGAAGTTGAATATATTTTAATAATCATTTTTGAAATGTCATTGAGAAAATAAGATAAACATCTTCAAGAGAAGAGGCAAAGCTATTAAAGTATGAGGCATAGCTTTTCAGTCTAATACAGTTGAAATTCCAACTACTTCCCTTTTAGTTTGAGAATAATAAAATCACTCTATAGTAAAAGCTCTTATAGAATTTATAGCAGAGCACAAAAACTTAGTTCCCATTACACGCAGGATTCTGAGCCACATCTGTAATAGCTCTTTTAGGAAGGGTATTTTCTCAGATAGATTAAAATAAGCTATTGTTAAAGCATTGCATGAAAATATATTTGTTCAATGTTGAAAATTACTGTCCAGTCTCACTCCTCATAGTTTTATCCAAATTTCTTGAGAAAGGAGTGTATTAAAGAGTAGCTTCCCATATTTGTAATAAGGTACTAATGAAATGTCAGTTTGGTTATCAGCAACGTTTTTCCACAGAATATGCTGTACGTGCTTTCACTGATCCAATATTAAATGCTCTGAATAACCATATGTCAGTTGTAGTGACTTCTTGTGATCTCTCGAAGACTTTTGATTGTGTAAATCACTGAATTCTTCTAGATAAGCTAATGGGAACAATCCTGCCTTGTTCCTGAGGTCGAGGTGATATAAATATCAACAGATAATATACATTTCCTTGGGACGACATTGTCTCGTTATACAAAAGGTATTAAACATAAGGAAAGGCATTGAATTAAAATTTGTGCTGTGGCTAGGATTCGAACCTGGTATCTCCTACTTACTAGATAGGCGCTTTAGACCACTCAGCTACGACAGCGTAGCAGCCAAAAGCGACTATACAGGGAACATTGTGGCAGAATTAAAGTGGTGTGAAGGGAGACGTGCTTTAAGACAGTCCGTGTAGTCGCTTTGGCTGCAACGCTCTGTTAGCTGAGCACCCGGTCAGGGGGCTAAACGCCCGCTGTAATAAAAAAGCTGAGCCAACCACTCAGCGAACAACCAAGAACGAACTGAACGAACGACCGCGAACCATAGATCTACCAGATGGGAAAGACAGTGGTCTAAAGCGCGTACCTAGTTACTAGGAGGTCCCGGGTTCGAATCCCGGCCACAGTACAAATTTAAATTCAATGCATCTCCTCATGTTCAATACCTTTGGTATAACGAGACAATGCTGTCTGAAGGAAATTTAGTATTTGTTGATATTTATGTCTATAGTTATCTACATTATCCGTTTCTCCTTTTTAATATTCACTAATATGAATTTTTGTAATTTTCGTACTTAGAATTGGCATTATTAAAAATTTGAATTATTGAAACTGGAAGAGGATGGAGAAAGTTGAGTGAAATTTCAGCGTCAACTGCTGAGACAGCGAGCCCTGCTGTGGCTTTTGGCTGCGACGTGCTCGGTGGCTGCAGCGGCGGCGGCGGCGGCGGCGGCGGCGGCCAACTTGTGCCTGTTGGCGGCGTGAAGCCCCGCGAGGTCACGGCCGCCGCCCCCGCCGCCGCAGCTGGGAGGCGGGCAGATTTACGGGCTCGAGATTGCCGCCCCCGCAACTGCCGCCCCCACCCCCCACCCAGTTAAGAGTCCCGCCGCCAGCCCTGATGACTTAAGACGGCGGTTCCGTTGCAAGCACCCCGCTTCAGCCCTATACCTGCTTCCAACACAACAAATAACATTCTGCAGCACTTAAAAAAACACTGCAGGGAAGTATAGTTAGGTAATATAGCTTCGTGTGGCTGCCCTGCGAACGAAATATAACTAAGAATATAGGAATACATAAGGAATAAAACTTACAAACTACTTATGAACTAGCTAACAGTAAGGACGGCACAAGTATCCGTGCCCGAGGGGGGATTCGAACCCCCGACCGTAGTGGCCGTGCAGACGCGACTGGACCGCCTCAGTCCCCTCGACCACCGCGGCCGGCGTAACGGCACAGTATTATACAAGAAGTGACAGCATTCAAAAATATTCTTAGTGCACATATGATTGATTCACACCATGCATATAGAAACTTAATATCACAGAAGATCTATCCTAGAGAGATAGAAATTACGGAAACTTCTAGAGAAGATATATATGCTTGCGTAGACTTTCTGGCGTAATATCTGACGACATTCTCCTCGGGTCTGCAGTCGGATAACATCGTCATCTTGACGCAATATTTCAACACGTCAACTCGCACCCATCTTCAGGCGAGTAAGCCAAATGCACTGACTCGCCGGCAACTGGCAAGGGCACCAACAGCACCCCCCTGTTCGCCGTCGGATGGTTCCAGTCCTCTCTGGGGCATTGGTGTATTTGTTGTCCTTAGCATCAGTTAGGTTAAGTGCTTTATAAGCCTAGTAGTAGTTAGGTCCCATAGATTTACAAACATTTGAAAATTTGAAAGGGACTAACAAAGGTGTAAATAACAGATTTTTATGGGTGTCGAATATTTTGTACAGGGACATATCTTGGGTCTGAGGCTGTACGATTTTTTAGCGACGGGTCTTCTTTTTCGAGAAAATCTATGTTGAAGTTCACTGCGCGCTCTAAGACGCGTAACGTTAGGCTTGCTCCAGCCGAGTGAGCGTGGGGCATTGGTTAAGTGCTACAACTACCACGTTGGAGGTATCGTGTTCTAATCCTTTCCATGTTGTTATTTGTATGTCCATTTTATTTTATATGATGTCAACATGAGTACAGTTAGTAAGAAATATTAAATTTTGACGTAGTAATTCAATTTACACGTCATTATAACAAAATTTTACTCGCTGTCACCTGCATCGCTTGCTAGGCCACAACAGAAATCCAGATTATATTTGTCGTAAAATAAACCGAAACGCAATTGCCCTGAATTGATGAAAAATTATGAGTGTAGTTTTATGACATCGTCTCTGGATAGAACTGCTCTTTTGATCTTCAACAAACCTGGAATTTTGCATCAAATTAGGGCCCTGTTATTTCTAATATGAACAGATACGTATGGTAATTATCACAGTTAACGCATGAAAGAGAACTGTTTTTCACTGTAAATGAACAATGTTTTTTGATACCGCTCTTAATATTCTGTAGGTCCACAAGACAGCAGCTTTTATGAAATGTGTTTGGTGCTGTAAACCATTGTGTTTGTTTCTTTTACGACAAATATCATCTCGATTTCTATTGTAGCATAGCAAGTGATGGAGGCGATAGTGGGTAAAATTTTATACCAATGCCGTGAAAAATTTCTATGGCAAGTTGAATATTGCTTACTAATTTCACACAATGTGTACACTGTTCGTTGATATTCTGTTAAATAAAACAGAAAAATGTCGGACTATTCTGATTAAAAAACAAAGCAAAAAACACGAAAAAGTCTGTTAACACGTGTCATGTACCGGTGGTTCGCCTGACGTGCGGACAACACGCAATGCAGGTTACAAGCGCATGGATGCATACTAGTGAGGCGTTCTACAGCGGAGGTTCCGGAGTCACCAGAGGACACGATGAGCACCGCCAGAGAGTGCACTAAACCGGACCAGATCCTTCGCCTTGTTCACCTTCTCTCCGTCCAGGTTAATTCCTGTCGCGCCGCCATCCTCGTCTCCCTCGACATTGAGAAGGCCTACGACCGTGTCTGGCATTCCGGTCTCCTTTTCAAGCTACACACCTACACCCTTCCTATTAATTACGTCCGTCTCATTGCTTCCTTCCTCTCCAAACACCCATCCTATGTCACTGTCAATAACCAAAATTCCCGTTTGTTCTCCCCCTCCGCCGGGGAGCCCCAGGACTCCGTCCTGTCGCCCCTCCTCTATCTGTTACATTCAGCAGATATGCCCCGACCTCTGTCTCCAGTCCATCTTCTTCAGTATGCTGATGATACCGCCTTCCTTGCCCTTGCCCCGTCCCTCGCTCGCTCACAACATCTCCTTCAGTCCCATTTCTCGGAATTTTCCTCCTGGTGTAACCAGTGGCTCCTTACTGTAAACCCTACAAAATCCCAGGCAATCATCATAAGTCGCACCACCCCTTCCGTTCGCCACCGAGACCTTTACCTCACCCTCCATGGCCGCCCCATCCCGCAAACGAAGACCCTCCGCTACCTCGGATTAACCCTAGATAGAGACCTTTCCTGGAACCCTCACCTCAAAACCGTCTGACAAAAAGCCCTCGCCCACCTTAACCTCTTAAAATGCCTCTCCTGCCGGACATGGGGACTAAATCCTTCCACCATCCTGTATACCTACCGTTCCCTCATGAGTCCCGTCCTTTGCTGCTTCCATCCCACCTGGATACCCGCTCGCCCCTCCTAATATGAATCCCTCAAAATCCTCGAACGCCACGCCCTTCGCCTTGCCTACCGCATCCGCCTCTCCTCCCCCACGCGGATCCTTTATGACCTCATCCCATTCCCAAACCTCGTTCAATTCCTTCAATATATCCGCCTCAAGTACATACACCGAAAGTTAGTCCCGTCACCCACTAGTATCTCCTCTCCTCCTGGATCCCGGGCCCCTGCCACGCCTCTACCGACACATCCCTTCCTCCCTTCACCTCCACACCCTCTACGTCCTCTCCGAGGGTGGCTTTCGCCACCTACCTCTCCCAGACGTCGTTCTCCACAACCGCCCCGACATCTATCCCTCCTTCCACCTTTGACCTCTGTCTGTAGATTATCGCCGCCTCCTCCCACCCCCTCCCCTCCCACTCCCGTCCCCCACTTGGCGCACCCCCTCCTTTCTCGAAAATGTTGAAATGTTTGTATAGTCTATGGGACTTAACTACGGGGTCATCAGTCCCTAAACTTACAAACTTCTTATGAACTACTTACGAACTAGAACGGCACAAATATCCATGCACGAGGGGGGATTCGAACCCCCGACCGTAGTGGTCGTGCAGACCGTGACAGGAGCGCCTTAGTCTCCTCGGCCACCGCGGCCGGCCTCCTTTCTCCACCTCCCCAGGAGTTCCTTCTGGTTTCCCCCATTCTCCCCTCCCCCACCTCCTTTCCCCTTTTCCGCGCTTTCTCCATCCTTCCCCCCCCCTCCCCCTGCAGTGCTAGTGTGTTTAAGTGTTCAGTGCTTCGTGTGTATAGTGTTTCGTCGCCCAGTGTTTTTTAACGTTGCGTATACGCCTGTGGGAAACCAGTGTTCGATGTTTTTTACCTCAATGTCGCCATCACTTTATGTCTCGTCGTTTGCAGTGAGTATTTTTTAGCCACCGTGGCAATGTCTTGTTTTAACAACCATGTATGTTCTGTCCGCTGTCATGTTGTCTTTTAACATTCTCCCATATTTTCATCTTGTAATTATAAAAGCGCCATTTTATCACCTTTAATTTTATATTCTGTTTTGTCCATTGTTTACCATTCGCTCGGCTGTAGAGCAGCATCATCGGCTGCTGCTAGCCTGCCTGTATTAGGGCATTAAAATTCAATAAAGACAAAAAAAAGAAAAGAAAAAACCACGACGGCAGTTCTCCACCGACCGCCTACGGAAACCATAGCTGAGGCATCGCGACCGACGATTCCCTGCCAGCGACGCCGCGCCTCCAGGACTTCCCGGAACGGAATACGTCGTCCGGCGCTCCATCTCCCTGACCGTTCTCTCAAGGCTGTCGTTACCTCCCTGGCTAGTACCTAATAGGCGAAGAAGAAAACTTTTAGCTGATGTTTGTTGTTTTTGGTTTGGAAATATGTATCCACCGGGCTTCTTCACTCCCAAATGATCTTAGACTGACCCAAGAAGGCCCTAATTTTTTTCTTTAATGTTATGTCTTCTTAAAATTCTTGAATTTTCGAGGATATACCGGTAATCTCGGCGAAAGGAAAAAGTAACATTTGTAGTTGTTCTCTAATGGTTTACCTGCTGGTCTAAACTGAAACGAGCGAGGAATTTGTGTACCCATTCCTTAAGACGCTCCATTTCTTCATCCAATAGGACTAAAATTGGCTAATCGATCCACACTATTCAGGATTGGTACGTGGAACATCACCGTCACACACATTTGCTTCAAACTGAAAAGTCGGCTATTGCAGAACATTATCTTAATGAGGGGCACAAGATGTTATATAGTGAGACATAAATGATTGTTCCTGCCTCCCGCTACTGGAAATGTGTTGTTAAAGAATCGATGTAAATTCGTATGTTCGATAATCTAATATAAGGTAAAGCAGTCAACAATCCGAAGATTGGTTTGAACACCACAGTGCTTTACTAGGCATGGTCCTGTTTGGAGGTGGTATGCCGTTGCCTTCCTCCGACCTTCGAACTGACTTACCCAGCCAGTTATAGGGGGACCTACAGTTTAACGTGGGATCCGAACCACGGTGCTACTTGGTATTTTTCACATGAGCAATACTGCCAGAGGTGAAAGAAGTGGAAAGTGACAGATAAAAATCCTAGGACCTGGCGGGGATCGAACCCGCGACCTTTGGATTTGTAGTCTGGCACTCTACCACTGTGCAACCGAGGCGCACTATAAAGCAGAATGTCGGTATGTTTGTTCGTGTTGCATACAAATCTACAGTTTTCTTCCAATGTTTATGAAATGTTGTACAGGTAAGATTCAATCCACGATGACGGTCGCCGTAAGTATAAGAATCAGATACGATATATAGTTCACGAGATATGACGTCATAAACAATGAGTTGCGACAATGCTGCTCATCTTCTCCTAAACCGTTCGACCGATTTCAACCAAATTTGGTACACACATTCCTTACCGTGAGGTAACAATTGCTGCATGGTTAAGAATCACATACGGCACATGATTTAAAAGATATTACGTCATAACCAATAGAAATCGCAAAAAATGCCATATAATGCGGCGAGACTATCGAAATACACTGTATGAGAATGCCAGTACTTAGCATCTCGCAACAAACTTTAAACATAATTTCAAACCTTTATTAAACAATTTCTCGCTGGCAACCGTAGTAAATTGATGAAAAGAAAAAAGTTTCTCGCTTACTACTTTTCCGCTGTTTATGGATTAAAACTACGGCTCTCGGTATGGCGTTACAATTTATAATTTGAACACTACAAATTGTAGCGACAGGAAATTTTACAGACAATATACACGCATAAGGTGTAGTGTACTTTCCAAATTGTATCACAGTACGACACGTAGTTCATGAGATATGAGCACATAAACAGTAACGTTCATGGAAAACTGCACCATGACGCACCAAGTTTTAATCTATTAATTCTTTACTACTAATTGTATTCCCAAGAGATTGTACAGACATACAACCCTTATAGAAATGAATATATGCTTGAAAAATGGCAGGAATAAATAAATAAATACCCGGGCAACGCAGGGTTTTAAGCTAGTATTACTAATATTATTAAGTAAAACTTGGAACTAAGTTTTCTCAAATATTAAACAACGGTCTTCATTTCGATTTGCCATTTATTTGAACTGCTTCTTGTTTCGAACCATCGTTTGTCCGATTCTCCCCACCGGTGCGCTACTAGTTCCATCGCCATTTGGCGTCGGAAAGGCTGGAGTCGTCGTGTAGGTGCGGCATTCACGGTCGGAAGAAGGATATCTGGTACTTCCCGGTCTGGCCTTAAGTAATGGCGGCCCATGCCGGCGTGCAGAATTATGCAAGAAGTAGTACCGCATAAGCAAGCTTATATTCTTTTCCAGTTTTATTTACCTCCGACTCGCCGAGCGCTGAGGTTGCCCGGAATGCTTCGGTATAGGTTGGGTTGTCGACGTGTCAGGGGCAATCGAAGATCGGCGGGACAGTTGGTTCTTTGAGAATCATGCGCCCGTACCGCGATATAGAACATCTCTTATGCAGTGCCTGCCACTATCGTCACCTAATCATCTCTGTGACGCTTTCGTGGTTGATAAATGTGCTCGTAACAAAGCGTGCTGCTCTCCGTTGGATTCTCTCTACGTCCTCCACCAACCCCACCTGGTACCCATCCCACACTAATGAACAATGCTCAGCTGCGAAGGAGTAGCCGCGCGTGCTGGATCGCGCGGCAGTCCGTCGTCGGGGTTTCGAATCCCCCCCTCGGGCATGAATGTTTGTGTCGTCTTTTAGTATAAGGTAGTTCATAAGTAGTTTGTAAGCTGACGGACTGATGACCCCGCAGTTAAGTCCCTTAAGCCTTACAAACATTGGAACATTGAACAATGCTCAAGCGCTGGCAGAGCGACAGTTTTGTAAGATAATTCCTTTACTAACGGACAAAACTTCGTGACGATTGTTCCAATGTAAGTCTGGCATCTGCTTTACCCGCGACGAATTTTTCGAGGGTTGGATCTTACATAGTAGCCACTATTTATTCACAACCTTTACAAAAGCGTTACATATTTGCACCTGTAACTGTCCTTCTAAGTAGTCAACAGCGTTGTGTAGAAACTGTTACCAAAGATGTGGAAGGCGTAGTATACCTTTAGCAGAGTCTCTTCTGTTGATGTTGAATCGCTGGGTGCTGGAGCAAATGCTTCATCTTCTGAATCACAAGTCCAGGGAGTATTGTGGATAGTATAGCACTTCCCAGTTCCATCGACTGAATAGAGCAGCCACAGCTTGCGCTGTATGCGCCCGCGCATTGCCGTGCAAAATATTGGGTAAATTGCGCAGAATTTCCATTTCTTTCGCAAAGTTGATCGCAGGTGATGCTCCAAAAGCGAGTAGTAATACTGTGAATTGGCGATCTGCCGTGAAAGAACGTAATCCCTTAGGATAATACCATCACAGTAGTACAAAAGAATCACCATAACTTTCACAATTATGAGGCTATAAGGCACTTTCGCCCTTCGCGGCGACCCATAATTACGCCATTTCTTGGGTTAGCGTTACAGTTTTGGCTCGTACGATGTGGCCCATTTCTCCTGCATGAAGGCTTTTACCCAAAGTGCCACTTTTCTATACGGCAATGCCGATTTCCCGCAGGCTTCTTGAAGACATTGATGACACTGTCGTGCTAAAAGGAAGCTTAGGGTTCTACGTCCCGTCGACAGCTTGGTCATTAGAGACGGAGCTAACGCTCGGAGTTTTGGGTAAGGATGGGGAAGGAAATCGACATTGGGATTCTGTTATTTGCCTGGACTAATTTAGAGATATCACGAAAAACTATGTCTGAATAGCCGGAGGTGGATTTTAACCACCATTCTTCCGAATCGAGCCCAGTGCTTTACTACTGCTCCACCTCGCTCGGTACTGTCGTGCGTTCCGAAGGCATAGTGACACCGTTACCTTAGACCGCCCGCTCGCAAGTGACTGTGTTTCCCTCCATTGTACACACGCTGGTGACGTGGAACGGGGGAGAGCTCGGAGGTAACATAGGTATTTGCTGGTTGAACGTCCGGGTTATAAGGCCACGGTCCATAAAACTTTTCAATTTTTCTAACGTTTCGTCCACAGATGCGGCGGATATCTTCGGAGGTCTTCCTACTTCCGTTGAGTCTTGCCGACTGATGAGTCGGGTGTCTGAGAGCGCCATATATACTGTGGAAAAAGTGGGAGTGCCCAACCTGTCCTTGTCAGAGATAAAACATCACTATCGATTGCAATCGGTCAGAGATAAAACTTGTCGATTTTTTAAAGTTAATGTCCATATGTCGCTAAGTTTAATAGCTTCTTCTATCCTGTTAAAATTTTCCTTATGTTTATATACTTCAATAGCTTCCCTGTATTGTCGTGGATAATAATTCGTCAATGTAGATAAAACTGATGTTTCGGAAAACCTCACTATGTGACTTCCAGATTAAAGACCATGCTCTGCCACAGCCTATTTCTCTGTTTTTCCTAGTCGGCAAAGGCTTTCGTGTTCCTTCAGCCTAGTTTCTATACTTCTTTTTGTGCTTCCAATATAAACTTTACCAATTGTACATGGAATTTTATAAACGCCACAATCAGAAAGAGGAGGACGTTTATCTTTCACAGAACGGAGTACTTGACATTTTCTTAGCTGGTCTGAAAACTGGTCTGGTGTTGTGTTTGCGCAAGATGTCCGGCGCAGCTCCGGACGAAACTTTAGGAAAAAACTGAAACGTTTTATGGACCACTGCCTTTAACCCGGAAGTTATACCAGCAACTATGACATCCGGTCGTGAAAGCCTTCATTGCATAACGTAGGTATGTCAACAATGTGTAGTAGTATATAATCCAGTCATCTGTCAAAAATACAAAAGACATGCAAGAATTAACGTAAAAACATAAAAAATAACATACATTTGCAGTTAACCTACCTTGTTGAAAATTGGGCATAAAATAACAAGTGCAACATTGCACTTAGTCACTGTATAAAAAAATACATAAGTTAGAAACATGACAGATTACAAAATATTTTGTAAGCTGTCATGTTTCTAACTTATGTAATTTTTTATATAGTGACTAAGTGCAATGTTGCACTTGTTATTTTATGCCCAATTTATTTAACAAGGTAAGTTAAGTGCCTATTAACCCCAAATGCATGTTATTTTTTATGTTTTTACGTTAATTCTTGCATTTCTTTTATATTTTTGACAGATGACCAGATTATAAAATATATATGAACAGATGATGGTGACACGGAGCACCGAAACCGGTCGTCACTTAATAAATTGTTAGTTTGCGATCTTGGCTTGTCATTTTGAAAACTATAAAACGATCAGATCGCCTCCAGACCAGACTATGTTCAAATGTTCAAATGTTTGTTAAGCTTAAGGGACTTAACTACGGGGTCATCAGTCCCTAAACTTACAAACTACTTATCAACTACCTTATACTAAAGACGGCACAAATATCCATGCCCGAGGGGGGATTCGAACCCCCGACCGTAGTGGCCGTGCAGACCGCGACTGAAGCGCCTCAGTCCCCTCGGCCACCGCGGCCGGCACCAGACTATGCCAGGTAATCTTAATGTGTAGTAGATTCCATTGCACAGAGTCTCGACAATAGTGTTGCGACTATATAAGTCCCAACCCCTGTATATGTTCGTTCCATTTCAAATCGATCCTACTGTCTGCTCCCAGATGTATTATTTATTCAGTAACACCAATTCGTGGCTTCACCGGGATGTCCACCGATACCACAGTGCTGGTTACCATCCGCTTCCTCTTTGCTATTGCCATAACTAAATTCTTCTAGTCTGAGGGATTTCGCCTGTCCACCTGTCTACCGCAGATGAAAGCCTTTTCCGCAGCCCGCCTATTACTCAGAGGGCAGTGCTAACAGCGGTTGGCAGGCTCGTAGCGCAGCGTAGCAGGTACGGGCTGCCCGCCGCTCGCTGATGAATATTAATTCCGCATTCTAACAGGCAATGCGAGCCCGCCGCCGCCGCCGCCGCCACGCTGCCAACTTTGGCGCAAGAAATTCCCCAGACTTGTGCGCGACTATTATTCCAATATATACTGTTGGCGTCGCGGCGGCAGTTTATTGCCGCGTAAATCACGCCCCGCCCGGCTCTCCGTTTAAATATCTTTTGCGAGCACTTTCCCCAGCCCCGCTTGTCTTTCCCTCTTCAGCCTTCGTGCACGCAGGTTTCGGCGCGCACGATGAATGCGTGCTTGCTGGGACGCCATCGCAATATGGCGAAAGATAACTTGGCCGTCGTTTGTCGCCGACGAACGCGCGCCGACGGTTTCACTTTCTCTCTCTCTCTCTCTCTCTCTCTCTCTCTCTCTCTCTCCTGTTTCGGAGGAACGCCTCGATAACTGGGCTGCCGTCCAGAAAAGTTCTCCCAGCCGTTATGAGACGACATTAACGGCAATGCTCCGCCACACGATAACTTCCTAGGCCACAAGTCACGGAATGAAGAGGCAGTAGAAAAATTTCGCCTTGGTAGGTACATTCCGTAAGAAGCGAGACTACGGTAAAAGCTTTTCTGGCATACCAGAAGTGGATAGTCTATATCTACATCTACATACATACTCCGCAATCCACCCAAAGGTCCGTGGTGGAGGGTACTCAGTACCAGTCTTGCTTCTTCCGCCCCCGGAACGAGGGAAAAAAACACTAAAAAAATGTTCAAATGTTTGTATAGTCTATGGGACTAAACTACCGGGTCATCAGTCCCTAAACTTAAAAACTACTTATGAACTACTTACGAACTAGGACGGCACAAATATCCATGCCCGAGGGGGGATTCGAACCCCCGACCGTAGTGGCCGTGCAGACCGTGACTGGAGCGCCTCAGTCACCTCGGCCACCGCGGCCGGCAAACAAATACGGTAGGGGAGAGTAGTACACAGTGACAGTAGTACACAACGAAACAAAAATTACCCTTTTGACTTGTTTCGTATAATATACTACTCACCAAACAAATTTTCTTTACTTACTTGAAAGAACAATATTTTGTTAATATTTTGGAACAAAGAATAATAATTTTGCTACTAATTAGCAAGTGAAATAACAATTTTAAACAACCTCCGCAAATGTTTCACTGTGTACCGTGTATAGTACATAACGACAGCTGCCATTTTTTTGTATTTATTACGTCTGAATGACTTATAAAACATAAATATGTTTGTTAAATACAAGTAGAAACTTTAACAGATACTAAATATTGTTCAGTGAATATTAAGTCCATCAAAATGGATTGGAAAACGAATATACTGGTGGCTGGAGAATCTATTTGTAGGGGTAGGCAATACAGGTGGCAAAATCATTGAAATGTCCTTATGCGAAACACAGGTTATGTTTTCTGCAACTAGGAATAAAAAACAAGTAATGTTTTTTTTTTTAAAGGTATGAGACTCTATACTCAGTACCACAAACTACTCACTTCAAGACGTTACGTACAAAATATACATTGTTTTGGAATTTCTCCTTCTCTTCCAGCTCTGTCCTTTTTCTCAAAGCTGTTTGCTCTGGTGTTCATGTTAATATTATGCTTGTACCTCTGGAACGTCCACTTGTTTATCTAGAAGGTGCTTTGGGCAAACCACTAAACTCTCTTGGCGAGGTGTATGTTTTGCTGTTGTTACTTCAATGGCTTCCTCAACATCTTCCATAGTACCCTGCAAATTGTTAGGAGTAGTCATGTTTCCATCTGAGGCCAATGGTCCTGTTTCACTGTGTACCACATACAAGTGTTTCACTATGTACCAAAGTCACCATAAACATAAAGGTTAGTCACAACTCTTAACCTACGTATCTACCAAATCTACAACTGGTCAATATATAGCTAAAGATGTGTATCTTATAACAAAACAATATTTCCTTCAGCTTTATGTTATATCGAAAATATTAAACTTACAAAGAGACATTAACTGTAACTTCTGACCACCGAAAAACAATAGTAACGTATAGAAACGAGAATAATCAACCAAACTGTCCAAAATTACAGTCAAAGATGTATTTTATCATAATAAACATACTGGGATACCAACAAGTAGAAAAAAATTACTAAGACAATTGAGATGAAACGTTTCACTGTGTACGGTGTTTCGTTGTGTATTACTCTCACCCTACACGAAATAATGTCCTCTTTTAGTTTCCATCTCCGCCTTCGGTTGCACATGACATCATTTAACCGTTTTATATAGCTAATAGGACTATGTTTGAGTCATCTGGAACTTCGCAATGCAACCCATTCGCCCATGAAATCTATGTGAAATACTCCCACTGAAGCTACTGCTGCAGAGATGCAGTAACTGGAGAGGTCTGGCTTCTATCTACAGCAATAATGATTCTAATAGAATTAATCATTCATTTCAAGCGGTTTCAGTTCCATAAGAAGTGATCTGTGGCGGGGCACCGTTTCTACACTGCGCGGGTTCTCTGCCACCACTTGCCGCGACTATCGACGGAATGCGCCTTGAGAGTGGAGTATCTCTGCCTTATGTGCGGTCGTTTTTTAATTTTGCCGAGGGTTGTCAGTTGGCGTTTGAACTCTGAGCGGGTGTTTTGGCCGACAGGACGGGCTGAGGCGATAGTCCTTGTTTTGCGCGGAACTGTAGTGTCCGCTGTGGATGGCTACCGCTGAACAGTGTGTTTAGCTACTGAGGGAATTGTGTCTATATTCCAATGTTGTCGCCGAAGTCACAAAGTCTGCTGAAATTTCAACCATGTTATTTGAAAGTGAGGAGTGTTAGTTTTTCTGAGAGCTGCTTCTTGGATTCCGGGAAGCTCCTGGCACAAGATGAGTGTTGTACCAGTCATTGTGTCTAATATTTAGTATAATAACTTTACTGTGTGCGAGGTGTTATTTACTGTTGATGACATTGGTCCGAGTTATTACTTCCAAACCATAAAGGCAAAATCTTCCGATAAAGCAGTAAATCTTTATTTACGAGTCAAGTACATGAAGGGAGCCTATAAGTTGCTTACCGTAAGTGCACTGTTGATTTTTTCGTGGGCCAGAAGTGGTTACTTATAGTAAATAAATTGGAAGGCCCCTATTTAAGATATGGGGTATATATGTGAATTATGTTGTCCTTGGGAAGAATCTGCCATCGCTGAAATTATGTTTGCAGGTTCCGCTGCTTGTGGGCCCTGTGTCCAGTTTGTCACATCAGCGCCGCGGCGACGCCTGGCTCGTCTTAGCACACAGAGATCCAGAAGTCTCGCGCACATCTTTTGGGCGCCTTCTCCTTTAGTTAACTTTTATTTCCTACTCTTTCTGTCCTGAGAGAGGTCGTGGACGACAGTCAGGGCCACTGAGGCGTGTTTAGTTATTCGTCTTAAGGATATTAATATTTCTCATGTAAAAGTTCACACTTACTTAATTTGGGGGATTAAACATGTAAATTGAATTCGAATTTCTTCTATTTATACCTTATTAGTCCTTCTTATTTGTAATTTATTAACGAACTTTTTCTTTTGTTTTGGTTTTTTAAGGGTTATACATTTTCTAAGCAGGGCGAATAAAATCCGGTACCTTGTGTGAGATCGTGCCTCTAGCCTGAGTAAGTAGAACTTACAGGACTTAACTACGGAGTCATCAGTCTCTAAGCTTACAAACTAATTATGAACTAGCTAACACTAAGGACGGCACAAATATCCATGCCCGAGGGGTGATTCGAACCCCCGACCGTAGTGGCTGTGCAGACCGTGACTGGAGCGCCGCAGAACCCTTGGCCACCGCGGCCCATCTCACCTCTGCCGCGGTGGAGTAGCCGAGCGGTCTAAAGCGTCTCGCTGCGGAGCGCGCGGTTGCTTGCCTTTTTTCAGCTTAACGATAACTGATTAATGTGCTCAGTATAGGACGTGACCTCCTCGCCTAGCAACACAAGCTTAACAATCCTCTAATGACACCACGAATCTCATGTTAATGCAATGACGCCCATTCTTCCTGCAGAGATGGCGGCAAGTCTTGTAGAATGGTAGTGTTTTCTGAAATGATACAACCCCTTTTCGTAAATCAGGAGCCCTGGGCGATTCAAAATGGGAGAGCGATCAGGCCACATCTCTCCCAAGAAACCACTCTCGCTCTGAGGTATAGCGTTATCATCCATCGATAAAAATTTATGTTCTTGGACTCATCTGTGAAAAAATGTTCGGTTGTCCTGGTGGTATGTTGAAGATGCTACTCAAGACGTTCCCTTAAGGCAGGCAAGGGCTGCACATACAGGTCTCCAACAGCAAAGACCACTCTGTCTGTAAACATCTCTTTACAACTCATCCGGTGTATAATAAGAAGTCGGACGTCGGTTTCCGTTGAGTTCTGTGGTGGTACCGACATGATCTTACATCAATAAAAGGTTCTTTCAGATTTCGCAAGTGTCGACCCAGTTCCCATCTTCGAGATATATTTCAGTCTCTATAAACTTATGACACATCTGAGAGACAAGTGAAATAATCACACAAAACCATCGGGGCCAGTCGATCTGAGACTGTCCTACTGTCATTCTTCCTATAGCTCCAACTCATAAGCTCCAGCAGGCATGTCTGTGCCATTTTACACTACGTGTAAACAGCGATTGTAGATTTGCGACGACCCCGTTTCATAGGTGCCTTGACGTCATCGTTGAAATCGTTTTATGGTGACCATACTGCACAAATGTCCCTTCATAACGTTTCTGTAAATTTTACATTACTTTTACTCGTTTTATTGCATCTCAGTTCCTCAGTGCGTACTTTATAATCATGAGAGATAAAAGATTGAGTAGTTTACTTTGTTACAATCAACCACAATACGACGCATTAAATACATTCATACACAATTATTTTGTCAAGTAGTCTCAACCACAGAAATCGTGTACAAACACTAAAATATGACGCTTTTCTAGGGTCAAGCCCTCATCATCAGATAATCTGTACAATAATCTTAAAGCCTGAGACAATAAAACTGTAAAACGAAATAAAAGAAAACGTAATAAAAGAAAATGCACGGAGTCTGTGCATTGCGGTTGTGTTTTGCGTCGCCAGTGCTGGGGTCTGATTTCAATCCTGACGAAGTACAGTATGCTGAGCACCTTTCTGCGTAGACACAGTTATAAGGGAAGTAACCACGTTTTCTTCTATTACGTTTTAGATTTTTATTGTCTCAGGTATGATATCGTCTATGCCCGCACCGTGGCGCCGCCCGCAGGTCTCCCGCGCCATGGTCTGCAGAGGGCGCCGCTCCCGCCGTCACATGCGCAACCCTGTTACAAACAGACAGCGCCGCACATACAGTGCTTCCGCGACTCCATGGCAACCGCGGCCGGCTCTCCGCTGAGGCCGCACCAATCGTGAGCTGACACGCCACTGCTGGCGCGGTTATGGCGGGCGTATTCCTACGCCACCCGGCTTTTATAAGCCCACGCTCGACCGCATCCGGCGACCCTCCGCTACCTCGGATTAACCCTAGACAGGGACCTTTCCTGGAACCCTCACCTCAAAACCGTCCGACAAAAAGCCCTCTCCCGCCTAAACCTCTTAAAATGCCTCTCCGGCCCGACATGGGGACTAAATCCTTCCACCATCCTGTATACCTACCGTTCCCTCATGCGTCCCGTCCTTTGCTACTTCCATCCCGCCTGGATATCCGCTCCCCCCTCCTATTATGAATCCCTCAAAATCCTCGAACGCCACGCCCTTCGCCTCGCCTACTGCATCCGCCTCCCCTCCCCAACGAGGATCCTCTACGACCTCATCCCATTCCCACACCTGGTCAAATTCCTTCAACACATCCGCCTCAAGTACATCCGCCGAAAGTTAGAGTCCCATAACCCACTGGTATCTCCTCTCCTCCTGGATCCTGGGCCCCTGCCACGCCTTTACCGCCACACCCCTCTCTCCCTTCACCTCCACACCCTCTACATCCTCTCAGAGGGTGGCTTCCGCCACCTACCTCTCCCTGACGACGTTCTCCAAAACCGTCCCGACATCTATCCCTCCTTCCAACTTTGACCCTCTCTGTAGATTGCCGCCGCCCCCTCCTCCCCCCTCCCCTCCCACTCCCGTCCCCCGCTTGGCTCACCCCCTCCTTTCTCCACCTCCCCGGGAGCTCCTTCCGGTTTCTCCCACTCTCCCTTCCCCCACCTCCTTGCCCTTCCCCCGCGCCTTCTCCATCCTCCCCCCCTTCCCCTGCAGGGCCAGTACAGTGCTGTGTTTTAAGTGTTCAGTGCTTCGTGTGTATAGTGTATCATCGCCCTGTGTTTTTTAACATTGCGTACACCAGTGTTCAGTGTTTTTTACCTCAGTGTCGCCGTCTTTGTCTCGTCGTCTGCAGTGAGTGTTTTTTAGCCACCGTGGCAATGTCTTGTTTTAACGATCATGTATGTTTCTGTCCGCTGTCATAGTCTTTTAACTTTCTCCCAAATTTTCATCTTGATATTGTAAAAGCGCCTTTTATCACCTACATTTTATTTTCTGTTTTGTCCATTGTTTACGATCGCTCGGCTGTAGAGCAGCATCATTGGCTGCTGCCAGCCTGCCTTCGGGCATTAAAAATTCAATAAAGGAAAAAAAACGCATCCGGCAGTCTCGTGATTGTTTACTGCACACTATCAGGACGCCACGCTACGCTTCTGCCGATTAGGATCCTGTTATGGTCTTCACTCTGCTGCTTTGTCATCGACAAACCTTTGTGCTACAGTTTGTGTTACCACACTTGTTAGAAATAAATTGTGTTTTGGTTAAGCACACGCCTCATGTTAATTGTTGTGTGCCACATTGGATACAACATCAAGTTTTAAGATTCTTCTACAGGTTATCTGATGATGAGGGCTTGACCCTTGAAACGCGTCATATTTTAGTGTTTTTACAAGATTTCTGTGGTTGAGCCTACTTGACAAAATAATTAAGTAATTCAACCGCGACCTCTCATCCATTATGGATATAATTAAGACATTCATACACGAAGTACAGACTCGCTAGGCAGGAGTGGTTAGAGGAGAAATGCAAGATTATATAAGAATGTATAACTTTCTGAGGAAGCAAAATTTGGTGACATCCAATATTAATTTAAATATTAGGAAGATCTTTTTGAAAGCATTTCTCCGCAGTGTAGCGCTGTATGGGAGTGAAACGTGGACGATAAGGAGTACAGACAAAAAGATGATAGAAGCTTTTGAAATGCGGTACTACAGACGTATGATGAATAGATGGGTTGATCACGTAACTAAAGAGGAGGTGCTCGATGGAAATGGGGAGGAAAGAGTTTTTGGCATATTATGACTAAGAAGGGATAGGTTGATGGGACACACTTGGAGACGTCAACAAATTGTCAACTTAGCACTGGAAGAAAGTGTGTGGGGTAAAAATCGTAGAGAGAGACCGAGGGACGAATAGAGTAAGCAGATTCAAAAGGATGTAGGTTGCCGTTCTTATTTTCAGATGAAGGGGGCTTGCACGGGACAGCGTAGCGTAAAGAACTGCATCAAACAAGTCTGAGGACTGAAAAACAAAACAAAAACATTTATTCTGTGTCCTCGTGGCACTTACATTCCGATATTCATGTTACCATGTACTTAATATACTTGCCCCACATTTAATTACAATTTGGTTATCCTCCTTTACCATTCCTACTATTTTAGAATGACAGAGTGAGGCAATGCGTATGTAAATTTTCTGTGTGTGGTAAAAAGTGGGCCGGCCGTGGTGGCCGAGGAGACTGAGGCGCTTCAGTCACGGTCTGCATGGCCACTACGGTCGGGGGTTCGAATCCCCCCTCGGGCATGTGCCGTCCTTAGTTGTAAGTAGTTCATAAGTAGTTTGTAATTTTTAGGGACTGATGATCCCGTAGTTAAGTCCCATAGACTATACAAACATTTGAAGATTTTGTAACTGTACATTTTTTTTTTTACTATGTTGTGTCGTTTTTACTGAGATCGACACTGAACATTTCTCAATTATCTGTAAACATATGGGACATTGAGGAAATCTGCCGTAGGCTTACAAACTAACCTGGAAAAAACAAACACACTCCCATGTCTGAGGGAGGATTCCAGTCTCCGACGAGGAGCAACCACTTGGTCCGCAGCAAGGCGCCTTGGAGCGCTCCACAATTCTACCGCGGCAATAGTTCTCATCCTACTGTCGTATCCTAACACAGAATGGAGGAAAAGGGGTTGTCAGGCAGTGTGCTAGTCCCGAACGGAAAGGAGTGACTACAGAAAGACAGGTAATGAGCGTCTACGAGAGATGCGGATTTCGGGACTCTAGAGGATACTTGTTCCGGATATTTAGGGAACTCATAGGTACATGGAACTATATTTATTTCCTTCTAACTACTATAGCTACTACACGAACCTAATCATTTAGAAAAGCAAAATGATACTTCCGTTGCCACAACAGAAGTCAGTGCCTATCCTTCCTAACAGCATTTCATGATAGACGCACTCCCTGCGGGAAACAGACTGTCGTTGAGCTTACCCGAGGCTGGTGTCGAATGACACGGATCCGGCGCCCAACTCGTCTGACAGAACTTTCCGCTCGATCGAAAGCCGCTGGTTTTAAAAGCAAGTGTGGGCGCACTCTCTTTTCCCACCTTCCGGTACCTAACAATTTCCAATTGGTCACTGCTATGTACAAAAAATCTAATTTGTGACTTGCCACCTCCCCGAGTCCTCTAGCGAACCACGTTTCAGTCCTGTCCGCCCTGGGTGGCGATGTGACTGGTTTTGCGCTAACAAATTCACTACTTGGTAGCAACATTATTGAGCTGAAAGGCAAACGTCACGGTGCTACCCAGTATGGTCAGCAACAACAATGTTTAACGTCAGTTGGCCACAACTTTCGCCCTCTCCAGAGTGGGGAGCTGCTAACTAGCAGTTTTCCTCCTTTACCCTCTCACTCTAGCCTCGTGAAACCACTGACGTTGCTGTTCTCAGGGACTGGTGGCAACCTTGCTACGTACGTACATTAAGACGTATCTGTTGGCAACCAAGTACTAATGTAATATCTTACAACAGCGTCTAGACGCTGTATGAGGTTACCTTGCGAGTCTCCGAAAGAAAAGCCTCTACTCTGGGACGTTGGCTGAGGACATCTGCAGTTTACAAGGAGATTTCTTTACTGTCTACATACCGTAAGCTTCAAGGGTCAATTTTAGACTGTTGTCTACGGTGGTCTCTATTTCTCAGTGCCGGCCGCGGTGGCCGAGGGGACTGAGTCGCGGCCACTACGGTCGGGGGTTCGAATTCCCCATCGGGCATGGATATTTGTGCCGTCATTAGTATTATTTAGTTCATAAGTAGTTTGTAAGTTTAGGGACTGATGACTCCGTAGTTAAGTCTCATAAGCTATACAAACATTTGATTTGTTTTATTGTTTTATTTCTCAGTAAGGACTCCGTCCCGTTGGCTTCACACAGCCTCTGAGCAATAGAGTCAGCGATAATCAATATATGACACTGTGCGTTTATTTTATTCAGAACAAAATAAACCCATAGCATGAGAACTGTTCGTGACTGATTGCAGTAGAACCGATATAAAAAAATAAATAAAATAAAAAAGGCTCTTTCAATTGACCACTGAAGATTCCTTGAAGTGAAGCAAAACGGTTCTGGTCTGAATTAGAGTAACTTTTACAGTTGCAAAATACGGTAATCTATTCTATACATAATTGTATAACTGCAGACGCGACGAAGGAACCAAAACACAAAGAATAAACTTGTATCTGTTGACAGTTTACATGATTACATCGTGGATCGACACAGAACAGAGAAATAGGAACTTGTAGTCTTAATCTTCCATACGAGTGTATTTCTAAGAGTTAATATGGTATGCTGAAGCGATAGCCCCTTACTTAACAGCCATATACAACCGCTCGCTCAAAGAAGGATCTGTGCCAAATGATTGGAAAGTTGCACAGGTCACACCAATATTCAAGAAAGGCAATAGGAGTAACCCACTACGGGCCTATTTCATTGACGTCAATTTGCAGCAGGGTATTGGAACATATCCTGTATTCAAATAGTATGAGCTATTGACCCAAGGCAACCCGGATTTAGAAAATATCGTTCATGCGAAACACAACTAGCGCTTTATTCGCGCGAAGTGATGGGTGCTATCGACAAAGGTTCGCAAGTCGATTCCGTATTTCTTGATTTCCAGAAGGCTTTTGACACGGACCTCACAAACGGCTTTTAATCAAATTGCGTGGTTATGGTATAACGCCATAAGCGATTTAGGGGGAAAATCTAAGTAGCTCTCTTAGTTTGTTTGCAGATGAAGCAGTCATTTACCGTCTAGTAACATCATCTGAAGATCAAAACCAACCGCAGAACGATCTGAATAAGAAATCAGGATGATGTAAAAATTGGCGATTGACTCTAAATAATGAGAAGTGTGAAGTTCTCCACATGAGTACGAAAAGAAATTCGTTAATTTTGTTTACAAGATAAATCAATCAAAAGTGGAGGCCCTAAACTCCACAAAATACCTAGGAATTACTATTACTTCAGACTTAAACTGGAAAGAACACGTAGATAATGTCGTTGGAAAGGCGAACCAGAGACTGCGTTTTATTGGCAGAACCCTTAAAAATGCAACAGAACTACAAAAGAAACTGCATACACTACGCTTGTCCGTCCATTTTTGGAGTACTGCTGCCGAGTGTGGGATCCTTTTCTGGTGGGTTTGACAAAGGACATCGAAAGAGGCCAGAGAAGGGCAGCTCGTTTCGTATTGTCACGATACAGGGAGACAGCGTTACGGAAATGATACAGGATCTGGGATGGGGATCATTACAACAACGGCATTTATCGCTGCGGCGTTGTCTACTTACGAAACTCTAATCGCCAACATTCTCCTCAGAATGAAAAATATGTTGTTGACTCCCACTTACATAGGTACAAATGACAATCAAAATAAAATACGAGAAATCAGAGCGCGAACGGAGAGCTTCGGGTGTCATTTATCTCGCGCGCTATTCGAGAATGGAATGGAAGAAAAATAGTATAATGGTGGTTCTATGAACCCTCTGCCAGGCACTTAAATGTGATTTGCAGAGCATCCCATCTAGATGTAGATGTAGAAATGGAAGGATCTCAGATAAGCATCACCATTTGCTCTTGTGGTTATTCTATGTAAGCGCTCAGATTCCCTTATAATGGGAACCCTGTCAGGATGTGGAACACGATCCCACCATGTGTCGACAGTTTGTAGAATAGCATCGTGGATCGACACAGGACGGCGGCACAGAGGTTTGTTATCTTAATCGCGGACTCAAGTGTATTTTCCTCGTACTCAGTACGGTTACCACGTAATAGTGGAACGAACAAAGTGAAACAATGCTTTCCTCTTACCAGTGCCGGGACACTGCGCGTTTATAAATGGAGTGGCGTTATCTTCCTCAGCATGCCGGTGTAAGTTAGTGATGCTTCGAACCGCCGAGCGGCGCCACCCGTCATGCGGGCGGCTGAGATTCCGCGGCAGTCGGGGTAATATCGCTGGAATATGCGACGCCGGCGACCGTAATGGCGGCCATCCGTCGCGGCAGCATCCATTTGCAGGCAGGCAGGCGCGCGTCGCGACGCGGCCGGTGCCGTCTTCCGCCGCGCCGGCGAGATTGCAGCCAGATAGTTTCCGCCGCGCCGATAATCAGGCTCTACAGGAGACTAGCGGGCGGGCTGGAGGGCGAGCCGGGCCGAGGCCAGAGATATCAGCGGCGAGAGCTCCGCTGCAGGGAAAGCAACACGCAGTCCAGAAATCCACCACTTTGCGTAGAGTGTGATATTCCTGGCCTCTGGCCACTTCATATTTCTGGCCGCTGACCGTTTCTTTGCTAACATCGTACGTGTCTTAAACGCCGAAGAAAGACAGAAGTGCAGCATATGTTGTTCAAAATGTTCAAATGTTTGTTAAGCTTATGGGACTTAACTACGGAGTCATCAGTCCCTAAACTTACAAACTAGTTATGAACTACTTACGAACTAGGACGGCACAAATATCCATGCCCGAGGGGGGGTTCGAACCCTCGACGGTAGTGGCCGTGCAGACCGTGACTGGAGCGCCTCAGTCTCCTCGGCCACCGCGGCCGGCGCAAAATCGTCCATTATGAATATAATTAAGGAAAAAAGGCTGTGGGGAAAAAACAGTAATACTCGATGTAGTTGAAAAGAAAAGCGTAAAGAGAGGAGCAGGTGACTGATAAATCAGTCGCTTAACAGATTAATATTCAGTAGTGTAAGAAGTACAATAAGTGGCGCTATAGGCGGAATATTTAGGAACTAGCAGCTGACACAGTAGTAGGATGCTTAGAACGCCACTCTCAGGGCATCTGTCAGTATTAAGTAAAAAATATGTCTGCGACGCTTGTTGCTGACCACCGCTTTCTCAGGCAGCTAATCACGCTCTTCATCTATCTTTTACGAGCTGCCCAGAACACTTCGTCTTTCATGTTTTATCACTCTAAGAGGACAGAAGCACGTTAGGCACTTCTTCACTACCAAATGTAAGAGTGTGTGAGATCGTTTTCTCCGTGAAAATATGATGAAAATATACTAAGTTCTATTGAAATTTTTACTTATTTAAAATGACCCACCTTCTAATGATTCATGAAGAAGTCTTTCTGTTTTCCCAGCAATAATCTTGATTATGTAACATGGTGCTTGGAGCAGTTGTTGAACTTGGCCACTGCGGCCGGTAGCATATGTTGAAATGTGGGGTGGGGAGCAGTAGCATATGGCACAGTAGGTGCTGGTTCCCGTGGGAAAGCCCGCCTATGTTAGTGGTGCGCTCTTCGCATTGGCTGCTGCATTTCACGTCACGTGATTCCTTTTGAAATTAGTTTTCTTTATTATATACCAAATATTAATTATTCAGAGTTGACAATTTATGATAAATATCTCTCAAGGACAGGCTAGATTTTGACTGTTTAAGAAGTTTTAGGATGTCTTCTCTTATTGTAAGAAGAGAAGAGCGATTTTGCAGAAAGCGCGCGACGTCCAAGTTTTGGTGCGAAATACAGCGTCAGGTGCCCTCTCGCAACGCGCCGCTGTTTCAGTCTCGAGCTGACCACTATACGCGCCGGACCGCGCCGGTCATGAGTAAAGATTTGTGTAATAGTGATAACAGTCGAGGTCTCAACATGAGTTATGGGCAGCATTGGCCGTATCGTATTAACAAAAGTTGTTCGTATTTAATTATTTGTTTAATAAATGGCATTCCTGACAGTTAAAAATATCGCGAGTCGCTTCTTATGCTTCCATCTAACAGAACTTATTTTAGCCTCACTTGTATGCTGTACAAGAACCAACGACCTGTGCGCTGTCTTCTGCGCTGGGGACACAACTATAGAAGACAACAGGTTAGTCAGAACTCTATGCTTTCCATAAAGACTTGGACAGCAACTACGGCACCTCGTGCGTACTTTAGGGCGGTACAAACGCACACTGCTACGCAACAGCATCCGCAAGGATGTGGAGGTTACAGGGGATTTGTGGGAGGAAGCAGTACTAACTTCTCCATCTGGAAATAAGATCCTAGGAAGCTTGTAAGAGCGCACCATGATATCACAGTCTAACATATACAGTTACAACACTTCCAATGATTTTCGTTATACGCCACGACAGCAGCGCCCCAAGCGGCTGGCGAGGTACACTTCCCATTACGATATCGGATGATTGTCAATAGTGCCGTTTAAGATTACCTGACATAGTCGGGTTTGGAAGCGATCTGATCGTTTTATAGTTTTCAAAATAAAAAAGCCAAGATCGCACATTAATAATTTCGGTGCACTGTGTCACCACCATCTGGTCTCATATATGCTATAAGGTGGTCATCTTCTTAAAAGAATTGGGAATAAAATAACAAGTGCAACATTGCACTTAGTCACTATATAAAAATACACAAGTCAAAAACAGGACAGCTTACAGTATTTTGTAAGTTTACAGTATTTTGTAAGCTGTCATGTTTTTAACTTGTGTATTTTTATATAGTGACTGAGTGCAATGTTGCACTTGTTATTTTATAGCCAAATTTTTATTTTGAAAACTATAGTGCCGTTTAAAGTGATTTAACATACTTTTAAAACAGGGAATGTATGTAGTGCCATAAAAATAAGTAATAATCAGAAAATAACTCCACATTTGTCTTTATGAGATACCATAAGAACCATTGGAGGGTATGAAACGGTACTTTGCAGAACACTTTATTTAAGATTATCTGGAAATATACGAATTTTTAATCAAGTATTTCAGTTTATATTAAGAGCAAAAACTACAAAAGAATGAGGTCAGCTTTCTACTCAGAAATGTCACTATTTCTTCATTACAATTCCATCCAAATCAGTGAGTGTTAAACATAAGAAACATATTTGGAATGATAGAATGTAGGCTTTCACGGCCGGCGTCTTCATTAATTAAAATTTCCGGGCTAAGTTGCCGTGGTCCATCAATAAAACTTCATACGCCCGACGTTTCGTTGCCTACTGCGAGCAACATCTTCAAGGGTGAGTCGACTCACCCTTGAAGATTTTGCCCGCAGTAGGCAACGAAACGTCGGGCGTAAGAAGTTTTGTTGATGGACCACGGCAACTTAGCCCGGAAGTTTTAATTAATGATATATGGAATGCGTTACCTACATTATTAACCAGATTAGCCACTACAGCTGTAGCTGAAGGGAAATCCTCACAAACAAGACAATGAAACATCGAAAGCAAAAACACAGTTCCCCCACAATTGTTGCTACATATGAACCATAGACGGCAAGAATCTTACAGATATTCGTTTTCTAATCAAAAGCAGTTACACTCAAAAGCATATTGGTTTATAACAAAGACGAAGCGAGAGGTAAAAATGTTCAAATCATTAGACTTCATATCGAATGATTACACGTCTTGTCATATAGAGGAACAGACCACGACAAGAATTAATGTTTTTCGTTGTGTTATAATTTTTCACTTTCAACGGAGTAGGCCACAAAATATACACACATTCGTATGTTTTTCCTCATGAATAAGCTGCTGTTTATATCACAGAATCAGAGAAATAAGACTGTTTTTACATTTATTTCACGATTATTTATGTCTCTCGATATTTTACTAATGTTTGGATTGCAAAAAATACAGAAAGTATTTGGTTAATTATGTAAAAAGTAATTACCAACAAAAAATTTTCTTATGGCACCGTGTCCAACACTGAGATCGCTAGTGTCGTTGCAACTGTCATTTGGTAACATCTTTTACAGCAGTGAGTGTCGCGACTGTGTATATCAGACTGTGATGATACGGCATGTGGAGAACGAGGCGAGTAGCGTTCGCTCAGAATAATAGGCCAGTCGTCGTAGACAAAAAAAATGGTCTTAGGTCCAAAAAATTTGCAGGAAGCTGAATTTTTGGTATGTTGTTAGGACATACTAGAGTAGTATTAAATCCAATTTGCAGCTTCGAAATCCTTTAGCTTAACTTTTAAGAGCCAAAAAACCTCGAAATTTTCGGACATTTTTCTGGTTTTGGCTTATAACTCGTGAAGGGTGGTTTTTCTACGAAAGGAAAAATCGGAGTATTCAATAAACTGACCCAGACGAATTGCAGTCCTCTTATCCTATATATGTTAAGGAAAAAGGAGGAATTACTCATTAACGATGATTATTAACGCATTTTATATAAATAGGTGTAATTTATGTGTTAGTGCATACCAATATATTTGTGAAAGTAGGTATTACTGTAAAAACAACGAAAGCCTCTGTTTGTGGGTATTGGTCAGCCATTAAGGGACTGGGACTTTCGTTCGTAGCGAGGCCTTTTGTTGTGGGAAGACACTCCCGCCACGCTCACCCCTCACTGGCTGGTGGCCCAGCGGGAGTTCTATCCTCCCTCCCAAACTTATTGTCTCCGAAGTCTTCCTCACTACACCCAGTCTGACCTTAGAAATGACCGTACACGGATCTCTGAAGAACGTTTCAATCGTCTAAATCTCGATCGTGGTGGTGTTTTAAGAACTTTCTTTTTTACAATATGTCGGAGCTACCCCCGTCGGATGTTTGTTTCATGTGTCGGGAAGTGCTTGGAGAGGGAACAGTGACAGTGAAAAAAACGCGGGATCCCCAGCAGTGTCCTTGCGCGCTGGACTGGTCGCACGGTGTATATGCTGAATATCTCTGAGGGCTTGGAGTAATTCTGGGATGTCTCCTGCACCATCACTGAGCAACACGTTGACATGAGATCCTCTCGTATCGACCAAGATACTACTTCGACAAACTAAAAACATGGTTTGAATCCAATACACCATTTCCTTTGAATGAGAAACTACTGTCCATCAGGAAATGTTACTTTTAAAAAGAATGACAAGGTACGAACAGTGGCTACAGCTACAGCTACAGTGAAAGTGCAGAACAAGGTGGTCGCTATTGACCCTCTCACAATTTTCCAAAGGCTGTGCATTACGAAAAAGTCAGATCAAGACTTACGACAGCACTTCGTCTTCGAGATGGCCCTCTAACTCATGACACTATTTTCGGAGGTGGGTATGCGGAAGGGCACAAAAACCACCTTCTTCAGCGATTTCGCTCCTCTCACTGAAAATATCTCCATCACACAAATTACTTTTGTTGTTTTCGATGGAAGGCATCTGCTATAGACAGTTATCTGGCAACGTAACGACAGCATCCGCGAAATTGTAGCAGCCTACATTTCCTGCACTATCCATCGCTATGGGAGGAATGTGGCTGTGGTGTTCGATGGCAACTCAGAAAAGGCGCCGGACAGTAGCACAAAGCAGCTGAGCAACTACGCCGTTATGTGGTACCTGCATGCAGCGAAATAATATTCCAAGATTGTTCAAAATGTGCAAATGTTTGTAAATCTATCGGACCAAACTGCGTGGTCATCAGTCCGTAGCTTAAAAACTACTTAAATTAAGGTAAACCAACCTAAGGACAAGAATATCCATGCCCCAGGGAGGACTCCAACCTCCAAGATTGTACTGTGATCAAAGTGACTCAGAAAAAATTTCTTTCCAACGGAAAGACAAGCAGCGCTTGATCAACTTTATTCGCGCTGGAATGGAGAGCGAAGGACTAGAGATCAAGCAAATACCGACGACGCTGACTGCCTTATCATCAGGACGGCGCTGGAGAAGAGCCGCCAACATGAACACGTCCTAATAGCTGGAGAGGATGTCGATTTGTTGCTCCTCCTCAAAGGGGTTGGGCTCCAATACAAGGAACATGTTCCTCCAAAAAGGTGGAAGGCGTGGAGCTAGTTGTGAACAGTTCTCGTCAACATCCTTCAATCGAGGGCAAATGTCGCTCCCTCCCGGATTAGAGCTGTTTCTCCACGCGTTCACTGGTTGCGATACGGTATCTGCCATTTTCGGGCAAGAAAAAAAATGACGGACGTAATTGAGAAGAATACCCAGCTAATTGGCGTAGCTGCCACATTTCTTAAGCAACATGCCGCTATAGAAGAGATAGCCTCTGCATGCTGGAAATGCTTGGTCGCCTTATATAGTGGTGAAGAGGATGTCAACCTTCAAACTCTCCGCTACGAACTTTTCCACAGGTCTGCTGCGAGTGCAAAAGTCCAGCTTGCTCGTCTACCCCCAACGCAAGAAGCAGCGGCCCAGCACTCCTACAGGTCTTATCACCAGATTCAGATGTTGTTGGGCGTCGAGTAAGAGCTTTCTGACTGGGGTTGGACAAGAAGCCAGCAAGGGCTAACTCCTATCACCACAATCCAAGACGCAGCGCCCTCAGCACTAATGAAGGTGATGTCATGCAAATGTAGGAATGGGTGTGGTGACGGGAGCTGCTCATGCCAAAGAGCAGGGCTCTAGTGCTCTGTTCTTTGTCGAATGAGCAAGGGCAAGACATGCCGCAACACCCCGAACGTCTCGGCAGATTCGGAAGACGAAGATGTGGACGAACCAACTTAGGTTACAGAGTTCCAACAGACAAGAAATAATGGAGCCCGAGCCAGGAAGGGCGTTTCCTTCTCGGCCACCTCAACACTCACCTCGACGTACCACTTAAGGTTTTACATGTACATTATGTAATAAGTGGCACTACCTGTAAATAAATATTTGTTTCTTGAAAAATTAATCTTCTGGACCAATTTATCGAACTATCCGATTTTCTCAACTTTTAGTTTTTTAACGATAACTTGAAACCTATTAGGCCTATGGACTTCGTTCTGTACTTAGATTAAAGCTAAATAACTGCTCTATAACTTTCTTAAGAATGACTTTCCCCGTTGGATGATCATTAAAGGCTATATTCTAGTTGAAAGATGACTAAAATCGAAATTTTGAACTTTTTGGAGAAATAAGTCAATTTTTGAAGTCCAGTATCTCGGGACCTATTGGACTTACAGAGCTGCGGTTGGGCTTAAATTGTAGAATATTTTATCTACATTAATAGAGGTGTGAGTGACTTTTCGTGAAAAAGACACCCTTCACGAGGTATAAGCCGAAACCACAAAAAAGTCCGAAAATTTCGAGGTTTTTTGGCTCTTAAAAGTTAAGCTAAAGGATTTCGAAGCTGCAAATTTGGTTTAATACTACTCTAATATGTCCTAACAACATACCAAAAATTCAGCTTCCTGCAATTTTTTTGGACCTAAAAGTACCTGGCGACTGGCCTATAACGTGACAACACAGAGACGCATTCCCGTCGCCAGTCTTAAATAATGGTGAAATTCCAGCGGAGAGCTTAGTGATAAAACTCCGGTGGTGTTTGAGTCATCAGTGTTACGACAGTTTTGATCTGGCCCGCTGCACTGTTATTTCACAGCCAGTAGGAGAATATTTGTTGCAGATTTTGTTACTTTTTATTGGAAAAATTTTCATCATTATATAAATACGCTAACACTAATCTGAGGTACAAATTTTTAATATTAATCATACAAGAATGCCAATGAAACGTACTTAATTCGAAAGGTGTTTTGTCATAGATGTTGTGAATATACAAATATACAATTGCACGTGGCAAGCGTGGTAAAAAGAAAAAGAAATTTTAGGATGGTACTCTGACAACTCCAAAAGTTTTGCCACTCTATTATAACCAGCTGTAGGTGGCATAATGACATAAGTAGAATTGTCTCAGTCAGTTAGCCTTGGAGTTCCACTCTGAAGGTCCCACGTTTGATTCCCAATACAGCAATTTTTTTTTAAAATTAAGTAATTGTATAAAGTACATATTTGTTCGACAGTAATATTTATTTATTTTTGTTGTGAACTAGCTTTCGGCTTCTTAGGGCATCTTTAGACAACTTAATACTGCAGATTTTCCACATCACACCAGTTGCTGTGTTTCGAGCACAAAGATAACTGTCAGTCACAGACTATGTAGCCTTTAAGTATTTTATAAACAGAGACATCCAACCAATTAAAAGAAAACTGTAAGTAAGACATAACTCTACACTAATTTTTAACGAATAGTTTGATAGAAACCGGTTCAGTGAATACTAGTTAGTACAATAGTATAATAAATTAACTTATATACACGAACAAAAGTAGGACAGGGACAGGTGAGTGAGGAAGAATTAAAATTAAATGTTCGTGAGGAACAATTAGATAAGTTTGTAGTATGTGAATATGGATTAAAGGAGCATATTGAACTACAAAGCCGATATTACAATTTGCTGGTATACAAGAGAGCGGTGTATCATATGAAAGTAAAACATTGGAATTTGGGTGAGAGACATTACCCAATTTCGACAAGCATGGTGGCAGAATTATACAAAATAGGTTACTTTAATAATGGTGAATCTTGGAATTAGGTCTGATCATTGATAATTAGTTTCGGTTTCTGAGCTTGGTGTTTGTTGATAGAATTTCAAGCAACGTTAGCTTCCTGCAGGTGTTGCTGCAGGTGTTGCGTAAATAAAGTCTTTCAGGTCCCCAATTTTTTTTTTTTTAATTTTTTTTTTTTTTTATTTTTTTTTTTTTTTTTTTTTTATTTTTTTTTTTGGGCAGTCGCGTAGAATGTGCTCCAGCGTTTGTGCCAATGTTCTGCAGTCACATTGATCGTTGTCGGTAACTCGTGTAGTGTTGCTTTGGTCACGGCGTGGCCAGTTCTGATCCGGTTAAGAGAGCTCCATATTTTTCTTGGTAGGTTTGCACCCGGAAGTTGGATGGTAGGGTCTACACTGTCTAAATTCTTGTGGCTATGGAAAGACGCTCACTGATTTCTCCATTCGTCTTTTAGATTGCAGCAGTCTGAGGTTAGTTAGCCAGTGCTTACCCATAGCGGTTCTCAAGATTTTAGGTTGGTGTGTGGTACGTAGTTCTATGCTTCGTGAATATGTATGTCTCTGAATCGCTTGAGTTTCATCAATTTATGTGTTACTGCTTCTTGTCGTCGTAGATTTAGAGGAGCAACACTGGCGAGTACTGACAGCCAAGTTGTTAGTGTGGATTTAAGAGTTCCTGTCACTATTCTCATAGCATCATTTAGATGTACATCTATTTTGTTGACAAGGCTACTTCTGTTCCAAACAGGAGAGCAGTATTCGGCGACAGGATACTCAAGTGCTTGTGCTGAGGTTCTTAAGGTGTTTGCAATAGATCCCTAACTGACACCAGCCAGTTTCCTAAGTATATTGTTTGTTGACTTTAGCTTCTGGTTTGTTAGTTCTGTTTCCTAAATGTCATGGATCTGTCGAGAGTCAAACCCAAATATCTGGGGTGTGAGAATGTCGTAATTTTTTGTTGCGAAATATAACATTTTGTCTATTTGCCATTCTGTTGGATAGGTGGAATGAACTGACTTCTGTTTTATTATGGTTCGGGCAACGTCTACACTATATGTAATCCTGATCGAGTTTTTTAGGTGGTTGGTGAGTATTTCCTCACCTTCTTCGAATGTTGGTTTGAGTTGCAGTCGCAACGTCGTCGGCGTAGCTATACAGAGTCAGTGGTAATAATGTCGCTGATGTATAAGTAGAATAAAAGCGGGACCAGAACCGAGCCCTGCGGAAGTACATTTTTTATGCTACAGGATTTACTTGTGTTATCTCCTATGTTAAATTTAAAAGAGCATATTTCCCATAAGTGCAGTGAACCTTGAGCTTGGAAAAGTTTGATTTAACTTGCACAGGTCACACCTATATTCAAGAAAGGCTGTAGGAGTAACCCACTAAACTACAGGCCTATTTCATTGACGTCAATTTGCAGCAGGGTTTTGGAACATTTCCTGTATTCAAATATTATGAATTACCTCGAATAGAATGATCTGCTGACCCAAGGTCAACACAGGTTTAGAAAATATCATTCATGCGAAACACAACTAGCTCTTTATTCACACGAATTGATGGGCGCTATCGACAAGGGATCGCAAATCGATTCCGTATTTCTTGAATTCCAGAAGGCTTTTGACAGTACCTCACAAACGGTTTTTTATCAAATTGCGTGCTTATAGTATATCGCCCCAAATTTGCGACTGGAGAGGAGATTTCCGGTTAGAGATGACACAGTTCGTAGTAATCGATGGTAAAGCATCAACTAAAACAGAAGTGGTATCTGGCGTTTATTAGTCCTCTATTGTTCCTTATTTACATAAACGATTTAGGGGGAAATCTAAGTAGCTCTCTTAGTTTTTTTGCAGATGACGCCGTCATTTACCGTCTAGTAAAATCATTTGAAGATCAAAACCAACTGCAGAACGATCTGAATAAGATATCACTATGGTGTAAAAATTGGCAATCGACTCTAAATAATGTGAAGTGTGAAGTCGTCCACATGATTACGAAAAGAAATCCGTTGAACTTTGTTTACAAGATAAATCAATCAAATGTGAAGGCCGTAAATTACACAAAATACCTAGGAATTACTATTACTTCAGACTTAAATTGGAAAGAACACGTAGATAATATCGTGGGAAAGGCGAACCAGAGGCTGCGTTTTATTGGCAGAACCCTTAAAAGATGCAACATAACTACAAAAGAAACTGCATACATTACGCTTGTCCGTCCATTTCTGGATTATTGCTACCCAGTGTGGGATCCTTATTAGGTGGGTTTGACGGAGGACATCGAAAGAGTCCATAGAAGGGCAGCTCGTTTTACAGGTGAGACAGCGTTACGGAAATGATACAGGATCTAAGATGGGAATCATTACAATAAAGGCGCATATCGCTGCGGTGTCGTCTACTTACAAAACTCCAATCGCCAACATTCTCTTCCGAATGCAAAAATATATTGTTGACTCCCACTTACATAGGTAGAAATGATCATCAGAATAAAATACGAGAAATCATAGCTCGAACGCAGAGATTCAGATGTTCTTTTTCCTCGCGCGCTATTCGAGAATGGAAGATAAATAGTATAATGGTGGTTCGATGAACCCTCTGCCAGGAACTGAAATGTGATTTGCAGAGTATCCCGCGTAGATGTGGATGTAGAGTAATCCACTGAGCCAGATGGTGTTATAAGCTGCTGTGAGGTCAACAAATGGACCAGTCAACACACAGAAAGCGCCGCCAGGGGTTCCGAGTAATTGTCACAGACCCCTGTCAAGTACTTGCCCTGTAGAAAAACTGCGATAGTGTCTAGATGTACTAATGTTTCGGGCCCGTGTCTCGGAATGCTGGACTGAGTCAACGTTCAGAAGCTGTTACAGTATAGCAAACTCGTCAGTACCGGTCGCCAAATTACGGCGAGTACCCGAGGCCGAGATCTGCAGCCAGCCTGCAGGTTAGCTTTTTAGCGGGCGGGCGCGGCGTTCGTCTTTCAGAGCGAGTTGTGGAATTGCCCCCAGCGGATGCTCCTGCTTTTAATGCGCGCAGACTCGCCCGCGCCACGGCAGTATTTTAATTACCTGGAGCGTCGGCGCCGCCTGTCGGTTAAATGGGGCCGAGTTTTCGCCGGTCCGCGCAGACTGTCCACACACACGCAGAGTGAGCCACTTACAGCTCACCTGTAGGGGCCACTCCCCGCCTTTGAAATCGGCGAACGCGGCCCGTTTAAGTAGTCGTTTCCGGCAGAACGCTTCTGCCCTCTCGGGCCGCGCCGGGCAGCGTTAAGGGGAATTTCAGACAAAAATCCCTTTCGGCGTCTCTAGTGGCTCGCAGTCCGGCATCGGATACTCCGCTCTCGGATTTACGGCAGGCGGAAGCCAGCCTCATTTTGTAGTGCCAATTCTCCCCCACACGGACAATGTACTCTTCTGCAGTGAAAAACATGCACTTTTACACTGTCATCACTTTAGTTCAATGTACTGAGAGAGGCACAAGTAAGTGAATTATCCTGAAAATTTGTGAAGATTCGATAAATACAAAACAAAATTAGTACGTAAAGGTGAGAAATATTTCTGGACCTGCCTGATATAAGGTTCTACATCTACATCTACATGGGACACTCTGCAAATCACATTTAAGTGCCTGGCTGAGGGTTCATCGAACCACCGTTTCACTATTTTAAGATTACCTGACATAGTCGGATTTTGAGGCGATCTGATCGTTTTATAGTTTTCAAAATAAAAAGCCAAGATCGCGCATTAATAATTTATTAAATAACGACCGGTTACGGTGCACTGTGTCACCATCATCTGATCTCTTATCTGTCATAAGCTGGTCATATCTCAAAAATGTAAAAGACATACAAGAAATAACGTTAAAACATAAAAAATAATATATATGTGGGATTAAGAGGCCCTTATGCTACCTTGTTAAAAATTGGGTATAAAATAGCAAGTGCAACATTGCACTTAGTCACTATGTAAAAATACAGAAGTCAAAAACATGGCAGATCAAAAACTACTGATAGCTCTGAAGATTCTAGTTTACATTTTGGCGCAAGGTGGTAGCACAATAGCTGGATAGTGTTTGTAAGCTGGTTTCACACAAGTCAGTTATTGCTTAAAACAAATTGTCACATAATTTTACTATTTTATCTCCCATTCCATTCTCGAATAGCACGCGGGAAGAAAGAACACCTGAATCTCTTCGTTCGAGCTCTGATTTCTCGTCTTTTATTCTGATGATCATTTCTACCTATGTAAGTGGGAGTCAACAATATATTCTCGCATTCGCAGGAGAATGTTGGCGATTGGAGTTTCGTAAGTAGACCACGCCGCAGCGATAAGCACCGTTGTTGTAGTGATTCCCATCCCAGATTCTGTGTCATTTCCGTAACGCTGTCTCCCCTGTATCGTGACAATACGAAACGAGCTCCCCTTCTTTGGACTCTTTCGATGTCCTCCGTCAAATCCACCTGATAAGGATCCCACACTGGGCAACAATACTCCAAAAAAGGACGGAGAAGCGTAGTGTATGTAGTTTTTTTAGTAGTTCTGTTGCATCTTTTAAGGGTTCTGCCAATAAAACGCAGTCTCTGGTTCGCCTTTCCCACGGCATTATCTACGTGTTGTTTACAACTTATGTCTCAAGTAATTGTAATTCCTAGGTCTTAAGTGGATTTACGGCCCTCACATTCGATTGATTTATCTTGTAAACAAAGTATAACAGATTTCTTTTCTTACTCGTGTGGACAACTTCACACTTCTGATAATTTAGCGTGAATTGTCAATTTTTACACCATAGTGATATCTTATTTAGATCGTTCTGCAATTGGTTAAGGTAAGAAAATACGCAACATGGTAAAATAATAAAAAATAAATAAAAAATCTAAAGATTTGTTCGATCCTTGCGCACTGTTCTACTACGAAAGCACTTTGTGTAATAAATAATAGAAATGAACATAAAACCACAAAAACTGAACACACATCAAGCACGGAAACAGGGAGAATTGTATAGGTGTCACGCTGGAGTAGCCGCGTGTCTAATGGACCGAGGGGCCGCTCACCCGCCTACTTTATTGCAAGGTACCCTCTGCTATAAACCATTCAAAATTTTACGTACAGCGCATAAGATACGAACAAACAGACATTCATTCTTATATATTTGATGACAAGTTTTGGCGATATAAATCATCATCGTTAGATTACAGCAATACATTTACGACGTATGTTTAAAGTCCTTGAAAGTAACATCTGTACATTTTATATTGTTGAACAGGAGATTCAATTTCTCAAGCACATTCAGTACATTTATTTTAAAGTAGAAAACTTCACAAAATTCTTCAAAATATAAAAATAATTTCTCAGAAACTGTTGGATAGACCGAGTTGTTATATTTAGTGTAGGGGTGAAATAGGTAAAAGTGAACTGTTAGAAGTATTGAAGTGATTTTGCTAGTGGACAGGCAGCGGACAAGTATTTTTCAACCAGCAGTAAACAGAGAGGAGCAGGCGCGTTTACACGAAAACAGGCCGCCGACGCATTTAGCAATCCAAGTCAAAACACAACGAGTTTATCGGAAGCAGCCTGGCTAGCACGTACTTGTAAACAAAGTGGTTTCTGTGAGTTGGTGACCAAAGAGGAGTTACCGGTGCTACGCAACGAAGTTAGTACCAGTTTGCGGGTCAGAAAGCTGCAACGGAAGCATCCAGACACCTTTGTAGACGGTAAAATAGGCAAGAAATCGACGAAAAGGCAGTCTCCGGCAGTATTCGCCAAGTATCCAGCGAGTCTCCAGCGAGTATTCGACGGACAGGCAGTATTCGCCAGACGTTAACCATTAGACGACTGCAGTACTTCGTCATGTTGTAGGGAACCTTCATAGGCCTAGAAGAAGACGCTAGAAGGGCTCCGGAGGATGCAACATCTTTCCTAGCACCAGCGGTCATCGTACAGCGGTCCACCACGCAATGCAGCAAGCAGCATCAGTCCGGCCGGCTCCAGAATAGGCAGCTTTGGGAATTACGCAGACCAACGCAGAAGAAGGCCGTCGACATAAAAGTAAGTCACTCTCCTAGTATTCGGAGCAGCGCAAAAAAAGGCCATCGAGGGGAGAATAACCACTCACCTGAGTAACAACGAAGTGAGCACTGGATATACACCACAGTGATTAGACCCAGGATCACCTATGGGGCGGTCGTGTGATGGAAGAAAGTAGAACAGCAGGTTGCTGCTAAGGAGCTTGGTAAGGTGCAGAGACTAGCCTGCTTAGCCATAACAGGTGGAATTAGCAGCACACCAACTGCTGGGATGGAAACCATGCTGGATATGCCCCCATTACACCTTTGGGTCAAGATGGAGGCGGCAGCTGGTGCCTACAGACTTAAATCTGTCAACAACTGGAACTCTTTGGGATATCCAGAATCACACACTAAAATAGTGAGTGAGGTAAATATAGGAAAGGTTGGGGAAATGCCAACCGACTATATTATAACCCCATACTGCCTTTCAGTATAACAATTGGAAGTAGGGAGCAGTGGGGAAAAAATAGTTCGACACCGTACGGGGGATATTGTCTGGTTCACTGACGGGTCGAAATCAGACCAAGGCGTTTGGGCCGGGGTATACGGGGTGCAGCCAAGACTGGAGGGCGTCATCTCTCTAGGGAAACTCGCCTAACTACTCCAGGCCGAAATCACTGCCATCAGGGCATGTCTGGAGGAGAATTTGCGTAGGTGCTACAAAGATCGTAGCATCTATATCTATTCAGACAGCCAGGCAGCCCTGAATTTCAAAAAACACCTACATACATTGGGAATAACAGAAGAGGTCCCTAAATGTAGGATCTGTGATGACGGTGATGAAACTGCATCACATCTGATCTTCGAATGCATTGCATCGGAGAGTAAAAGGCACAGAACATTTGGGACAACCAGACCCGAAGAAATTGTGTCTAATAAGGAACTGGTAAAGGGGCTCCTTGCACTGTTCAAGGGCATTGGTTGGCTTTACTAGACATACAGGGAGCGATACCGCACAATAAACTTAGTTTCGGTGCGTGCTGTGGCGGGTTAGACCAAGACTGTTTTGGCTTCCCTGAAAGAATCAAATCAAATCAAATCAACAACGAAGCAATCCGCCTACAGAGAAGCTGTTCACTTACCTCGTCCGAAGAGAACGGGCATAGATCTTCCCGGCTCCACGGCAGCGGAGGTGCTGTTGTGGACGAACCACGAGAAGCCAAAACATCACTCCGAGGTACGACAGAGCAACGCAACGCGGCGGGGAGCAGCCCGACCGGCCTGTAGAACGTCCCCTCGCATCCTGAATGAGCCACGCTTCTGCAGCCGACGCCGAGGCCCGAGTAGAGCTGCCGCCTCAGCACCTGAATCAGCACTCACCGCCAGTGGAAGCGCCACGCGCTTCCAACCCACGTCAGGCAAGACTCACACCCCAGTAAAGATATTGTATTGGTAACATTCTGTCAAAGCAGAGAAGCTGTAGAGTCCATCAAGCAATAATTGAATATGTGGCATTCAACACGGTAACCGGCTCCTTCAAGGACACAGGCTTTGTAAAGTTAAAAGTTAAATAAATGTATTTAATTTGGACTCCTGTTTTATTCACAATCCTCTTCTCTTGAGTCAAGTGAATCCAGCCAGCTAAGTGCAATATCCTGACAAGGGCCACAGAAAAGTAAATAAAGTACAACAAATAACAAGGTGGCAGAAAACACTCTTCATTAGGAACATCCAAAAATTTTATGGTTAAAATTTGAGGCCAATTGATTAATCATATATTTCTTAACGGATTATCCCTTTAAGCGTAAGAGCACAAATGAACCAGTCCAGTGTTCATTCCTGACTCCTACTATATACTTCAAAAAGTTAAACAAAACAAAACTGCCCCACAAAATACGAATTAAGAAAAAGAAGACGAAAGAAGGAAGTGTACACATAGCTATTTTCCGAAAGTGAATTAAATTGGTTCATGTAATAAAGATGAGGCAGTCAACAATCCGCACATTGCTTTGAACACCACAGTGCTTCTCTAGGCACGTTCCTGTTTGGTATTCCACTGCCTTCCTATCACCTTAAAACTGTATTACCCAGCCAGTAACAGATGGACCTACAGTTTAACATAGATTGCGGTATACGATGCAACTTTTCTCATCAACAGTACTGCCAGAGGCGAAAGAATAGTGTAGTGACATATAAAAATTGCTGGACTGATCGGAGATCGAACCAATCTCTGGATTTGTGGTCTGTCTCGGTACTATTCTGAGAGCTGAACTCCTGTACAAACACAGATCTGATGTGATTACACAAGAGAATGAAACTCGCAAACTCAGCAAGTCCACTGCCATTAGTCCACCTCTAACATCGAAGTTATTCGTATTGGCATTAAGTGACAAAAACGTAGGATGCCCTCCAGAGGAATATCCCTCCGAAAATTTGCCCATTTCGCACGTTAGGTCGTCAAAATCCTTAAATGGTTGGGAACCAGGCCCATCATTCTTAATACGTTTCTAGTTGTGGAGGGATCTGGCGACCTTCCTGGCCGAGACAGGAATCGAAGAGCACCTTGACATGCAGAAGAATATCGCGGCATGAGCAGGCAGGTATTATGTAGTTGAAAATATGTCTCTTTTTGACCGTCTCTGTGGTACATCGCTCGAGATCATGGTAGAATTTTGTTTGTGTGTTGGCCGCTCCGTGCTGTGACCCCATGGACGTAGTTAACTCCGCCTAAAGTCGTGAGTGTTCTATTTGGGCAATAATTATACATTTTATTTCGCTGCATATTTGCTGGTGAAAGTTTACCACTTCTCCGTTATGTGATTTCAAGATCCGAAAAGGGCGAAATGTATCGAAAGTAACAAAAAGAAAAAAAAAGATACAAGCGTCACTCCATTCTTTAAACCAATTCTATGCATTTTTGAAAGTAGCCATCCAGTACCTCTTATGCCGATGGCATTGGAGATTCAGAAACTTCGAAAATACTTACCCGACATGATTTCCTGCGATTACGATGTCGTTGTCAACGTGGAAAAAATATCTATGTAATGTTTGTAGTCCTAAGGGATCAAACTCCTATTGTAATCACGTCCTAAACTTACAAACTACTTTAACTAACAACAACAACAACACATCCACGCCCGAGGGAGGACTTAAACTCCGGCGGGAGTGTCTGTGAAACAACGACCCAACGCCTGAAACGATAAATTATTTTCTCCTCCTTTCTCGTCAGTGATTAAATAATTCAGCACCTGTGACCTCCTTTTGTCATGACGAGAGAGTAAATGAAACATTCCATTTTCGCTGTCACTCCTTCTTTAGTACGCATGTTACCCAGAAGCAGATGTGTCTATCCGGATTTCGTCTGTCTGTAGATTGAAAAGTGAGTGCGCATGATTATTTATTTCAATTAAATAATGTCAAATTTACATATAATTATGGTTCCTCGGTTCAAAATTAAATCCCGTCATTTTTTTCCATTTATTACTCCTAGCTGTGGTTGTGGTTTTGAAGCCATTTTGTTAGTCTGCTAGTTTGGTTAAGTCCAGCCATTAACTGCATAATTCATTGCTGTTCACAGAGACATTACTTGGTTTTAGAACTTGCAGTCTAATTCTTTTTATGCTCCGTCGTCCGATTTCTTGTGGATGTTTAGAAATTTTTCCAACGTCATAAAATTTCACATTACGATAAATCCGGCCATAGGCAAAAAACGGAACTGTTTATCTTTTAGTTTGCTTCCAAATCTTACCCTACGGCGAAATGTGGACTTTATCTTCAGCTTCATGGGAAGTGGGGCCTCCAAATAGAGCCAATTATTCGCAATACTTAAATGAAACAGTTCACAAGAATTGTTGATAAAACTCTTCGGGGTATTGGACCGCATCGTTAATGTATCTAATGTGAAACAATAAGAAGCCAAAATTGATCGCAAATTGCGATTTATTTCATTAAATAAACGCTGCAACGTCGTCAAAAATATATAATTGTATATAAGCCGAGGCTGTGCTCCTGACGACAATTAATTGTGTCTTGATACCTCATGGTCTGTTCTCCCTGATGCGGGAATACAGTATTGTGGCTGCGAGCATTACAGGACAAATAGACTGTGGTAATAGGAAAGAGACAGCGTGGGGAATGGAGATGTGTGTGTGTGGGGCGAAAGACGTGCAGGGAAGAGTCCTCTGCAGTCGGGCTGATCACTGTGTCCTCGGTGGCGGAGTGGTCGACGCGACTGCCTAGTAAACCAGCGATCCCGGGTTCGAATCTCGGCCGGGCACAAGTTTTCATTCGCCGCCCTTCGGTATTCTATCTAAACCTAGTACAGTGAAGCCAAAATTGATCGCAAATTTCGATTTATTTCATTAATATTCAGGTAAATGGTAAAATTAATCGCCTATTAAATCGCATAAAACTAATTTTCCCCGTCAAACTTAATTCGCCGTCTGCTTGCTTGACCAGAGCACCATCGTCTCTTGCAGGCGAAATAATTTTCAGGATCCTGTAATAATTGATATATTAAATTGTTAAGATGGCGATCGGCCACAAAGGCTATCGGAGCCGTTAAATTCAAACTCGGAGAGGCAACGTCTTCTTCGCGGAGGGACACTTCTCTTCCAGCTCTCTCTAAAAAGTTGCCGCCACGGCAGGCCGCCACCCTAGAAGTCGTGAAACCGGACCTTGCGGGCCGGAACGTAATGTTACAGTACTCTGGGTCAGGTTGGTAACACGTCACTAGTTTTGCCGGCGGAAGAATCAGCGTTACGAAACTCGCGTTAACAAAACTGGCGTGAGCGACGTAGAAGCTCTCAGTTCCTCAAATGCTCAGTTGCTTCAGATGCTTCATATGCTTTCAGTTCTCAGGAGGACAGGTCTGCGATCTCCTATTGTGCAGAAGTAGCCCCCATGTCCAATCTTGTTGCTGATATTTCGCGTTTACCGTGCCGGTATTCGGGATTTAAAAAAAGTAATTGCATTCGGTCGCAAGTTTAGTGAATATGCAAAGGAAACCTCTCAATATGCTCTCTTTTTCTCTCGTTACACGCTGGTCAAATTATTTGAGTGTTCTTTATTTTCGATGTTTGCTCTCTTTTTGTATGTCTTGTCCTGCAGCAAGAATCAGTAACTGTATGGAATGATGTAACAGGCTACCTCGTAACTCTGAGAGATATTTTCAGAAGATATTGAATATTTCACTATACTGTCCGACTTCTTGTCTGTAGCCTTCCCATGTTGCTACCTTTTATTCATTTATTAACTAACAGAAACCCCTGCTAGAAGAAAGGAGGTCCGATGGTGGTCACAGCAACAGAGGATTAGCAGGTACGTCACCTGGTAATTAGGAAGCGGAAGTCAGGCAGATGGATTTAATTGATAATCTCGTTTCATTTCTTTTTTCTCACAGCCAATCATCGGAAGAGACAGGCGCTACAAGTGGGATAGTTGTGCTTAGGCCTCTGGTGATTATTTTGAATAAAGACTTCAATGATAACCCACGGTAACCGTTTAGTACCATTTCATTTGAACACTCCTCGTATATACAAGTAATTCTTCATAGATGGGGGTAGGGGTGAATTGAGAGAGACGTGAAGGAGATGAACTACGACAAAGGAGAAGAGGTGTTGGAAAACAGAGGAGGCAAGGGGGATTAACAAAAGATTCAAACGAACGTATACCCGGGCAAGGACGGTTTTCAGCTAGTTCGTCTGTAATGAAGGATTGCAATGTGTTTTGTCAGTCATCGAACTCGCATAACGCTCAAGAGAGTGTTGACACATTGGAAAAGTGAAATTAAAGTAATATATATATATATATATATATATATATATATATATATATATATATATATATATAGTAAATGTCTAGTCGTTGTTCAGAGAAAATAGTAGTGGCAGACAGTTACTTTATATTTAATTTCTACGTTGAGAGGTATTTGAGTTAGATTTTACACCGTCCCTCCGTTTGGTTCCTCTAGAACTATTGGGAAACTATTAAATATTCAAATTTTTATTAACGTTAAGTGGTTCCTTATCTTTTTCGTAATGGGACTCAAAATCCTCGTAGGTACGCTTTCGAGATCCAATACAGCCACTGTAGTTAGTACGCAACAAACAACAGTAATATAAAAATTATATATTCAAGACGACAATGAATTTATCATAATTATGTGAGTTCTTAGGCAAGAACTATTTTCAGTACGGAGAAGAGGTCATTGTTAAAGAACAGAAACATTTTTCTTCCAATTTGAAATTAATTGTATATTCGTTATGTCAGTAAGACTGGTATTGTTACTGATTAGTTTTCATGTTAATGATAAATTCTTCATTTTGATTACAGTCATTCTGAAGTGATGCGTTTTCATATATGCGGCAATTCATTTTTATTAATATAGATAAGATCGGTTTGTGCACGCGAATCATAATGGAATCTCCACACAGTTTGGCAGTTGTTACACAGTTTTAAGCCTTTTCTATACGAGACGAACAACACTCACATGGAAGTCGTTGTCAGCTGGAGCGCCCCTTGCGATAGACCGTCGAACTACAAAGAAGGTTTCCAACGGTACTTATTTGTTGAGTCGTCTGTTTCACGCATCTACGTCGTTTGTTGTCAACGTTCAGCAAATGAATCGCCGCGTTAACATCACTTTTCGAAACTGTAAGATATATTTGGATGATTAAAACATTTATTTGTGTTTTAGACTGCCACTGTGAAACTGTATCTGTTTTCGTGCAGTTCATGCGTACCTACGTCGCTCACATGTGTTAACGTCCTCATTATAAAATGCTATTACATACTTACAGCCCCTGCAGTTTGAGGCGCCTATGTATATGATGAACAAGCTCAGGTGCCTATACATAGACCTTTCACCAAAAACAAATATTTCATCTGTTAACTACAGCATGTTTCAGGAAAAGCAGCAAATATTTTAGAAGATGGTAATAAAGACGATTTGCAGTTAAAATTTCATATAACGTGTGTTAGATTTTTATGGGGTACAGAGATACAATTCTTGGTATTTTCAACAAACTGATTTAGATATTTTGACTGATTCTTTCGTCGGTTCTTGTTAGATCACCATATTGACTTATTTAAATAACCGGATTTCGACGTAGTTTAAAGTCTGAATATGTCCTAGTAAGCCCAAAACCAGGTACCTAAGAGGAAATGTACGTGTAGAACATACACAAAAATTCTACTTTTAAGTAAGTGTGATATTGTACTACCAAGAACCGACAGATAAATCAGTGAAAATTTCTTGATTTACATTTGCTCTACGTTTGTTTGGATTTCATATTAACCGCTATATATCGGTATTCAACAAAAATTGTGCACATGTTACATTAAATTTTTATGCAATTCCTCTATAGTATCACCTCCTAAAATACTTACGGCTGAGTCGAAAAACTAAGTTTCTCTGAGCAGGAGACAAGTACACATTCTCAAATTCCCAACTTGGCTTTGTTTGTCAGTTGGGTTCCCCATTCGGTCGTCTGCGCATGCGCGAAGCACTTCCATACGCGTGAGGATTCATCCTATTCCGCCTACTGGCTATCGTATGCGTGCATCTTGTGCAAGTGAACATGTCCATACCGTACGCGGACGGCGTGAGAGGTGCAGCATGGATAATCTCGTACGCTCTCATTGTAATGTATATGGCCTGGAAAGTCTCGTTTGTTTGAAATAATGCAACATACGATACCATAGTTGGTTGTTGTATTATGCCCTAATATTCCATATTTATATTTTATAAGCATTTTATGGCGCTTCTGGCTGGTCACATTATCACATTCATTACTTGGGTCTTTTAATGAACTAAATAAATAAATAAATTATTGAAAGTCGTAAGCTTAATGTAGGTCAATAGTGTGTTTGTTAATGAAATTAATAACTAACATTATCTGATGTTTTCTATAATGTATTGACCGTAATGTAATACTTTGCTGACCGTAAAATTAAATAATAACTTTAACTTAACAATTAAAAAAATATTGTAAACATATATTAATACTGCACTAATTGCTATTTACGTGCGATCTTTTGTATTGTTTTGTTTTGATAAGAAAAACTTGGTATTACATTTGTCATAATTTTGTGTATCTTTACTTAAAGCAAGATTTATTTATGTTTCATGAACAAATAATGTAATATGAAACATTGTAACTTCCTTGTTCTAGAATGTTCTCGAAACTACATTAAGTATTAATACGCGCCTATTGGCACGAACGCAATCAATTGTAAAGTCAGTAATAACTTAGTCTTAGATCAGTTGTGAAGTTATTATCACTTAGTTGTAAAGAGAATATTACTTTGTCAGTCAGCCAGTATGAATTCTGTTTCAGTAACAAGCAGTCTTAAAGATGTATTACTACAGTTTATGTGTTTAATCAAGAACGAAAAATAAATTCGTTAAAATTGAAACGTGTCATATTGGAAGTTTCCATGACGTTTAAAAACCCGACGTCCTATTATTTCATGATGATTTAAATGCAGGCGAGCAATTGAAACAACATCTACCACTGAACAACCGACAAAGGTGAAGTATTCATATTGTGGTTTTAGTGTAAGTGCAATAACATTACGTCACATATCTTCGTTGTTAAGTACCTGATCCTCACCCAGGAGGTTCGGGTGATAAAGGTGAAGTTTTCATAATGTGGCTATAATGTTCCAGCCTGGCTATTAATTTTTTAGATTAACAAATTTACAGAAGGAAGAGGTTTGAAGTTAGAAGCTATGAAAGACCCCAATCAGAAAATTTCGGAAAAAAAAAAATTGGAAAAATTATTAAATGCATTTAAATGAAATGGCAAGCTAATTAACGGTGGAGTGTTGTGCAGGCAGAACATTACAAAAAGAATCGACGAGCAGTTACCTTTAACAAGAGATCCACTGGTGGTTGAAATTTGGCTGTAAATGAAATTTTAATAATATGATAACCACTCGCCGAACAGTGGATGGCAGTTCGTCAATATCAAACTACGAATCGTGTAGCAATACGTAAAGTAAGATAAGTGACATGATATAAATCGGATAGGAATATTACGTAAGTCAAACACATCGGACTTCTAAAAATTTACAAGAAAATCGACTGCAGATTCTATTGCCAGTAAATGATAATTTTATGGAATAAATTTTGAAACAAGAGTGGCAGGCTACACGAAATATCACCATTAATTGTTTACCAAAAAACTGTGCCATTCATTGTTGCGGTGATTCAACAAGGCTGAAAAAGACGTTATGGGCGGAGGGAGGATAGGGCAAAATTATTAATAAAAATTCATAAGTGCGAATTTAAGTGAGAGGTGGGATTTATTTATAAATTTAAGATACGCGCACAGTACATATATATACCTGAATGTACATAACAGCGGCCACATAAAAATAATAAAGTACAGCTCCCGTCTGCAAGATGCTATCGCTACGAAGTACAAAGCAAGGGTACCTTCTGTCTTAAAAAAATTATTACTCTGGTATTCAGAGGTAATTATTTTTACATGCCGAAATAATATAAAAATACAAAATGTTCTCTGGTAATATCGGGCAAAGGAAACCGTGTCATTATATAGCTTTAGTGTAGTGCATAAAAAAACGTCACTCCGTGTAGAAAGGGCTTTACAGGCACACATTACGCAGCCTTATTTCGTCGTGCAAATATAAACGAGCAGTTAGGATCGGGTAACTTCCGTCGTCGATCGCTTCACTGCAACATCGGTTACGCGATCTTAAAACCTGATCCCTCCAAGCTTCCCCTCGCCGCTGGAACAGACGAGACGCGGCACGATAATCGCCTCGGCAGCGGTCGGCGCTTTATTCTGCCCATTAAGAGCTACTCTCCATTAATGGAGTAATGTGTTTATTCGGCGGCGGCTCCCGCCCGGCGGAGGTTCTCGGAAAACATCTTCAACTTTTGGCGCAGCGCCGCTCGCCAAATGTTTGCCTTTTGCGCCGCTCCTGCAAACAGAGGAGCGAGCCAAGACTACCGCCCCTTTCCTTCCCCCGCCCACCCTTGCTTGCAGCCCGTCCGCAGAATCAGATTAAATTAATTCCGCTGCAGGAGCAAGTGGAGACCAGACCAGACCAGAACAGAGCAGAGGCGCAGTGGCTCCGCGCCACCGGTATGAGGGGCCCATTGTCTGCAGGAAACAGATCGCGTTTCCTATTCCGCTGTCTTTGATCACAATAGGACGCTGCGTCGTACCGCCGTGCCGCCGACATCGAATCTGGTAACGAAATATCCCACCTACCTACCTGCTCCAATGCCTCACGGCGCAACGTACGCAACACGGGCCATTGTTTTTTCTAGGAACCGCAGATTACGGTACAGGCTCTGGCACTGTTACAGACCTTGCACACTAACTCCCGGGCGCTCCGTCACTTCACAATGTTAATACTGTATTGTTACAAGTCCCTTAGTTATCTCATTGCTGTAATCCGGCGAAGCAGATGTGTGCATGGATGACTGTTGTTCTTTATCTGGGGGTTTTGTAGTATTACATTGAAAGTTTTAAATTAATAAAATGCAGCAACCAGTTGCTTGTGATTATTTATTTCTGACGACCGGTTTCGGACGCTTGAGTGCCCTTCTTCTGGTCTCTATACAGTCAAACAAGTGCATTGGTATACAGTAAACCATATAAAACGTACAAATGTCGGTTACAGAAATTTCAAGCAGTTTTAAACCAAATGCATTGTAATAAAAGATACGTTCATATAATGGGATAAAATTAACACTTACATTTTAGTATTGTTGCTTAATAAAAGTACATACTAGCAGGAGAATGAACGCTAAGTGCAGAGATTATGTAGTGAATAACAGTCAGCTGCTAACGAAGTTTCTATAGATGAGCCTCATAGTTAAAGAGTAAAACTAAATAATTATTTTGTCACGTAGGCTCAACCACAGAGATCGTGTAAAAACACTAAATTATGACGAGTTTCAAGGGTCAAGCCCTCATCATCAGGTAAACTATACAATAATCTTAAAACCTGAATGAAACTTTCACTCTGCAGCGGAGTGTGCGCTGATATGAAACTTCCTGGCAGATTAAAATTGTGTGCCGGAACCGGGACTCGAACCTGGGACCTTTGCCTTTCGCGGGCAAGCGCACTACCGACTGTGCTATCCCGACACGACTCACGATGCCGCCCCACAACTTTACTTCCGCCAGTACCTCCCAGGTTCGAGTCCCAGTTCCGGCACACAATTTTAATCTGCCAGGAAGTTTCATATCAGCGCGCACTCCGCTGCAGAGTGAAAGTTTCATTCTGGAAACATCTCTTAGGCTATGGGTAAGCCATGTCTCCACCATATCCTTTCTTCCAGGAGAGCTAGTCTTGCACGGTTCGCAGGTGAGCTTCTGTGAAGTTTGGAAAGTAGGAGGCGAGGTACTGGCGGAAGTAAAGTTGTGGGGCGGCATCGTGAGTCGTGTCGGGATAGCACAGTCGGTAGTGCGTTTGCCCGCAAAAGGCAAAGGTCCCAGGTTCGAGTCCCGGTTCCGGCACACAATTTTAATCTGCCAGGAAGTTTCATCTTAAAACCTGACACAATAAAAATATAAAACGTAATAAAAGAAAGCGTGGTTACTTCCCTTGTAAACGTGTCTACGCAGAAAGGTACTCAGCATATTGTGCTTCGTCAAGTTTCAAAACAGACCCCAGCACTGTGTAAGATTACCGCCCAATAGAAATATTGCTAATTAATAGCATTTGATAATTAAATAGTATGAAGTTCACTGCAAACATTGACCATGCCAATGCACTAAATGTCACACAATTTTAATCGTATTAATTATGGTAGCAATGTATGTACACAGTTGGTGACAACATTTATAGTTAGGCCATAGGTAGAAATTCTCCACGTTGAGATTTGCTGTGAGCTTGTAGCTGACGGGAGGCCAGCGAGCAGGCCGACGTTGGTGGCTTGTTCCAACTTAGGATTTTCCAGTTCGTTTCCGGTGAGGGGAGAGAGGGACAATGGCGAGTGCCAGGCACAGTGCAATGCACAAATATTGTAATACTACTGGTATTTGAAGTAATACGATGCAGTTAGGAACCTTTAAGGCCCTCATTACAAAATATCCTGTTGATAAATAAACAATACATTAGCTGATACAGTCACATCTAACGTAATATGTTTAGTTGACAATGAAAAGTAATAAATTACCAACGAAGACAAGACAGTTACACAACTAGCATGGCAATGTTTGTTTATAAAAATAATATATTAACTATTTCTCATTTTATTTTCAATTAATCTTGTGTATTTTACCTTGAAATATTCAGTTAAATCACTTATCTGTGATATAAGAAATTGCACGATTATAATAAATAGTACAAAGGATGTTTATACTAATATAAAAACGTAAGAAAATATTTGTTTAATGTGTAGTGTAATTATTTTGATTTTAAGTAAAGTTTTAGAAATGTATTGGCTGAGCGCTGTACGTTGGCAAATCGGTTAGAACAGCTCACACGAGGAAGTTGACGACGTAGGGGAAAAAACCCCGGTAGTTGAGCTTTTGGCGCGCGCGCGCACGCCAGGGCAGAAAGTGACAGAGTCGGGAGCATGTGGGGTAGCTGGCTGGGCGGTGTCGCTCTGCATCAGTCGGCATGTGGACTTCGAGGTGGAGGTAATAGATTTGTGTGTGGCATTCGCCACGTGTGGTTGCTCGTCATAGACTGCACCAAGTTGAATCGAGTGCTACTGTGTGTTGTGAATATTTAGCCGGTGGAACAAGGTGTGCATCGCATTGAATTAAAGTGACTGTGATTTGTTAATGTAACACGTGTCATCGCATAGGCACGTACGTAAACGGTGTTTGAGACAGCCACATGGTGTGAAAACAATTTGCGACAGATATTAATTTTTGTCTGGGGGCTCACGAGCTATAACTTTATTTGATAAATGTGTCGACGTACAGATGTATCAGCCACGGGGTTCTAATATTGTGAAATAAACAACATAAAGTGAACTTTCACGTATTTTCAAAAATAGTAGTTAGTACACCCTTTTCTCTCATGAACTTGATTTTATTATGAATTTGTTTTGCTAATCATATGCAAGGAAGGAAAGCTGCGAACGTGTGATATCATCCCCTAGAAAACGAGTCAAACAGTCGCAATCACGGTTCCAGTGTTTTTGCATGTTTAGGAATTTGGTTCGCAGCTGGTGGTTGTGAGTTTTAAAAATTAAACTTTCTCTATTTTAAACTCTCACCCCGACCTTCACTCTCGCAACTGGCGGCGCATAACAATAGCGAAATGCACGGAGTCAACAACACCAGTGGGGCGCACGTATGCACATAAAAAACAAAGACCCCTAAATACCAAAGAACATCCGCAAGGAAGTGTGGATATAATTAAGGAAACAAGGCTATGGAAAAAAAAAACAGTAATACTCGATGTAGTTGAAAAGAAAAGCGTAAAGAGAGGAGCAGGTGACTGATAAATCAGTCGCTTAACAGATTAATATTCAGTAGTATAAGAAGTACAATATAAAGTGCCGCCATAGGCGGAATATTTCGGAACTAGTAGCTGACACAGTAATAGGATGATTAGAATGCCACTTTCAGGGTATCCGTCAATATAAAGTAAAAAATATATCTGCGACGCTTATTGCTGACCACCGCTTTCTCTGGCACCTAATTACGCTCATCATATATTTTTGATGTTCATCTATCTTCTACGAGCTGCCCGGAACGCGGTTGTATACTTCGTCTTCCATGTTTTATCACTCGAAGAGGACAGAGGCACATTAGGGATTTCTTCAGTAACAAATGTAAGGGTTTGTGAGATCGTTTTTTCCGCGAAATATGATGAAAATATAATAACTTCTATTTAAAGTTTTACTTATTTAAAATGACCCACCTGTGTTTCTATTTTTCCAGAAACAATCTTGATTATGAAACATGATGCTTGGAGCCATTGTTGGACTTGTATCTGCAATTTGCTAGAAACTTCTAAAATTCATTACGTGTAACATTCATGAATGTGACTTTATCATAATACCTACAAGGAAGTCCGATCGATTCAAACAGCACTTGTCATTAATATTAACTTAATATTTTTTCACGATCATTCAGTTTGCACAATCCTCTCCAAGCAACATTTTACACGATGCAGCAAGAGTTTTACAGCCTCATCCGGTAAGATCCAAAAACCTGACACCAATCTATATATGTTGTTGTTGTTGTGGTCTTCAATCCGAAGACTGGTTTGATGCAGCTTTCCACTCTGCCCTGTCCTGTGCAAGTCTCTTCATCTGAGAATACGTACAGCAACTTACATCCTTTTGAATCTGCTGTTTGTTTGTCTCGCTAAAATCCGAGAACGGCTGAACCGATTTGGCTGATTTTAGTCTTAAAATAAATGGTGATAAAATATGAAAAAGTTGTCCGGAAAACAGGAAAATCGGGAAGAACTGAAACAGCTTTTTGCAGTGTGCTGTCAACACCGTTCGTGCAATTGGGATAAAAGTTTGTACATTTCTTGTTGAAAGTAAAAGGAAGGTTCGCATCAAATAAAAATTTGGAAAAGTCACCCGGAAAGTAGGAGAATTTAGGAAAAACCGAAAGCGATTTTTTTTATGAATAAAAATCAATTGCCACATGATTGTAAGAGAATCACTTGAGAACGGCTTGACAGGACAAGGTTTATATGAAATATATGTTTTGGAAAATCTACCGGAAAATTGGAAAATTTGAGAAAAACTGAAAGTGCGTTTTTCTATTTGCTTTTTAATTGAATTCAGCACTATAACTATTCGTACGACGTAGAGGGGTAATTCTTTTTTTGGTTTTTTCATTATGGTCTTGGAAAAGTTTTCAGTAAAAAAAGTAGGGACAGTTAAAAAGGAAAGTCGCAAAATTCGACCCAATTTCCTTTTTCATTGTGTTTCTAAATCTACTCAGCATTATAAGTTGAGAACCGTTCATCCGATTGCGATAAAATTTTGATCATTTACCGGTCAACGAAAGATGAACGTTCTTATGAACTAATAATTTGGGAAAATTACCCGGAAAATGCGAAAATTCACGAGAAACTGAAAGAGCTTTTTCCTATGGGACATCAATATCATTCGTCTGATTGCGATAAAATTTTGCATATTTGACGTTCAGAGCGAGAGAAACATTCTTATGAAATAATAATTTGGAAAAGTTTCCCTGAAAATTGGAAAATTCAGAATAAATAGAAAGATTTTTCTATGAAATATCAATACCATTTATCTGATTGCGATAAAATTTTGCACATTGAACGTTCAAAGCGAGAGTAAGGTTTGAGTGAAGTAATATTTTGGAATAGTTGACCATGAAATAGGAAAATTTGTGTAAAACTGAAGGAGATCTTTTATTTGGGATATCAATATTATTCGTACGATAATGACACAATTTTGCACGTTTGACGTTTAGAGCAGCAGTATATACATATTAGAAATTGCAAAGCGTTGCCGGATCGACTAGATAACACAACAACCAAGTCATTATTTTACATGTTTTAAATCTAAATTTTCCTCTCAATGTTTCCATATTTTATCACCGTTTAAACCTTCCCTGAACTTCCACGAATGTGACACGAACATTATCCTGGACATGTGTGCGTGATCTGCCCACTCTTTCCCCCCACTATCGAGCCGATACGTAGATTATCTGATGATGCCTACTCGGTCGAAAATAGATCTGATTTAAATTAATATGGTTTATATTAAGAGGTAAGTAATACGAAGATCATTAGGTCATCTAGTATTTCGATTAAAAAAAAAAAAAAAAAAAATTGGAATCTGTTAGTTTATGTAATATTGTGCTCAGGTGTTGCTTTTACTTCAAATTACCACCGCCGCTAAACTTTAAAGTCAGATTCGACCTCCTTTCTTTAGGGTCTGTTATTTAAAATATTATTTCCTGTCATGAACTTCTACATGCTCAAATAGGTCATTAACGAATTTTTACTATATATATAAATTGTCCGTTTTAGCAACGATGAGGGTAATAAAATTATATTTACTCTTAGTCCCATTCTGTTGTTCTTTCCTACCGATACTTTAGGCACTGCTGACACGATACAGGAGCACGAAGGCTGTGTTACAGATGGCAGCAGAATCGGAAATTTTTATCTTAGATCGATCCATAAGTGAGCGCAAATATCGATTACTTAAAATTTCCGTTCCGTATTCCAGTTCCGGATTCAAATCATCGTCACTTGGCAGTAGCCATTATCATTAAAGGTGCATGTGTGACTTGTAATGATAAATTGCTGTTTATTGTAGCCGTGTGAGTTTCATAAAAAGTTGACAATGCCTAAGCGGAAATGTTCGTTCTCATGTGTTCTTTCCTCGACACGTAATACCTTTAAAAAACAAAAAAGTCAGAATGTTAAATAAGTGGAGTTGGAACTTACGTCTTAGTGGCCAATAAAGGTAAGAAATAGCTGGACAGATTATTTTACTGCCGTGGTTTTAAAAAACGCACTTTTGACTTGTAATCATTGGCCCCGGAGGGATGAATGACGGGAGGCGATTGATCTTTACGTTTTTCGTTTTGTAAACAGTTCAGTGTTGTAGACAATTATTTGTTACTGGTAATTTTGGAAAACTGCTAAGAAATCGTAGATTGAAAAAGTAGATCTAGAATCAGTCACTACATGAGTGTAAGAGTTTATTCGATGTAGAAATAGATCGTTCAGAAGCCGTTCGACAGGTTTCGTTGACGCCATTACAACACAACGACGCCACCGGCGTAAGTAAATTTTAACGCCGAATAGTGTACAAAGCTAAAAAAACGTAAAATCACACGTCGCTATGGATGTTTTCTGTATTCCTAATAAACTAAATTATTAAATTTTAGCATATGTTTTGTTCCTTCTTTTTTTTTTTCTCTTTGTCCTCCTTTGAGAAGCTGTTTTGCCTCTTTTTTACATGATTACATCTGGTCACCCTATAAGTATTCGTTGGTTAGTTGGGAATGGCATGTCTGTCTGTTGCTCTTTGATTTTCGCGGGGTATTGCTGTCGTGCGGGGCTAGGCAGCAGATTTGTGCTGTACGTGAGCACCAGAAGTCGTAGTTAGAAATGGTCTCCGAGAAGGAACATTAAATGTGGCCTCCTGAGAATTGTGGATACCTTTATTTGATTTTCCATGAGATGATTCAGGGCTTTTATTTTATATTTCAGATGAGATCAATGAGACTGCTTTCACAAGGTAAGGAAGCTTTTTGCTTTGTATAACTTCTCCGACAGCCATTCTAAACAGCAAGGGCAGGTATCTTAATAATTTATTTTGTGCCCTCGAGAAAAACCGAACCTAAATGATCAGATTAATTTTTTTCAATGTAATGGATTATTTTTTACTATTATATTAAATGTAAATGAAGAAACATGTTTTGGTTGAATATTTGCGGAGTCACTTTAAATCAAATTGAGGAAGTAAGTGTTTATGGTAGGTGCAAACTTTGATGTCACTAAAATAGCCTACAGTTCATGTCTTATAGTTAACAGTCATAGTTTGCAACAGGTCAATACCTCTGCAGACAGTTAAGCTCATACTTTAGTTTGCAGTGAGTTTCACTGATTTGATTGACAAGTTGATCAGAGTTCATTTACAACACATAGTTTCTAGAAATAAATTACCAAAATTTTAACGGTAAGTTAAAATCTTATGCGCAAAATGGTTAATCTATACTGTATGTACTGGTACAGATTAACTATCGAATTTTCGTGAAGTATTTTGTACTGGTGAATTTACAAGGCAACATTGGTATTATTCTGAAAGACAAACACAGTTTTATAAGAGAAGCATCAGGCCCCTTTGAAAGTAATCTTTTTAATGAACATTACCTCCCCAGTTTGTAACAGAGACGTAAATGAAACTTTCAAGATATTATAAACTTACTAATACTGCCTCTGGTCGTAATGTAACCTGTGTTTACAAAGCAACGAACTATTGGTGTGCATAAACTCAGATTCTACTTAAAATGTGCAAATGTTCAGGTATTATCGGAACACTACGAGAAAAGGAGTAAGAAACAGAGAAATGGAAACATGATAGATTGTGGAAGTAGTAGCTATATAGAATTAGAAATTTGGAACGAGGTTCATTGCTCTGGTAGCAGCAGCAAATGGCTATAAAGTTATTCTTTCAGTATAATATAAGCAATTGCTACAACAAGAAATAATGTTATTCCGTTAACGCTTAACTTTCATTCCAAGTTCAAACACGCCCGTAAAGCATGTTCCGTTTATTTTATCCCCACTAAATAAATGATGAGCTTCAGACATTTTTTGAGTGTAGTGAAAAAAATGTTCAAATGTTTGTTAAGCTTATGGGACTTAACTACGGGGTCATCAGTCCCTAAACTTACAAACTACTTATGAACTACTTACGAACTAGGACGACACAAATATCCATGCCCGAGGGGGGATTCGAACCCCCGACCGTAGAGGCCGTGCTGACCGTGACTGGAGCGCCTCAGTCACCTCGGCCACCGAGGCCGGCTGAGTGTAGTGAATCGCTCCATTCGCAGTATGGGAGATACCAGATGTACAAGATACTTTTTGCCCAAAATATGTAATAATATTGTTTTTTTGTAATTTTCAATGTCTATTTTTGTGTATGAGGCCCCATATTTGATTGCATATGCTACATGTTCCCACTGACCCCACTTGCGCAGAATGAATGGGACTTGTGTACAAAACAGTTTAAACAAGCGTTAGCCGCGTCTCGTTGCTCTTGTCGTTTGCTGGTTCAAACAGCATGGCAGCAGATGCCTACTGCTCTCTCAAGTTCTGCCAACTGCCGGAAAGAGGCAAAACTTTAGCAATGACTTTTAGCGAAGGTTCCCATTCACTTCCCTTGACCGTTGTGGGCGCGTTAGGTTGCCTACCTCAAACAGCTAAACCCTCTGCAGAGGTTCCCCCTATACCCTAGGTAGAGGCCACGAGGGCCTCCAATTTTGGTACTTCTAAGCTTGTATCCTTTGTACTCGCTGCCCCACGTTTACGTCGCACCCAATAAGGCGTCAGCAGGTTTCTCAAACATTTAAAAAAAACTGTGGTTTCTGAGATACGGTTGGGTATCAGTGAATTGGTCTAGACACGTTCACTTACTTCGGCTCCTCTTCTAATGAGCGAAGTTTCTTGGTAATCTCGTTAAGTCATTGAAGTTTGTGACGTGAAGAAAATCGTGCTTAGACTATTCCGAGGCGCCTTAATTGATAGTGATGCGGTAGTCTAGCGGTAAGTCCTGTCCCTAGTAAGAATGGCGGTCCGTGTTCGATTCCCGGCCACGTCAAAAATTTTAATTCGATGCTTCAGATTTATCATAAAATTCGGTTGTTTGTGTGCACCCTTTTCTGCGTGCCAGTGAGATGATTTTACATTTGGTTGACCTACAACAATGTAAATTAGTCAATTTCAGAGTTTGTAATTTACGTGAGGACTAAGTTGTTTAGAAGTTCACCTGACGTCTCTGTTCTTCAGTCGAGTTTTCCCACTGGCACAACCGCAAACTTGCGGTTTAGGATTTTCTATAAATTATCTTTCAGTTTCTCCCTCTGCTAAATTACTTCTGTTAACCATTAAGAGACGTTTTTTGAAAATTTGCAACAAATATCTCCATTATCTTCTGTGAAGCAGCTGGTCCTCTCGTTCCTAACGGTCCCCTTAGGATTGTATTCACTCGGCTCGTTTCTGGGATGTGGCCGGATTTCCTACAGCAAGAAATGTCCTTTGTAGAATAGTAGAATACTATGAGCTTAACAGGAGAGAGAGAGAGAGACAGGGGGCAGTCACGGATAGAGCCACAGCACAGAGGGCTTAACTGGTCGCCCGTATCAGACTATCTGCCGCATGCAACCAAGCTAAACTGGTGGACGTTCTTGTGTACCACAGGTGGAGCTAGCTTCGCTCTTCACACACGTAGATCCCAACTGGTGTTCCTACCACGCCGTAGTGGAGAAGCGAGGCAACTGTGCCCGAATTGAAACAGCTGACTGCCGCCATTTGCGGGGAAGAAGCCCAGTACTGAGGTTGTGATTTCAAGTGTATGTGACGCAAGAGGAGCAAAGTGAAGCACAAAATAAACGCAAGTTTGTTTAAACAAAAATTACTGAGTATTGCAGTCTCTTTAAAAAGTATTCTTAAGTGAATGAAGTTTTCCAATTTCCGAAATACGTCTGCATAGGATGACATGCTTTTTTCTAAGAAGGTGGAGCGATTTTGCATCGAGATGTTTACATGATTCCATGAAACTTGTAAAGTAGCAGAGAGTGCGATTATTATGTAATTTTCTGTCAGGTCCTGCTCAGATTTTGCCGACTACTCTGTACGTTATGCACGCTTATTTTTGCATTGCATAGTTTAGTCCACATTCCTTTCCATATTACATATAATTTTTCTTTCTACTTCCTCGAATTTTGGTATGAATAATTGTAATAATCCTTACAACTTTAAATAGGCATTTCATTAGCACATTACTTTTTAACAGAGATAGTATCTCTCAAAGTGGCTCAGTATGCAACATTCCATCAAATATTTGGCCATTTACGAAGTACAATCACCGCCTGTTAATTATCTAAAAGCAATTATTCGACCTAATTTTGCATCATATATATATATATATATATATATATATATATATATATATTAAAATGTATATACCTCGTATACGCCTAGTTCTTCATTCATCTCAGCTTAGTACATAAATCGTGTTAGTATTTTTAGTAATTTGTATGCAAATAAAACGTAATTACTTGAAATGCAACAAAGTAAGTTTATCAGTTCTAGAGAATCATTTGTAACAGGACACCTAAACAAAATCAAACGCTCATGATTTATTATTTCTTCACGAAATTACTATACGATTTACAAGTAATGACCGATCTGTGAAATGTAACACTGCTTCCGTTTTCGGCTTTGCTACCATTATTACTGTTACAATTAAAATCAGCACATGAACGAACAATGTTATTGCATAAAAACAAATTTTCACATAATTTTACTCTTTTATATCATATATGCAATGTTATTGCATAAAAACAAATTTTCACATAATTTTACTCTTTTATATCATATTCTATTCTCGGAAGCGCGCGGGAAGAAAGAACACCAGAATCTCTCCGTTAGAACTCTAATTTATCGCATTTTATTCTGATGGTCATTTATACCTATGTAAGTGGCAGTCAACAATATATTTTCGCATTCGGAAGAGAATTTTGGCGATTGGAGTTTCGTTTCGTAAGTAGCCCACGCCGTAGCAATAACCGCCGTTGTTTTTAATGATTCCCATTCACGATCCTGTATCATTTTTGTGACGCTGTCTCCCCTGTATCGTGACAATACAAAACGAGCTGCCCTTCTTTGGACTCTTTCGATGTCCTCCTTCAAACCCACATGATAAGGGTCTCACACTGGGAAGCAATACTCCAAAAAAGGATGGTCAAGCGTAGTGTATGCAGTCTCTTTGGTAGTTCTCTTAAATCTTTTCTCTTATTCTGCCGATAAAACGCAGTCTCTGGTTCGCCTTTCCCACGACATTATGTACGTGTTAGTTCCAGTTTAAATCTGAAGTGATAGTATCCCAGGTATTTTGTGGAGTTTATGGCCTTTATGTTTGATTGATTTGTCTTGTACAGAAAGTTTATCGTATTTCCTTTCGTACTCATGTGGACGACTTCACACTTCACATTATTTGCAGTCAATTGCCAATTTTCACACCATAGTGATATCTTATTTAGATCGTTCTGCAGTTGGTTTTGATCTTCAAATGATTTTACTAGACGGTAAATGACGGCGTCATCTGCAAACAGCCTAAGAGAGCAACTTAGATTTTCTCCAAAATCGTTTATGTAAATAAGGAACAGCAGAGGACCAATAACACTATCGTGTGGAACGGTCGATATCACCTCTTGTTTAGTTAATGCCTTACCATCGATTACTACAAACTGTGTCCTCTGTGACAGAAAATCCCCTATCCAGTCGCAAATTTGGGGCGATATACCATACTGGAAGCAGTACTTTATTTTAGCTTTTAGAGTTCATATGTTGGACCAAACTGCAATGGTCATCAGTCCTTAGACTTACAAACTACTTAAACTAACTTACACTAAGGACAGCATACAAACACCCATTCTCGATGGAGAAATCGAACTTCCGACGTAGATCTGTGGCGCGCTCCGCAGCAACGCGCCTTAGAGCGCTCGGCCACTCCACCGCAGCTGTTGGAGAGGCACATCAGATAATAATGATGTTCGACATTGTGGAATGAAAGTAGACATTATACGCAAACCGTTTTATTTTTATATCACATATGTTTGACGCTTTCTCATAGTGAATAGGGACATCCTTAAGCGCTTCAACAATTCTGTGGTACGCTCCACACAGTTAAATTTATTATCAATCTGTAATCCCAAAAATTTAACGCTTTAAACTTCTTCATTCTCCTTGTAATCATTTTTGGGCATATACTGTCAAGAGACTTTTACATGTCCTAAACTGCAGATATAAAGATTTTTCGAAGTTTAGTCACAGAGGATTGACTAGGAACTATTTATTAACTTCCATGAAAATTTAATTATCTGTCCATTCTAATGTTATACTTGATTTATTATTTATTTCAATGTTTGTATCATCTACAAACTTGACATACTGTTATGTTATTAATGAAACGTAGTTGATAAACAAAATAAAGGATAGTGGTCCTAAGATGGAACCTTTGGGGTTACTAAATGTTATTTATTTATTTCGAATTGGATGATGCCTGATGAATTTCTTCATGTCTCTTTCCTAATGACATCCTTTGTGTTCTCTCCGAGATTTGGGATTTGAATAATTTTGCAGTTTTTCGTCTCAAACCATCATATTCTAATTTTCCGTAAAAGGATATTGTAACTTACCCAGTCAAATGAATTTGATAGATGACAAAATATACCAGCTTCCTGTAATGTACTGTTTAATGAATTAAATAAATTTTCGCTGTAAGTGTAGACAGACTTCTTAATATTATAACTCTTTATTTGTGACATGGGTAATCTTCATTTGTGGTCTTTTTTTATTTATTTATTTTTATTTTATTTATTTATTTATTTATTTTTTGGAAAACGCGAGAGTAAGAGGAAATTGAATGAAATTTATTTTATTTTTATGTATTTTTGGTGTCATTCGAAGCAGTGTTTAGTGTGGTTCCGCGCACTCGAGGTCACACGGCATCAGTCATTAAATTGCCGTTAACAGCCAATTTTTGTTCCTTGTTTCTGTACTGGGGACTTTCCGTGTGTTATGTTCATTTCATGTAGCTGCCTGCCTGGATTAGCTGTCGGTCTAGTAGCGAGGTGAATTCGATGAAGGTTCATTGGACAGGGGCCGTGTCCTGTTAAAACTGCACAGTGATTCGACTGGTGTCGCAGTGGTGCATTTTCAACCGCTCTCGCATGTCGTCGAGCCGGCCGCGGTGGCCTAGGAGACTGAGGCGTTCCAGTCACGGTCTGCACGGCCACTACGGTCGGAGGTTCGAATCCCCCCTCGGGAATGGATATTTGTGCCGTCCTAGTTCGTAAGTAGTTCATAAGTAGTTTGTAAGATTAGGGACTGATGACCCCGTAGTTAAGTCCCATAGACTTTACAAACATTTGAACATTTTTTCTCGCATGTCGTAGATGAACTCCATGTCTATTTTACAATGCTTGCCCATTCCCGCATTACATCGCTATTGTTTTGGTTGGCGCTAGTCTCTTAAACCCTCCCCATAATTCACATTACCTTGGTAGTCTTCCTCTCTTCGGCCATTATGTCGCAGCTTGCTGACGGACTGAAAGGTCAAATGTGTATTTTCCGAATACTACGCATTATACTTCTGAATATAGTAGGTAAACTAAACAAAACCATAATTTCTACCGGTAATCACATAACATATTTAGAAAATGCCTTTCCGAGGCTGTTATGTGAAATGGTCCTTCATGATACTTCAATAGGGGAGATTGAGTCAATAATTAAATCACTAAAGAGTAATATGCACGTCAAAAAATATAATATTTATTCAAATAGGTCTCAGATATTTCCCTTCTGTGAACATCTCTATCCAGTGTTATGCGAAAGGCGGTTAGGCTGACGTGGGGGCCGCAGTGGAGTAGCCGAGCGTCCACATCTACATCTACATGCGATACTCTGCAAATCACATTCAAGTGTCTGGCAGAGGGTTCATCGAACCACCTTCATACTATTTATCTCCCATTCCATTCTAGAATAGCGCGCGGGAAGAAAGAACACCTGAATCTCTGCATTCGAGCTCTGATTTGTCGTATTTTATGCTGATAATCTTTTCTATATAAGTGGGAGTCAACAATATATTTTGGCATTCGGAGGAGAATGTTGGCGATTGGAGTTTCTGAAGTATCCCCGCCGCAGCAATAAGTGCCGTTGTTGTAATGATTCCCATTCCAGATCCTGTAACATATCCGTAACGCTGTCTCCCCTGTATTGTGACAATACAAAACGAGCTGCCCTTATGTGGACTCTTCGATGTCCTCCATCAAACCCACCTGATAAGGATCTCACACTGGGCAGCAATACTCCAAAGAAGGCCGGACAAGCGTAGTGTATGCAGTCTCTTTAGTAGTTCTGTTGCATTTTTAAGCGTTCTGCCAATAAAACGCAGCCGCTGGTTCGCTTTTCTACGACATTATCTACGTGTTCCTTCCAGTTTAAGTCTCATATAATAGTAATTACTAGGTATTTAGTAGAGGTTTCTACCTTCACATTCGATTGATTTATCTAGTAAACAAAGTTTAAAGGATTTCTTTTCGTACTCATGTTGACGATTTCACACTTCTCGTTATTTAGAATCAATTGCCAATTTTTACATCATACTGATATCTTATTTAAATCTTCGGCAGTTCGTTTTGACCTTTAGATGACTTTACGAAACGTAAATGACAGCGCCATCTGCAAACAACCTAAGAGAGCTGCTCAAATTTTCTCCCAAATCGTTTAAGTAAATAAGGAACAGCACAGGACCAATAACACTACCCTGTGGAACGCCGGATATCACCTGTGATTTTTCGATGCCTTACAGTCGACTACTGCAAACTGTGTCGTCTCTGACAGCAAATCCCCTATCCAGTCACAATTTTGGGGCGATATTCGATAACCACGCAATTTGATTAAAAGCCGTTTGTAAAGTACGGTGTTAAAAGCAAGGCACCTTTCTTCGGAGCGCGCAGTTGCTCGCTGTCGGAGGTTCGAATTCTCCTCGGGTATGTTTTATGTGTGTGTGTGTGTGTGTGTGTGTGTGTGTGTGTGTGTGTGTGTGTGTTTATGAGTTTAGCTTTCATCTTCATCTTCATCTTTTGGATATTGCAGGATGGCGTATGAGTCCCGTATTCTTTAGGATATGGAAGACTATGAAGGACTTAACAATAGTAATGAACAAACGCAAATAATTTTGAGGAGAGAAATGGAGGAATTAAGACTCTTCGCAAACTTACGTTGGATAATGAGGCTGCTAAGAAATATTACGAGAATGAAATGGGTTTGTAGAAAATTGGTATTGCATTGTCCGATAAATTATGTGCTCTCATTCTTAGTTCTGTGCATTCAGCAGGAGTGTGTTGGAAGAAGTATAATAGAAAGAATAGGTTTAAATTTGTTACGTACAGTAAAATTGAAACTAGCTTTAATGTGTCGGAAGCAAGGACATGGTCAGATTTGGAACGGCTGTGTAAAGTCAAGAACCGATTGTTTCAAGGATTACATCCGTTTTATATTGGTTTGCAATTGTTTGGTGAAGAACCTTCTAAGGATGATGCACTCGACTTCAGGTGTAATTGAAATACAGTTCTTCGTGTAATCACTGTACTTGAATGACTTGTCTGATTTCACTAGCGGTAGCTAAACACACTATCGTCGTGGTTCCACTCTCCTGAACACATTGTCTAAAGATGTTTTATTGAAAATATTGCCCAACTAACAGTGATTCGAGTTTATGTTTACGCATCTTGTCTTTGAATTTATCACCGTGTAATATGCTTTTCTTGTGGCGACGAATACTGTTTTTGTTAATCCTCTATTTAGCAATGTTGCTCTCAAGCGAAATCGAAATTACCCATGGTTTTCTGGAACTTGTTTCAAGTTTCATTGTTGGATAGGTAGTTGTGGTAGAAACCAACATTTATTATCTCAAATACTACGACTTCGTTGTATTTTGTGCAAATTTTCTGAATTTTTAGCCGATACGGCATGTGTAAGTTACCGGGTTACTAGATTCTTTCGATTTTGGGACGATATTTTTTATACATAGAAAAGGGAAACAGGGAAACAGAGAGCCTTAACTATGATATATTGTGCAAAAGCGCTGGGGAATCCTTATGTGAGATACTGAAGATGAACTGATGTTTATTTGAGAGATGAGGCATCGCAGACCACTATTGAAAGGACATCCAGTCGGGTAGAAGAAGAAAACACCATCTATTGTACCACTGACTGATGTACGATATGACAGTTTTGTTTACTTGCCAGATTGTGCGCGAAAAAGATTATTTGGGTGTTTGTCTTCACAGGTTCAAGGTATTCCATTTGAAATAGAACGAAAAGTGAGAAACGACCTCATACTTTTTAAATAATTAATAATTTCTACATGTGCTAATCAATGTAAAAGACAACAACCGTCAGGAACTTATTCCTTAAATGATTACTATTTTTCGAGTTGAAATTCGGTGAACTTAGCGCTATTTTCGGAATGCGACACTGAGTTTGCTGTGTAACTCAAGAACCTCAAACCGGATTTCAGTCAACTAGGGTTAATTTTGAAGTTGAATATCGAAATGGGGAGAAACAGAAACAGAAGTGCAGAAAAGCCTGACTGTCTGGAACAATAAATTTAGAGAATTTAACCTGAAAATCAGCAAGACCAAGACGGTTGAGATGACCATAAACAGAGAGCGAACACGTTCAAACATCTACTTGGAGGGAACAAAAATTAAATCAGTTTCCCACTTTCAGTACCTTGGAAGTATTTTCGCCAAGGACAACACCATCCGGCAAGAAATCCTCAACAGAGCATAAAAAGCATCAAATTTCTACATGCAAGTTCGGAATCTACTCTGGGCCAAAAAAAGTACCCCAGGCAGCAAAGTTAACTTTGTATAACACTTACTTCACTCCAATCCTTATACAGGGTGTCCCAGCTATCTTGTCCACCCAAAATATCTCTGGAACAATAACAGGTATTGGAAAACGACTTTCACCGGTATCAATGTGCGGCTGGGGTCCATGAATGTACATATTTGGAAACATTCTAAAACGAAAGCAAATGTGTTTTTCACACAAACTTATATTTTTTTAAATGGACAGACTATATTTTTTTCTTCAGCAATCCATAGCATGACAAATCACATAAACAATGGCGTTGATTGCATCATCAATATCCCAGTTACATCCCGAGATATTGCGACGCGAAGTTGAGGCTTGAAACACGCGAAACGCGGGGCTAGCGCACGTCCTGAGACTCAGGCGAGAACCCCATGCTGCTCAGGACGTGCGCTAGCCGCGCGTTTCGCGTATTTCAAGCCTCAACTTCGCGTCGCAATATCTCGGGATGTAATTGGAATATTGCGATGACACCCTGTATATGGCATGGAAACATGTACATTATTAAAAAAGGATAACAGCAGAATCCAAGCATTAGAAATGATGTTTATCAAGACTATGAATCAAAGTACCAGGAGAGACAAGATCAGAAATGAGGTACACAGGGAAACAGCTGGTATCAGGGTCCCTAATAGGAAACATCATGGAAAAAAAAGACTGTAGTGGTATGGACATGTAATGAGAATGCATAGCACAAGAACAGCTAAAAATACTTCAGAATGGAAGTGGGAGGAAGAAGACCAAGATGAAGGACAAGGAGACGATGGATAGAGGCAGTTAAATCAGACATAGCACAGTCGGTAGTGCGCTTGCCCGCGAAAGGGAAAGGTCCCACGTTAGAGTCTCGGTTCCGACACACAATTTTAATCTGCCAGGAAGTTTCATATCAGCGCACACTCCGCTGCAGAGTGAAAGTTTCATTCTGGAAACATCCCTTAGGCTGTGGCTAAGCCATGTCTCCACCATATCCTTTCTTCCAAGAGTGCTAGGTCTTGCATGGCTCGCAGGAGAGCTTCTGTGAAGTTTGGAAAGTAGGAGGCGAGGTACTGGACGAAGTAAAGTTGTGAGGCGGCATCGTGAGTCGTGTCGGGATAGTACAGTCGGTAGTGCGCTTGCCCGTGAAAGGCAAAGGTCCCAGGTTCGAGTCCCGGTTCCGGCACACAATTTCAATCTGCCAGGAAGTTTCATATAGAGAAGAACGGTTTGAACTGGGAATATGTGCAAGATCAAATGTTATATCAAGATAGGATGAGATGGAGAGCGCTTTTTAGCCACACCCGGGAAACTGGAGATGGGAAATGATGATGATGATGATGATGAATATCTAAAGTGATGTTGGTACATAACAATGCATCTTTTTTCATTGAAATAAATGCATTGTTATATGGGTTAAAATTACATAGGCTTGAGCTTCTTTTTATTACACATTGATTTCCATTTTAAGTATTATGGAGTCGCTTGCCTCTATCCTGGAAAAAACTAATTCAGTAATAAATACGAAAGCTCGGGCTGCACTTAAAAATTTAGACTGCGGCGGTCTGCCATCCGCCACTCAACAGGAAAGACGCCTCCCCTCGCAGCTGGACAGGTTTCAGTCACGGTCTGCACGGCCACTACGGTAGGGGTTCGAATCCCCCCTCGGGCATGGATATTTGTGACGTCCTTATTTGTAGCTAGTTCATAAGTAGTTTGTACGTTTAGGGACTGATAACCCCGTAGTTAAGTCCTTTAAGCTTAACAAATATTTCAACATTTTTTTGCTGGACAGGGTCAACAGGTGGCTTGAGGACTAACTGGTTGCATTCAACACGGCGTAACGCAGCCGGCTTAATATGGTGTAGCGCAGCCGACAAATTCGGCTTAGTTTCTAGATACATCTCTATTCAAGACACCACAGAACTATTTACCGATACTGTTTTTAAATCAAATGCTAAATAATATGCCGTAGTTTTTTCCCATCTAAAATACACTTTATAGACAAAACATGACAAATGATAAAAATTACACTTACTATTCGTCCACAGCAACTTGAAGAATTGCGCTTGTGCTGCCACAAGCGGAGAAAATCTACACTAGTGTAAAGCTATTCATTTCTCTCGGAGCACTGTCAACGTTAAGCTAAATATTGCTGTAGGCTACAAACTGCAAGTTACAAGTAATTTTCACAATTTGGGGTGTTTACTTTGGAGTTTGGAACAAAACCTTACTCTGGTATACTTTTTTCCAGTTGTTGAGCAAGTAAACTTCAGAACTTTCTGTACGTAATCGTATAGAAGTATTTCCGTTACAGTCGCGATATAAGAGAGACAGCCGGCCGCGGTTTATCAACTCAAGACAAACCATGGTATCTCAGTTGTTTAAAGAAACTCTGCATATTTATTACGATGTTGTAAGTTGGACAGTAATCTGTTTCTGTTTTTCATTATTTTCATTCCGTGCGTATATATTATCGTAGCTGTAGGTAAAACATTCGGCCAGTAATATGGCAATATATTAGGGGAGACCGGGGCATGTTTTCCACCTTTTTATATTTTTAATTTTTGTTCTTTTGATTTTTATCAGTTTTGATGTAAACAGTGAATCATTGTATTTCCTATACTTTTATCTGCAGTCTTGACGAAATATTTTTGAAAATAGCAAATATCCTTCTTGGCAGAAAATGATTTTGTCTGACCATGTTGCGTTGGAAAATTTGCCCCGTATGCGGGGCAAGTTATCCAGCTTACTTGAAATGTACAGGGGCAAGTTTTCCAATAATTTATTTTTTCATCTGGTTTTTAACTGGACTATCAGTCAACACAGCTGACTTCCTTTTTTTCCTTCCATGTTGTGTTTGCTTCCTAGGTGCCGCCTTCTCAAAAGGCCTAATTTCTTCTGGTGTTGGCCAAGATATTGTGGATGTAGACGGAACGCCTTCTTGACAAGCAAGAGGAAAGGTATTTGTTGGTGAAGTAGGAGTTGATGAATTCGATGGGCTCGAATGGAGGCTGTGATCAGATGTTTTTTCTGGCAAGTTTGAATCTAGTCCAGGACTGGTAGGGCATTCAGAATTTGTAGGAGCTGGTCTGTCTGTAAAGTAGGGAATTTCAACTAGTAATTGTTCTGAGTCCCATGTGGAATATTGAAGTCCATGGATGCTTTTCTGACACTGCATCAGCCTCTAAAAGCAATAGACCAGCATTTATTACTTCATGAGTGTACGAGCCTCTCTCGGTCTTCTCTGTATAATTTCGAACCATTTTAACTATGTAAAACACATTTTACAATGAACCATTTGAAGTAAGGCTATTTGGCACAATTTATTACACAATAAATACATATTTAAAGGAATAATACGATATGTTCTAGGCCGAGGCACGTTTTCCAACGAGACACGTGCAGGAATATGTGCCCCGTATGCTCTGGGAAAACGTGCCCCGTCGCCATATTCGGAACTATAACACTGCGTCCATGATTATACGTGGAAGCTATTTACAAAACAAATGCACAGTTACGTGAAGAAAGAAACCGACTTTTAGTACGTGCAGTGTCAAACTAATAAGCTTAACGCTAGTATGTTTATTTTAAGTTTCAATAAAAACGTGAAAGTTTAGTCACCTTTGCAAAAATGACAAAAACAGTCCTTCCGGCAATGTGACTACTGGTACAACACTGAAACTTTCGTAAATGAAGTGTGCTTTGTTGCTGCTTCCGACAGTATCGCCGGTGGTACCATCTAACGGAATGTTTCGAAACTAAAACGAGTTGGAAAACTTACCCCTATGGAAAATGTGCCCCGGTCTCCCCTATGTATTTCCTAGCGTCATTTAAGTGAACAGTATTTGTGTGAGTGTCGCTTCCGATTTCGTAATAAGCAGGTGATGGTGGCAGCATTGTTGTAAGCAGCCGAAGCTGCCTTCCCCACACCCTTCCTCCTCCAGTGGGGCAGCCGTAGAACGCCGTCAAGGCCGCTACCAGAATTCACCACGTGAATCATCAAGTTATCGTGGACGAATAGTATTAATATCACAGTCTTATTTTATGCTGCCACCTCGCTGCTGGCAGCTGGCAGCTCGCTGCAGCCACTTCGATGCTCGCTGCTTGCCATGTATGTTCTCCTGCAGCTGTTACATTACAGTTGAGTGCACAACTGCAGTGTCGTGAAGTGTCAAACATGTTCTCCACATCGTCTAACCATAGTGACAGTGATTTGTGCACTACAAAAATATTGTAATTGGAAAGGAGAAGGAAGAGGAGGTATGGAGTGTATCCTTTGAATGCTGAATGTCCACACTACCATTACTTTCACGAATAATACCAAAACCTCAGAAACTATCCAGATCGCTTTTTCAGGCATACTAATCACCTGTTTAAGAACTTCCCTCATTTAAGCAACCAATCACAGTGCAAGTTTCAGGCCAGGCGGCGTTGGCCGTAGCGTGAAACACAAACCAGTTTGATATCATCGCCTGGCGGGGATCATAGCGAGCAGCAAGCAGCGAGCTGGGCGAGCTGGGTTTGATTCATCATCGCCTTGCCATGTCGGCGAGCAGCGAAAAGCGAGGTGGCAGCATAAACGCACACTGGTATCCGCCGTTGTTTGACACTTATAACGACAGTAACGCCCCTAGTGGAGACACAGTAAACCGTAGCGGCACTAACATGGTCACAGAAGCGATGCTAACACTCCAACTGGCAGCATTGCAGTTACTGAAGAAACATATGATACAAACGTTTTGCCCTCTCTCCACTAGGGGCAGAGGGGGCAGCTGTCAACCCAAGAGCCAGACATAACCGTTTACATAAATAATTATAAATATACTGTATCGATCCGAATGCTGTCAAACTTTGCATGATCACTCGCTATACCGCGACGGATTAGCCATGTGTAGTGGAGTGCCGGCCTACGGCGCGTCAGTCATATTCTGCACCGCCAATACGGCCAGGGGTTCGAATCCTCCCTCAGGCATGGATGTTTCCACGCTCACAACAGTCCAACGCCGCTCTGCTAGAGTGACCTTGAAGCAATCAATCACAGTGCAAGTTTCAGGCTGCGCGGCGATTGTCGCAGCACAAAACACAAACCAGTCTGACATCATCGTCTGGCGAGGATCATAGCCAGCTGTGAGCTGGGCGAGCTGAGATGGTGCATGCTAAATGGGCCGGTAAAACTCTGTGGGTTTGATTCATCATCACCGTGCCATGACGGCGAGCAGCGAGCAGCAAGCAGCGAGGTGGCAGCATAAACACACCCTCGTATCCGTCGATGTTTGACACTTGGAATGACAGTAACACCCCTAATAGACACACAGTAAGCCGAAGCGGCACTAACATGGTCACGGAAGCGATGGGCAGCATTGCAGTTACTGAAGAAACGTATGATATAAACGTTTGGCCCTCTCTCAACTCGGGGTGGGTGGGGGGGGGGGGGGGCGTGGTAGCTGTCGACCCAAGAGCCAGACATAAGCTTTTACATTTACTACATTGATCCGAATGCTGTCAAACTTTACATGATCACTCGCTAGGCCACGCCGGATTAGCCATGTGTACTGAAGTGCAGGCCGGCCACAGTGGCCGAGTGGCCTGCGGCGCGTCAGTCTGCACAGCCAATACGGTCAGGGGTTCGAATCCCCCCTCAGGCATGGATATTTGTGCCTTCTTTAGTATAAGGTAGTTCATAAGTAATTTGTAGCACCATGTTGCGGTGCGCGCGGCCGTCCGCCGTCGGGGGTTCGTATCCCCCTTCGGGCATGGATGTTTCCACGCGTGCAACAGTCAAACGCCGCTCTGCTAGAGTGACCTTGAAGCAACCAATTAGAGTGCAAGTTTCAGGCCGGGCGGCGATGGTCGTAGCGCGAAACACAAACCAGTCTGATATCATCGCCTGGCGAGGATTGTAGCAAGCAGCGAGCTGTGAACTGGGCGAGCTGCAATGGTGCACGCTAAATGGGCCGGTAGGACTCTATGGGCTTGATTAATAATCACCGTGCTTGTCGGCGAGCAGCGAGCAGTGAGGTGGGAGCATAAACGCACCCTCGTATCCGTAGATGTATGACACTCGGAATGACAGTAACACCCCTAGCGGAGACACAGTAAACCGTAGCGGCACTAACATGGTCACGGAAGCGATGGGCAGCATTTCAGTTACTGAAGAGACATATGATACAAACGTTTCGCCCTCTCTACGCTTGGAGGCAGGGGGTAGGAGGGGGCAATTTTCAACCCAAGAGCTATGTTTATGATTATAAATATACTGTATTGATCTTTCAAACTTTACATGATCACACGCTACACTAATGTGAAGATTTCATGAAAATTTCTCCAGCCATCTTGAAGTTCACAGTTAACATATATACACACACCCAACAATTTTAATAGACCATATCATCTTCCTTAATAGAGAATGGTGATCTGAAATGACTGCTACTGCTGTGCCACGATTAGGTGGCGTGTCCATCAAATTTTTACAGGTTGTGCACTACGTCATCTTCCACCCGCACATGTAACATGACTTTTAGCCGTTCACTTTTCTCATTTTGACAACTGAAAAAAAGGAGAAAAATCGAGCACTGCCGCGTGTTCAGTTCGTGTTACGCCAGATAGATGGCTGAATCATAATTCGCCGACAGCGCAGTGTAATATCAGCGGCGTAATGAGGCGGGTAGTATTATCACGGCAAAGATGGATTGTCCCGGGCGCTGCCAATTTATCACCAACTCCGCGCGCGTCGCGTCTGCGCGCTGCCCGACGTGATTTGCGTTCATTATGAACACTGCGCACAGTCCGTCACGGACTTTCCACTGCGAGTTAACAGTCTACTGCCGAGGAGAACTACTCAAGCGTTACAAATTTTCATAGCGTAAGGACAACACAGAGTAAGTGTGCCAATAACGAGACGAGGCCCTAGGTCAACACGGATTTAGAAAATATCGTTCATGCGAAACACACCTAGCTCCTTACTCACACGAAGTGATTGCAATCGACAAGGATTCGCAAATCGATTCCGTATTTCTTGATTTCCAGAAAGCTTTTGACACCATACCTCACAAACGGCTTTTAATCAAATAGCGTGGTTATAGTACATCGCCCCAAATTTGCGACTGGATAGGAGATTTCCTGTCAAAGAGGACACAGTTCGTAGTAATCGATGGTAAGGCATCAACTGAAGCAGAGGTGATATCGGGCGTTCCACAGGGTAGTGTCATTGGTCCTCTGCTGCTCCTTATTTACATAAACGATTTGGCAGAAAATCTAAGTCGCTGAGGTTGTTTGCAGACGACGCCGTCATTTAAAGTCTAATAAAATCATCTGAAGATCAAAACCAGCTGCAGGGCGATCTGAATATCACTATGGCGTAAAAACTGGCGATTGACTCTAAATAATGAGAAGTGTGAAGTTGTCCACATAAGTACGAAAAGAAATCTGTGAAACTTTGATTACGAGGTAAATGAATCGAATGTGAAGGCCGTAAACTCCACAAAATACCAAAGAATTATTATTACTTCAGATTTAGAGCACGTAGATAATGTCGTGGGAAAGGCGAATCAGATACTGCGTTTTATTGGCAGAACGCTTAAAAGATGCAACAGAACTACTAAAGAGACTGCATAAACTTCGCTTGTCAGTCCTCATTTGGAGTATTACGGCCCAGTGTGGGAACCTTATCAGGTGGGTTTGACGGAGGACATCGAAAGAGTCCAAAGAAGGGCAGTTCGTTTCGAATTGTCACGATGTAGGAGAGACAGCGTTACGGAAATGACACACGATCTTGGATGGGAATCATTAGAACAACGGCGCTTATCGCTGCAGCGTGGGCTACTTACGAAACTCCAATCGCCAACCTTCCCCTCCGAATGCGAAAATACAAAAATACTTACTTAGGTAGAAATGATCATCAGAATAAAATACGAGATATCAGAACTCTGGCAGAGAGATTCAGGTGTTCTTTCTTCCCGCGCGCTACTCGAGAATGGAATGAGAGAAAAAATAGTATAACGGTGTTCCGATGAACCTTCTGCCAGACACTTAAATGTGATTTGTATAGCATCCCAAGTAGATGTAGATATAGATGTAGAAGCTTATTAGGAATCTAAACAACGGTGACCAACATTTATTGGGTGTTCTGCCGGTTACTAAAATCTAACTGATTCAGTATTTCGACGGTACAGCTGTCCGTGATCTTCGGAAACCGTCGTTGCTGCTGAGTCACACCGAACACTAATGCCGAACCGAACTTCTGCGTCCTATACAGGCGTCAGTCGCGTGCACGGCGCATGCGCCGGCCGTCATAGTTGCTGCCTAATAGACTGGCCTGGTGGCGCCGCCCCTAGTGGAACAGGGCACCAGAGCCGTCGCGAGCATAGACCAAAGATAAGGTAGACTGCGCGTGACGTCATTATACAGAAACCAACAACTACATCACGTGACTCGTGGCAGGAAACCCTGATCATCATTACAAGCAATGTGAAGTGCAGCTGAGAGTCGCAGTTCTTCGTTTTGCATGTAGAAATTAACCGTAGATTTCGTCAATAAAACGACTTATCGTATTCTAATTACACATTCTGTAGTACAACGGGCGCAATTATGAATATCAATGCAACGGTTACAGTTTTTAACTGTGCCTAGATTAAATGTATTTACAGTTAGCCGGTCGCGGTGGCCGAGGGGATTGAGGCGCTCCAGTCACGGCCTGCACGGCCACTACGGTCGGGGATTCGAATCCCCCCTCGGGCATGGATATTTGTGCCGTCCTTAGTATAAGGTAGTTGATAAGTAGTTTGTAAATTTAGGGACTGATGACCCAGTAGTTAAGTCCCATAAGCTTAACAAACATTTGAACATTTCTTTTATTTACAGTTATTTTTATAAGCAGCCTTACTGCGTTATTAATTTAAAAAAATGTTCAAATGTTTGTATAGCTTATGGGACGTAACTGCGGGGTCATCAGTCCCTAAACTTACAAACTACTTACGAACTAGCTAAGACTAAGGACGGCACAAATATCCATGCCCGAGGGGGGATTCGAACCCCTGACCGTAGTGCCCGTGCAGACCGTGACTGGAGCGCTTGTCCCCTCGGCCACCCCGGCCGGCCGTTATTAATCGAATGACTGATTTTGTTCTACTGTGAGACTTTTAGTTTATAGCTTACACGAAATACCAGTTTGACTAGCAGCATCAGTTTTCATACAATTCCTCAACAAAACATGCGAAATATTTTGCCATGCTTCTATAGATAACTGAAATCGGTTTGCATCCATAATGTCCGATTTTAATATAATACAAGCGTTTATATTTTATGACTTTTCGACATACAGTGAAGCCAAAACGTTAAAAAAGAAAAATATTGGCTATTTACATTAAGTAGTAATGTGATAAAAAAAAATTGATATAGGTGACAAGACTGATTTATAGGGATAATGAACAGTCTGCACTCATGTTCATCATTGTATAACGCTATTAACGCAGATTTGCACCAAAATTACTTACTTTCTGACATATATACTCAGTCATCAAAAATCACATTGACCGGATGGGAAAAAAGTAAAAAATTCATAGTGCGAGACAAACATTGAGGATGTGTACTTCTGTTACTTGTACACGTAACTGACAATACTTGTCGCCTGCTCACATGTAGAAACGACAATCACCACATTAATATCAGTAATTATGGAGAAATCACGTTACCTTTACTACCACATGTGTAACAGGAATACAAGAAGTCGTTTTATTGTTAAAATCAACGCTTGACTTCGCCTGTAAATTACAAACACTGCTGTTCGTAATGACGAAGCCTCAGTCACGTGACTCGTGGCCATTAGATGTTGGTTTCAAAGCACAACACTGCAGAGATAGGGAGATGCGCAGTCTATGTTATCTCTGGTCTATGGTCGCGAGGGTGCAGCGGCTGTAGCGGTCGCTAAAGGCCTCGTGCTTGGAGCGGTCTCCGGCTTGCAGGGGTCTTAGAACATATCGTGAAGAGTGGAGCTAGGCGAAGCAAGTAAAATTTCATGAATGCAGAGATATAGTGCAAACGAATTTTTACTTGCTCTGTGGTTCTAAGCAAGTCTCTGGTCATAATCCTGAATGTAGTAATACTCGTAAATGAAAGGAGGGCGGAGAGACATCTGCAAATATAGTACACCAGCCGCATGTTGTGCGAAATTTGTGAAGCACTCGAAATCGTTTCCGAAACAACAAAGGTTTCATCTGTCGGATGTGAAGCACTGTCTTTAGTCTATCATTCCCTCAGCTTTTTCGAATTCATTTTGGCTCTTATCATATGGTACGACCTCTTGCATGCCGTCAATGAAGTCAGTAAAACTCTTCAAACACAACATATGCAGTTACACGTTGCTCTACAAGAAATACGTGGATTGAATGGCTTCCTCAAACACTACATCCGCTATGTCAACTGCAAAAGAATTGATGGCATAGGATCGGATGCAAAATTTTCAACTCGTTGGCAAAAGAACCGCGTACGATTTTTCGACGATACTGAAGACGAGCCAGACATTGTCGTCGATGAGAGCCAGAAGCAGTAAAAAGCCGAAAAAAGATTTAAAATCGAATACTTCTTGGTGATCCTCGATGAAGATTTGAGTGGCATAAGCTTTGGATTTCTCTTTCAGCCGTTCAAACTTCGTGACAAGCAAAATGACGAAATTGAAATGTGTTGTCAGAAATAAGCAACTTCTCTGCAGCCGCTGCAGAATAGCCTTGCGCACTAAGGCACCTTGCTGCGGTGCGCTCGGCCGTTCGCCATCTGGGGTCCGGGTCGTCCCTCGATCATGGGTGTTTGTGTTGTCCTTAGCTCAGTTTAAGTAGTTTGTAAGCCTAGGGACTAATGACCAACGTAATTAGTCCATTAGATTTACAAACGTTTAACTTACAAGATGGGGAACTTGTGGATGTAGATACATCTCACTTCACCTCAGAAGTAAAACTGCTACGGGTTACGATTCGTTCTATATTGAAGACACCGTTGGACACAAGTACGTAGGCCCACTCAATTAATCATATGCCAATATCACCACAGCGTATATCATTTTGCTGACGATACCTATCACCGTGGCGTTTTGAGAAAGAAGTTATTCAAAATTAAATTGTCTAAGATCTATCTTGGCGCAGGAGCGCCTTAACGGATTCGCTATTCTTACAGTAGAAATCGACGAGGCACTTCAGATGAAGAAGGAAGACATGATTCGAGAGTTTGCTTTCCGCAAGGCCATCAGATTTTCCGACTGTGAAGGTTTAATTTGCTGATTGCAAATATTTCACATGCTGCACCTGCTCCCCACGATCTTAGTGTGATTTAAGATGTGCTTATTGATATTGACAACAGTTACACATGCGTACAATTAAACAGTATTACGACGTTAAGGTAGCCACAAATAATGGTCCAGTTTTCGTCTGTCTTGTTTGACTTGCTGTTACTCAAGTAAATCACATACGTGTTGCTACGTTTTCAGATTTTAAGTGTTTAAAACATGGTAATCAATATTTTATTTGATGTTGTGTTTAATTTTGTTGATGAAAAGACCAGTTGTTTTAAAGCAAGTTTTTCGGTTTTTGCGTTTCAGCGCTTTCCCTCTCGCCCCACTTGCCATGCGGCCTCGCGCTTGGCTCCGTTACAGGCCTCGCATGCGCTTGGGATGGGCCTACAGGTCGCAACGAGATATCTCACCTTCCATTAATAAGTCACTGGTGCTGTGATCACAGTCGAACATTGCAATTTGAGATTATTTAATACTGGATTCCATTCCTATAAAGAAGAGGCCCCATGTCTCTATTTATTAAATAGTATGCCAATCTTATTTCGATACCTTTCTTGTAAACAGGTTACTACAATCGGGGGTTTTGGCTACTGTGCTGGAATCGTAGTCGAACATTGAAATTTGAGATTATTTAATATACTGTTTATCGGAGGGACACACGATGAGACACGCATAACAGCCAATACTCCCGATTTTAGTATCCGGCAGAAAACCCTAAGACACTACGAAGATTTATTACGCCGGGAAAGCCTATGAAGAAACATTTATTCGGTAGTATGAATAATGCTTCTCACATGCCGCGTTGTCTACCGACTCTTCAGGAAACTACTGCGATGTTGGTTGGATTTATAAGACCTCTGATAGCGAGAGTTAATCATAACGGCCGAGACAATATTTCATATACAATGAGGCAGTGTATTTCAACCTGTGGGTCGCAAGCCCCAGGGGTCGCAAAATCTTCTTTGGGTGCTCGCTGTCACAGGACGAGTACAGTGGTTGCACCATAAAAGAACCAGACTCAGTGGAGGACGGAGGCTGTCGGAACCCCGGGACCGCCGTAAACAAAATGAGGCCCCGCGTCCACTTGGAAATACATGTATTACTACAAAAAAGTCTTTTGAGTTTTTGAGGCCCCCCAAGACAGTAACCACGGTACAGAATTAAAAAATAGCTTTCGACATTTGGAAAAAAAGGCCAAGATCGCTAAGAAAAAAAATTACAACGTGCTTTCAAGATATTTGCAGCCCCCCCCCCCCCCCCGAAGACGAGGGGCCCTGGTTGGTCCACCGCCCCTCTCCACCGCCACTTACCAGACCACTGCCTGTCTTAATACTAGTGGTTCCGTAATGCAAAAAACATATTGCCTAAAAATAGTGGAATGTATTTTATATTAAAACTAGTTGAAAATCCAGCGTCGACTGGGTAGCTTTTTATTCCAGTCTTCAATTAGTACCTTTCCCTTTTGTCTCTCTCTCCTCACCTTCTATTTTCTTCTCTGTATTTTCTTTTCCCACCCTCCCATTTTCTTTTTCCATTCATCCCCTCCTCTCTGTCCGCCTCCTCCGTTTCTTTTCTGTCCATCTCCTCCTCCATTCTTCTTCCTATATATGAAAACATATATGCGCGAAGTCAAAAAATCTCAAAGACGCAAGGTAACCTCCGCCATGATAAATTCACTGGATACATACATTTATGTGCTGACTTTCAATGTGACCAGTCAAACAATTTTGATGTTTGTTGTAACGTACCCTCCGCCATGCACCTACGGAACCTTACGATAGGTAGCCCATGTTTTACGCAGCGTATAAGATACCTCTGTTCCAAATTTCGTTCATATCTGTCCAGTCATTTCAGAGTGAATACGTAGGAAACGAATTAATTAATTGTAAAGCACCCTCCGTCATGCATCATATGAAGTTAATATTAGTATTCCTATAACCTTGTGCAAGCAATGAGTTCACAAAGCTTTAATGCAATCGGATGTACGGTATGGCCTTCCATTAAATACGAAGACATAACAAAAACAAACATTAATGTTTATATATTAGATTTCGAGATTCCTTGTTGATCATCAATTCTCAGTTGAATAGAACAAAGATTGTTTTATAATAAGCGCAATGTTTTAACAATGAATAAACGATAGCCCTGTAAACTGTTTTAAGGCACCGGGGATAGCTAATTTTACAAAATACAAAAAGCAATTTTGAGAAATTCGATGGTTTACAAATGGAGATTACACTGGGACGTTGATCACCAAGCATAATTCGCTTCTGAGCTTCACGTGCAATACGAAATCTCGTTACAGAACATATAATTTTCTGCCGGAATTAATGTAAAACAAGATTTGTTCCATTCAAAAAATGGACGAAAATATATCCTGTCTGTACAATACTGTACTTTTTTACTGTTCGTTACGAGATTTGCGTCAACAGAAGAAGATTAAATTCGATACGTTTGAAATTACTCTCATAGTTGTGATATTGTTCTTTGAGGGGGGTGCGGGGTCGCCAAAATATTTTCAGTTGAACTGGAACCGCGTGTTCAAAAAGGTTGGTAAACAGTATAATAAGGTATAAAATAGCTTAATTAAGGAATATAGCTACCTATAGAAGGTTCTCTTGGCCATTAAAAATTCATTTTCTAGTTTTAACCCCAGCGAGGGTGCAGGTGAGTCAAATATGCCGTGATTGGCTTCAAGAAATAGAAGGTTTTGGTCGGGCACTCCATTTGGTGGGGACTGCCATACCCTGAGATACGTGTAAGATGTGAGAGGGAGTAATAAGACCGGAAGACCAAAAACGACATGCTCGGATTAGAAAGGATATACATATTTCGAAGAAGGAATCACATACAGAAAACAGAAGTTGGAGAGTCCTGTAAAATGTAATGATTCAATGACGTCATTAAATTACATATAGTTTGTCTCTAATACTGATGTCTTACTTGTTTCTCTATTTTAAGAGGCTCTGTATGTAGAATCAAATGATTTGCGTGGAAATGACATAGATGAATGGTTTGTAATCGAGTGTGGTTCTAAGCCTAGTGGATTACGGTTCCTAGCGTTAGAGATCAAATGTGTTCATTGTTAAATTAAACTGCTGTAGAATAGTTATTAGAACAAACTGGCCGGCCGCGGTAACCGAGGGGACTGAGGCGCTTCAGTCACGGTGTGCACGGCCACTACGGTCGGGGGTTCGAATCCCCCCTCGGGCATGGATATTTGTGCCGTCCTTAGTTGTAGGTAGTTCATCAGTAGTTTGTAAGTTTAGGGACTGATGACCCCGTAGTTAAGTCCCATAGACTATACAAACATTTGAACATTTTTTTAGAACAAACAGAGTGCCGAATTAAGGCAGCTGTTCAGTGGTCATCGTGAACTGCTCCCCCCTCCCCCTAATCAATAAGATGAGAAATCAGAATGCCACACGAAGAAAAATTATCTAGAGAGTACAAAGGAGTTACTTGCATTTGGAGTGGCGACGGTAGGGTGAGATTTCTTTTGTTCTTTCCATTCAAACAATATGAATTACTTCTAAATGCTAAGCTTAACGTTATTTTTCTGTTTTTGAAATAGAGCTTGTTGTAGAGGTGTCGAGCGGAGTACTTCTCTCAGTATTCGAGGTGGATTCCGGAACCTATAACATCCTTCCGCGCTGCCAAAAAATAGCTAACTTGAATACGTTTACCGTGCGACTCGTACCACAGGTCTCTATAGGAGCGAAGAGTTCCTAATGATTGGTAAAAAAACGCGCAAGTTATTCACGTTTCTATGAAAGTCTGTCGAAGAAAGGCTCGTGTGTCACACAGGGTGAATCTAAATTCGCGCAGTCGGACTTCGCAGCGCAATTCCTCGCATGCTAGCAATAAAAAATGTCCTGCGCATATTTCCGGCAGTAAATGATCGTGTGTGTCCCATACGTCAGTGTGTTTCAGAATTATACTACTACACCAACAAATTTCTAGGGGATGTGGGAGGGGTCTTGAGGAACATAGTGAGCATAGAAACGTTATTCAATGACGCTACAGAGCGTCGAAGTTGCTGGATGGGATGTCTAGCGGCAGGAGCTGGTGCCTGTAACTTGGACTCTCCGTAGCGTCGTTGAATGGCGTTTCCGGGCACGGGTTTCCATGCTCATTTTGTTCCTCAAGACGCCTCCCACAGCCGCTAGAAGTTTGTTGGTGTAGTAGTGTAATTCTGAAACACAGCGACCTTGAGACACACACTCATCTCAATCTTCGACGTCAATTTACTGCCGGAAATATGCGCAGAGCGAAATTTTGCGAGAGACATTTTTTGTTGCTAGATGTGAGGAATCGCGCTGCGAAGCCCAAGTGCGCCAATTTAGATTCACCCTGTATAGTTCGGAAATCTCTTCAGTCAGAATGTTCATGAGAACGAGAAACCAGGTTCCTTCGTAGACGTTCAGAAGGCATCCCATACGGTTTCACATAGTCGGCTGGTATACAAAGTACGAGAAATACAAGCCTACTGAATTTCAGGCGAATCGTGTGACTGGATTGAAGACTTTCTATGTAACAGAACACAGTGCGAGATTCTCACGGAAGAAGTGTCAACTATCGTCAATTTTTTTCTGCGTACCCAAAGGGTGTATGACGTTTTAGATGATATTTTAGTATATTGAGAAGTTGCAATTCTGAAAAACTGTAAAATATGCAGGTCGATCTCTAAAATGCTTGTTGTATGCAGTGGCAATTGACACTTGATACGAGGGTCGTAACTTAACTTAAACAATGCTATAAAGACGCTATGCAATAGAAGCTACTACTGTCAATGATAATGTACCTACCTTATCTTCGAGCAAATGGACTCGCCCATCCTACGTCAGCAGTAGGCGCACAATCGGCGGAAACGGTCAATTGTGAAATGAAATGTTTCTTAAGCTTCAGGCACTTAACTGCGGGATCAGTCCCTAAACTTACAAACTACTTGTGAACTACCTAATACTAAAGACGACACAAATATCCATGCCAGAGGGGTGATTCGAACCCCCGACCGGCCGGTCGGTCAATTGTGAGCGAGCGGTCTAACGTAACGGTGTCACTGCGTTTTCGAAATAAGAACATTAGAGATCACGATTGAGTGTGCAGAGGTCGTACAGCACGACAATCAAGATCCTCAGATGTGTCCGAGTCTCATTATGCTGAAAGTTATTGTGATTCTCGTTTACGAGTGCGATGGTGTTATGCTAACGCATTACGTTCATCGATGGCAAACATCAATGCATGGTATTACTATTAGTTTTTGGAGAATCGATTGCGACCATCTTTGTGAAAGAAGCGGGAACACTTTCTGCGCAACCCAATCATTTTGCACGGCAATGCGCGGGCGCATACAGCGCAAGCTCTGCCTTCTCTGTTCGGTCTATGAGACTGGGAAGTACTGCCCATCATAGTCCCCGGACAGAAATCCTTATGACTTTGATTTGATTTCGAAAATGAAGGAACCACTTCGTGGTATTCGCTTCGAACTGTTTCAGAGATTCGACAGGCTGTAGACCGCTCCATTTGGACCATCAACATACTACGCCTTCCACATCGCTGGCAACGGGTTCTACACAACGCTAGTGACTACTTTGCAGGGCAGTAACAGGTACAAACATGTAACGCTTTTGTCTCGGTTGTGAATAAATAATGGCCAGTATGTAAGTTCCAACCCTTGTATGAATGTGACGTATCACGAATACATAGGAAAAGCCATTACTATACAGTATAGGCAACGGTAGAACGGTAGAACAGTCCCTGGAAGCATACAGATTGATATGAACTGCCAAAACTACACAAACATGAGTCGGGAAGATTGCAGTCAAGATTCATTGGAAGCATAGTCAGGAACAGTAGTCCAGCAACAAGGAAGACTACGGATCGTTAGTTTGTGATCCACACAAGGTGGGGAAGGTAGAGGATCTAGAGCAGATCCAGAGAAGAGGAGAACGTTCGTTACAGATTCAATTAGTAAGCAGGAAAACATTATACAAATGATCGGCAGAACCCAGTGGCAGAAGCTGCAAGAGAGGCGTTCTGAATCACGGTAAGGACTATTTTGTCAATTCAGCTCTCTCCAACATATACCTCGCGATCACTTTTTTCGAACGTATGCGACTGGAACAGGCACATCGAGGTGCCTTGCAGACTATGTAGCCATAGAAGCAAAACACAAATCATCTTCAAAATGTTCAAATGTTTGTCAAGCTTATGGGACCCAACTACGGGGTCACCAGTCTCCAAACATACAAACTACTTATGATCTACCTTACACTAAAGACGGGACAAATATCCATGCCCGAGGGGGGATTCGAACCCCCGACCGTAGTGGCCGTGCAGATCGTGACTGAAGCGCCTCAGTCTCCTTGGCCACCGCGGCCGGCCAAATCATCTTCCCCTCAGGCTCAGCGTTGCTAACACTGCGTCTTGCTGGTTCTTATTTTCCTCTCGGTCCAGCTATTCGGTAAGGCACGCCGTTAAATCTGAAGGGATAGTGCTGACCCAGAAGCATACCGAACATCCGACTGTTTGGCCACCAAATTGAATGGACCTTTGGTGATATACTCGACAAGGTGATCACAGGGGAGCAATAAATCACCCAAGTAAACAAACAGAAGTCGTAGAGAGCCGGCGCGCTGTTCCCACTGATCAATCAAAACTCCAAACTGCCCATTGATGGGAACATGCGTTAGGCCCAAACAGGACTACGCCTTTGCCGACTGGGCCAACGCTGAATCGACACACATCCGGAAGCTACAGAGCCTGCAAAATAAGACATTGCGGAATGTCAGCTGGGAGCACAAAGTGCTCAGCGGGCCGCTACAAATCCCCAGTCAGCTTTTTTTGGAAAGACCAATAAAAGAAAGCAGAGAAATAAATAAGTAACTACACCCAAAACAGAAAACACCATCAATAAAGAACAAATCTTCGCACATACCTCCAAACTTAGAAGCACAAATGTCAAGGTTTGAAGTCTTAATGAAATATTCAAATGTTTGTAAATCTATGAACCACACTACTATGGACATCAGCCTCTTGACTTACAAACTACTTATACTTACACTAAGGACAACATACACACATATACAAACCACGCCCGAAGAAGGACTCGAACCTTCTGCGGCAACGGCCGCCCAGTTCATAGCAGGAGGCCTTAGACAATAAGGCCATTCCGCACGGCACAACAAGAACAACAACAACAACAACAACAGAAACAGTAGGAAGAACAACATTTTTCAACAGAAGGTTTCGCCAGTTTCCGAAGTATTGCCACACATTCGAAGAACTGACTACAAAAGGTTCAAATGTTTATGAATCTACGGGACAAAACTGGTTAGTTATGTCCCTAGGTTTACTAACTAATTCAACTAACCTGAGGACAACACACACACACACACACACACACACACACACACAAGCACATTGGAGGAATCGGACCTCCGACGGCGAGCAACCGCGTGCTCCGCAGGAACTGACTACACTCACAGGTAGATATACATTTATATAAGTTGCATTTATCCATCAGCGCCATCCATTGTTTACAGTAATAAAAGTATTTTGTAGCCCAGGATGAAAGTTGTGATTTTTTTTGGACTTGACCTCTTTTAGCACAATCTAGCTCTCATATTTAGACCCTATGACAAACTAGCTTACAGACCTGAGGATTTCGGGTATCATGAACCGTAAAATGAGGAATCATTATTGTTTGGAGAATCGTGCAGGGGACGCGGCGGAGTAGCCGAGCGCATTGAGGCGCTATGCACCGATGCGCGACGCCGCTCCCCGTCGGAGGTTTTTTTTTATTTTTTTATTTATTTATTTTTTTTTTTTTTTAGAATCGTGTGTTGTAACTAATTTTCATCAATTTTTAGACGATATGTCAAATGTGGAAATGAAATAAAAATATTGCAACAAGTAATCGCGGCTGTATAACATCGTTATTGCCGGCCGCGGTGGCCGACGGGACTTAGGCGCTTCAGTCACGATCTGCATGACCACTACGGTCGGTTGTTTGAATCCCCCCTCGGGCATGGATATTTGTGTCGTCCTTAGTGTAAGTTAGTTCATAAGTAGTTTGTAAGTTTAGAGACTGAGGACCCCGTAGTTAAGTTCAAATCAAACGTTCAAATGTTTGTAAAGCTTATGGGACTTAACTACGGGGTCATCAGTCCCTAAACTTATAAACTACTTATGAACTACTTACAAACTAGGACGGCACAAATATCCATGCCCGAGGGGGGATTCGAACCCCCGACCGTAGTGGCCGTGCTGACCGTGACAGGGGCGCCTCAGTCACCTCGGCCACCGCGGCCGGCCGTAGTTAAGTCCTATAAGCTATACAAACATTTGAACATCGTTATTACTGTCAACACTTTTATTCCCAAAGAAGCCGTACGGTATATGGCAAATGGTTGTCATCTCACTACTTTGAGTGCCCACCTCCTTCCTCCAGCCGTTGCTGCTGTTTCAGTCGTGAGTGGGAGTTTTTAATTACCCGGCATTAGGTCAGCCCCAGTAACTCAGGAGGAAGCTCACAGGTGTGCCCTGAAATTCGGCTTGAGCGCCTCTCTTGGCTGGGTGGACAGTATAACCACAAGTTTGGTGGAGTTCGTCAGTTTACAGCCCGCCAGGAACTTCAGATTTGGGTCGACAGCGTCACGACCAGTGTTTCACGCCTGTCGCCATCTTCCCTTATAGCCCGAGGTGGGCAGTGCGCATCTTTATGGAGCAAGTTTAACACCTCATCCAGGAGTGGCTGCATACTTAATTAGCAGAGACAGCGAGATAGCAGTGCACGTCAAGAGGACTTTACCCCGAAATTTGTTTGTTAAGGAGTGAAACCAGTTATTAGAGAAGATAATATTCAAATTCTTCTGAGCTGTTTCCCGCGTCGATATATTTCTCCAACCTTTCGGATTCGTTACAGGAACCGTCTACCCTGAACAAGGCTCCTGTAACGGATCCGAAACGTTGGAGAAATACGAGGCGCTTCCAGAAAGTAAGTTGCGTTTGGTAATAAAATGAAATTGTATACAGATACAGAAGAAATTTTTATTGCACAAAATTCTAGACGTCTTAAACTAATTTATTCAAATAACTGCAGACATTTTGCAGGCATTTGTCATAACGTGGCACCAGGTTTTGTATACCTTCTTCATAGAAATCTGCCGCCTGTGTCTTCAACCAGTTGGAAACAGTGAAATTTGGGGGAATTCCATAGCGAGAGCATTAATTGTAAACGTACGGTTTTCCTGGATCTTGTTCTTCTGTAACCAAAGGTGGACGCCCACTTCGTTCTTCATCGTGCACATAACTACGCCCGCCATTGAACTGTCGGACCCATCTTCTCACCATCGAAACACTCATCGCATTTGGTCCGTAAACATCGCAAATTTGCCGATAAATTTCACTTGGTTTCACTTTCCTCGCATTCAGAAACCGAATCACCGACCTTATTTCATGGGCGGCGGGATTTTCAATCAACGCCGACATTTCAAACAAGCACAACAAAGCGGACGTAACTGACAGCGATCTCCAAATGGCGCACGTTCTTCTCCTTGATACACATCGTCTACAGCGCATGTGCGGAACTGCATTCGCAGCACTGCAGCGGAGATAAATTGAAACGGAACTTATTTTCTGAACACGCCTCGTATATCATCATGACGCTGCAAATAGCTCAGAAGAATTTCAATTTTAACAATAATGACCGCGAAAGACCACGTTCTTACAAGACAAGACAATTGCGCCAGTGTTTATAGATATGAAGAACAGCGACAAAAAAAATTGTATAGATCAATTTCTGAAATAAATCAATTTCTTCTTGATCCGTAAGTTCTGTAAATTGCATAGTAGAAGTGCATTTTGGAAGACCGATGAAAGACACTGAAATAGTGACATGAAAATCAAAACAATCGCAAAGCCTCCTGGGGTCTTCGGGTAGGGGTGGAAAAGGGAGGTAATGGGGAAGGATCGTAGAGACAGCCGAAATAACTTAGTCCATTCATGAATTTTTATTGTTACGTCTATTCCAAAGAACGGACGTTGGCGGTGATCCGCAGTAGAGATAAATATCTCCATATCTCTGCTAAGGACCACCGTCAACGTTTGCGCCCTTGGAACAGATATAACAATAAACATCAATGCTCAAAAATGTTCAAATGTTTGTATAGCTTATGGAACTTAACTACGGGGTCATCAGTCCCTAAACGTACAAAATACTTATGAACTAGCTAAAACTAAGGACGGCAAAAATATTCATGCCCGAGGGGAGATTCGAACGCCTGACCGTAGTGGCCGTACAGAGACTGACTGGAGCGCCTCAGTCCCCTCGGCCACCGCGGCCGGAAAACATCAATGCCATGACAGGCTTACGGTGATAAAAAATCGCAGTAATCCATTTACAGCCCTCATGTTTTTCACATGGTGAATTACACGTCGCTTGCTCGAGTTGGGCAATCCAAATAATATCTACATTGACGCTCCATAGAATACTACAAATAACGTAGTTTACCATAATGTCCTAAAATGAAATTAAAATGAATTTGGATATTACTCTCACCATACGTGTTGAGATATTGCAACACAGGCTATAAGAAATAATGTATGTATTGTTTATCGTAAATCATTAAGCACTTCACATAATTTTATTATTATACTTGAATGTTAGATAGAAATGGTTGCTTCTAAAGATGGTACCGTATTTCCTTTCATCCTTCAAAACCAGTGTCATAGCACACTACTGAAAGATTGATTATCCATCATAATCAACCAACACGCGAACGGAGCCGCGGGCTTAGGCTAGTTCTTTTATAAAACGTAATTAAAAAAACACGGATGTCTTCCATAACTTACAGAGGCCGGTAATATTATATGATATTTTAATTGTGTTGGTAAGTATAAATTGTGATTTCCTCTCATAACGTAGCTTTCCATTCCAGCTTGCATAACGTCAGTTGTTGTTTTGTTGTGGTCTTCTGTCCGTAGACTGGTTTGATGCAGCTCTCCACGCTACCCTGTCCTGTGCAAGTCTCTTCATCTGAGAATACGTTCGGCAACCTACATCCTTTTGAATTTACTTACTATATTCGTCCCTCAGTCTCCAAAAATGTTCAAATGTTTGTATAGTATATGGGACTTAAGTACGGGGTCATCAGTCCCTAAACTTACAAACTACTTATGAACTACTTACGAACTAGGACGGCACAAATATCCATGCCCGAGGGGGGATTCGAACCCCCGACCCTAGTGGCCGTACAGACCGTGACTGGAGCGCCTCAGTCTCCTCGGCCACCGCGGCCGGCCCTCAGTCTCCCTCTACGATTTTTACTCCACACGCTTCCTTCTAATGCTAAGTTGATGTTTCAGAATATGTCCGACCAATCTATTCCTTCTCTTAGTCAGGATATGCCAGAAACTCCTTTTCTCCCAGATTCGGTTAAGCACCTCCTCATTAGTCACGGATCTAACCATCTAATTTTCATCATTCGTCTGTAGCACCATATTTCAAAAGCTTCTATCATCTTTTTATCTGAACTCCTTATCGTCCACGTTTCACTCCCGTACAATGCTACACTTCAGACAAATGCTTTCAGAAAGAACTTTCTAACATTGAAATTAATATTGAATGTTAACAAATTTCGCTTTTTTGGAAACGTTTTTCTTCCCATAGCCTTTCTGCATTTTACATCTTCTTTACTTCGGCCATTAGAAATAATCTTGCTTCCCAAATAACAAAATTCATCTACTACTTTTATTGTCTCATTACTTCATGTAATTCCTTCAACATCGCCTGATATTCTGACATTGCATTCCATTATTTTCGTTTTATTCTTGTTAATGTTCATCTTATATCTTCCTTTCAAGACACTGTCCATTCCAATTGCTCTTCCAGATATTTTGCGGTTCCGCGGTGGAGTAGCCGAGCGGTCTACAGCGTCTCGCTGCGTAGCGCGCGGTTGCTCGCCGTGGATGTTCGAGACCTCCCTGGGGCATGCGTGTGTGTTTTCCTTAGGTTAGTTAAACTAAGTTTAAGTAGTTTGTAAGATACGGACTGATGACCACGAAGTTTGGTCCGATAGATTTACAAACATTTGAATTTTTATTTTGCGGTCTCTGACAGAATTACACAACCTCAGTATGAAAACAAAACTAAAAAATCAATGAATAGTAATAGTCAGAAATTAAACTACAATGAGGCGTACGGTGCAGTGGATGAATTTTGAGAGTGTGCCTATAAATTGAGATATAGCCGCAGGAGATGCAAATGAGGAGGTCAGTGCATTGAGGCAAAATGATTACGATATATGGTAAAGCTTCGTCGCAAGTGTGTGTGTGTGTGTGTGTGTGTGTGTGTGTGTGTGTGCGTGTGTGTGCGCGTGTGTGCATGTGCATATAGAAATTTGAGCGGGCAAAGGTTGTCGAGAGAGTTCACTGCGAATTATCGGTTGACAACGAGTGACAAAAAGCGAACGACGCTGAATGCATCGGCGAATGGAAATAGGCGCGGAGAGCGGCGTAAATCGCAGAGCGTTTATTCCGCACGTGATTCAGCGGTCGTTGGCGCTGTGGAGTATGCGCGTCCATCCCCGGTGACCGCTGTCGCCACACCAGTGATTCCTTTTGTTTTACCGCTTTGTGAACTTTTGCAGGTGCCGCACGCAGCGATAACTCGCTAAAATAATTCCGAATACAACATGGCGGCCATTGTGAGCCGGCAGTAATGTACACACGAGAATTTCCGCGAAACAAACATTTGTGAGTCTGAAAATCGTTTTACCCTCCGACGCTTGAGCGTATGTGTTTTCGACGTCCTGCGACAACATTCGTTTGTACATAGGGCCTCGCCTCTGTTAACGGCGATATAAAACGGAAAGGCGACAGCTGTTGACTTTTCATTGCTATAGTGACCTCGTGATTGGGTATTCCGCTGATAAATGGTGCCCACGATGCATAAGATACAACGTATTACTTTTGATTTATTTTTAAATTTTTTGGTGGGCAAATAATTTTTAACAGCCAGTATGTAGCCACAAAATGGACGAGAGGTGATTGTCCATATCACTGACAACGACTTAGATTAAATTATGGATTTTGTTCTTAGCGGTAGAAGTAGAAAGACATATAAAAACACAAAATAACGAGTATTTTTTATAGTTTTCCAAATAAAAGGCAAGATCGCACATTAATGATTTATTAAATGACGACCAGTTTCGGTGCACTGTGTCACCATAATCTGGTCTCATATATGTTGTAAGCTGGTCATCTTGTTAAAAAATTTGGGTGTAAAATAAGAAGTGCAACATTGCACTTAGTCACTATATAAATGTTTTTATTTTGGCTTATTATTTTGAAAACTATAAAACGATCACATCACCTCCAAACCCAATTATGTCAGGTAATCTTAGTATTTTTTTTTTTCCTGTTACGTAGTGGCGTTGTAATGTAAATATTTTGCAACACTATCTACGCAGGAATTGCAACCATCATCATCATCATCATCATCATCTTCATTAGAGACTGATTATGCCTTTCATCGTTCAGTCTGGAGCATAGGACCTCTAATAAAATTCCTCCATGATCCCCTATTCAATGCTAACATTGATGCCTCGTCTGATGCTATGCCTTTTACTTCAAAATTATTCTGCACCGAATCTAAATAGTTTCTTCTTGGTCTACCTCGACTCCTCTTACCCTAAGCTGACGAGCTCATGAGCCTCTTAGGTAACCTTGCTTCTCCCATGCGTGTAACATGACCCCACCATCTCAGTCTGTTTGCTCTAACTGCTTCATCTATGGTATTCATTCCCAGATTTCCTTTGATTTCCTCATTATGGACACCCTCCTGCCATTGTGCCCATCTATTGGTACCTGCAATCATTCTTGCCTTTTTCATATCTATAACCTCTATCTTATGAATAAGGTAACCTATATCCACCCAACTTTCACTTCCATACAACAAAGTTGGTCGAAAGATAGAGCGGTGCACTGCTAACTTAGTCTCGATACTCACTTCCTTCTTGCAGAAGAGAGTAGATCTTAGCTGAGCACTCACTGCATTAGCTTTGCTGCACCTCGATTCCATTTCTTTCGCTATGTTGCCATCCTGTGAGAAAATATATCCCAGGTACTTGAAACTGTCTACCTGTTCTAACTTTGTTCCTCCTATTTGGCAATAGTCTGTTTGAATCTCTTTCCCACAGTTACTTTCGTTTTGGAGATGCTGATCTTCATATCATAATCCTTGCACCTCTGATCGAGCTCTGAAATATTAGTTTGCAACCTTTCAATCGAATCGGCCCTTACAACTAAGTCATCCGCATATGCGAGACTGCTTATTTTGTTTTCACCTACTTTAATCCCGCTCTGCCAGTCTACTGTTTTCAACATATGATCCATGAATAGTATGAACAACAGTGGTGACAGGTTACAGCCTTGTCTTACCCCTGAAACCACCCTGAACCATGAACTTAATTTGCCATCTACTCTAACTGCTGCCTGACAGTCTACGTAAAGCCCTTTAATTGCCTGCATAAGTTTGCCTCCTATACCATAATCTTATAGAACTGACAGTAGCTACCTCCTAGGAACACGGTCATAAGCCTTTTCCGGATCTATGAAACATAGATACAATTCCCTGTTCCACTCATAGCACTTTTCCATTACCTGCCGTAAGCTAAAGGTCTGGTCCTGACAGCCTCTAAGAGGACTAAACCCACACTGACTTTCATCTAACTTGTCCTCAATTAATACTCGCACTCTCCTTTCAACAATACCTGAGAATATTTTGCCTACAACGCTAATTAAAGAGATACCTCGATAGTTGTTGCAATCTTTTCTGTTTCTATGTTTGAAAATTGGCGTGAGTACCGCTTTCGTCCAGTCAGGCGGAACCTGTCCCGATTTCCACGCCTTTTCAATTATCCTGTGTAACCATTTGAGACCTGATATTCCACTGTATTTGATGAGTTTCGGCTTAATTTCATCCACCCCAGCCGCTTTATTACACTGTAATCTACTGACCATTTTCTCCACTTCCTTAAATGAGATCCTGTTTCCATCGTCGTTCCTATCCCATTCTACCTGAAAATCTGATACATCATTGAACGTTTCACTTACATTCAGCAATTCTTCAAAATATTCCCTCCATCTGCCCAAGGCATCCACAGGATTGACTAGTAGCTTTCCTGACCTGCCCAAAAACTTGTTAATTCCTTCTTCCCTCCCTTTCGAAGATTGCTAATTATGCTCCAAAATGGTTTTCCCGAGGCTTGGACCAGAGATTCTAGCTTGTTTCCAAAGTCTTCCCATGATTTATGCTTGGATTCTGCAATTATCCGTTTGGCTTTGTTTCTTTCTTCAACATAACTTTCTCTGTCTGCCTGATTTCTAGTATGAAGCCATTTTTGATATGCCTTCTTTTTATTTTTACAGGCTGTCTTGACTTTGTCATTCCACCAGGGTGTCTGCTTCTTCCTGCCTTTACACACTACTGTTCCCAGACATTCTCTAGCTGCTTCTAGTAGTGTGTCCCTGTACCTTGACCATTCCTCTTCCAGTGACTGTAAATCATTACATTCAACTAACTGGTACCGTTCCGAGATCATTGCTATGTATTTCTGCCTAATTTACTTGTCTTGAAGCTTCTCCACTCTTATCATTCTACACATAGACCTGACTTTCTGCTCTTTTAGACTCACAAAACCAATTTCACTGCAGATTAAATAATGGTCAATATCATCAAAGAATCCCCTGAAAACACGTCCTTGACTGTCTTCCTGAATTTCTGGGCTGTTATTATGACAGATCTGGTTCCCCTTCCTTCCCACGTATAGCGGTGAATGACCTTATGCTTAAAGAAGGAGTTTGGGATAACTAAGCCCATACTGGAACAGACATCCAAGAGCTGTTTTCCCTTCCTGTTGGCCTCCATATCTTCTCCAAACTTACCTATAACCTTTTCATGACCTTCAATTCGATTTCCTATCCTGTCGTTGAAATCACCCATGAGTAAAACACTATCCTTATCCTTCACTCTAACAACTACATCACTAAGTGCGTTGTCGATATCATCTTGATCTGTCCCTTCACAGGGTGAATACACTGCAACAATCATAATTTTCTTACTGGAGATGGCCAAATCTATCCACATCAGCCGTTCATTTACAAACCTTATTGCAGTTATGTTGGGTTCGATTGCTTTCCTGATGTAAAATCCTACATCTCACTGTGCTCTTCTTACTTTAACTGCTGACAGGTAGACGTTGTATTCTCCGATTTCGTCCTCTTTCTCTCCCCTTACTCTAACATCACTAACAGCTAAAACATCTAACCCCATCTTACTTGAAGCCTCCGCCAGCTCTATCTTCTTCCCATTGTAATCCCCATTGATATTAACAGCTCCCCATCTCATTCCAAATCGTTTGCCAAGTCGTGTCTGAGGAGTTCCTGGTCTGTCAATTAGAGGTAGGATTCCATCACCTCCAGAGGTCCGAGACATTTTGCTCTGATTGTTGCCAGCATGATATTGAAGTACCTGGGAAGCAGGTTGCTATCCTTACTTGCCCAGGGCTCCACTGGGTTTTACCCCTAACGGTCGAGGGACTAACTGGTGGATTTGGTAGTCTTTGCCGTCTGAGCACAAAGGTGGCCACGACTCAGAATATGTCCGAGATGCCCAACCTTATTCATCATTAAAGAAAAATAAACATACATGTACCTAGTTCAGTGTCGCAGTAATATATTTTTGTCCAAAATTTCCTAGATCTTTCGAAGTGTACAGGTTGGTTACAAATGCAGAAAAATCTCATAGAGTCACAGTCAGTCGTCGCCTCACACACATTACATCCCTGAACACATACACGTTATTTCTGATGCGTAGAGTGCTTCTGGTAGTACAACTGTATTATAGTGTCTGAGTTTGGGTCTTGAAATGTTTCATTTATTGTAGTATGTCCGTCTAAGTTTTTACGCTTTCTGAAGTTTTTCTTCTTCTTTCTACGTTGGCTGCCTTGTTTTATCCTCGTATTTGCCGGCCGCGGTGGCCGAGGGGACTGAGGCGCTCCAGTCACGATCTGCACGGCCACTACGGTCGGGGGTTCGAATCCCCCCTCGGGCATGGATATTTGTGCCGTCCTCAGTATTAGATAGTTCATAAGTAGTTTGTAAGTTTAGGGACTGATGACCCCGTAGTTAAGTCCCATAATCTATACAAACATTTGAACATTTTAATCCTCGTACTTCTATAAATTCACCTAGCTGCTTGAATTGTTCCACTCTTTTAATCTCCCCATATTTCTGCGCATGGCTTATGTGTTTTTTTTCCACGTATTGTTTCTTTTATTAATATTAATTATTAATATTCTTTTATTATATACACCTAAGAGTCGTCGGGCGCATTTCACCTTGTGTTTGAGCAGGTATTTGCCATTTCGTTTTGCAATGTGTAGCTGGACTCAGGCCAAACAAATTCCGCTCCTCACGCCATTCCTGCGACGCCCGGTGTAGATGTAAAGCGTCGGTTTGCTTCCCGTCACGAACAGAAAGATTTTTAAGGCGAAATTTTTTGTGCTCAATCGACAGAGAAGCCCTAAATTAGTCTAGTGTGATATTTGGTTTATCGAAATGTATTAACAGAAACAGTAAAACACGACAATTAACCAGTACTCCGGAAGCGGCTGTGTAACGCTTCCGTAAGGCGGCGCGAGGCGTGGCGGCACAAATGAGATGGGGCACGTCGGGCGAGGACGAAGTGGCGAGCACGTATCTACAGATACGACGGTGTCTGTCGTGGGTATCTAATACATTTTACACCGTCTGAGAGCTAGTAGCCAAAAGAGTTCAAATGTATGTAAATCTATCGGACCAAACTGCGTGGTCATTAGTCCGTAGCTTACAAACTACTTAAACCTAGGTAAACTAACCTAAGGACAAACACACACACCCATGCCCCAGGGAGGAGTCGAACCTCCACGGCGAGCAACCACGCGCTTCGCAGCGAGACACTTTAGACCGCTCGGCTACTCCACCGCGGCGCCAAAAGAGTAATGCAGCACAATACAGTATCATATTTGACGGCCATGCGTTTATGCTTCTGTATACCTAAAACCACAATATCTATAGAATTTTACGAAGGTCTGAGATTAATAAAATACAGAACAAAGTAGCCGGCCGCGGTGGCCGAGGGGACTAAAGCGCTCCAGTCACGGTCTGCACGGTCACTACGGTCAGAGGTTCGAATACCCCCTCGGGCATGGATATTTGTGCCGTCGTAGTTCGTAAGTAGTTCATAAGTAGTTTGTAAGTTGAGGCACTGACAACCCCGTAGTTATGTCCCAAAGACTTTACAAACATTTGAACATTTGAACAGAACAAACTAGTCAAATTTGTTCTAATTTAGCTTAGTTACTGCACTTACTAGTGACAAGACAATGCTGCTCATGTACAGAGCACTTCCTAAGCAAGTGAACAGTTCATATATTGCTTAGTCGCTATCAAAGCAATTTCATGTAACTGATTTGCAATCCATAATTAAAATAGAACCTATTGATTCTTCATTGTGCACACGTAATCATCCAATGACAGTCCATGTACAATAAATAAAATCATAAAATCGGTTCAAAGTAAAGCAGCCTTCAAATGCTTAGAGCACAACAAAGGGATACCCACGACAGACACACCAAAGTATCGGTACCCATGTGCTCGTCACTTCGTCCTCGTCCGACATGATCTATCTTACGAGTGCCGCCTCACCGCACGGCGTCTGTACTGCCTTACGGAAGCGCTACACAGCCGCTTCTGGAGTACTGGTTAATTATCGTGTTTTACTATCTCTGTTAATACATTTCGATAAACCGAATGTCACAATAGACTAATTTGAGACTGCTCTATCGACTGAGCACAAAAGATTTCGTTTTAAAAAACTTTTTGTTCGTGACGGGACTCCAACCGAAGCTTTACATTTATACCGGGCGTCGCAGGAATGGCGTGATGAGCAGAATTTGTTCGCCCTTAGTCCAGCTATACATTGTTGAAACAAATTTGCAAATATCTGCTCAACCACCAGATAAAATGAGCCTGACGACTTTTAGGTGAGACACCATAAACACACACACACACACACACACACACACACACACACACATATATATATATATATATATATATATATATATATATATATATATATATATACTTTCCGGAAACATTCCTCACACACAAAGAAAGAAAATATGTTATAAAGACTTATGTCCGGAAACGCTTAATTTCCATGTTAGAGCTCATTTTATTACTTCTCTGCAAATCACATTAATCACTCAGCAACAGAACGTACCAGTGTGACTTCAAACACTTTGTTACAGGAAATGTTCAAAATGTCATCCGTTAGCGAGGATACATGCATCCACCCTCCATCGCATCGAATCCCTGATGCGCTGATGCGGCCCTGGAGAATGGCGTATTGTATCACAGCCGTCCACAATACGAGCACGAAGAGTCTCTACATTTGGTACCGAGGTTGCGTAGACAAGAGCTTTCAAATACCCTCATAAATGAAAGTCAAGAGGGTTGAGGTCAGGAGGGCGTGGAGGTCATGGAATTGATCCGCCTCTACCAATCCATCGGTCAGTGAATCTGTTGTTGAGAAGTTGTTGCTAATCCATACATCAAATGGGTATCTGCCAACTCCGCATTTGTAAACATTGCACTGACTGAAAAACCACGTTCGTGATGACTACTAACCAGTTGACGCTACGTACTGATGTGCTTCATGCTAGTACTGTAGAGCAATGAGTCGTATGTCAACATAAGCACTGAAGTCCACATTACCTTCAATTGGGCCAACTGGCGGTGAATCGAGGAAGTACAATACATACTAACGAAACAATTGGGTATTTTGACAATTGTCTGCAGGAATTATTTCAATTTAGATTTAAAGAGAAATACTAAAATGATCTCTAACATGGAAATTAATTTTTTCGGACATATTTGCGCATAACATATTTTATTTCTTTGTGTGTGAGTAATGTTTCCTGAAACTTTGGCCGTACCTTTTTGTAACACCCTGTGTATCTTCTAATATATAAAGCAGTGTGTCCGTATGTTTGTACATGTTGCATACAAATGTACAGTTTTGTTCCAATCTTCATGAAATTTTGTACACGTAAGCTTCAATCCATGAGGACGGTCGCCGTAAGTGTAAGAATCACATAGTTCACGAGATATGACGTTATAAACAATGAAATGTGTCTAAAACTGCTGCATTTAGCGACAATGCTGCTAAATTTCTCCTTAACCACTGAACCTATTTCAACAAAATTTGGTACACACATTCCTTACCGTGAGGTAACAATTGCTGCATGGTTAAGAATCACATACGGTACATGGTTCAAAGGATATTACGTCATAAACAATAGAAATCGCAAAAAATGCCATATGAACACATGTACAGTAACGGTCATGGAAAACCAATTTATAACGCACCAAGTTTTAATCTATTGGTTATTTACTATTAATTGTATTTCCAACAGATTTTAAAGTTATACAGCCCTTATACAAATGAATATATAACTGAAAAATGGCAGGAATCTAATATATAAAGCAAACTATCCATATGTTTGTACGTGTTGCATACAAATCTACAGTTTTGTTCCAATCTGTATGAAATTTTGTACATGTAAGCTTCAATCCATGAGGAAGGTCGCCGTAAATGTAAGAATCACATACGATATATAGTTCACAAATATGACGTCTTAAACAATGAGATGCGTGGAAAACTGCTGCATTTTGCGACAATGCTGCTCATTTTCTCCTAAATCATTGGACCGATTTCAACCAAATTTGGTACCCACATTCCTTCCCGTGAGGTAACAATTGCTACATGGTTAAGAATCACATACGGCACATGGTTCAAAAGATATTACGTCATAACCAATAGAAATCGCAAGAAATGTTGTATAATGCGACGAGACTTTCGAAATACACTGTACGAGAATGACAGTACTTAGCGACTTGCAACAAACTTTAAACATAATTTCAAACCTTTATTAAACTTTTTCTCACTGACAAGCATAGTAAAATGATGGAAGGATGAAAGTTTCTCGCTTACTACTTTCCCGCTGTTATGGAGTAAATTCGGTATGACGTTACAATTTATAATTTCTACACTACAAATTGTAGTCTCAGGAAATTTTACAGACAGTATACACACAAATAGTTGAGTGTACCTTCTAAATTGTATCACAGTACGACACGTAGTCGATGAAATATGACCACATAAACAGTAGCACTCATGGAAAACCTCCACATCACGCACCTAGTTTTAATCTATTTCTTCTTTAATACTAATTGTATTTCCAATAGATTTTACATATATACAGACCTTATACAAATGAATATATACGTGAAAAATGGCAGGAATAAATAAATACCCGGGCAACGCCGGGTTTTTAGCTAATTTAGTGGCGTAACTAGGACTTGGCATTGGGGGGGATAGATCGCTTGACGATCAAAATTTTAGTCAGTTTCCAGACAGACTACCATCTACCACTCCCGTTGAAGAAACTAATTCACTCTCTTCCAATGAAAGCTTATGGTAAAACGCCCCAAGTTTCCAATCTTTACCAGATTGCTGTTATACGATTTCTTTTTCTTTTATTGTTTCTCTCTCTCTCTCTCTCGGTTTTTTTTTTTTTTTTTTTTTTTTTTGGTTCTGGGGGGGGGAGGGTACTATCGGGGGGGACGGTACTATCCCCCTCATCCCCCCATAGTTATATATATATATATATATATATATATATATAAACCGAGCTTTTGATGACCACTTTGCCTACTGGAAATTAAACAATAACCATCCGTCCTAAGGACTCCTTGCTTTGGCCGACCCTGCCCGCAGGGGACGCAGAGTGGCGCCACGCGTGGCGCGGCGCCCGCCTTGTACAGCCCTGGCTCAGCCCTTTTCATGTTTGCACATCATTCCGCGGCCGGCATGCAAGCCGCAAGCTGCCGCAGGGCCTTTATTCCTCATTTCGGTATCGCGGCACGGAATGCCGTGATAAATAACGCGCTATCAAGTAACTTCTGCGAGTGTTCCGAAGTCATTGAATTTCTGCGGGAAAGTCCGTTTCTTCTGGCGAGACGTAGCGGCCGCGTAAATGAACCGTTCCGTGGGACTAAAATGACTCTGAAGGGGAAAAATATGTTGTCCGGGGAAGATGCTATCTGCGTGTGACTTAACGTTTTAATTCACGACACTGAAGACGGAATTCCGTTGTCGAGAGAACAAAAATATTATAAGTAAAGCTGTACGGAACGCACGTTTGTGCCGTGCTGTAGATAGCAGCAATGGAAGCAGTGATCTCTGTGATTCTTCAGGTTGTGAATTGCACTACGTATTTCTACTCTTATAGAGAATGGAGGTTTTCTACTCTTATAGAGAACTAGATGAAAAACCGGCGTTCCCCGGATATTTATTTATTTAATCCTGTCATTTTTCAGGTATATATTCATTTTTATAAGGGCTGTATGTCTGTAAAATCTTTTGGGAATACCATAGTGCTAAAGAAGTAATAGATTAAAACTTAGTGCGTGACGGAGCGGTTTTAGATTAACATTACTGTTTATGTGCTCATATCTCACGAACTACGTGTCTTACCGTGATACAGTTTCGAAGGTACACTCAGCTATATGCATGTATACCGTCTGTAAAATTTCCTGCGGCTACAATTTTTAGTGTAGAAATTATAAATTGTAACGTCATACCGAATGTCGTAGTTTTAGTCCATGAGCAGCGGAACTTTACTATTTATGTGCTCATATCTCATGAACTACGTCTCGTACTGCGACACAATTTAGAACTTACATTCAAATGTATGTGTGTATACTGTCTGTAAGATTTCCTGCGGCTACAATTTGTATTGTACAAATTATAAATTGTAACGTCATACCGAATGTCGTAGTTTTACCCCGTGAACAGCAGAAAAGTAGAAAGCGAGAACCTTTTTTTCCTTTCATCATTTTACTATGGTTGTCAGCGAGAAAAAGTTTAATAAAAGTTTGAAATTATGTTTAAAGTTTGTTGCAAGTCACTAAGTACTGTCATTCTCATACAGTGTATTTCGTAAGTCTCGCCGCATTATATGGCATTTTTTGCGATTGCTATTGGTTATGATGTAATATCTTTTGAACCGTGTGCCGTATGTGATTCTTAACCATGCAGCAATTGTTACCTCTCGTTAAGGAATGTGTGTACCAAATTTGGTTGAAATCGTTCCAATGGTTTAGGAAAAAATGAGCAGCATTGTCGCAAAATGCAGCAGCTTTTCGAGTATCTCATTGTTTATGACGTCATATATCGTGAATTATCGTATGTGATTCTTACTCTTACGGCGACCGTCCTCAGGGATCGAAGCTTACGTGCACAAAATTTCATAAAGATTGGAACAAAACTGTAGATTTGTATGAAACACGTACAAACTTACGGACACTCTGCTTTATATATTACATGGACCTTTAATTCCAAACTCATATTTTCCATGTATCATACAGTAAACACTACCATAAAAGAATGAAAAGTCCAAAACCTTGGAATGTTTTCTAACGACACTAATTCGCCTACAGAGAAAGATAATAGCTAAAACAAATTACAGTGTCTATTAGAAAGGAAAAATTTTCTTTTCAATATTTCATTTCGTTAAAACATTAGGAGTATCTCTTCTAAAATTTTTCGACAACATCATGCAAGCGTGTTCGACATGTAATGTGTACCTGTGCTATATGGGCCTTTGCATTTTCTGATTTTTGACCTGCCTACTTACTTCGGCTGTTCAGATTATATCCTCCTGATAATACAGGAACACGGCCAAAATTTAATAGTAGTATGTCAGAATATATATACACTACGATGAAATCAATATTGTTGTTGTTGTTGTGGTCTTCAGGCCGGAGACTGGTTTGATGCAGCTCTCCACCCTACTGTATCATGAGCAAGCCTCCTCATCTCATAAGAACGGAAAACCACATCCGTCAGAATCGGCTTACTACATTTGTCTCTTGGTCTTCCTCTAAGATTTACCCCCACACACTTCCCTCCAATATAAATTTACGATTCCTTGATGTATAGGAATATGTCCTACCAATCGATCCCTTCTTATAGTCAAGGTATGCCGAAAATTCTTATTCCCACCAATTCAGTTCAGTACCACTTTATTAGTTACGCCATCTACCCACCTATTCTTCAGCATTCCTCAGTATCAACACATAAACTGTATAAACTATTTATCGTCCAAGTTTCACTCCCGTACAATACAACACTGCACACAATTATCTTCAGAAAAGACTTCCTTACACTTAATATTCGATGTTGGCAAATTTTTCAAATACGCTATTCTTCCCATTGCCATTCTGCATTTTATATCCTCCGTACTGCGACCGTCATATGTCATTTTACTGCCCAAGTAACAAAACTCATCTACAACCTTTATTGTTTACATACCGCATCTAATTCCTTCATCATCACCTGATTTTCTAAGACTGTATTCGATTACACTTGTTTTGCTCTTGTTAATGTTCATCTTGCACGTACCCTTCAACACACTGTCCATTCCGTTCAATTGCTCTTCCAGGTCCTTTGCTGTCTCTGCAGAATCACAGTGTCATCAGCAAAACGCAATGTTTTTATTTCTTCACCCTGAACTCTAATTCCTTCCCCAAATTTTTTTTTTTTTTTTTTTTCCTTCACAGCTTGCTCAAACTACAAATGAAATAACATTTGAGAAATCAACACTGAAGTAATCAACATTAACAAGAGCTAAACGAGGGCAATGGAACGCAGTCTTAGAAAATCTGCATCTATATCTACATAGATACTCTGCAAATCACATTTAAGTGCCTGGCAGAGGGTTTATAAACCACTTTCATAACTTTTCTCAGCCGTTCCATTCTTTAATAGCGCACAGGAAGAAAGAACACGTAAATCGTTTCGTTTTCGATCTGATTTCTCTTATTTTATTGGTATGGTCATGTCTCCCTGAGTAGGTGGGTGCTAGTGAAATATTTTCACATTCAGAAGTAAAAGTCGGTGATTGAAACTTCGCAAACAGATCAGGTCGCAATGAATAACCTCTTTCTTTTAATGATTTTCACCTCAATTCGTGCAACATTTCCGTGACGCTTTCCCCCTGGTAACGTGGTAAAACAAAACAAGCTGTTCTTCTATGAACCTTCTCAATGTCTTCCGTCAGTCCCACCTGGTGAGGATCCCACAGTGGGCAACAGTACTCTACGACGCACAAGTGTGATTAAGGCAGTCTCTTTGGTGGAGCTGGTGCATCTTCGAAGCGTTCTGCCAATGAAACGTAACATTTGATTCGCATTCCCCACAATATTTTCTATGTGTTCTCTCCAGTCTAAGTTGTTCATAACTGTAACTCCTAGGTATTTGGTAGAATTTACGACCTTAAGGTTTGACTGATTTATCGCATAATTGAAGTTCAGTGTATTTCTTTTCATGGTCATGTGTATTACATCACACTTTTCTTTATTTAGTGTCAATTGTCAATTTTCGCACCAGGAATGCGATAGACTGTAGTGGAACAAAAGTAGTACATCACTTTCTCTTTTATTGGGGAAGTAAAATAGGCTACTATGGCAGGAGTAGAGAGGATATAAAACACGCAATGGCAACTGGAAGAAAACGATTTTTGAGCAAGATAAATACGTGATGTTTTTGAGAAGTGAATATTTTACACTGTAGTAGAATAGACAGTGCAATAAATATGCGAAAGAACATTTGTACAATTTCACTGAGTGTAGAGATACAGCCATTTCAGGGTGTTCAAAGTTGATTTTACAAAATTCCACCAACAACTTGAAACGGAATTGAAGTTATTCACGTCTGAGGTCAGACATTCTGAATGTCTGCAACTGATATCTTTGGCTCTGCGAGGACATTGCTGCGTGCTGCCCTGCGTTTTTTGAGCACACCTGCGAATTCTATAGTTAGCTTTGACTTTGCAGTGAAAGAGTGTTGTGTAGGCAGTCATGGAGTTAAGTTTCAAAATTGCAGTGTGAGCTTTCAACAGACGAATCTTTTTATGTGAAATAATAATGATAATTTATTATTCAACGGATGATGAGATAAACCAATGTTGGAGAAATTAACGATGATTGAAAGTGATCTGATATATTGAAAAATCAAGCTAAGGAGAATCATCATTCTCATAATTAGACGCTTCGCGTACTTGTTATCCATCTCTGACAGACATTCAGCGTCACGGTTTTTCTTTCTTCCTTTCTTTCTTTCTATATACATTTTCTAAATAATCAAATTTTTAGTGCAGGGGTTTAGTATGATTTTAAAAAGCTGCAGGGATGGAGAAATTTTGTATTTGTATAGTTACTGGAATCGAATTGTACACCTGCGAATTCTATAGTTAGCTTTGACTTTGCAGAAGCTGCAGCTTATGCAGTAATTTTAGGAGCAGTGTCATGTATGCTGTTTGCTTGCGCACAGATATGCCATAAATTAGCGTTAACTGACAAGTGAGCTACGACAGGAATAATTGTTGAATTGAGACGTAAGTTGCAATCAGTAACTTGCACATAAAATTTAATTCTTATTGTTCAGACAGTTTCAGTCATTAACGAATCAGCCTGCTTTCTACCAAAGTTTAAATTGCTTACACTTAATAACAAAAAGCCACAGGATTAAATTATGTCTGTTTTATATATTTGGTGTTTGTTCAAATTCACATTGAATCACTTCGATAAAGTTTCCAGTCAGATAAGCGAAGTTTTAGTTGAAATGCAGATTCATTAACAATCACCCATAACTCACATGCAACATACAAAAAGATTGTTAAGAAATGAACCCATCGATTGTTCGAGTCCTCCTTCGAACTTTGTGTGTGTGTGTGTGTGTGTGTGTGTGTGTGTGTGTGTGTGTGTGTGTGTTGCCCTTAGCATAAGTTAGTTTCGGTACTTTGTAAGCCTAGGTACAGATAATGGCAGCAGTTAAGTCCCTTACATTTATAAACATTTGAACGTTTTGAACATTTTAAACAGAGTATGAGAACGTATTGGGCGGCAGTGCTGGAAACTGTCAGTGAATTTCAGAATCTAATTAAGGAATAATTTTAACACGCAGTCAAACATATATTTAAGGTCATAAATTGTTTCAATTAAATATCCCTTGCTTACATTGGGAGTTTTGGATACTGGACCGCGGCTGATAGAAGTTTCACCTCGGTTGCCTCGAAAATTGTTCTTGGAGTGTTCAGGACGGGATTATGCCAACAGATAGGCACTTAATTAGTATCAGCTCCTAAAAACAGAAACGCTACGGCGGTTTCAAAAAAAAAAAAAAAAAAAAAAATTATACATTTATGTCGCCGACACACCCCTCATCTCACACCCACACCCACCCACCCACACACACACACACACACACACACACACAGAGAGAGAGAGAGAGAGAGAGAGAGAGAGAGAGAGAGAGAGAGAGAGAGAGAGAATAATGAAAGAAAAATGTAAATCGCTTGCTTCGTTTTCGCAGTTCATGGAGTAAAACTTCGGCATCAGGCACTGACGTTTTAATTTATTACTTCTTTATTTAAGCGTATGAAAATGTCCCCCTAATTAAGCTGTTCAAGCGTCTGAAACTACGAAACTTACCAATTACATTTAAAAGTATATATTTTATAAAGATATACACGAGAAAATAGTGGCAAGGTGTGTGAAATTCGTTTAAAACAAATAACGGATTTTAACAAGGGCAGGAAGTACTTTCGAAGGCCATTGCTAGTGGAACTTCTTAAACTTACTACTCCATGAAAAGTTAAAATGAAATGCAATAAGCTGATACAAATGTCTGATAACCTTGCTAATTGCGTACTATACCACATATTTGACGATCAGCATTTATTGAAATCAGATTTACAAATGATGTTTAAAGTTTTGTTGGAAATCAGTGAATGCTGTTGTCTCTAGCAATGAATGAATACAGGATAATTTGCACATTAACAAGAAAAAAACGAGGATAATTGAATGTAGTGTAAAAAAGAAATAAATAAATAAAATAAAATAAAATAAAATAAAATAAAATGTTATGATGCTGAAAGATTAGGTAATGAGACAATAGAAGTAGTAGATATGTATTGTTATTTGGTAACAAAATGACTCCTAATGGCCGAAGTAATGCAGAATGGCTATGGGAAGAAAAGCGTTTCTGAAGAAGCGAAATTTGTTGACATTCAATATTAGTTTAAATGTTAGGAAGTCCTTTTTGGAAGTATTTGTCAGGAAATGTGGATGAAATATGGACGATAAGGAGCTCAGACAAAAGATGATAAAAGCTTTTGAAATGTGGTGCTACAGACGAATGATGAAAATTAGATGGGTAGATCAAGTAACTAATGAGGAGGCGCTCAACAGAATTGGGAAGAAACGGAGTTTTTGTCATATCCTGACTACGAGAAGGGATAGGTTGGTGGGACACATTCTGGGATAAGGAATTATCGTCAGCCTAGCATCAGAAGGAAGTGTGTGGGGTAAAAATAGTAGAGGGAGACCGAGGGACGATTGCTGTAAGCAGATTCAAAAGGAATTATATGATCAGGCTAGCACAGAATAGGGCAGGTGGAGAGCTGCATCAAACCAATATGACGACTGAATACAACACAACATTCATTGATCCATGACACTGACATAAAACTGGGTTGCGAATACTCTTTTTGATGTTGTGTCTGTAAATCTATCGGACCAAACTGCGTGGTCATCAGTCCGTAGCTTACAAACTACTTAAACCTAGGTAAACTAACCTAAGGACAAACACACACACCCATGACTCAGGGAGGACTGTGTGGACGAAGTTTATAACTCGGCCTCAAGAAAAACACGCCGTTTTAGATGGAACGTAAGATTATACCTGTTAATGAGTGTGGTGCTTATTTCCCCTGTTGAGTTTTGTCTATCTCGAGTGGTCTTTTAAGGTTCAGACGTTAGCACCGAAACTATAGAGATGTATGGTGAGTCGTTTCGTACCTCAACGGTGAAGCGAGGTATTGTGGACAGTTTTTACGCAGAAGCGAGCAATGATAACAGTGTATATTAGCGAGCAAAGGAAAATACGTAGTGGATGTTCTTTATAAATGTCATGCAGTAAATTCTCTATACTCTTAAGAATGCCCATCCCCACAACATTGCCGAGGTGGGATGGCTTGCGTGCCTCAACGATGCGGATAACCGTACCTTAGGTGCGACCATATGGGGGGGTATCTGTGGAGAGTCCAGACAAACGTGTAGTTTCTGAAGAGGGGCAGCAGCCTTTTCAATAGTTACGGGGGCAACAGTCTGGATTATTGACTGAGCTGGCCTTGTAACATCAGCTAACGTGACTTTGCCTTGCAGTTATTGTGAACGGCTGAAAGCAAGGGGAAACTACAGTCGTTACTTTTACCGAGGACATGCAGTTCTACGAATGGAAATACTTGTGGAATCTGACTTTGGAGAAGATCTGTTTGGATTTAGGAGAAATGTAGTAACACGCGCGGCAATACTCACATTAAGACTTAGCTTAGAAGATAGGCTAAGGAAGGCCAAACCTACGTTCTACGTTGTACATTCGGAGAAAGCTTTTGACAATATCCACTGGAATACATGCTTTCAAATTCTGAAGGTAGCACGGGTAAAAAATAGTAAGAGAAGAGTTATATTCAACCTATACAAAAACCAGACAGCAGTTATTAGTGTCGAAGGGCAAGAAAGGGACGCCGAGGTTGGGAAGGGAGTAAGACAGGGCTGTAGCCTTTCCCCAACGTTCTTCAATCTGTACATTGAGCAAGCAGTGAAGGAATGGAAGGAGAAATTTGGAGAGGGCATTAAAGTGCAGGGAGAAGAAATAAAATAAATTGCGGTTTGCTGATGACATAGTAATTCCTTCAGAGACTGCAAAAGATCTGGAAGAGCAATTGAATGGAATGGACACTGTCTTGAAAGGAAGGTATAAGATGAACATTAACAAGAGTAAATCGGAGGTAATGGAAAGTAATATCAGAAAATCAGGCGATGCTGAAGGAATTAGATTAGGTAAAGAGAAAAAAAATTAGTAGATGAGTTTTGTTATTTTGGCCGAAGTGAAGAAGATATAAAATGTACAATGGCTATGGGAAGAAAAGCATTTCTAAAGAAGGTAAACTTGTTAACATCCAATATTAATTTCAATGTTAGGAAGTCCTTTCTGAAAGCATTTGTATGGAGTGTAGCATTATATGAAAGTGAAACGTGGACAATAAGGAGTTCGGACAAAAAGATGATAGAAACTTTTGAAATGAGGGGCTACAGACGAATGATGAAGATTAGATGGGTAGAGCACGTGACTAATGAGGAGGTGCTTAACCGAAGTGGGGGAAAGGAGTCTCTGGCATATCCTGACTAAGCGAAGAGATGGATTGGTAGGACACATTCTGAGACATGGACGTATCGTCAGCTTAGCATTAGAAAGAAGTATGTGGGGTAAAATCATAGAGAGAGACCGAGGGATGAAGCAGATTCAAAAGGATGTTGGTTGCTGTACTTATTCTCAGATGAAGAGACTTGCACAGGATAGGGAAGCGTGGAGAGCTGCATCAAACCAGTCTGCGGACTGAAGAGCACAACAACAACAACAACTTAAGAATGCACAAATAAGAAAAGTGTCGTCCAGACGCTTATACATTTATTTTATAGAGGAAACATTATTAACCGGAAAACACGTCGAATACTATCAAAAAAAATATTGAGTTTTGTCTAATAAGAAGAATCTAAAATTATTATTTTTGTCTCATAATTCTGACTACTGCACTGTGAAATAATTTTTATTAGAAACACTTACCTATTTAGATTCGTAATCATATTTGGTGTTGGTATTCAACTCTGCAGGACGTAAATAGCTTTTCCCTTGCAGACAGTACTCTTTTTCGTAGGAGATCGCTAGGAAAAAAATTACTATGTCATGGTGCAACCTTTTCAATGTGATTGGAAAGCAAAGCAGTAACGTGTACGTAGCTGCGAAAACATTTCTTTTATAGAAATTAGCTTGGTCTGAAAAGGTTGACTTCCGATGTTGGCATATTCCACTTCAGATCCTTATTTCCGTGCAAGCGCTTTGTGCAGCGTAGTCGGAAACCATAACAGATTCGACACTGTTTGCTGAACACTAAGAAAGTTAACAAATACACGTATTTTTCGAGAAAATGATAGCTACGTGAGAGGAGCAGATGAAAAGGAGACACTATACAATGGAATCTACTATTGTCTGATAGCACACGTTGTTGACATACCTACCTTACCTCCGAGCAAATGGGCTCGCCCGTCCCACGTCACCGGAGTGCGTACAATCGAGGGTAAAACAGTCAATTGTGAGCGTGCGGTCTAACGTAATGGAGTCACTATGTTTTTGAAACAGAAACAACGGGGTTGGTTCGAGGCTGAATGTGGCAGAGGTCCTACAGCACGACAGTGTCATCACTTGCAATCAGCTTTGCGCAAGAAGTGGCAACATTTTCTGCGCAACACACCCATCATTTTGCACGACAGTTCAAGGGCGCATATTGCGCAAGGTGTGGCTGCTATGTTCGGTCGATGGGACTGGGAAGTACTGTACCATCCACCATACTTCCCAGGCCTAAGTTCTTGTGACTCCGATTTGATTCCGAAGATGAACTAACCACTTCGTGGCACTCACTTCAGAAATGTTCGAGAGATTCGACAAGCAGTAGACCTCTCCAATCGCACCATGAACAGAACAGGCCCTGATAACGATATACTAAGCCTTCCACGTCGGTGGCAACGGGTTCTATACATCGCTGGTGACTACTTTGAAGCACAGAACAGGTGCAACCGTGTAACCCTTTTGTTTCGTTTGTGAATAATGTTATATTGTATTACATACACTATCCTTTGTTGCAGGAGAAGGGCAGGAGAAGGGAGGGGGTAGGGTAGTGGGATGAGAAAGCAGAGTGGTGTTGGTGGTGGTGGTGGTGGTGGTGGTGGAAGAGGAGGAGGAGGAGGAGCAGGAGCATCAGATGAAATGGCTGTAGAAAAAGGAGTCAACGATGAGATGGAGAGAGCGATTAGGAAATTGACAGAAAGGAGGAGATGGACACGTATATAAGAGTGAGGAGATGGATCGAGAGAGGGGCATGAGGAGTTTGACGGAGTGGGGGAGGGGGGGGGGAAGGAAATATATATGGATAAAGAGTGATAAGGGGTGAGGGAGGGGATTGACCGAGGGGGAGGGGGGGGGAGCTGAAGAGACAGATGGAGATGGGCTCAGAGAAGATTTGGATATATGGACATCCAACACCCGTGCAACACAGGTGACTAATGCGAATGTCTAATATACATAGGAATCAGAATGAAACTTTCACTCTGCAGCGGAGTGTGCACTAATATGAAACTTCCTGGCAGATTAAAATTGTGTGCCGGAACCGGGACTCGAACCTTGGACCTTTGCCTTTCGCGGGCAAGCGCACTACCGACTGTGCTATCCCGACACGACTCACGATGCCGCCTCACAACTTTACTTCCGCCAGAACCTCGCCTCCTACTTTCCAAACTTCACAGAAGCTCTCCTGCGAACCATGCAAGACTAGCACTCCTGGAAGAAAGGATATGGTGGAAACATGGCTTACCCACAGCCTAAGGGATGTTTCCAGAATGAAACTTTCACTCTGCAGCGGAACACCATGAATTCGTCGACTCAGCAGAGCGAAATTTTATTGAAACATTCTTGAGGATGTACACAACACACGATCACGCACGGTACACTGTAACCATCATTAAACCCGTCTTGCTACTGTTCTCGCACCAATAACGAAATATGCATTTCCGACAGGACATTGCACGTCCATATGTATCCTGAACCAACGTGCTGTTCAAGGTGTACGTCAACAACCTAGGATAGCACCATCCCCAGATCTGTCCCCCATCCAGCATGTTTGGGACCGAATAAAACGTCATCTTGCGAGGTCTGCACGTACGGCACGCAATCAAACCCGACTGAGGCACCAGGTGGAAACTGCATGACAGGCCATTTAGAAAGACTACATTCGGCGCCTCTACGAACGTCTCCTTAGGATAATTGCAGCTTGCATTGCTGCAAAACGAGGGTATACATGGCACTTGCGTAGACGTTATGCGCTCTCTGGTGACTGTACTCACGTGCGTTTGGCTTTGTCTGCGTGATCGTGCGTTTTATACATCCTCAAGAATTTGTCAGTAAAATTTTGCTCTGCCGGGTTGACGAATTCATGGTGTTCTTATTTTTATTTTCCAGGAATGTAGTTTAGGAGATATAAAAATGCAGACGCAAGGGAAAATAGCGCGTTGTGTGTGTTCGTACTTCTTGCGTTCTGTACTGTTTGTACTATTGCGATGAAAATTTACACAATTGATCTTCAATACAAGAGGAAAGTAACTACGTATACTTTTGTATGCTAGACGGCACTGTGTTTACGAACAAAATCTACGGTTTTATTAAGATCTTGATGAAAATTTGTAGTCTTGACCTTCGAAACAAAGGGAACATCACCGTCAACCTAAGATTTCACGCATAATTTGCCTTGTAATACACTTAGTTATTTTTGTGTCCCAACTTCGTCGCCGCTTTTGTGTCCCAGCCTCGTCGTAGGTGTCGGTGGCCGAGTGGAATGAGACCGACACGCTGGTGCAGGTACGGAGGGGAGCAGCCAGAAACTATAAACACTCGAGTAAATTAGAAAGAGATATATTGCACAGAATGTAACAATACTTAACTTTTACATAGTACTGCAGAATGTTGATACATAGTTGTTAGAGGCCTGCCTAGTGCCTGTACAATAGCAAAGTCTTCACTCGTGCCTATCGGATTACGAAGGTCCTAACTCGTTGCTATCTCAGTCCGAAGTGCGAAGTGCGAAGTGCGAAGTCCTTCAGTGGTGGCCACGAGCGGCGTTGTACCAGAGGGCGCTCGTGGCTGTCGTCGGAAGAACGCCGCGCCGTGCATGCATGGCGGCGCGCGGCGAAAGTAGGTGGCGCGCACTTTGTACTTGTGCGACACCACAGTTATCACTTCACTGATCGCCATCAAACTCATCAGAGTTATATAATTTTTTACAGATGGAGGAGACAAGTGGCTCATGAGGTGGAGCAGTTAGACTGGTGAAGAACGGGATTTGTCCCTATTGTCAGAGAGAGGGGTAAGAGGAGATGAAGTGAGAGAATAGAGAGGCGAAGATGAACAGAGAGAGAGAGAGAGAAAGAGAGGTAGACAGAAGACGAGGAGATGAGGAGAGAGAGAGTGATAAGAGGAGATGAACACACAGAGAAGAGGAGATGAAGAGAGAGGTAAAAGGAGATGAACGAAGGGGAGATGGAGAGATGAATAGAAAGAGTAGTAAGATGAGTTCGAGAGAAGAGAGGATGAGACGAACAGAGAGATGGGAGATGAGATGAGTAGAGTGGTAAGAGGAGATGAACAGAAAGAGGAGAAGATGAAATGAGAGTAAAAGTAAATGAACAGAGAAAGAGGACAAACAAGAAGATGAATTGAGAAAGTGGTAAGAGGAGATAAACAGAGAGAGGAGTAGATGAATAGAGAGAGGGGGGGGTAAGAGGAGATGCACAGAGAGAGGGCAAATGGGGAGTCGAATACAGAGAGTGGTAAGAGGAGATATGGAGAGAAGAGATGAGGAGATGAACAGAAAGACAGGTAGTGGGAGATGTACAGATGTAGGTTAGACAAGGAGATGAACAGAGTAGAGAGAAGGGCAGAGAGAGAGAAGGCAAGAGAACGTGGACACTGAGAGTGCTGGACAATGATTAGAAAAAATAAGTACCGCGTGACGCCGGATTTTGAGCTGGTTCTATATAAGAAGGGAGGTTTTATAAATGAAATGCTTTGTCTGGAACGTGTAATTATTACTCGAATATCAGGAACGGTTCGGCAGTATCTCCTCCTCGAACTAAGCGCTTTAACGCGGCAACTGTTGAAATTGTGTATGAGACAGTTGTGTCTAGCACGCCGAAACCGGTTATGTAATTGAATTAAGAAAGCTATATTGGCTGCAAACCTCTTATTAAACAAAATGTTTTCATTTAAAATAACGCTGTTTGTTCAAAAAATCGTTGCCGGTTTCGAAGCTAAAAGTCTGTCGATTGGCGGTTGATCACGTCTGGATTCAGTTCATAACAGCCTCTTCTGGCGAACTATTCATAGGTTGCTTGTGTCTACTGTGCACACAAGGTAACTAATATCACTTATTGGAGCGTAACTAATACTAATACGAGGAGTGTTCAAATGAAAATGTAGGAAACTGCACTGTGGGTGTAATTGCTTTATTCAAAAGTAATCATCAGAGGCCTGGGAACAAGTTTAACGAGCCGAAATGATTTCTTGTTCCCAGAATGCCTTCGGCTGTGACAAGAGTCAGTCCTCCACTGTGTCGTTCAGTTTGTCATCCGAGTTGAAGCGCTTCCCTTGAGATGTTTTTCGGCGGACCAAACAGATGAAATTCACAGGGCGACATGTCCCGGCTGTAGGACGGATGCTAAAGGTGCTTACACTTGGCCATTTCACTTTGTGTTATCATGGAGCAGAATCACTGATCTGTTATTAGTGTGTTACATCGTTGTTAGTGCTAGTTATAGCAGGTGACTTCAATGTGGCGTAGAACATCACCTTTCTTTCTTTCTCTTTGGCCATGTTCACACATATGCAGCGTCGCCTCTACATTAAATTTGGATTTGGCGTGTGACGCCCTTCCTGTCGCCACCCGTTCCCCCCTGGGAGTAAATGTGTACCCCAAATGTTCGTGTATGTGTTCTATGTGTGAAAGTGTGAAGTGTTACAAAAAGTTCGCGAATCGTGTAACTGAGGCGGGACTTAGGGGCAGCTCCGTACTCATCTAGGGGGATGAGGAAAACCGCGTAAAAACCACATCCAGGCTGGCCGGCACCTCGAGCCCCTTCGTTAATCCGCCAGGCGGATTCCAACCAGGGCCGGTACGCCTCCCCGTCTCGGAAAGCGGCGCGTTAGACCACACGGCTAACCCAGCGGGTAGCGTAGAGCATCACCGTCCCAAGGTAATTTATCCACAGGAGGCTGTTAAGAGCAAAATCTAGAAACAAATAATGACCAATGCTTTTTCTTCAAAATAAACAGCATTATTAACAGTGGTTGCTATTTCATTTATTGGAGAAATCAGGTTGTATGTATAGGACGTTTTGTATGGTAAAGGCTAAAGATAAATCTAACTCTGACGTTATTTGAATGTGTATTTAAAATCTTCATGATTCCAATGGAAATTTTAAAACTATCTTCAAGGGATGTTCTTATCATTCAGGGTAATATTGTCCAAATTAATGTGTTGGTAGTGGTAGGGTTGTCGGTTTTGAAGTTGTTGGTAGTAAGCGTAAAATAATTGCCTTTCTTAACAAAATTCACTGAAATTAATTGAAATATGTCAATTTTAATTTAATTAAATTGTCTCAATATTAAAATTATATTTTTTTGTTTTCATAATTTAGGAATTGTAATAAGAATTGATCAAAAAGAATGTCACATTGACCCCTAAGTCTCCCTTTCTCTCACTCTAATTGTTGCATAGATCATTTAAGTTTCTGATTATCAGAAACTGATCACACAGATTTCATATACACACCTGGCCATTAAAATTGCTACACCACGAAGATGATTTGCTACAGACGAGAAATTAAAACGACGGGAAGAAGATGTTGTAATATGCAAATGATTAGCTTTTCAGAGCATTCACACAAGGTTGGCCCCAGTGGCGACACCTAAACGTGCTGACATAAGGGAAGTTTCCAACCGATTTCTCATACACAAACAGCAGTTGACCGGCGTTGCCTGGTGAAATGTTGTTGTGATGCCTCGTGTAAGGAGGAGAAATGCGTACCAATAAGTTTCCGACATTGATGAAGGTCGGATTGTAGCCTATCACGATTGCAGTTTATCGTATCGCGACATTGCTGCTTGTGTTAGTCGCGATCCAATGACTGTTAGGAGAATATGGAATCGGTGGGTTCATGAGGGCAATACGGAACGCCGTGCTGGATCCCAACGACCTCGCATCACTAGCAGTCGAGACTACAGGCATCTTATCCGCATGGCTGTAATGGATGGTGCAGCTACGTCTCGATCCCTGATTCATCAGATGGGGACGTTTGCAAGACAACAACCATCTGGACGAACAGTCTGACGATGTTTGAAGCAGCATGGATTATCATCTCGGAGACCATGGCTGCGTTACAGTTGACGCTGCATCACAGACAGGAGCGTCTACAATGGTGTACGCAACGACGAACCTGGGTGCACGAATGGCGAAACGTCATTTTTTCGGGTGAATCCAGGTTCTGTTTACAGTACACGACGATAAGACTTTTTTATCCAATGTACGCTCTTGGCTGCACTGTTAGGCACTATTGTATGAGATGCCATTGAATGTCGCTAGATACTAATGTCGAGCAGATACTGGAGTCCGCTAGATAAAAATAGGTGAGTGAGGTTTCCCATCAGGCCAAACGGCAGTTCTGCTCGGCTCGGTCCAGCTGCCACTACTCGCGTTTGTCCCAATGGTACCGGTGCCCCGTTTAAATATAATGTGCGCCAAATCACCGTCGAGATCGAAGAGCCCGTTGCCTCAAAAACTCCGTCGAACAAAGGGTTGCAGCGGAAAAAAATCAAAACCAGAAAGAGACTGTAATTGCGGGCAATAGTTTCCCCACAGCCAGCGGTCGGGGCAGCTTCCGCGCCGGGCCAAGTTTATGCGCAATATTTGCAAATCTAGGCTGCGAGGCGGCTGTTGCACCGAGTGGAGGGGTGCGCGGGCTAGCGCCTCCCCCTCCACCTCCCCTCCCCCTCCCCTACCCGTGTGAGCGCCACCCGTGACATAAATACAGATTAACACAAGATCAGATTGGCTCTGCGCTGTGGATATAAAGCACCAATTATTCGCCCGACGCTGGCGTCGACAGTCAGAAACAATGGGCAGCGCAGGATTTGCATGCAAACAGCGCGGCTGAGCGGGATGTGCAGGGTTGGAGGGGGGGGGGGGTAGGGGCGGGGTGTCTGGCGTTCGCGCCCCTGCGCGCACATACGCTCCCATGCACCGGGCGCGCTGCGCGGAATGCTGGCGCCAGTGAGGATAATCCGGGCCGCTGGCGAGCTCTGCCCTGGCGTGCGGGCACCACAGCCCGGCGGTCAGAGGGCAGACAGCTGTAGGGGGCCTGTATAGGGAGAGAGTGGTCATATACCGCTGGCTGAGAGCTCGGGACATCATGTTTCTAACGAACTAGGCTGGGATTCTTCTACATAAGCTTACGTATTGTGGTATGAGTGGGACAGTGCACATGTGGTTTAAATCATACTTAACTGGAAGAGTGCAGCAGGTTGAAATAAGCAGTTCACTTGATATAGATGAAACAATTCATTCTTATAACTGGGGAGTTATCAAAAAGGGGGTCCCACAAGGTTCGTTCTTGGGACCTTTGCTGTTCTTAATATACAGGGTGTTTCACTAATTGTGTTTGCCTCTGTGACTTATAAAACAATAGGTGAAGGGAAATTTTAGTGCGGTAGGTCAACACAAGAAATGTTACTTTCTGCGGAGCTATGAACATAGTTTATTGTATCATTTTCGAAAGAGTTACACCACAAAGATACTTTTTTTTTAAAATGGAGCAATAGTTTTTTCTATCGTGTATTGGATTCGTTTAACCATCTGCGTCCAAATCAATTTAAACTACATTCCTATCACTGGGAGCTACAACCCTTCAAAGTTCCGGGGGCGGAAGCTCCGATAGCATAGCTGACTGGCCGAGTGGCTATCTGACCACCAGCCAGACAGCTACGCTAGGTTGGGAGATACAACCCTTCAAAGTTCCGGGGGCGGAGGCTGCGATAGCGTAGCTGATTTGCCGAGTGACTATCCCCTGGGGCACGGCCCACTGTCTCATGACCACCAGCCAGTGAGCTACGCTGTCGTAGCCTCCGCCCCCTAAACTTTGAAGGGTTGTAGCTCCCAAACTAACAGTGATAGGAATGTAGTTTAAATGATACAATAAACTATGTTCATAGCTCCGCAGAAAGTGTAACATTTCTGTTGTTGACCTACCGCATTAAAATTTCCCGTCACCCATTATTTTATAAGTTACAGAGGCAAACACACTTAGTGAAACATCCTTTATATTAATGACCTGCCATTCTACACTCTCGAAGATGCTGAGCTACTACCTTTTGCTGATAATACAAGTATAGCTATCACACTTGACAAACAGGAATTAACTGATGAAATTGTAAATGATATCTTTCAGAAAGTTAAGTGGTTCTCTACAAATTGACTCTCATTAAACTTAGATAAAACACAGTATATACAGTTTCATACAGTAAATGGAATGACACCATTAATAAATTTAGATTTTGAACATAAATCTGTACCTAAGCTAGAATATTCAAAATTTTTAGTTGTTTGCATTGACGAGGGACTGAATTGGAAGAAACATATTGGAGATCTCCTGAAACGTTTGAGTTCAGCTACTTATGCTATCTGAGTCATTGCAAAATTTGGTTATATACATCTCAGTAAATTAGCTTACTACGTCTATTTTCATTCACTGCTTTCATATGGGATCATATTCTGAGGCAATTCAACATTGAGTAAAAACGTATTCATTGCACAAAAGCGTGTAGTCAGAATAATTGCTGGAGCCCAGCCAAGAGCATCCTGCAGACATTTATTTAGGGATCTAGCGATCCTCACTGTAGCTTCAATATATATATATATATATATATATATATATATATATATATATATTCACTCATGAAATTTATTATTAACAATCCAACCCATTTCAAAAGTAATTTCAGTCTGCATAGCTACAACACTAGGAGAAATGGTGATATTCACTATTCTAGGTTAAATCTAATTTTGGCACAGAAAGGAGTGAATTACTCTGCCACAAAAGTCTTTGGTCACTTACCAAGTAGCATCAAAAGTCTGACAGATAGCCAACTAGTATTTAAAAAGAAATTAAAGGAATTTCTAAATGGCAATTCCTTCTAAAATGTAGATAAATTTTTAGATAAAACTTAAAATAAATAAATAAATAAGATATTTAAAAAACAACCCTTAAAATATTGATTGTCAATTATAGACAACATTTCTAAACTTACATGTTCCACATCATTACGAAATGTTGTATATATGATCTATGGAACAAGTATTAATATAATCTAATATGTGTGCGAGTAGCTGTGTGTGCGTTACTGTACTACAGAGGGCCTTAAGGAGACCTGGACGTGAAAATGACTGAAAATAATAATCATTATATCAATACGCTAACACGAAAATTGTGGTACAGATTACTAATTTATTCGTTCAAGAAGGCCAATGAAAGTTACATAATTCGAAAGATTGTCGTAGATTTCACGAATACAAATATTATGTGTGCTTTAAGCCATTAAAAGTGGTGAAAGGAAGTAGAAATTTTCCTATCTACAGTTTGGATCAAGTTCTACATTCTCCAACAATCAACTCACTGATTGGCTAACGCCTCGACCAAAGATGCTGTAATGCAGTGCATCTGCAGTATTAAAATAACGTATTAAAATAAGTGAATATTAAGACATGGAGTGCTTCCAACTCACTTTCTTGTGCCGTTCAAAAGCTTCTTTTTCGCAGTGATTAAGAGTGGTTAAAGGAAATGGATGTTTTCATATGAATGCCGTTATAACGGATAATGCTCCGAGAGAGGCATCTAGCGGTGCTCGGGTAGAACTACGAAGTCGAGAAAGCCGATATAAATGATGATGCGCCGGGTGAAGCATGTAGCGGTGCACGGGTGGAACTACGAAGTCGACATGTTGTCAGCTCTGGATTTCTGAATATCGCAGTACCGAAATAACATTATTTCTTGGCGTTGTATAAATATACGAACACCGAAGTTGTAGTTTCATTTCAAATATTAAGCTAATGAAAGTTATATAATTGAAAGTACATGAGAAGTATATACTTCCGTTTTTATTTGTTGTTATTGTGTCAGGCATTTTCCCTAACACGTAAAAGTTACAATATCATACCTTCCAGTGCCGGTTAAATTTTACCAAATATCCCAGCGGCCTCCTATGATAATGTTAGCAACAGATGTTGAATAGTGAGAATCCTGTGAGTCTTAATTTTAGCCAATCGCTTGACAACGCTGATGGTTTCTCATGGAATCTTCGCTTTACGAGGGCAATTATTTTTAATGAGCGGACGAGGGTACATACAAGAACTTGTCAACCATAAAGCAGGAACAGCATTATTTGTCTACTTCATGGTCTGTACGATACACTAATCGAGTCATTCTATGTGTTTAGAACAAATGGCCAAAGATTTTATATCGTGTTGTTGATGTTGCCAACATAATCACGCGAGGCAGCCGACATGATACGTAAACTTTTACCCCAAGTGACCATTGTAAACACAATTGATCGATTTTCGACCGCAGGCAATACTTGTAATAATAATTTGGAGTAACGCAGGGAGATAGTCTCTCCCCACTTCTCTTTAATTGTGTCCTGGAAAAAGGTATGAGGGATGGAGAGTGTCATTGAGAGAAAGCCAAATCAATGAGGGAGATTAGGTACAAAGGACCACTTACAAGTAGACTATTTAGCATTTGCAGATGACTTAGCTATTTTTTCGGATTCAATAGATCGATATTGGACTGAAAGAGTTTGAAACAAATTTCCGGACACGAAAAAGTAAAGTGTGTTGCATTGTGGATAACCAGCAGTGTAGCGTCCTCTTGAACCGTGTCGAGGTAAATTGAAAAGTTATATATCTTTGACGCCGTTACAGCGTGCAATGAATGAAATAAATCGCAATTTGCGATAAATTATGGCTTCACTGTACAAGGTGCGGCGAATGAAAATTTGTGCCCTTCCGGGATTCGAAACCTGGATCTCTTGCTTATTAGACAGACGCGTTGACCACTTCGGCACCAAGGACACAGTGACCAGCCCCACTGCAGAGGACTCTTCCCTGCACGTCTCCCGCCACATCTAAATCTCCATTCGCCACGCTGTCTCTTTCCTATTACCACAGCCTATTTTTCATTCGCCGCACTTTGGTATTCCATCTAAACCTAGTACAGTGTAGCCATAACTGATCGCAAATTGCGATTTATTTCATTCATTGAAGGCTGTAACGGCGTCAAAGATGTAAAATGTAAACTTTCACGCCCGGAATGGTCTAAATTACTAAAAATTTCCGGGCTATTATGTCGTGGTGTATAGTCAAAACCGGAATCCAGATTTAATTTAGTTTCACGTCCTCCTCCATCCTATTGAAATTATTAGGGTGTTTTACAATTTCTGCTTTATGGCTGCTAAAACCTGAGTTTTATCAAATTGAATAAGGTGGTCCCTGGTTGAAAAACATGTTCAGCAACAGCTGATCTGTCAATCTCTCCCCTTCTACAGTTCCCCTTGTGCTCATTTAGTCGTCTTTTGACTGTCCTTTTTGTGGTACACACGTATACGTCTCCACAGCTACACAGAATCCTATAAATTCCTGGTTTTTCCAGAGGTTTGCGAGCATCGTTTGCTAATTTGAGGTGATCCTGTATCTTCCAAGTAGGTTTGTAGATAAAGCCAACAATCCGTTTCGTCAAAATTTTACCGATGCGTTCGGTGACGTCCTTAATAAAAGGCAGAAGACTTTGGATTTCATAGGAACCAAAAAAATGTTCAAATGTTTGTAAATCTATGGGACGAAACTGCGTGGACGTCAGTCCGTAGCTTACAAACTACTGAAACCTAGGTAAACTAACCTAATGACAACACACACACCCATGCCCCAGGGAGGACTCGAAACTCCACGGCGAGCAACCGCGCGCTCCGCAGTGAGACGCTTTAGACCGCTCGGCTACTCCACCGCGGCTCACAGGAACCCTTCCATCGTTTTCAACTCTACGTCTCGGTCTCAACGCTCTCCTTATCTCTGTAGACGAATAGCCATTCTTAAGTAAAGCACTACTCGGGTGTTTCAATTCCGCGTCGAGTAATTCCGGTTCGCAGATGTTCCTTGCTCTGTCTGCCAATGTCTTTTTATAATGCCGCAATTTTGCTGTGAGTGGTGGTTTGAATCCCGTTGGGTTTCCATAATAAATCCACTAGCATTACAGAAAAACTTGGCCTTGTTAATAGGAAAGAGACAGCGTGATGAATGGAGATTTGGGTGTGACAAGAGACGTGCAGGGAAGAGTCCTCTGCAGTCAGGCTGGTCACTGTGTTATCGGTGGCGGACTGCCGGGCGCCGTGGCTCAGCGCGCCCGGTCAGGGGGCTCAACACCTTCTAACTGTGACAAATTACACCCAAGGAAACAAAATCGGGTTACCCAAAAATCAGGCGACTGCAGGGGAAAATTCCTGTTACTCTGAAACCATATGCGACAATCGCTCCAGATAAGCCTAATAGTCCTGAAACGTCATGTGGCCCAAGTGGTCCGTCACTGTGCCGCATCCATTGTCGAATATTTTCACTGTAGTAGTGTTTTAATGGGCCCCATAATTGTCTTGTCCAGAGGTTGCATTTTATGGGTTGTATAAGTGGGAAGGCACGTGATTATCACAGGCAAGATCAAGAACGTCAATATTTTGTGTGTGTGTGTTATGTCCATCAAGAATTTCCAGGCCTGGATCTTCTGCTGTGGGCTTGTTCTTCTTAATACAGCTTTTGAAAAAGTCTGTGGATAAATTACCTTGAATCCACCCTGATGGGTGGCATCTGCCAATGGCACCAGCCGTGGACCTCTTTCATTAAAATATCTACCATGTTTCTCCTTGGGAAAAACATCAGTGGTGGGATAAATGTTCCTCCGGCACTCACAAAGCACACGACAATAATGAAGCTCTCTCTCTCAGCAGAACTTAAAGCACCAACCTATCGTTTGCCTCTAAGGCCAATCATTCGAGGAAGCTTGTTTTGCACGATGGATATGCCTGCCTGATCTGCATTGAAAATGCGATAAATGAATAAAAACGCTGAGCCAAGAACACTTCGAACATCAACGAATAAAAATGATCAGCGTCCGCAATGAACAAAATGAACAGAACCACTCATAGAGCAAAAAAAAAAAAAAAAAAAAAAAAAAAAAAAAAATGCCGGGCGCCGTGGCTCAGCGCGCCTGGTCAGAGGGCTGAACGCCCTCTGTAATAAAAAAGCTGAGCCAAGAACTTTTCGAACAAAAACGAACAAACATGATCAGCGTCCGCAAGGACAAGAACTACCCATAGAGCAAAAAAAAAAAAAAAAAAAAAAAAAAAAAAGTGGCGGAGTGGGCAACGCGTCTGCCTAGTAAGCAGGAGATCCCGGGTTCGAATCCCGGCCGGGCACAAATTTTCTTTTGCCGCACTTTGGTATTCCATCTAAACCTAAGTACAGTGAAGCCATAACTGACAGCAAATTACTATTTACTTCATACACTGAAAAAGTTATGAGGGATGGAGAGTGTCATTGAGAGAAAGCCAAATCAATGAGGGAGATTAGGTACAGAGGATCACTTACAAGTAGACTATTTAGCATTTGCAGATGACTTAGCTATTTTTTCGGATTCAATAGAAACAGCCATGAGACAAATTGAATTGCTCAAAGAACAAGCTGAAATAGCAGGCTTAAAAATCTCCTTTGAGAAAGCAAAATTTATGACACACATTAAAACAGCCCCAAACATAATGGTAACTAAATATGGGAAAATTGAAAGAAGAAATAAGTTCAGGTATCTAGGAAAAGTAATTTAACGAGATATTTCAGAGAAAGAAGCCATTAAAGCAAGAGTTATTAAGATGAAAACAGCATACTACCTCACTAAGGACGTATATAATAAGAAGTCGATATCCATCAATGCTAAACTGGCTCACTACTCTACAGTAATTCACCCAGAAGCACTATATGCAGCAGAATGTTTGACTCTGAACAAAAAGGCAATGATGGAATCACTACAAATTACTGAAAGAAAAATATTGAGGAAAATCTTGGGGCCAGTTAAAGATCAGACACAATACAGAACGCGTCATTATAGTGAAATCTATACAAAAATTGAGAAAAAACACTAATGTAATTAGGAAAAGAAGAATAGCTTTCTACGCTCACATACAGAGGATGGATCCCAACAGACTGACAAAAAGACTGTTCTGTTACTTCAGTAAATTAAAAATGGATAATACATGGGGCAAAGAAGTTGGAAGGGACATGGACGAGCTTCAAATTAGCCAACAAGATATTGAGAAACGACTACCACTCAGAAAGAAATTAAAGGATGCTAAATGTTTCCAGGACAAACCGAAGAAAAAGACTGGAGCCAAGTGGACCGGAGAAAGAAGAGAGAAACATCGGAAAATGATGACAGAAATATGGAGGCAAAGAAAGGAGAAACAGTTGAAATAATCGTAGTCCATAGTGGCTCATACGTAAAGGAAGAATAATTGGTCTACATCTGAAAGACAAATTTTTCCCGTTACAAAAAATGTCTGGTAAATTAAAATAGATATTATAGTCATAAACGCTCTTTGAACAAATGTCTGCACACTGGCCACGCTGATGTTTCAGACAAGGAATATCACCATAAACATTCCATACCTGCCACAGTCATAGAAAAAAAATAAAGCCAATAAACAGGGACATTGGAGATAAAAAATTACTTAGCAAATGTTTATAAAGCTCCAGAATGAAACTTTCACTCTGCAGCGGAGTGTGCGCTTATATGAAACTTCCTGGCAGATTAAAATTGTGTGCCGGAGCCGGAACTCGAACCTGGGACCTTTGCCTTTCGCGGTCCAGCGCTCTACCAACTGAGCTATCCCGACACGACTCACGATGCCGCCTCACAACTTTACTTCCGCCAGTACCTCGCCTCCTACATTACAAATTTCATAGAAGCTCTCCTGCGAAACATGCAAGACTAGCACTCTTGGAAATTCAAAAAATGTTTGACAATTGGCGCTTCATCTGATCAGAAAAGCAATAATTAGCATAACAAATTAACACAACGCAAAGACGATGTTCTTTACAGGAAATGCTCAATATGTTCATCATCATTCCTCAACAATAGCTGTAGTCGAGGAATGTGAACAGCACAGTAAAGCATGTCCGGAGGCATTGGCGTCGGATGGTGTCTTTCAACATCCCTAGAGATGTCGGTCGATCACGATACACTTGCGACTTCAGGTAACCGCAAAGCCAATAATCGCATGAACTGAGTTCTGGGGACCTGGGAGGCCAAGCATGAAGAAATTGGCGGCTGAGCACACGATCATCACAAAACGACGTGCGCAAGAGATCTTTCACGCGTCTAGCAATATGGGGTGGAGCGCCATCCTGCGTGAAAATCGTACGTTCCAGCAGGTGTTTATCAGCCAGGCTGGGGTTGATGCCATTCTCTCACGGAAGCAGTCACTGACGTTTTGCTGTCCAGCGCCATATGTCGAATATGTTTTGAACACTGAACATCCGGCAGATCATCTAGCTCCAGGAAAAACAAGCTATGCAACTTCTCGAACTGCGTCTTGGGGAACAGGTAATTTATGTATATATGAAAAGAACATCTTCGAAGAGAAAATGCTACAAGAGAACCTTTAAAAAGAGGAACGTCACTTAAAACTGCATCGTTCTCATCGGCAAAATTATAGCCTAGGAGTAAGATGACAGGCAGATGTCGTATGTCCGTAAAGACTGTTAACAATACTTCACCTTACACAAAATGTAGAAACTGTTTAAGTAAGTCAGGCATACTGTAGGAAATAAACATACTAACAACTGTAATATTCAATTACTGTATCGTTTTGCTATTACATTGGCGACAATGATTCATACATTAAACGGCCTAAATTATAACTTTATTTATGATTTCAATTCACAGATGTGTGAAACTATACCTATAGAAAGAAAAAAAGGAAAACTATGCTTTTGACCCGAACATTTTATGCAAATGTACAAAATAATCACCATAGTAGGGTTAAATGCTTCTGCCAGCGATTTCACTGTACAGTTACTCACAGATTGCAACACGGTAGGTACTGCTGCACTTTTGCACTTATTCCTTTGGTTCTGTCCTACGTAAATTAACTTACATCAATAAACATGCTGTTCGTCGGCCTATGACAATAATTTTAGAAATTCGCGACCATTTTAAGATAAATGTTGATTGATGTGATTGATTGAGTGTAATTATAATGTGATGCTTGAGTTCCCAAAGAATTAAACAAGACGGTAATGGTGGTAAAAGTTAATCGAGAAGGTGGGAACCGTAAAGACCACTTCTGGAAACCTACAATTATTCCTTTATGTATGAAGCAAGTATCTTCTGTTGTCCCTCCCCCTCCCCCCGCCCCAATGCAAGAAAGGCATTGGTAAAACTTAGTAAATAAATTACCCCAAATGTTAGTGCCCCGTGGCGTATAGGGTGTGTACTATGCTCGTGATTTGAAGGCCGCGATTTCGAGTCCGGAAAGCAACGAACTTTTTTTTTTCTTTCTCTTTCGATCACCATTTACTAGCTCTTTATTAATTTATGATTTTGGCTTTTGACCCGCCATGCTACACAATGTGTTTTAACACGGCTACGAAAACCTAAGTCACCGTTGCTTGTATACTGTTGGTTATTCACAATCCTATAATTTATTACGGTATCTAGAATGAAAAAAAGGGGCGAGAGCACTACTGACTCGTAAAAATTCAGTTACCTATTTTGAGTCACTTTTCTGCTGTTGCAATAGCGAAAGTATTGATACTTTTCTGATTTTCTGTGGTTCATTGTTCCTGAAAGTAAGTAAAGAATGACGGTTTTGTTTGAAAATTCAAATGTTTGTAAATCTATGTGACTTCTTCGGTAATTAGTCGCTAGCCTTACAAACTACTTAAACTAACCTAAGGACAACACACACATCCATGCCCATGGAGAATTCGAACCTCCGACAGCGAGCAACCACGTGCTCCGCAGCAAGACCGCTCGGTCACTCCACCACGGTCACGTTTTTGGTATTTTCCAGTATAGGAAAATATTTTAAGATCGACAGGAACACACATAAAATGCATTAATCATGGGCGGACAGAGAGCTTACTAAATTCAGATAGAAAAATCTGAAGTCGCAACATCTACTTTGAGATACGCGATATGAAAAGTTTCTCTTTCTTCTACATCAAATGCCAATTATCGATGTTACTAGAGCATCGTAAAATATTACCATTAACATTCGGCAGGCACTGCCCCTGAAACATTGAAGGGTTGTAGCTCCCAAACTAACAATGATAGGAATGTTCAAATGTTTGTTAAGCTTAAGGGACTTAACTAGGGGTCATCAGTCCCTAAACTTACAAACTACTTATGAACTACCTACAACTAAGGACGGCACAAATATCCATGCCTGAGGAGGGATTCGAACCCCCGACCGTAGTGGCCGTGTAGACCGTGACTGAAGCGCCTCAGTATCCTCGGCCACCGCGGCCGGCGATAGGAATGTAGTTTAAATTGATTTGGACGCAGCTGGTTTCAACGAAGCCAATGCACGATAGAAAAAACTATTGTTCCATTTAAAAATTATATCTTTGTGCTGTAACTCTTTGGAAAATGATACAATGAATTATGTTTATAGCTCCGCAGAAAGTGTAACATTTCTTGTGTTGACCTATCGTATTAAAATTTCCCGTCATCTATTATTTTATAAGTTACAGAGGCAAACACACTTGGTGAAACACACTGTATATTGTGTGCGTGCGTGCTGTAATGTTCCTGCCTGGCTATTAATGTTTGAGGTTAACAAATTTACAGAAGGAAGAGGTATGAAGTTAGAAGCTATGAAAGATCGCAATCAGAAAATGAGGGAAGAACATTTTGGAAAATTATGACATGCATTTAACTTAAATGGTAAGCTAATTAACGGTGTAGTGTTGTACATACAGAACATTACAAAAAGAATCGACGAGCGATTACCTTGACCAAGAGATCCATCGGTGGTCGAAATTTGGGTATAAATGAAATTTTCATAATATGTTAACCACTCGCCGAACTGTGGATGGCAGTTCGTCAATATCAAACTACGACTAGTGTAGCAGACCGTAAAGTAAGTGACATGATGAAATTCGGATAGAACATTACGTAAGTCAAACACATCTGACTTCTAAAAATTTACAAGAAAATGGACTGCAGATTCTGTTGCCGGGAAATGATAATAGTATGGAATACATTTAAAAAAAAAAAAAAAAGAAGAGTGGCAGGCTACACGAAAAACCATCATTCAATATTAACTAAAAACAGTGCCATCCATCGTCGCGGTGATGCAACAAGGCTGAAAGAAAGCATTAAGGGCGGAGGGAGGAAAAGGCAAAATTAATAATAAAAATTCATAAGTGCGAGTTTAAGTGAGAGGTGGGGTTTATTTATAAAAGTACGATCCGTACACAGCACATATATGTACCTAACTATACAAAATCCACATAACAGCTGCCACGTAAAATGATTAAGTACTACAGCTCGAGTTTGCAAGATGCTATCGCTACGGAGTACAAGCCATGTGTGGTTACTATCTTCTGTCTTTAAAAAAAAAAATGAAAGTGATGTTCTTAGATTTTTTATTGTAGAAAGATATAAAAAAACCAAGATCGCTGATCATCAATTTTTATTTAAGACGACCTGTTTCGCTGAACTATGTCAGTATCATCTAGTCCAATAAATCATTTTACAAGGCCATAATCTTGTAAGGTAATCAGTTACTATATAACATAATTTACAGAGCATAGGTGTACTATGTCATTATAATGAAACATAATTATCACAGTGAGTAACAATAGCAAACTGATACATGATACAAGTCAAAGAACGTAGACAAACTTAAATTTTTTATCCGACATTCATGGATAATTATTTTTACATGCCAAAATAATATGAAAGTAGAAAATTTTCTTTTGATAATTTCGGGGAAAGTAAGCCGCGTCATTATAGTACGCACACCAACTTTTGTGTGTTGGTGATTTTTAATTTTTATTTAGTTACTGGTCCTCCAATTTTTTTTAATGTAATGGGTGGGCCGCAGTGCAGAAATGGATGGTAACTGCTGTTTTACAGTATTCTTAATGACGTGTGTGTTTTTGTATGTGTTAACCAGAAATGAAATAAGGATTTTCGTATACCTGATGTGGCATATCTGGTATAATATAGTAATAGTAGTGTAAGTCTGTGTCTTTCTCCCTGTATTTCCTTACCTTTTCTTCTTCGGAAAAAAACGAACGTCGTATTCGAAAGCTGCGACACAATAAGACTTCAACATTTAGAAGCGACATTTTTTTGTTAACCTCAAACCCTTGCAGGGACATGGAGAGGAAAAAGTCGACCGCATATTATTCGTGGCTCCGCGCAGCTCGCGTGGTATTCAAACGATGTGTTGCACGGGAAGTTGGCGCCTCATTCGCAGCGGCCCAGGCGCACAATAGTTCATCGACAGGCGGTACCCCCGGGACCGCAAGTCAAAACCGACGCAAATTCTTGCCGGCGCGGACAGCGGCGGAGGCGGAAGCCGCACTTCGGCCTGAGGGGGCCGAGGAGCAGCGCGCAGGTTCATCAAGGGCGTTACAACACAACCAGTTTCAAGCGATTTCTAACCTCGAGTGGCAGCACGGTTGCTAACACGCTGATTTTTTTTAAATGTCCACACTTCTCGCAATAATGGCGATGCCGATTATTTACATCTACATAGATATTCTGCAAATCACATTTAAGTGCCTGGCAGAGGGTTCGTTAACCACTTTCGTAACTTTTCTCTACCGTTCCATTCTGTAATAGCGCGCGGGAAGAAAGATCACCTAAATCGTTCCGTTTTCGATGTGATTTCTCTTATTTTATTGGGATGGTCAAGTCTCCCTAAGTAGGTGGGTGCTAGCAAAATATTTTCACATTCAGAAGTAAAAGTCGGTCATTGAAACTTCGCAAACATATCACGCCGCAATGAGTAACGTTTTTCTTTTAATGATTTCCACTCCAATTCGTGCAACATTTCCATGACGCTCCCCCCCCCCCCCCGTAACGTGATGAAACAAAAACGAGCTACCCTTCTCTGAACCTTTTCAATGTCTTCCATCAGTCCCGCCTGGTGAGGGTTCCACAAGGGGCAACAGTACTCCAGGAGAGGACGCACGAGTGTAGTGTAGGCAGTCTCTTTGATGGAGCTCGTGCATCTTCGACGCGTTCTGCCAATGAAACATAACCTGTGGTTCGCCTTCCCCACAATATTTTCTATGTGTTCTTTCCAGTCTAAGTTGTTCGTAACTGTAACTCCTAGGTATTTGGTAGAATTTACGACCTTACGGTTAGACTGATTTATCGCGTAATTGAAGTTCAGCAGATTTCTTTTAGTGGTCATGTGTATTACTTCACAATTTTCTTCATTTAGCGTCAATTGCCAATTTTCGCACCATGTAGAAATTTTGTCTAAATCCCTTTGCAGTTGCTTTTGATCCTCTGTTGACTTCACTAACCGATAAACGACAGCATCATCCGCGAACAGTCTAAGGGAGCTATTCAGATTGTCTCCTAAATCGTTTATAAACACAAGGAAGAGTAGGGGACCTATAACGCTTCCCTGTGGAACGCCAGATATCACTTCTGTTTTACTCGATGACTTACCGTCAATTACAACGAACTGTGTCCTTTCTGATAGGAAATCGTGAATCCAATTGCACAATTGGGGAGATATTCCATAAGCACACAATTTCATTAGAAGCCGCATGTGCGGTACAGTGTCAAAAGCCTTCCGGAAATCCAGAAATATGGAATCGATTTGAGATCCCTTGTCAATAGCAGTTATCACTTAATGTGAATAAAGGGCAAGCTGTGTTACGCAAGAGCGATACTTTCTAAATCCGTCCCAGATCACAGTTTCACTTGTCGCCATAATATAATTTCAATGCCCCAATGCAGCTAATGTCAATACTTTCCTTCCTAATCCTTGTTCCTTTCCTTACTTAATAAATAATTTTCAAACACATAGCATTGTTTCCTTTGCTAATCATTTATCAGTCCACGCGCTTTAAAAATCTATTTTTGCATTTTTTTTGACAAACTAGCATCATTTAATAATATTCAAGTGTTGTATTGTAACTCTCAAACTTGCAGTTGTTTAACTTCGATAAAACCAATGTGTAAATCAACAATACACGACAAGTGAACGCTGTTGTAGACGACATATTTTCGCACATACTGACCGACTGTCAATAAAAATAAGTCTTTGCAGATACGAAGGACACACACAACAACAGGTCGTTTGCAAGAAAATGCACTTGATGCGTTTTAATTTGTGTTCAATAACGGCGTATCCATATGGGTACATTCAAAATATCTTCATTGCGGGATGTCTCATTGTTTGTCGACTAAGTTATAACAATAAGTATATTATATAATAATTGACCAGGAATTTGTATTAACGTAGCTTCACTTTCAAAGAAATGCGCATTTTATTTACAATTTGTGATACAATTAATTAAGAATGACTATATTCTACTAACAAACATACATATAACACATTGTCAAACGAGTTTCAACACGAGTTGCTTTAATGAGCTACACACAGTCAGTACAGCCGCAGTGCAACAAGCTGGAAGATCTGTAGAACTCTGAATCGTATCATAACAGGTGTAGTACCAGTCAAAGCAAGTCTAGTCAAATGGGGTTTCAAAGAAGGAGACAACAAATGCGAGTGCGGCAAAGTTCAAGATAATGTGAAACGTCAGGTATAGTTTTGATAAAATTCGATACACAAACACCACAAAAACTAAAAATTAACTTCAATAATATAAAGTCCTGGGTGCAGATATGTTGAGATAAATACGCATAGCTGCCAAGACGTGTTTATTTAATAGATACAACCAGTTTCACATAGATGCATCTTCAGGTACCATCTGTGAAAAGGAAATACATCTGAACTAATGATTGGAGTATGTAAATGGGCCAATAATTAAATTTTTAAAATATTTCAAATAATTTTTTAAAAAATTATCAAAAGGATTGCCGAAAGTACTTACTAGAAAAATGATTACATGTTATTTGAAAAACAATGTCCAGCTTTGCTCAAATATTCTCACCAAATGGTATGGTCTTTGTTATTTGATAAATAACATCTCTGATTTATCCATTCCGAAGAAACCAGCAATAGGGGCGCATCCAGGACTGCCTGCTGGGGGATGGGGTGGGGAAGGGGCGGTGAAAGAATTCTTATCATTAGCTTATCTCTGGCTCAGTAAAAAGACTATAGTGCCGGCCACCCAATTTTACCTCACACCCAATCAAACAGAAATCTCACAGTTTTAAAATCTCAAAGCTGCAGGGGGTAGGAGGGAGTGGGACGGCCTTTCGGCCCCCCTCCCACCCTTGGCTCCGCTTATGACCAGCAATGTGAGTCTAAAATCCAGAACAGATTACGGTCACAATTGCTATCGACGGTCAACAATCTCACTAATTGGTCAGTATAAACTGCGTAAAACAAACTATTAGAAAAAATGTGTGATACGAGCTATACAATGAACCGCTTAACAGGAACAGAAAAAATCTCCAGAACCAGGAAGCGCAGTGGACGCGGTACGTAACAAGTGTATACTCGAAAGACGACCACACCATGTTGTGAGAGTATTTTAGCAAGGCCTTCTGTTCAAAATTCAAATGTTTGTAAAGCTTATGGGACTTGACTACGGGGTCATCAGTCCCTAAACTTACAAACTACTTATGAACTACTTACGAACTAGGACGTCACAAATATCCATGCCCGAGGGGGGATTCGAACCCCCGACCGTAGTGGCCGTGCAGACCGTGACTGGAGCGCCTCAGTCCCCTCGGCCACCGCGGCCGGCAAGGCCTTCTGAAGGCTGGACGCTGTTTCTTGAATAACATGTAATCATTTTTTTTTTTTAGTAAGTACTTGCGGCACTCCCTTTGATATTTTTTTAATTATCTGAAATATTTTAAAAATTTAATTATTGGACCTTTGCCGGCCGCGGTGGCCGAGGGGACTGGGGCGCTCCAGTCACGGTCTGCACGGCCACTACGGTCGGGGGTTCGAATCCCCCCTCGGGCATGGATATTTGTGCCGTCCTTAGTCTTAGCTAGTTCGTAAGTAGTTTGTAAGCTTAGGGACTGATGACCCCGTAGTTAAGTCCCATAAGTTCTACAAACACTTGAAACATTTATTGGACCATTTAGATACTCCAGTCATCAGATTTCCTATTCGCAGATGTTACATGAAGATGCATCTATAGCGATGTGAAATTGATTGTGTCTAAATATACACGTCTTAGTAGCTATGCGATTTTATTTCAACATATAAGCACCCAGAAAATTAACTTTATATTATTGAAGTTAATTTTTAGTTTTTGTGTTGTTTGTGTATTCAATTGGATCAAAATTATTTCTAATCTTCTACAGTGTTCCATCTGCCCTGTGAGCTGTTCAAATGTTTGTAATTTTATGGGAGCAAACTATGTTGGTCATCAGTCCCTAGTCTTAAAAACTTCTTAAACTAAGTTAAACTAACCTGAGGAAAACACACATACATCCATGCCCGAGAGAGCATTCGAACCTCCGAAGCACCTGTGAGGTGTAACTTCGATGAACTACGGCTTCAAAAGAGAGAAGCATTGGCTCGATATTGGACTGAAAGAGTTTGAAACAAATTTCCGGACACGAAAAAGTAAAGTGTGTTGCATTGTGGATAACCAGCAGTGTAGCGTCCTCTTGAACCGTGTCGAGGTAAATTGAAAAGTTATATATCTTTGACGCCGTTACAGCGTTCAATGAATGAAATAAATCGGAATTTGCGATAAATTATGGCTTCACTGTACAAGGTGCGGCGAATGAAAATTTGTGCCCTTCCGGGATTCGAAACCTGGATCTCTTGGTTATTAGGCAGACGGGTTGACCACTTCGGCACCAAGGACACAGTGACCAGCCCCACTGTAGAGGACTATTTCCTGCACGTCTCCCGCCACATCTAAATCTCCATTCGCCACGCTGTCTCTTTCCTATTACCACAGCCTATTTTTCATTCGCCGCACTTTGGTATTCCATCTAAACCTAGTACAGTGAAGCCATAACTGATCGCAAATTGCGATTTATTTCATTCATTGAAGGCTGTAACGACGTCAAAGATGTAAAATGTAAACTTTCACGCCCGGAATGGTCTAAATTACTAAAAATTTCCGGGCTATTATGTCGTGGTCTATAGTCAAAACCGGAATCCAGATTTAATTTAGTTTCACGCCCTCCTCCATCCTATTGAAGTTATTAGGGTGTTTTACAACTTCTGCTTTGTGGCTGCTAAAACCTGAGTTTTATCAAATTGAATAAGGTAGTCCCTGGTTGAAAAACAACAGCTGATCTGTCAATCTCTCCCCTTCTACAATTCCCCTTGTGCTCATCTAGTCATCTTTTGACTGTCCTTTTTGTGGTACCTACGTATACGTCTCCACAGCTACACAGAATCCTATAAATTCCTGCTTTTTCCAGAGGTTTGCGAGCATCGTTTGCCAATTTGAGATGATCCTGTATCTTCCAAGTAGGTTTGTAAATAAAGCCAACAATCCGTTTCGTCAAAATTTTACCGATGCGGTCGGTGACGTCCTTAATAAAAGGCAGGAAGACTTTGGATTTCATAGGAACCAAAAAAATGTTCAAATGTTTGTAAATATATGGGACCAAACTGCGTGGACATCAGTCCATAGCTTACAAACTACTTAAACCTAGCTAAACTAACCTCCGGACAAACACACACATCCATGCCCCACCATGCCCCAGGGAGGACTCGAACCTCCAGGGCGAGCAACCGCGCGCTCCGCAACAAGACGCTTTAGACCGGTCGGCTACTCCACCACGGCTCACAGGAACCCTTTCATCGTTTTTAACTCTACGTCTCGGTCTCAACGCTCTCCTTATCTCTGTAGACGAACAGCCATTCTTAAGTAAAGCACTACTCCGGTGTTTCAATTCCGCGTCGAGTAATTCCGGCTTGCAGATATTCCTTGCTCTGTCCGCCAATGTCTTTATAATGCCCCGATATTGCTGTGGGTGGTGGTTTGAATCCCGTTGAGTTTCGAAAATAATTCCACTAGACCACGGCATAATAGCCCGGAAATTTTTAGTAATTTTTTCGTCAAAGATCCTTAATTGTATACAAGCCGAGGCTGGGCTGCTGATGACAATTAATTGTGTCTCTATAATTCATGGTCTCTTTTCCCTGATGAAGGAATACAGTATTGAGGCTGCGAGCATTACGGAACAAATAGGCTGTGGTAATAGGAAAGAGACAGCGTGGCGAATGGAGATTTGGGTATGGCGGGATCTCAAATCGATTCCATATTTTTGGATTTCAGGAAGGCTTTTCACACTGTACCCCACAAGCGGCTTTTTATGAAATTGCGTGCTTATGGAATATCTCCCCAATTGAGCTATTGGATTCACGATTTTCTATCAGAAAGAACACAGTTCGTTGTAATTGACGGTAAATCATCGAGTAAAACAGAAGTGATATCTGGCGTTTCACAGGGAAGCGTTATATGTCCCCTACTCTTCCTCGTATTTATAAACGATTTAGGAGACAATCTGAATAGCTCCCTTAGACTGTTCGCGGATGATGCTGTCGTTTATCGGTTAGTGAAGTCAACAGAGGATCAAAAGCAACTGCAAAGAGATTTAGACAAAATTTCTGCATGTTGCGAAAATTGGCAATTGACACTAAATAAAGAAAAGTGTGAAGTAATACACACTAAAAGAAATCCGCTGAACTTCAATTACACGATAAATCAGTCAAACCTTCAGGTCGTAGATTCTACCAAATACCTAGGAGTTACAATTACGAACAACTTTGACTGGAGAGAACACACAGAAAATATTGTGGGGAAGGTGAACAAAAGAATACGTTTCATTGGCAGAACGCTTCGAAGATGCACCAGCTCCACCAAAGAGACTACCTACATCCTACTTATGCGACCTCTCCTGGAGTACTGTTGCCCCTTGTGGGACCCTCACCAAGTGGGACTGACTGAAGACATTGAGAAAGTTCAGAGAAGGGCAGCTCGTTTTGTTTTATCACGTTACGGGAGGGGGGGGGGGGGGTAAGCGTCCCGGAAATGTTGCACGAATTGGGGTGGAAATCATTAAAAGAAAGACGTTATTCGTTGAGGCGTGATCTGTTTGCGAAGTTTCAATCACCGACTTTTAGTTCTGAATGTGAAAATATTTTGCTAGCACCCACCTACTTAGGGAGACATGACCATCCCAATGAAATAATAGTAATCAGATCGAAAACGGAACGATTTAGGTGTTCTCGCGCGCTATTAGAGAATGGAACGGCACTTAAATGTGATTTGCAGAGTATCTATGTAGATGTAGATGTAGATGAGACGTGCGGGGAAGAGTCCATTGCAGTCGGGCTGGTCACTGTGTCGTCGGTGGCGGAGTGACCAGCGCGTCTGCCTAGTAAGCAGGGGATCCCGGGTTCGAATCACGGACGGGCACAAATTTTCATTCGCCGCACTTTGGTATTCCATCTTACCTAAGTACAGTGAAGCCATAACTGACAGCAAATTGCTATTTACTTCATAAACTGGTTTCGTGAAGCTCGGCCGTCATCGCCGTTACTCCTTGTTTCTTTCCGCGACGCCTCGGCCCACGTGCGCGCCGTTCGGACCTACTGTGCCACACTGGCCGCCCCCGTAGACTGCTGCGCGCTGTGCGCTAAGCCGCGGCGCCTGTCGGAGTGACGGCCAGGGCGCGCCTGAATTATGCATACTGTTAAATGCCGGCAGACTTTCGGGACGGGCGGCGCGGCGGCGGCCGTAAAGTTTCCTAATAATACAGCGAATAATTCAGCGGCCGCTGCAGCTGCGCACGTCACGCCGCTGCGTGACACGTAGGAGCAGCCACTTCCGGGGCCAAACCGGCACCTCTCTCTCTGCTAATGCTGGCTAAGCCTCCAGCGGGCGCCGAAACGCGGGGCACAATTAAGCTGCCATTAATACGGCTGTTGGTCGAAACAATATCAACACCTACAAGTAAGGGTGGTATCTTGGGCCCCTGCGCGTAATTCAGGCGCCCTAAATATCTAATAAACAAGACGGTGCATTCTAACAAGTTTGTTTGTGTGCCCCTCTCCCCTTCACAGATTATAGATTATTTCAATCTTTAAATGAAAACAAATAATCAACTAAACACCAAAATTTCTACCGCTCTCTTACACACAAAAAATTGGACTATTCTCTATTTCTCTCTCTTAAACACTCTCACTCTCTCTATTTCTCTCTCTCTCTCTCTCTCTCTCTCCTCTCTCTCTCTCTCCTGTCTCTCTCTCTCTCTCTCTTTCTCCACTTCTTATTCTTTTGTTTCAAATAACATTTATACTCTTTCAAATTACTCATACACGAAGGTTAGACACCAACAAGCATCTGTTATGTTGGCAACAAAGCAAATGTAACACGATCGTAGAAAAAGTAAGTCATGGCTCGTAAACTCCTCCAACATGTGTACAACTGTGCGAAAAAGTGTGTCACTTACACAATGAGCAACATGTGGCCTTGACCAGATGGAGGAAACAGTAGAAGATAGTTGAAAAGACACCGAAAATGTAAGTTAAAACTTCTTCTCTTGTGTAAACAAATATGTTAACTGTTTATAATCTACAAAAAATTGCAGATCCCACTGAAGATGCCTTTAAAATAAAAGGCCAAATGCGTCTAGGAGAAATGAAAGCAATTGCAGAAGGAAAAAGGACAAAGCGTTTTTTTCACCTTCAATAACGAAGAATTGCGCCGCGTTCTGGTGGTGAATGCATCAGTTACAAGTAGTAGTTCATAGTTTCCCCTGTAGAGCGCCCCGACACATTGGCTAGTTTTACCAGCGAACATCGAGGAAATCTTTTCACGGCCAAGAAAATCTTTTTGAGGTAGGAATCATTATAGTTAAGCTGATTAAAATACTCCTTATGATATTTTCCTCGTTTTGTAAATGTGTCACAGATTATGTTTTAGAATCAATATTGTAATTTATGCTAAAGCTGAGACGATGATTAGCTTTTGTACACAAACATGGAGGTGCTGGTGTTACGGGGCTCTTTTCTTCCCACAGAGAAAGGGGCCCAATTACAATCATTACACCGCCTCTGTTAAATTTAGTGTTGCAGATGCCATGTAGAGAGTTAATGCATAGAAGAGATAGTAAACAAAAAATTTGGGATAAACAAGCTTTAGAGTCACTAACAGAAAAACGAATGGGCCTAAAAAACACAGCAAAATCGTTTACTGCATCTTGAGCAGACCTACAAAGGCTTTTACGTTTTGACTTGCCTTTCAAAGAAATAGTTAATCGAAAAGTCGGAAGAAAGCCAATTGTATCTTCTGATATGGAAGACAAACTGGTTAAATACTTAATTACAATGGAATCTAAATGCTACAGCCACACAAGAAATGATGTCCGTCGTTTAGCTTACCAGTTACATGAGAATAATGGAATCTCTCATCCATTCAGTGGCGAAGTTGCAGGCATGAACCGCCACAAAGTTGTTCTGTCTCTCTTAAAACCTTCAGCAACTTCTTTCTCTTGTGCTAATGGTTTCACTAAGGAAGCTGTAAACACATTTTTGAAATTCTGGAGGCTGAACTGGATAAACATAAGTATCCACCTGATCGTATTTTCAATGATGATGAGACAGGCATATACATCGTGCAAAGCAAGGCTCCTCGAATGATTGTTATTAGAGGCAAACGACAGGTTGGTGCTTTAAGTGCTGTTGACAGAGGGTGCCTCATTACTGTCGTGTGCTGTATGAGTGCCGGAGTAACATTTATCCTACCACTGATGATTTTCCCAAGGAAAAACATGGTAGATATTTTAATGAAAGAGGGCCCCGCCTGGTGCCATTGGCAGATGCCATCCATCTGGGTAGATTCAATGTAATTTATACACATACCCTTTCAAACGCTTTATTAAGAAGAACAAGACCTTAGCAGAAGATCCAGTCCTGCTAATTCTTGATGGACATAACAAACACACACACACACACACACACACATACACACACACAAAATATTGACGTTGTTGAACTTGCCTGCGATAATCACATAACCATCACATGCCTTCCCACTTATACAACCCATAAATTGGAAGCTCTGGACAAGACATTTATGGGGCCCACTACTACAGTGAGAATATTGGACAATGGATGCGCCACAACGACAGACCACTTCGGCCATATGACGTTTCAGAACTATTTGGAAAGGCATACCTAATCTGTCGAACTGGAACCATTGTCGCACATGGTTTCAGAGTAACAGAAATTTACCCCTGCAGCCGACTGACTTTTGGGTAAACCGATTTTGCTTTCTTGGGAGTAATTTGTCACATTTAGAAGGTGTACAAAGTCACAAACTCAACAACACAATTCTTTCTGCAAGTGATAAAATTGCTATTGATTCTTCTGAAGAGGTAAAATGCAAGGTTTCTACTGTCAGCACCTCCAATAATTCCAACCAGACTATTCTGCTATCAGAGATGTGAAACAAGCCGGTCTCTCCGCACATTATACATCAGTGATACGTTGAAGGTTTGGAACCGTGGGGGGGGGGGGGAGGGATGGTTGTCATGTCCTCAGTGGCTTAGTGTCAAGCGCGACTGCCTAGTTAGCCGGAGGATACGGGTTCAAGTCCCAGCGAGGGCACAAACATTCTACTTTCTTCACTGAATTATATTGACATTTACTCGGAGTTTACGTTGTGAATTCTTTCTGTATAGATTTCCAGACATGTTTTCTCAGTAACTGTTGTTCCTTCGTCGAAAAATAGGCGAAAAATTTTATTGGCTAAAATGGCACCGAAAACGTGTCCCATATAAATACACTATAGTGACTGATATTTTCGTATTTGTGTGTGTGAAATGTAGCTTCACGTCTAAACACTAGCATCGACATGAACAAGTTATCCAAGTTCCGTTTGCTGAAAGGACAAAACCGCAGGAGTATTTCCACCGTATCTGCTTCGGAAAGGAACCAATTTCAGATGATGAGGTTTTATCACAAACCTCTTCCTTAGGATTGTCTAAACGGTCAGTTGTCGAATATCAGTTCTGGTAGCTCGGCGGATCAACATCAATCGGAAAGCAAATGCTACATACTTAGAAACACTTTCGGGTATGAAGCCAGGTATCAAAATCGACATCGGCCGACATTACGGCAGGAGAACACCCTGCCATTTCCACGAGGAAACTGCAGTGAGGAAGCAATGGTCAACCATCTTTAAAACCTCGGATTTCAATGTGTAAACTGTAAAGACAACAGACACCGAGCAAGCAAGCACACAGCGGCGACACGATGAAAACATATACATAGTAAACATCAGTTCTCAAGGGATAAGGTCGGATTAGTTTTACCACTCTGTTTATTTTTATTTATTTTATTTTTTTTGTTAAGTGAGAGAGTAGGATATCATGTGGAATTTAAGCAAAATCCTCCATCCCTATTCATAAGGATGTCTGCTAGTTTTATTTTAATCGCTTCCTTAACATCACATCCCAGTAGCTGGAAGTGCTTGCCAAAATTTACGTTTTCTTGTATTCCATAGGGTGACCTATGTCAAGACAGTGTTCAGCCACAGCAGATTTATTTGGCTGTTGTAAACGTGTGTGATGTCTTTGCTCAATACAACGTTCCTCAACAGTCCTAATAGTCTGACCAACATATGACATGCCACAGCTGCACGGGATACGATAGACACCCGCCTCGCGCAAACCGAGATCATCGTTAATGGATCCCAGCAGTGCCTTAAATTTAGAAGCTCGACGAAACACACATTTCACATTGCGACCAATCTTGTTGAAAGTGCTACCAACGTATGGCAAAAATGCCACAGACGTGGGTGCCAACTCTATCATCACATGTGGTCGATAGCGCAATGCTCATTTAATCTGCCCTTCACTATAGCCATTCTGACGAAAAGTGACCTCCAGATGGGAAAGCTCAGTGAGCAAACTTTCCGGGTCAGAAATGACGTGAGACCTATGCACTAAGGTTCGAAGAACACGTTGAGTTTGGTGGTGACATCAGCTTGCAGCTACAATCAGTACGAGTTGGTTTCCCTCAACATTTCTCAACGAACAATCTGCCTTCCTCATGACCAACACATCAATGAAGGGAGATAAACCATTCTTTTCCACTTCCATGGCAGAGTGTAACTTACAATGTGTTTCTATATCGTTTGAGGCGGCCATAGTGGCCGAGAGGTGTGCAGCGTGCCAGTCACAGTCTGCACGACCGCTACGATGGGGGTTCGAATCACCCTTGTCTTTAGTATAAGGTAGTTCATAAGTAGTTTGTAAGTTTAGGGATTAATGACCTCACAGTTAAGTCCCTTAAGCTTAACAAACATTTGAAATTTTTTTTCTATATCCTTTGAACGATTTTCATGACAATTGGCAGATATGGAAGGAGAGGAGAGAGAGAGGAAAATATTCTCGTTAGAGGGGTGGTGTTGTGATAGGTGAAGATGGTAGGGACTGGGTCAACATGAAATTTACAGAGAAAGATGGGAGGACGTTATTGGCAATGAGAGGGGAAGTGGTCATGCATGTTGAGAGTGAAAGACGACCGTATGTCATCTTCCATACATTTTTATTATAATTTATTTGATGTGGCTAGATTAGCATTTCGTTAAAACTAGGACCCCTCTTTTCAAGGCATGAGGAATAGCATTTTATTTCATGTTTGAAAATATTAGTTTCTATTAATATTGCTAGGATTTTGTTATTTTAGTAATTTATTATTGTGGTTTTGAATGTGGCAATAAGTATGGCTTCTCCGCTACGCCACTGTCCCTGTGAGAATGTATACATACTTGTTTTTGCTTTTAAGTGGATGTGTGAGGATCATATGGCTGTCTGAATGTTGGTGTTAATAGCTCGCTTTGCATGGTTCTCTCTGGCTCTCTGGCTCTCTGGCTCGATAGTTAGCCATTACCAACCCCTGCTGCTGATGCGACCAAAGAGGACTCTACAGCCTTTGCTTACAAGCTGTTCGAAGAGCCTTCTCTAAGGCGAGTCTCACAATCTCCTCTCCCCACCACCGCTGTTATCATGGGTTTTGACCAGTTTCCGGTAGCTTCCCCGTCTCTTGGCCACTCGATCTTCACTGGGTACTGGGATCGCTGTGAAGTAAGATTGGTTCTTCTCTTGTGTCTGCGGAGATGGTAGTGATTCATTGTCTAGCATGTTTAATTTAGACTCAAGAACTTAGATTAATTTTTTGGAATATTCCTTCCGATAAAGCGCGGAAATGTGTTCTAGTTTTTCAATCCAGTGCTTTCCAACAGATAAATTCGGTGTATATGTTACTAGTTGCAGTTTGAGAACGGACTGGTATATTCAAACCTTTTGCGATTATGTGGCGGTGTAAGAATTCTGTGTAAATTCTTTCTAGCTTTGCGGGGGCCCGATTTCTAACAGACGATATGTTCATTTTGTACAGTGCATGTAATTTTTTTATCGTTTTCCATCTGTAAGTGATAAAGTGATATGTGTCCCACGTGGCTGGTTCTTAGAACAAAGCCTTCAGCTTCCACTGTCTTTTGTTCCGTGCCCATCAGGCAAGTAATTATCCGTGTATCATTATGATTTCCATTAACATTTCGCGATCTTCTCCCCCTGCCTATTTTAATTTTGCTGTTTCTTCTCCGAACTTGTAGTATGCACTTAGTCTTTGTAAGTAACTCTCTCCGAGCCTTGTACAACCTCCTTCAAGAGCTTGCTTATGAAATTCTGAACATTTCAATGGGTTGCATCCTGTAGTTTTTATTTTTACTTCTCCGACTTTGTAATTATTTAACTTTTCCGGGTTTTGAGACTGGATTTCATCCGTCTCTGTAATCGCGCCCTATCGCGTGTAGTTGCATTTCATTCGCTTCCTTATGTAATTCTAAACATTTCTAAGGGTTGTATACCGTAGTTAATTTTCTTTATTTTTCAGAAATTGAATGTATTCATTTTTATCAGTTTTCGGAACCATGTGGATCCAAACTCCGACTTCAAGGTTTTGCAACTAGTCACCTGAATTCACGCCACTTCTCACAAAACCAGTGCCTAGAAAGATTACTCTCAGATTGCAACTTAAGAGTCCGCCATGATTTTGTGTAACGAATCCGATTTTTAACCACTTCACCTTCAGTGGAGAGCGATCATGTAATGTTGCCGTGTGTCGCCGTTAGCGTGTATGCCATCAGTCTAATCTAAATGCAACTTAACCTTGCTATACTCACGCACGATCTAAAATCAGGCAAGTCAGACCAGAGCCATCTTCGCAGATTCATTGTTTATTGTGTTGTGTGGTACCTCGGGGTTTGCTGAATTTTGCCTACGATAGCAGCGCCTGCTTCTGCCTCGCTTCAGCACGCTGATTTTGGTAAGCTGTTGCATTGCGTGTGTATGAACGAGTGAGTGCTGTTCGCAAATCTTTCCCCCAGTAGCGTTAAGTTCTGTGTAATTTATGAAATTCGATGCTGGACACCATCAGTATTAGAACATGTATATGGGATGCTTTTCATTGTATTAACAAAATTGGTTCCCCATTTTCCTTGCGCTCTACCTGAATAAACAAGTTATGTTCAGTATAAATTTGACTTGCCTATAAATTGTAGTTTTCGAGCAGCTTCCTCCTTTTATTTTATATTGTTTTTCACCAGTGCTGAGAACAAGCTCAGATGCAATTTTTTGAGTTCCGTTGAACTATAAATGTTTTCTTAGCCACCTTTATGAAATAACTTTAATTGTGGTGGCTTGTTTGTTAATACCTGTGTGTAATTTCGTGTGAGCTGCTACGTATATTGGCCACTGTATCGTTAACTTCCTGTTATTAGAGTAATTTTGAACCAATTCAGTTCTCAATTTGGGCCAGGGAACAAGGTTTTTGCAGCAGGGAGTAGCGGTAGCTCACACGGACCTTTTGCTAATTTTACTGCCAAAATTAAGCTTCTTTATAACTGTAAACTCTTATCTGGGTACCCTCCTACAAGAATTAAGCTTTTATTACGTACAGTGGCCTAATTTTGGCTTGGAATAAATAACTAATGTATGATATTTTAGTGTGCATTACACGTAACATTGTTTAAATCAGGAGGCATATACTAATAATTTAAAACCATCAATGTTTGTATACAAATACTCCATGATAAATGTAATGAAAGGATATAAGTAAAACCATATATGACATTGTAAAATATCGGAGATCAGAAGATGACGTCTGTGAACGTCGAAACCGGTCATCCACAAATAATAACGCGATCTTAGCTGGAAACTTGTATAAATGAAATAAATACAAGAAAAGAAAGATAAAAGAATGTCACCCATAGATAAACATTGCAATGAACGCATTGACATAACCAATTATTACAGAGCTATAAGTGAAGAAGAAAGCAAGTTCATGCCACATGAATAGGGAAAGCAATCCCAAAATGTTCCATTGTAGCTTTAGTAATGTGCTGCTTGACTTAGTGGTGCTTTCGAAATAGCTAGGCGTATCGACGTAGAGCTATATAAAGTGCAACGAGCATGTAAATAGAGTCGTCACGATTTGGAGGACATACTTTGGTTTACCGAGAGAATTTTGTAAAGATGCGGTTCATCTGTCAATAAGACAGGAAACAATATTAGCGGGAACAATTATCGACTACTTTCAGCTTGCTTCGGAACCCCACTAGATCGGTTTACAGGAAGACGTAGAAGCAATACAGAGGCAGTCAGCTAGGTTCAATCAACAGACGAGTGTCAAGCAGATGGTTCGGTAACTCAAATTGGAATCTCTAGAGCAAACATAAAACTGCTGAGTAACTTTAGCGAACTGGCTTTAAAATATGAGTCCATATTGATTATACGGCTGGCAGGCAGAGAAATGTATCTCTCCACGTCTACTTGGGAGTGGAATAGGAAATATGAATGCAGATGTAGATGATATGGTGGTCCATGGAATATGTTCGAGCGTACATATAATAATCTACGCAAACTGTGCCATCTTTGACGTAAGCCGTAGGAACTCTTCAGTGATTTATGAAAAACAACAGCAAACGACATTACGTAAATTTTTCAGAAAGGCTGCACCGTTGGTCAACAGTTGTACAACATATTAAAAGCAATATTCCGGTTCGGTATGTCACCTTGGTCTGACACTGTTTCCATTCATTTTCATAAATAAGTAATTTACGTACATTCTCCCTCAATTACTGAGAGCCCCTTTATCCTGCGTTAATAAAGGAAACGAAAAATAAAAAATAAATTATTTATCGCTAAAGTATTCAATGAAATTCTGTAAATCAAGGACAGAAAATTATACGAAAACATACCACAGCCAAATGTATATTGAATGAATGCGGCAACAATGTACTTCAAAAATTTTATCTCCTAGGAGGGATATGATTCATTGTACTCCTCACTTGCTACTTGGCATACATCTTCTGCATAGGGTTTACCTGTCCTCAAAAAATATTCAAATGTTTGTTAAGCTGAAGGGTTCTATATTACAGGCCAGAAAGCCATTGTAAATTCTCTGCTGTTAGATAGCATTAAATTAATAGTACGACATTTGTAAATGCTTTCTATGTAGACAAAAAAGCATAAAACGTTTTGGTTTCTATAGTTTAGATGTCAACATTTATTTGCTAGCGAACGGAATATATCTACTTTTTCCGGTACGCTGTTCTTTTAATGTGTTATTTAATTACGAAATTCGTTTCGACGTTGCTACATTTTCAAATTGCAGTGCTTGATATGCAAGGTTTTCTTCTATATTCCTATACCGGCTTAAATTTATTTTATTATATATTTACTTTTTATACGACACGGTGTCTTTCTGTGTCTATTCAGTCTATTTTACAGTTTAAGCGTTGTGAATTCTTTCAGACCTAATTCTGTAAAATTTTCTTGTAAACTAAGGCTTTTATCAACAGCATAATGCATTCAAGTGATATATATATATATATATATATATATATATATATATATATATATATATATATATATATATATATATAAACGTTGGTCGAAACCGTGCCACGCCACTTCTGTGTGATCGTGGAGACCCTGCAATATATTTTGTAGCCGTACCAGTTTATTTGGTGCTACAGTGTAGTCCAGGAGTCTGCAAACAGCCCGAGAACGATTTTAATCTGACCCGCTTTTGAAGTCAAGCTTTTTGTGACTAAGCGCTCGATTAACTGAGAGAGGTTGTTAGGAGCATTTCAGGACTCTATACATGTTGAAAATCACCTCCACTAGTACATAAATAGGAGAGACACGACTAGGAACGCTGCTTCCAGCTTACTTTGATATTTCGTTCCAGGCTGTGTTTTGTAGCGTTAATCTTGTTAGCTTTGTAATAGTAGATGTTTTGTTATTTCATGATTTCATTGTTTCTAACATCTGTACGTTACTTGTTCAGAGTATTTGTGTAACATTTCGGCTGAAGCAAATTAAAAAGAAATCTGTCGATACTGAGAATCGTATATGCAGTCAAACACAGTGCGTGAAGTACCATTTTATACATAAAGGCATAAAATAACGTGTGGGCTGTGTTATTCTGCTACTACTATGCTCGAGGAATATAACATACGTCATCACTAAGAAAATAGAATGTTGCACAGTTTGACGAATTTAACAACAATGTCCGTGAACATAAATTCGAAATATTAAACGTCGACCGAGTATTCAAAAGGAACATTCCATACCTCAAACAAAGTGTACGTGTAAAAAGATAACCTGGCATTTTCCTTGAAAATAGTGCCTCTGTGAAGGGAAAAAAAAAAAATTCAACTCGTTTCACAGCCTCCCTTTCTCCAGACTCCTCTCCCTGGGACTATTATTTGTTCCCCAATTTGAAGAAATAGCTGGCGGGATGAAGATTTCATTGAAACTAATAGCTAATTTGGAGGCTTGGTCAATTCCTATTATTCGAAAGGGATCAACAAATTCGAACAGTCCTAAAAGGAGACTATGTTGAAAAAAAAAATAGACTCTTCGAAAGCCCTTCGGACAATGTCTCTAAATCATATACAGGGTGTCCTACTCAACTGTTTCACCTCACATATCTCGGAAACTACAAGAGATATTGAAAAACCACTTTCACGGTCATGAACGCACGGCAGTGGCTTATGAAAGTATGTCCTATGACACACTCTCAAACGTGAAGAAATATTATTTTCAACACAATGTTATGTTTTTTTAAATGGATACCCCATATTAATTCTTAAGCAATAGATAGGATATAAAATCACAAAAAGAATGGCGTCGGTTGCATCGCGATGCGTCAATTACATCCGGAGAAACTGCGAAGCGAAGGTGACGTTTGTGCACACGAGGCGCGCTGCTAGCGCGTGTCCGAGACTCCACCGTGAGTCTCGCTTGAGTCTCAAGACGCGTGAGCAGCGGCCTCATGTATTTCAAACCTCACTTTCGTTTCTCAGTTTTCTCCGGATGTAATTGAAGCCGCGATGCAACCGACGCCATTCTTTTTGTGATTTTATATCCTATCGATTGCTTAAGAATTAATATGGTGTATCCATTAAAAAAAAAAAGAAACATAACTTTCTGTTGAAAATAACATTTCTTCGCGTTTTAGAGTGTCTCATAGTACTTACTTTACTTGTTCAGAGTATTTGTGTAACATTTCGGCTGAAGCAAATTAAAAAGAAATCTGTCGATACTGAGAATCGTATATGCAGTCAAACACAGTGCGTGAAGTACCATTTTATACATAAAGGCATAAAAATAACGTGTGGGCTGTGTTATTCTGCTACTACTATGCTCGAGGAATATAACATACGTCATCACTAAGAAAACAGAATGTTGCACAGTTTGACGAATTTAACAACAATGTCCGTGAACATAAATTCGAAATATTAAACGTCGACCGAGTATTCAAAAGGAACATTCCATACCTCAAACAAAGTGTACGAGTAAAAAGATAACCTGGCATTTTTCCTTGAAAATAGTGCCTCTGTGAAGGGAAAAAAAAAAATTCAACTCGTTTCACAGCCTCCCTTTCTCCAGACTCCTCTCCCTGGGGACTATTATTTGTTCCCCAATTTGAAGAAATAGCTGGCGGGATGAAGATTTCATTGAAACTAATAGCTAATTTGGAGGCTTGGTCAATTCCTATTATTCGAAAGGGATCAACAAATTCGAACAGTCTAAAAGGAGACTATGTTGAAAAACAAAAAATAGACTCTTCGAAAGCCCTTCGGACAATGTCTCTAAATCATATACAGGGTGTCCTACTCAACTGTTTCACCTCACATATCTCGGAAACTACAAGAGATATTGAAAAACCACTTTCACGGTCATGAACGCACGGCAGTGGCTTATGAAAGTATGTCCTATGACACACTCTCAAACGTGAAGAAATATATTTTCAACACAATGTTATGTTTTTTTAAATGGATACCCCATATTAATTCTTAAGCAATAGATAGGATATAAAATCACAAAAAGAATGGCGTCGGTTGCATCGCGATGCGTCAATTACATCCGGAGAAACTGCGAAGCGAAGGTGACGTTTGTGCACACGAGGCGCGCTGCTAGCGCGTGTCCGAGACTCCACCGTGAGTCTCGCTTGAGTCTCAAGACGCGTGAGCAGCGGGCCTCATGTATTTCAAACCTCACTTTCGTTTCTCAGTTTCTCCGGATGTAATTGAAGCATCGCGATGCAACCGACGCCATTCTTTTTGTGATTTTATATCCTATCGATTGCTTAAGAATTAATATGGTGTATCCATTAAAAAAAAAGAAACATAAGTTTCTGTTGAAAATAACATTTCTTCGCGTTTTAGAGTGTCTCATAGTACTTACTTTCATAAGCCCCTGCCGTACGGTCATGACCGTAAAAATGGTTTTTCAATATCTCTTGTAGTTTCAGAGATATCTAGGGTGAAACAGTTGAGTGGGACACCCTGAATATAACCCAGCGGCCCAGAAGAGTACAAAATTCCTTTCCTGTAACATTGTGCTATCTGATTTTTTTAATGTTGCATATTTTTATGATTCCAGAATGAAACTTTCAGTCTGCAGCGGAGTGTGCGCTGATATGAAACTTCCTGGAGGATTAAAATTGTGTGCCGGAACCGGGACTCGAACCTGGGACCTTTGCCTTTCACGGGCAAGCGCTCTACCGACTGAGCTATCCCGACACGACTCACGATGCCACCTCACAATTTTACTTCTTCCAGTACCTCGCCTCCTATTTTCCAAACTTCACAGAAGCTCTTCTGAGAAAATCCTTTCTTCCAGGAGTGCTTGTTTCGCAGGAGAGCTTCTGTGAAGTTTGAAAGCCAGAGATCCCAGGTTCGAATCCCTGTTCTGGCACACAATTTTTATCTGACGGTAATAAACACATAGGCGCTTCACCACCTGTAGCCTGTATAATTTAGCAACTGCGTCCTCAGTAGCACTGTTTAAATATTTGCGGCTGTTTCTCTATCTACGCTGACTTGCGCCCCCCCTCCCCCCTCGAAGAGAACGACCTATTAACCAATAGTCAACACGGATTCAGAAAGTATCGCTCTTGAGAAACACAGCTTGCCCTTCACATGAAGTGTTAAGTGCCATCGACAAGGGATCTCAAATCGATTCCGTATTTCTGGATTTCCGGAAGGCTTTTGATACTGTACCCCACAAGCGGCTTCTAATGAAATTGCGTGCTTATGGAATATCTTCCCAATTGTGCGATTGGATTCACGATTTCCTATCAGAAAGGACACAGTTCGTTGTAATTGACGGTAAGTCATCGAGTAAAACAGAAGTGATATCTGGCGTTCCACAGGGAAGCGTTATAGGTCCCCTACTCTTCCTTGTGTTTATAAACGATTTAGGAGACAATCTGAATAGTTCCCTTAGACTGTTTGCGGATGATGCTGTCGTTTATCGGTTAGTGAAGTCAACAGAGGATCAAAAGCAACTACAAAGCGATTTAGACAAAATTTCTACTTGGTGCGAAGATTGGCAATTGACACTAAATACAGAAAAGTGTGAAGTAATACAAATGTCCACTAAAAGAAATCCGCTGAACTTCAATTACACGATAAATCAGCCAAACCTTAAGGTCGTAAATTCTACCAAATACCTATGAGTTACAATTACGAACAACTTTGACTGGATAGAACACATAGAAAATATTGTGGGGAAGGCGAACCAAAAGTTACGTTTCATCGGCAGAACGCTTCGAAGATGCACCAGCTCCACCAAAGAGACTGCCTACACTACACTTGTGCGTCCTCTCCTGGAGTACTGTTTCCCCTTGTGGGACCCTCACCAGGTGGGACTGACGGATGACATTGAGAAGGGCAGCTCGTTTTGTTTTATCACGTTATGGGGGGGGGGGGGGGGAGCGTCACGGAAATGTTGCACGAATTGGGGTGGAAATCATTAAAAGAAACACGTTATTCATTGCGGCGTGATCTGTTTGCGAAGTTTTAATCACCGACTTCTACTCCTGAATGTGAAAATATTTCGCTAGCACCCACCTACTTAGGGAGACATGACCATCCCAATAAAATAAGAGAAATCAGATCGAAAACGGAACGATTTAGGTGTTCTTTCTTCCCGCACGCTATTGGAGAATGGAACGGTAGAGAAAAGTTGTGAAAGTGGCTAATGAACCCTCTGCCAGGCACTTGAATGTGATTTGCAGAGTATCTATGTAGATGTAGATATAATTTATCAACTGCGTCCTCAGTAGCATTGTTTAAATATTTGCGGCTGTTTCTCTATCTACGATGACTTCGCCCCCCCCCCCTCCAATTACAACAAGAAATGCTGTCACATTTTGACACAGTGTTCGACTCACTTTGCAGGTAGGTCGTTGTCCACCCGGACAGGAATTCCGCCCGCCGCTGAGTGGCCGGACAGAGGCAGGTGTTTGCTCTCTAGGGAGGCGACACCCCGGAGCGCTGTCCGGTTACGCCCACGTGGGCGCACACGTGTCCACAACACTCTCTGCTGCCACGCCCTGCCGCCGCGCCGGCCGCAGCACCGGAGGACTCGTTCCGCTCTAGCTGGCGCCAGATGAATGCCTAATCGATGGCGCCAGCTCGGTTTACCAGTATCGGTCGCGCCGGCGGATTACAAATTTATCCCGCGGTCGCCCCATCGGCTCCGTCGGATTCGCTTTACGCGTTCGGCACAGCGAGGGAGGGGGAAAAAAAGGGGTGCGTCGAGAGAGCTGGCAACAAAGAGGAAAAGAGGTGAGAGACAGAGAGAGGGAGAAAGAGGTATGGGCAGAGGAAGGGATTAAAATAAACGCCCCTAAATTTGCGTCGGAAGTAGCGCTCTCCGGGTTTTTAATATTCACTGCAGCTACCGGCTCAGCACGCGCGCTTTTCGCCCTGCACCTTTTTTTATCTGTTCGACGGAGTAGCAGTCGCAGAAAAAAGCAGCAAATTGCTCCAGTGATGTGTAGAATCTCGCTCTTCGCCTCGTCGTTTGCGGTATTTGTAACAGAGGGCTCTCATTCATCCGCGAAAATGTCGGTAGCGCTGACGCCGAGGGCATTTAAACCGTACACCGAATTCGCATCGGGCAATTAATCAGTTTACATTTACGCCCACAGCTCCGTACAGTCAGTAAATCATGGCGCAGTGCCGGACAGAAAGCGACTGTGACAGTAGACAGCTGTTACGTGTTGCAGCCACTCCCTGAGTGGGCAGTACACACTTTTTTTTAATCATTTTATTTCTGTTTGACAAGTGGTAAAGTGTCGTGACACATACGGGCCGCGGTGGAGCGCCTCGCTACGGAGCGCGCGGTTGCTCGCCGTGGAGGTTCGAGTCCTCCCTGGGGCATGGGTGTGTGTGTGTTTGTCCGTAGGTTAGTTTACCTATGTTTAAGTAGTTTGTAAGCTACGGACTGATGAGCACGTAGTTTGGTCTGAAAGATTTACAAACATTTAAACATTTGGACAAATACGGAAGTAAAACGGTATTTGAATGCGTGTGAGATGGCGTTGAATGTATCTGACTTTGTACTGCCAACCGTAGAGGAACCCCTTGCTAGCTGGAAGCCAGGAAAACAAACGTGTGCGCCAGGTAGCCTAAACACTACCACGAGAGGCGCACCAAGTGCAAAACAAAACCCCAGAGGAAAATAAGCAAACTTCCCAAATTAACTTAGAACCAATTCTTCAAAAAATGTTTGTATAGCTTATGGGACTTAACTACCAGGTCATCAGTCCCTAAACTTATAAACTACTTACGAACTAGCTAATACTAAGGACGGCACAAATATCCATGCCCGAGAAGGGATTCGAAACCCCGACCGTAGTGCCCGTACGGACCGTGTCTGGAGCGCCTCAGTCCCCTCGGCCACCGCGGCCGGCAACAAATTCTTTCTGAGGTTATGAACAACGAACTTCATGTTACCACGCCGGATTAGGATTGGGCAACAACGCCTGTATAATTTCGCCAGTCTACGCTCCAGGCTCATTGCATTCTACGCTACGATCCAAAGAATCTCTGACGATGAATTCCGACCTCGACTGGAAGATACCAGGAGCAGAATCTTGTCACCTATCAGCCAGTCTGGACCTCGGACGCCAGCTCACCACCAACAGAATCTGCTCCGAGACCTTTGTGCAGTACAGTCATTGTAACTGTCTGTAGTCCAACAAATTCTAGTATTGAAGAAACCACTGCTTTCAGAACAGGCTTTTCACATATTTGGAAAAAAATGGACAGATTGTGGGGCGGGGTGAGAGAGGAAGAGGAACTGGCAGGACTGATAGGAACAGTTATGAGACAATCCAGCCAGTCGTTAGCAATCAACAGCCATCAGCTGTCAAAAATTGAAAGTAAAATTTACATGAATGTTCTGCGGAAGAACGGGCAGTTTTCTAAAATTCAGTACATTCGGAGTTCAAGTTTTAATCCAGAGAGCTAAAAAAATCATTACAATTTGTTCTGAAATTTAAATAGTATCTTGAATGAGTTTCTACACACACACTTTGAAAGAAAATGGAAAAGAGGTCGTTTTAGAAGACACACCTTAGGCGATAAAATATTTTCTAGTGATAATAAACTGAATTTTGTTTGATGAATAAAGATATTTGTTATCGAAAAGGTAGTAAAAGTGACGAGCTACCTGTGGATATGTTGTCAACGAATGTAATGACATCGACTGTTTTAAGAAAAAATGTATGGCTGGAGATACTTAAATATTACACAATAATTAAGAAATAATTACCACTTTAGGAAATTGATAATGAAATGACAGAAAACAGTAATAAGGTTATCTTACTAATGGAAAAGTAATGTCGAGTTAGAGGAGTGACGCGTCTGTATTTAATTAATAAAATCCATGAAAACCATTACAGAAATCCACCAAATGATGCAGGACGTCTACAGTGATGAGTGTTTAACCCTTACTTTGTGGACGACGCTCGTATGGCTCTAGAAATTGATTTATTGTTTGACCGTATTTAACCATCGGGCAGACAACGTTTCACCTTTCCCCGAGTGAAAGTCGGTACGCGGCAACACGTTAGCAGATATTAGTCGACGTGGGGAAGGCCTCAGCTTACGCGTTAGGCGCCGTGCTGGGGAGGTCTCGGAAGCCGGTCTAATTAGGCAGGAACAACGCGAGCCGGCCGCCACGCCCACATCCCCCGCCCACCTGCCGAGCCAGCAGTCTACAACAATGGCCGACCGCGCAGGAACAAATATTCTCTGCCGCCAGTAACGCCACTGCTACCAACACTGCCCGCTGTGAAGGCAACCTTTGCGCACTGTCCTAAGCTGACCTCGTCATTGTACTCGGGGGCACAGACTCTGTGGGTGCTCTGATGCTGGCAGTGGTGGCGTGACCTATGTATTCACTGGTGAAGTGAACCCCCGGAAATAAAGCTTGCCACGGAAAAAAGTACATAAATAAATAAAATTAAAAGTGTTTTATACCATCATTCTTCGTTTCATTCTTCTATCAGATCATTTTATATACACATTCAAAGTATTTTTATCGCATGAGAAACGTTTTACGTTGCGGAGACAGCACGTATCCGAGTCGTAGTTCGGCGCTGTGGAGCGCGCGGTTGCTCGCCGTGGAGGTTCGAGTCCTCCCTGGGGCATGGGTGTGTGTGTGTTTGTCCGTAGGTTAGTTTACCTAACTTAAAGTAGTTTGTAAGCTACGGACTGATGACCACGCAGTTTGGTCCGATAGACTTACATTTCGTAGTTCGGCCGCTTAACCCGCGAGAGCTCGCGTTATGAGCATTTTGCTCACAGTAATTTTAAAACAATCGGAATTTCCTCAACAATACCTGTATGGTTCTCGTTCGGTCAGTAGCTGAGCTTTACACTTCCCTCTACCGGTGAACGCTGTTGTTGTTGTGTCGGTGTGTGTGTTTCACTGGCAGAGGTCAGTTGGCTGGACAAGTCGTCGCCGTGCGGCATTTAGCTCGTCGCTACACAAAATCTTCAGAATGTCAAAAAGTGTTCAAATGTTTGTAGAACGTACGGGGTTATCAGTCCCTAAACTTACAAACTACTTACGAACTAGCTAAGACTAAAGACAGCACAAATATCCATGCCCGAAGGGGGATTCGATCCCTCGACCGCAGTGGCCGCGCAGACCGTGACTGGAGCTCCTCAGTCCCCTCGGCCACCGCGGCCGGCTTCAAAATGTCGCTTTACGGTTACTGCTTTTAGTTTATTCCGTTATTTTTTATTTACGATGAATAAGTATTATGAAATTCGTAAACTAACACTATTTTTAATTTTTGTAGATGGATAGAATAGAAGCGAAAATTATGTCATGGCTTGAAGATGACCTAGAAGATATTGAAGATGAATCTGCTCGAGGTGATAATATAGAAAGTGACTTGGACTGTGAACACAGCGATCACTGTACTGAAACGGAACAATCATCAGAAGAAAGTGAAGGTGACTTTCCTTCAATCTAATCAAGAGGTCAGTTATTTTACTTAGGCAAAGATAAGCAAATAATTTGGTGTTACAATCCAGGTGGTTCCAGTGAGAGAACAAGAGCGCACAATATAGTTATTGGGAGACAGGGGGTAAAAACTCTGGTTAAAGATGTCAAAGATATTGTGTATTGTTTTCGTCTTTTTACTAGCGATGAAATGCTAGCTAGTACGTATACGAATATTCATATTAGAAAAATCAAGTATCGATTTACGAGGGATAGGGATTGTAATGAGACCGACATTATAAAAGTGAAAGCATTTATTGGCATCCTGTACACTGTCAAAAGTTATTGTGTACTGAACACACTGCAATATTGTGTGAGATGTGCAAAGACCAAACATATGGTGATTAGGGCACAAAACTTACCCAACATATATATATATATATATATATATATATATATATATATATATATATATATATATATATATATATTCAATTCTTAATGTTACTTAGAAGTCGCGATTTCATTTGTCCTAAGATTATTATAAATGATACAAACGTAATTATTATTTTGTACTGAAAATAAATATTTTATAGAACATTACGAATGTTTCATTATAAAAGTATCAAAAACAATCCTAATTTATACACGTTAGGTAAATTACAGACTGCTCTTTGTGTGTGTGCAAAATACTCTACTCACGAGCGAGCGTGTACCTTTTAAAGGCGCGAGTTCTGGCGGGTTAATATAGGCCTTAGTGGCCGCAGCGTTGCAATGCGCAGGAGCGTCTGAGGTTCAAATTCTCTTCTGAATCCCCCTGGAGGCAGCATATGGGCGCTTCCGCGGCAGGGAGGGGCGAGGGGAAACGCCGCTTTTAATATTAACGTTGGAGCCGGTAGAGACACCAGCTCATGGCTACTCGAGCTCTGGCGGTTACGCACGAATGGTCCCGAAGCAAGTGCATGGAGCTACTGCGCACCTTGACTTGCGCATACGCAAATCCTCCACGAAAGCAAAAAAAAAAAAAAAAAAAAAAAAAAAAAAAAAAAAAAAAAAAAAATTAATAATAATAATAATAATAATAAATAAATAAATAAAATGTTCAAATGTTTGTAAAGTCTATGGGACTCAACTACGGGGCTATCAGTCCCTAAACTTACAAACTACTTATGAACTAACTAAGACTAAGGACGGCACAAATATCCATGCCCGAGGGGGGATTCGAACCCCCGACCGTAGTGGCCCCACGAAGGCAAGATCCGCCCTTTACAGGGTGTTACAAAAAGTAGAGTAGGGTGGAGAGCTGCATCAAACCAGTCTCCGGACTGAAGACCATAACACACACACAAAAAGGTACGGCCAAACTATCAGGAAACATTGCTCACACACAAAGAAAGAAAATATATGCACGTGTGTCCGGAAACGCTTAATTTCCATGTTAGAGCTCATTTTAGTATTTCTCTTTAAATGTAAATTGAAATAATTCGTGCAGACAATTGTCAAAATACCCAATTGTTTCGTTAGTATGTACTGAATCCGCACGCAATTGTGCAATCACGTCATCAACACAGATTTTCTGTGAACGTTTGGGCAGGAATTGTTGGTGATGTCTTGATTGGGCCTCATGTTCTTCCACCTACGCTCGCTGGAGCACGTTATCATGATTTCATACGGGATACTCTACCTGTGCTGCTATAACATGTGCCTTCATAAGTACGACACAACATGTGGTTAATGCACGATGGAGCTCCTGCACATTTCAGTCGACGTGTTCGTACGCTTCTCGACAACAGATTCGGTGACCGATGGATTGGTAGAGGTGAACCAATTCCATGGCCTCAACCCTCTTGATTTTCATTTATGGGGGCATTTGAAAGCTTATGTCTACGCAATCCCTGTACGAAATGAAGAGACTCTTCGTGCTCGTATTGTGGACGGCTGTGATACAATACGCCATTCTCCAGGTCTGCATCAGCGCATCAGGGATTCCAAGCGACGGAGGGTGGATGCATGTATCCTCGCTAACGGAGGACATTTTGAACATTTCCTGTAACAAAGTGTTTGAAGTCACGCTGGTACTTTCTGTTGCTGTGTGTTTCCATTCCATAATTAATGTGATTTGAAGAGAAGTAATAAAATGAGCTATAACATGGAAATTAAGCGTTTCCGGACACATGTCCACATAACTTTGTGTGTGAGGAATGTTTCCTGAAAGTTTGGCTGTACCTTTTTGTAACACCCTGTATATTTGTTTTTGGCGCATTTAGGATGCATCAAAAACATGTCATTTTTGGAAAAATATAACTGTAAATTAAAGACGCATCAACTTTAAAAGTCTTCAGAAGATCAAATCACGAGTAACAATGAAGTCACTTCTCTCCACTTTGCTAGAATAGCCGCATGGTTAGCGGCATCACGCTGCGCTCTCGAAGGTAGTGGTTTCGAGACCGATTGCAAGCAATTTATTTTTTTAACAGATACGGGAAAAATAATGGCTTCTGTATTGTTACTTGTTACATATCTCTGGACTTTTAAGAAATGTGTCGCGATTTTGAGGGTAAATGACATTTATTGACTCTTCGTTGTAACAAATATTTAACTGTTTGAAAACAGGTGGGGGAGAGCAACCTTTGTACATGCGTAAAGTTAGGAGGGGGTTCTTTTTACAGTGTCAAATGACCAAACGTAGCTTTTCTCATCGTAACTGATTCATTTTGCTACACTCACTTAACACTGTAATGATTTACTTGCTGTTTTAGTGTTCATGTACATATTCATGTATCCTTTGTGTTCACTAACAGAGAAAAACAACGTTCAGTATCTTTTAGAAACAAATTACTCAGCTTTTAGCTGATAAGTGTGAAGTAAAGAATCTCGGTAGGCCGACGCCTCAGCTTGAATTGAAGCAAGTGCGAACAAGCAGAGATAAGACATTTTGCAGATATTTTAACGAAGATACAAGAGCTGCGCCAAATTGTCACTTTGGACGCCGAGCGGGTGAAGGGGGTGAGAAAGGCCGAGTGGGAGGGGTGGGGGGTATCAGTTACTCAAAGAAGTGAATCCACAGTTACCTGAACCACCAGCCATCGCTGTAGCACGAATATGGGGAAAGTCAAAGCTGTCAATTATGCATATTTTGACATAGCAGTGTAGCGAGCACGATCTAGCCGCTAGGCTACTACTACACTGCTCCAAGGAGCACTCACTGCAGCGGTTTGGAACCCGTTCAGGGGGGGGGGGGGATGAAGGAGGGGGTCGAAAACACTGTGGGGCGAAAACGCTGTCCCCTGTCCACATTACGTCGTAACCGCTGTAACAATCCGGGTTCAGTAACAGCTGTAGTTAGTTGTGGAAGCTCTATTAATTATGTCCATTAAGTTGGATTGATATCCGCACTGTCTTTCATGTCAAAGTATTTAATTCTGCTAATAAGTACAACGTAGTAGTACAGTGGCATTACACACGACTAAACGTAAAACGTCTCGAGCAGGTACGATTAGAAGGCGAAGCACCTAGGGGGCTAGCAGCCAGACTTAATAATGACACACATACACATACACACACACACACACACACACACACACACACACACACACACACACACACACGGAAACGAACCAAAAACGGAATTCAGGAAAGATGTTTTGACTATTTATTGCCCCATTCACGAAACACCATTGTTTGCTGAAATAGAGCAACCAGGGGCTGTAATAAGAGACGTCAAGTGTGTAAGATTCGTGCTTTAACACCGTATAAATAATCGCCATTTCCAAGGTTTCCTGAAAGTTATAAAAGCTTACCATGGATAGATATCTCAGCTTAGTACAGTCCGTTGGCTTAGTCACGAAATATTTTTTGAATTTTTGTTTGTCAGTCATGAGGAAATATGTCTCTCTAAATGAAAGGTCGCGGCAGAATAGCCGTGCGCACTGAGGCGTCCTGCTGCGGTGCGTGAGGTCCTTTGCTGTCGGATGTTCGTGTTCTCCCTCGGGCATGGATTTGTTTTGTCCTTACCATAAGTTTCTTTAAGTTAGTGTAAGTAGTTTTTTAAGTTTAAGTACTAACGACCAACGTAGTTAAGTCCCTTAGATTTACATTTTTTGTCTAAATGAAAGGGGGAAAGTGCGTTATCGAATAGATTAAAACTGGATATTAAATCTAGCTTTACATACACAACTATGATCTTTAAGAAATTATTTCAGTGCAAAGGACATCCAATAATAGTGGTGCAGGAACAAATCAAAGCGTTTATGAAGGAGTTTCGTCTGTCTGAGAGGTAAATGAGTAACGAAATCTTCAATCGTCTTATTCGATTTAAACTTAAAATTTTCTGAACGACCCAGTGGTGATAATTTTCAAACTAATGATGATTTTTACTTTCTGTTTTTGTTTGTTTGTTTTCTTTTGTTTTCCATAATACTGATCCCACCACAGCAGAAGTATTGTTAATATTATCAGCCACACTGCTGCTGCTGAAAAGTTACAAGCAGCCCGTCTTGAAATCTTTCATCAGCTGCCCATCTTTTCAGCTCCTTCTCATTACCTTACTCGAAACCGATTTGCGTTTCTGAGGGACAAAACCTCATCCGTCGAGAACTGATGTTTATTATCGATATTCTGACCCTTTTCATCTTTGGTCGTGTGGGCGCTGTGTGCTTGCTTTCTCGGTGTGTGTTGTCTTTACTGTTTACTCATTGAAAACCAAGGTTTTAAAGATCGTTGCACATTGATTCCTCACTGCAGTTTCGCCCTGAAAATGGAAGGTGGTCTATTGCCGAAAGATCGGCCGTCGTCGATTTTGTTACCTGGCAGCATGCTTATGACCTACCTTATACTAAAGGCGACACAAACATGCATGCCCGAGGGGGGATACGAACCCCCGACCATAGCGGCCATGCAGACTGTGACTGGCGCGCCGAAGACCACTCAGCCACTGCGGCCGGCTATGTACCAATATCGGAGCCATCTTGAAAGCGGCCCTATTGAATCTAAATCAATTTTCTTATGGAAAGGTAATCGTATGATATCCTAACATCTGAATTTTCTGAGGATCTCAGTAAATATATTCACCGCCGCAATTACAGTGCAAACGTTACATTTTACAAAAGGTTCCGATTTCCTTGTTCTGCATAAAGAACAGTAATTTAATGTGATCAGCATACTCTTCAAATGTTTGTAAATCTATGGTTCTTACCTATCGCAGTTATCATTCCCATGTTTAAAAACTACTAAACTAAGATAAGAGCAACACACACACACACACACACACATAATACATACATACATACACGCCCGAGGGAGAGCTCATACGTCCGACGGTGAGCAACAGCTCGCTCCACAGCAAGGCGCTTTAGAACGCTCGGTCATTCCACTGTTCCTCTTGTACAACGCACGTGTGAAGGCGCTGAATCCGCGCTGAAGGATTTCCGCAAAAATGCCGACATACGTGCTTTGGTCGAGTTGGTGTCAGTTTATTATTTTTTCGGCATATACAATTTGCCCACCCGGAATAAACCAGAGAAATTTGCTAGGTGGGATGGCTTGTGTGCCTCAACTATGGGTATAGCAATACCGTAGGTGCAACCACAGTGGAGCGGTACCCGTGGAGAGGCCAGTGACTTGACATGCGAGACCTTTAATTGTTTCCAAAATTGCTTCTTTGTCTAAAATATTAGCTAGTACCTTATAGGATCGCACAAATACACCATAACTGTTCAGAGCCACGTTCCATTAGGTAGTGGTGTGAGACGGGGCTGTAATTAGTCTATTTTTCATACTAACCTTGTGTTACTGTACCTTTCTCTTTACGCTAATTATTGAAATATGTAACATTTTTCTTTGTAGATCTTTATTTATTTTGATTTCTGTGCCTTTGGGGACACATCAGGTGTGATGCGCTCCTGGGATTGTAGTACATTCTATGTTTATATAAAAATTTCTGGATTTTTAATGTTTATTGGCGTAGCTTGGCTGCTAAAAAGTGGTTTTATGTGTTGGGCACGGCCAGGCTGCACAGAGCAGAGACTCTCTTGGGGGTCTCCCCCTCCCACCAACTTTCGCTCGCCTTCGGGGAAGGACGAGAGGGGCTGGCTTGACCTGTTTCGCGCCAACGCTACAGGTGGCGGAGTATACCTGGAAGAATTTTTTAGAATGTGTGGGACGCTTTACACAAAGCTGGACCGTGGTTTACGGTGGGCGATAGCGGGGACTGCCTTTTTAGTCATTCAGCCGTTTCGCAAGAGAGGAATTTGCCGGATACAAACAATAGCAGAGTGCTCTTTGCCCGGGATGTTTATGGAGACGTATTGCCCTTAGGCGTTATCTAAAAAACTTCCTTGAAAGCAGGAGAGTTTGAACACAGTTAGTGTGACAAATGGTTAGATTTAGAGGAAAGCTTTCTGCCCGTCTGTCACCCCATGGGTTGGGCTCCAGCGGCTGTATATATAGCACAACGTTAACATTTTTAGGTCTTGTGACCGTAGCTAGGAGCAAGGTGAAATTCCTTGCAGAGCATTCACCCTGGGAACGGTGAAATCCGCGGGAAGCTTTGGTGGCGTGGGCGGAGCCTCTTGGCAGCCGCAGAGAACGCGTCCTGATTCGGCAGAGTATTTTAGTATGACAGCTAAACAATTTGTCAACGGCGCTACGCCATCCGATTGGTTTGACTATTCGCCATTAGCAGATATTGGTGCGTCTTTCAGCGCGTGGGTGTGGCCGCTCGACACTTGCCGTGAGCTGCGGCAGAGCGCGAGGGGCACAAGAACTCCTGTCTGATCGTCCGAAGTGTACGGACCTCGGAAGACACGAAATACTCCGTTTAGATTCGCGGGAAGGACATCGTCTTAAACGTTCCTTGGTTAGACTTGTGTATGATTCCGAAGATTCGAACCTTGTAGAACTTGTGTTTACTTCACGGACGTTACATTATCCTGTGGTTAGGCTGTGAGCGGGCACAGTTTAGTTTTAGTTTTGCTAGAAGTCTCTATTTGAGCATTCGCGCTTTTGCGAGTCGGGCATTGCTTTTACAGATCATATTACGCAAGTGACTGATCGATTTGTGCCAAGTGGGCCTTGTGTCACCTATGCAAAATATTGATTAATCTACTAGCGTGATAGAATCACACAGCAACTGCCTAGCGACGCCGACGCCAGTGACACTGTGTTAAGTTACATGTCGAGTCTGCTTAACAGGTCGCAGCAATTACGGTCGGATAAAAATTTCAGCTCATCCGGTCCCACCGCCTGCTGCCTGCGAGTTTGAGACCCTGCCGTCAATGATCATCTGTGAGGGTAAGGTGTCGCACTTGCTGGGGGGTTATATGAATCAGATTTGTTGGATTTTGTCCCTTATTTCATTCTTTTGAGATCTGCCTATTTACTCTGGGGAGCTTAGGGCTAACGATAATTTCAACCCCCAGTGTAGCCAATCGAATAGCATTCTGTTTTGCAAAACCTCCGACTTTTGACACAGCTAGTCATTTTTGTGTCTCAATATTTTAACATTTGTAAAAGATTGTTTGAATACCATTATCTGTTTTACATGATAGGAAATGTCAACTGAATGTTTAATTATAATAAATTGATTTTGAGCATATCGTCTTTCATTTAAAAACCTTCATTTGTCACTATTTTGGAGGGGAAACAGAATAGTTTACAGTGGGAATACAGCACGTGAGAAGCGGCACCATCATAAGGACACGCACAACTGCCACAGCGGCAGAGCTCTCCACTCCGTACGCCCACAGCGCACCGTTCGAGAACCGCCTGCTCGCTTGGTGCATTCATACTCGAACAAGCCGTGTCCGAGCATGGCGCACTGGAGCGGGCAGGAGCCAGCACGGTGTCCAGTCTGCAGAACTCTGGACCGAACAGCGACCAGCGGCTGCTGGACCACACAACGTGAACACCTCGCCGCATGGCTGGACTTCGTCCACAGTGATCGCTCGATAATAGTACATCGCAACAGTTATGCGCGTCGACGATTTCGACTCCGTCGGCTGAGGTCTGGTGTGCCATTGCGTCAGGTCCTATCGACCAGAATCCACCAACGCTCTGAACATCAATAGACAAGCGAATGCCGTCACTGGAGCACCGGGCTGCAAAACGTAATGTCCCTGCACGAGGCCATCTTGTCAATAGTGATGGACGCTATACTCCGATTCAATTTCTTTCGTGGGCTTTGAAAAAGAAAAAAAGCTCCTAGGTTATATGTACTGAGTCACATTCAGGTTAGAAACTTTTTAAAACAATATTTCCCTACAAATGCCTTACTGCGAGACACTCAGTAACGAAAACAACAGATGACGTATAACCACAAATACACACACAGAATATCCAACAATAAAAAAAGGTCATCAAAATACCTCACCAAACCGACAATTCACTTCCAACTCATTTTCCAAAACCAATACAAAACACTGACCCATTCAAAAAAATTGGAGTATAGCAAATTAAATGCAATATATCTCATATGAAGGTCATCGTAAAAGTGCGTTTGACATGAGATATTAAGAACATGTACGGACCTGGAAGCATAATACAATTTACTCAACCTTTGCAGAACATTTACACCAAACAAAAATATAAAAGAATGACCAGAGACACAGACAATAGAAATCATAAGAATAAACAACAATAAGAAACTCCTCCTCAGCCTAAAAGGAAACAACTGTGTCAAGAAAACAAAACAGAAAAAACATCTCATAAATGACTCAACCATTCTACCAAAAACACACTTTTCAAGCTTACTGACCACCTAACAAAAAACACGAATATATTACCACCCACCACACACACACACACACACACACACACAGAGAGAGAGAGAGAGAGAGAGAGAGAGAGATTGATTTAAATAAATAAATAAGTAAAAATAGAATGTCGGGAACACTCGCAAATCAAACCTACACGATACGCAGTTGGGCAAACAAAGGCAACATATTGCCAACACATTGATGGTCAAAATTATAGTGAAAGTTATTCCACTAAAACACTTTACTCAACTTGAAAATGTGAAAACAGTCAACGTGTATAAAACGAGACAAAAATAGGCGCAATTTGCCAACTGCAAACAAAAGCACACATGACAAACGGCTGAGCACAGTCAACAAGACAGAAGAAATAGCAGTAGGATGTAAAGTAGAAGCATTAACAGCGTAATTTAATTATACACCAAATTAAAAACACAAACGTCCACCAAAGATAAAAACTCTTTCAAACTATATACTCAATACTAATTGTACAAACCTAGTATCGATATTTGCAGATATATATAAATAAAAAGCAGTAAACGTCTGATAAAAAAAGAAGAAAAAACTGATCAAATTGCCGTCAACATAAGACGGAAAATCATGTTAAAGTTAATAAATAAAATTGTTCCAGTGACATAGATGCCACATAAAAACGTTCTGGATAAAGTAGACTGACAACGACAAATTCCGCTACCTGCAAACCATCGACCACAGACCTTCTTGGACATTACATAAAACTGAAATTCATTCGCACCAAACATACAATGTCCTTTACACAACCATTGGCCAAATATATTGTTGGACATTATTTCTTAGTAAAATAGATTCGGACGAAACGTAAAATGCATATCTCATGACAGAAGTGTTCCTCCTCATAGAGGCCTTGAATGTACTCTTTCCATCCACTCACTTGTATGCGTTCAACAGTAGAAATTAGATTCTTAATTTTACCAAATTTGCTTTGAATTTTACGAAAGGCTGATTTCACTGATATGCGTTGTGATTTTTTTTCAGTTTGCCTCTTCAGATTATCTCGCTTCTATAGTAGCGACATCCCATGCCCCAGTTCGTACAATTTTATCACTTCGTTGGTTCTTGAGATAAGGTTTTTTTCAAAGAAACACACGATATAAGAGCAAATTTATTGTTTCATTCACTTTTAGTTACTGTCACAAACCTCTTGACATTTCCCACTTTATGGCCTCTTCAATCACGCCGCTTCCCCTATGGATATATATAAGTCTTTATTGAAATGGTTTCCATTGCTCTCTGGAACCATTTGCCCCTTCTAGGACAAGGCATTGCGCGCAATATCTGTCCTCAGCTTTCTTTGGTCATTGGTAGAACGTATTATTCCTCATATCGTCTGTCGCCAACACGGTCGACTGGGTTCCAATTTAGGATTTTCTATCAAAGGATCTGTAGATCTTTCAAATGTTCAAATGTTCAAATGTTTGTTAAGCTTATGGACTTAACTACGGGGTCATCAGTCCCTAAACTTACAAACTACTTATGAACTAGCTAAGACTAAAGACGTCACAAATATCCATGCCCGAGGGGGGATTCGAACCCCCGACCGTAGTGGCCGTGCTGACCGTGACTGGAGCGCCTCAGTCACCTCGGCCACCGCGGCCGGCTGTAGATCTTTACCCATCTAAATGTTTATTGGATGGGTGGGGGAGAGCCTGGTTAAGTTGACCGGCGAGGCTCGGTAGCATAATCTCACAGTTCACCGGGACGAAATCTGATGTTTTCTTGGCAAATGAACCATTAAAATTTCATACTGCGAACGCTGTAATAGCTACAGTGCAACAGATGAATGACGGAACATGTTGGTTCATATAAAGAAAGGTAATGACTTCCTATCGGTTACTGTTGTTGTCATCTTCAAACTGAATGCTAATTTGATGCAATCCTCTACTCTCTTCTAGCCATACAACAAATTTCTTGTCTCCAATTCTGTTCCACAACTCCTCATTAGTTACACAATCCTCCCATCTAATAGAGCCGAAGGACATGTTCACTCATTCCTCGTGGCATTTCACGACGTTGTGTACATCCTCACTGAAGAAAAAAACCATGTCTTCGCCTTCACTAAACACCTTTAGGAGTCGCCTGCCATTAATACATATACTTAAATTAATATTCGATGTTAAAGAATATCTGGATTTTATAAATGCTTTTCTACACATTGCCATTCAGCATTTTATACGTTCTGAGTCTCAACTAGTACTTTTGTTATCCTGATTCTCCAATTTCATTGCCTACGAATAGCCTGATTTAATTGGACTACATTTCTTTAACCTTGATTGTGTCTTTTCCATGCTATTCCGAACACTGACCTTTCCGTTTAACTCCTCTTAATTATCAAAGCGTGTACAGTAATCAACTTTTTCGAAACAGGCACATAATTACAGGAACATTACTCTTAGTTTTAATCAGTATTATTTCGTTTTAAACGCACTGCACGTGACTAACGAATTGCCACACACGGTTTTTGTCACCTGTTTTCTCACCATTTGCCGTGCATTGCCATAACATTACTTCACATTTCTGGGGCATAAGAAACGATGACAGTCGATAAAATGAATATCCCAATTCGATATCTGTCCCTTCGGCAGTAGTACAAATTTAGCCACCAGTAATAAAACATGGCCGTGAACCTGGCGCAAGAGGAACTAATTTTCTCACTCAACTGAACATGACGGAGCAAGCAAAGTCAGTCCCATGTCCGTAATTCCAGTATAAAACAAGTCTGAAAGTTGCATTCGAGCAGTCGATACTGTCAGCTTGATTTGTGTTTTACCTGTTATTACTGAGCCCCGAGTAGAACTTCCCAGCGATTAATTATAGAAGAGAGGCTGACGAATTCACAGTTCATTAAGCTGCTTTCCGCTGGTGGCGGAGTATTATAATTTGAGAAGCAATGGGGCAGGAGAAAAACGACTGTCAAGCCATCACCGTTGCGTCGTCCGTTTCCGCTTATAGCTGCAAAAAAACAGGCCTGGTGTAGTCCACGCTGGCAGCCGCACTCTTGCGTGACGTGCAAATATTGAATTAAAATGGTTATGCGTAACATTCAGACAGATTCACAATGTGTAGGAATACAATTCAAAACATTAGCTCGGCTTAAAAATACAGGCTGATATAAGGCAACGAATGCATGAGAAACAGCCGTTAACGAGTGAATGAGATACACAAGTTTAAAACTGTAACCGTGGCAACTCCAGTGCCGGGACGACGAACGTGTTCAAATGTTTGTTAAGCTTATGGGACTTAACTACGGGGTCATCAGTCCCTAAGCTTACAAACTACTTACGAACTAGCTAAGACTAAGGACAGCACAAATATACATGCCCGAGGGGGGATTCGAACCCCCGACTGTAGTGGCCGTGCAGACCGTGACTGGAGCGCCTCAGTCTCTTCGGCCACCGCGGCCGGCTTCAGAATGTCGCTTTACGGTTACTGCTTTTAGTTTATTGCGTTATTTAATTTACGATGAGTAAGTATTGTGAAATTCGTAAACTAACACTATTTTTAATTTTTGTAAATGGGTATTATAACCAAGCATCTACCGTTACCGGGCCATTTTTCTTCGACAAACTGCGTGATTCTGGTTTTATAACTGATACCGTGATGGGTGAGAGGTACGACAAACAGTCTGACAAATACCTGCTGGAACGTACGATTTTTATGCAGGATGGCGCTCCACCCCATATTGCTAGACGCATGAAAGACCTCTTGTGCGAATCGTTTGGCGATGCTTGCCCTCCCAAGTCGCCACACTTTAGTTCAAATGTTTGTAGAGCTTATGGGACTTAACTAAGGAGTATCAGCCTCTAAACTTATAAGCTACTTATGAACTAGCTTACACCAAGGACGGCACAAATATCTATGCCCGAAGGGGATTCGAACCCCCGACCGTAGTGGCCGTGCAGACCGAGACTGGCGCGCCGCAGTTCCCTCAGCCACCTCGGCCGAAAAGACTATAGTCCGTTGGATTATTAGCTTTGGGGTTACCTGAAGTCGAAAGAGTATCGTGGGCGACCGACATCTCTAGGGATGCTGAAAGACAACTTCCGACGTCAATGCCTCACCATAACTCCGGACGTGCTTTACAGTGATGTTCACATTATTTCTCGACTACAGCTATTGTTGATGAATGATGGTGAACTTATTGAGAATTTCCTGTGAAGAACATCATCTTTGCTTTGTGTTAATTTGTTGTGCTAATTATTGCTTTTCTGAAGAGATGAACCACCATCTGTCGGACATTTTTGAACTTTTTTTGTTCTAATGAAACCCCATGCATTGCAAGCATGTGTGTTAATTTTTACCTCTCTATCTACATTATTCTGTGATTTATTAAGTTTTCAAATTAATTCTTTTTGATCGCCCGTTATGTGCTTTGGTCGAGTAGGTGCCTGTTCCATATTTTGTCGGCATATACAATTTGCCCACCCCGAATAAACCAGAGAAATTGGTTAGGTGGGGTGGCTTGCGTGTCTCAACGACACGTATAGCACTACCGTAGGTGCAACCACAACGGAGCAGTATCCGTGGAGAGGCCAGTGACTTGACATGCCAGACCTTTGTTTCCAAATTTGCTTCTTTGTTTAAAATATTACCTATTACCGTATAGGATCGCACACATAAAGCAGAACTGTTGAGAGCCACGTTCCATTAGCTAGTGGCAATACAGTACGTGAGAAGCGGCACCGGCATAAAGACACGCACTACTGCCACAACGGGAGAGATCTCCACATGCCCACAGAGCATCATTCGAGCACAGCCTGCTCGCTCGGTGCATTCATACTCGAACGAAGGCAACGAATGCATGATAAACAGCCGTTAATGAATGCATGAGATACACAAGTTTAAAACTGTAACCATGGCAACTCCAGTGCCGGGACGACGAACGTGTTCAAATGTTTGTTAAGCTTATGGGACTTAACTACGGGGTCATCAATCAGTCTCTAAACTTACAACCTACTTATGAACTAACTAATATTAAGCACGGCAGAAATATCCATGCCCGAGGGGGGATTCAAACTCCCAACCGTAGTGGCTGTGCATACCGTGACTCAGTCTCCTCGGCTGGCCGACGAACGGGAAAAACATTTAATATGTATAAGTAATGGCGTAGTGAAAAGTGAATCCTCAGTTGTTGAAGTTTCGAACAGCGGTAGCTGACTAAAGGTACTGTTTGGCTGCTATAGCCGTAACCGCCGACCGCCGCTGCCCGCGTATTTCGTCGCGACTGCTCGCCACAGCGACCACGCGACTCTGTGCCGTGTCTCTGTGAAAGAACACGCGTTTACCGATACCAGTCTAGGTTTTCTGGTGGACGAGGAAAAAGAGCAAACAATGGTACTGCTTACGATATCTTGCCCCTGCAGCATTTACCAAACACGGAAAAGTGAAGGTATTTACGCTAACTTAATAACAGGCCATTTGTGAAATGATGAAGAGAGGTAAAGAGGATTAATCCATCTAAGTTAGGCTTATTTTTAAGCGCGGTGAAATAAAAATATAGCACATGCAGCTATCAGTACAGAACAAACTCTAATCCAATATGGTGATGAAGTGGCACTGCCGTTACGTTAAGTTGTGGTATAAAAATTTACGTATTCATCAATATCGGCTTAATACGGATAAATTTGCATTTATTTTAAATAAGATAAAAAATCTGCAAAGGTAACAGATTTATATGGAAATGACTCAGTGCTTGTACAGTATGTTGTAATTTTTACGTTGTGTTTACAATATTACGACTAATTATTTTCAAAAGTAGTTAACAGTATAACGTGCATTTGTCTCCAAACGACGAAAGATCTAATAGTTGTGGAGTTCGATAAGAAGAAGTCGAAAAACTTCTGATGCCAGCTTGTAAGCCGGCCGCGGTGGCCGAGGGGACTGAGGCGCTCCAGTCACTGTCTGCACGGCCACTACGGTCGGGGGTTCGAATACCCCCTCGGGCATGGATATTTGTGCTGTCCTTAGTATAAGGTAGTTCATAAGTAGTTTGTAAGTTTAGTGACTGATGACCCCGTAGTTAAGTCCTATAAGCTTAACAAACATTTGAACATTTGAACCAGCTTGTAAGACGAGAGAGGATTCAGAAGAACATTCAAGTCTCGTAACTTAGCTTGAAATGTCGAATGTTGCTTAATCAATGAGGCAGCTTCCTCGTGGACGCTGCGATACTAATGATGAATATCTATCTCTATATGCCGGCCGCAGTGGCTGAGTGGTCTGCGGCACGCCAGTCACAGTCTGTACGGCTGCTACGCTTGGGGGTTCGAATACCCATTCGGGCATGGATGTTTGTGTCGTCTTTAGTATAAGGTAGTTAACAGGTATTTTGTAAGTTTAGGGACTAATGACACCGCAGTTAAGTCCCTTAAGCTTAACAAACATTTGAACATTATATCTCTATATCATGTTCGGGCTCCTGCTCATCAGCTGCAGCAATTATTCCTTTGAACCTACAACCAGGAGAAGAACTAAGGCGTAAATAAAGGAAATAATCCAGCTTCAATATTGTAAGATGGCTTCTTTTTATATTCTTCCAGGCTTCACTCTTTGCCGCCACATTTCTGAAATTTGTATGCATATGGTGATACAAAAAAGGAACCTGCTCACATACTGCACTAACTGTTTGTCGCCATCGTGTAAACCTTTATGCGCCGCTGTGCTTGTTGCAGTAGTCGCGGAGCCGGCAGTCGTGGCCGGCTGCCAGACTGCTTCCAGAGCGGTCGAGACGCGGCAGCCGCGGTGACATCACGGCCATCAACTGCCGAGCAGTTGCAGCCACATATAGGTAAACACCACCTAGAGAGAAGGCCGCGGCGCTCTCGTGTGACGTCAGGCAGAGTAGGTTGCGCGTGCATAGCTGACTGGGTAGCCGCTGGGGCACGGCCCACTATGCCGAAGCAGCGAGCCAGTCAGCTATGCGCGCGCAACCTACTGTGCCTGACGTCACACGAGAGCGCCGCGACCTTCTAGGTGGTGGTGATATGGTCCAATGTTTCGCCCGAGAGCAGCGGCCCACTGCTCGCAGTCACTGCCGACCGTTACGGCCGACTGTCACAGCGAAATAGTACCTTAAGATGGCACTGAAGTATCGGAATTTCTGGACTATCGCTTTTCTGTTCTGTGCTGCGATGGGGAAGCAGGTCGGTTTTGTAGAAAAATCGGGATCGAAATACAAACTAAAAAGAAGAATCTATGTAAGTATCTCGTAAACAGCTCGAGAGGGGGCTTGAATAAAGTGAAGGTATTTGTAGTTCTAAAAAAAAAAAAAAATGTTCAAATGTTTGTAAAGTCTATGGGACAATGTTCAAATGTTTGTTACGCTTAAGGGACTTAACTACGGTCATCAGTCCCTAAACTTACAAACTACTTATGAACTACCTACAACTAAGGACGGCACAAATATCCATGCCCGAGGGGGGATTCGAACCCCCGACCGTAGCTATGGGACTTAACTACGGGGTCATCAGTCCCTAAACTTACAAACTACTTATGAACTAGCTAATCCTAAGGACGGCACAAATATCCATGCCCGAGGGGCGATTCGAACTCCCAACCTTAGTGGCCGTGCAGATCGTGACTGGAGCGCCTCAGTCCCCTCGGCCACCGCGGCCGGCATTTTGTAGTTCTTCGTATTATAGTGTAATGGTGACTACAACTGATAACATACTGCCTACTACACTGAAGAGGCAAAGAAACTGGTATTGCCTTGCATAAGCCAACAAAGAGATATTTGTACAGTCACAAGACGAAGCTGCAGTCAGCATCTCCGATATAAGAAAACAGGAGGTGGCAGATTTCACAATTCAACTGAATTTGAACTTGGTGTTGTAGTCGGTGCTCGAGATTTCGGACCAGAAAATCCGATGTAGTGATGAGGTAGTAATTTTCCCCATTTCGCAATAGCACCGTTAATAATTAGGTAACAGATCAAATCTCCAACATCGAGGCTGTCGGAAAAAGGTCGTGTAAAAACAGGACAAACAACTGCTTAAGGGTCATATCTAGTAGATCAGAAACTCTTGGTATACAACATTATTGCTAGTTTATTGATTAACAACATATATCAGCTACACCTGTCAACCATATATCACAAACCTGAAATATTAATAATCACAAAAGACTGCTCATTCATAATATTAGCCGCAACGTCGCGAAAGAGTACTCAAGATGTGATCAAAGAATATGCAGTAACTTCAATCACAAGAAACTTGCCGTGTCTTTCGCAGCCCATGTATTCTTCATGCCACGACTTTGACCAGTTGTCACATTTTATCCAGTCTGCTAAGGTAGGCTCCTTGCAGACTTCACCACACCCTGGGCAGCTCAAAAGATGAGACTCATTCTAGGATTTAGAGCTAGTTGTTACTGAAGTTGATGAGATGGATAAGTCCAGATTATGCTTAGAGAATCTGTTTTTCTCTGCATTTGTATTTTGTCTCTTATCGATTTTTTTTGACTTGGACAGTTTTGGTAATAAAGCATTTTTGTATGGATAAGCAGGCAAAAATCTTGGATTTCTTTGCTACTAATATCAATGGAGATTACACTGGGAAGAAAGCAGAGCTGGGAGAGGCTTCAAGTAAGATGGGGTTAGATGTTTTTGCTCTTAGTGACTTTACGGTAGGGGAGAGAAAGAGGACGCAGTCAGAGAATACAACATCTATCTCTCAGGAGTCAAAGCAGTAAGAGCCCAGTGGGGTGTAGGGCTTTGCATCAGGAAAGCAATCAAACGCAATAAGGTATGTAAATGAACAACTGATGTGGATAGATTTGGCCTTCTCCAGTAAGAAAATTAGGAGTGTGTCAGTGTATTCGCGCCAAGATGAATGGACAGATTTTACAACACATTTAGTGATGTAGTTGTTAGAGTGAGAGACGAGGATAGTGGTTTGCTCATGGGTAATTTGAACGCCAGGATAGGAATTGGAACATAACGGTAATGAAAGTTTATGAGTAAGTTTCGAAGGCCAACACGAACGGGAAACAGCTCTCGTATTTTTGTTCCAGTGTGGGCTTAGTTGTCACAAACTCATTTTTAAGCATAACGGCATTCACCGGTATACTTCGGAGGGCAGGGGAACCAGATCTGACTATGTAATAACAAACCAGGAATTCAGGAAGACAATCAAGAACACACGTGTTTTCAGGGGCTTCTTTGATGATACTGATCACTATTTAATCTGCAGTGAAATTGGTTTTGTGTGGCCAAAAGAGCAGAAAGTCAGTTCCATAAGTAGGATAAGAGTGGACAATAAAACGAGGAAATTAGGCAGAATTTATATAACAACGATCTCGGAAAGGTACCAGTTAGTTGAATGTAGTCATTTACAATCACTGGAAGAGGAATGGACAAAGAACAGGGACACACTATTAGAAGCAGCTAGAGAACGTCTTGGAACACTAGTGTGTAAAGGCAGGAAAATGCAGACAGCTTGGTGGAATGACATAGTCAAGGCAGCCTATAAAAAGAAAAAGAAGGCATTTCAAAAATGGAATTACGAAGTGTTTGGGACATGTCAGGAAAGCTGTTAGTCAACCAGTGGATGCCTTGAGTAGATGGAGGGAATATTTCGAAGAATTGCTTAATGTAGGTGAAACGTTCAATAATGTGTCAGATTTTGAGGTAGAGTCGGATAGGAGTGGTGATGGTAACAGGATCACATTTGAGGAATTGGAGAAAATGGTCAACAGATTGCAGTGTAATAAAGCGGCTGGGGTAGATGAAATTAAGCTGGAACTCGTCAAATACAGTGGAATGTTAGGTCTTAAATGTTTACACAGGATAACTGAGAAGGCGTGGGAATCGGGACAGGTTCCGTCTGACTGAACGAAAGCGGTAATCACGCTAATTTTCAAACGTGGAAACAAAAGATTATAACAACTATCGAGGTATCTCTTTAATTATCGTTGTAGGCTAAATATTCTGAGGTATTGATGAAAGGAGAGTGCGAGTGTTAGTCGAGGACAAGTTAGATGAAAATCAGTGTGGTTTTAGGCCTCTTAGAGGCTGTCAGGACCAGATCTTTAGCTTATGGAAGATAATGGAAAAGTGCAATGAGTGGAACAGGGAACTGTATTTATGTTTTATAGATCTATAAAAAGTTAATGACCTTGTTCCTAGGAGTAAGCTACTGTCAGTTCTACAAATTATGGAATAGGAAGTAAACATCAGCAGGCAATTAAAGGACTTTACGTAGACTGTCCGGCAGCAGTTAGAGTAGATGGCAAATTAAGCTCATGGTTCAGGGTAGTTTCAGGGATAAGGCAAGGCTGTAACCTGTCACCACTGTTGTTCATACTATTCATGGATTAGATGTTGAAAACAGTAGACTGGCAGGGCGGGATTAAAATACTTGTAGGTGAACACAAAATAAGCAGTCTCGCATATGCGGATGACTTAGTTGTAATGGCAGATTCGATTGAAAGGTTGCAAACTAACATTTCAGAGCTAGATCAGAGGTGTAAGGGTTATGATGTGAAGATCATTACGAAAGTAATGACTGTGGGAAAGAGATTTAAACTGAGTGCCAAATAGGAGGAACAAAGTTAGTACAGGTAGACATTTTCATGTACCTAGGATGTATTTTCTCACAGGATGGCAACATAAAGAACTGGAATCGAGGATGGCAAAATAGTGAAAGAGCTGGAAACGAGGTGGAGTAAAGCTAATGCAGTGAGTGCTCAGCTAAGATTAACTCTCTTTTGCAAGAAGTAAGTACCAAGACTAAGGTAGCAGTGCACCGCTCTATCTTTAGACCAACTTTGTTGTATGGGAGTGAAAGTTGGGTGGATACAGGTTACGTTATTCATAATGTAGAGGTTACAGGTATGAAAGTAGCAAGGGTGATTGCAGGTACTAATAGATGTGAAAAATGGCAGGAGGGTGTCCGAATGAAGAAATCAAAGAAAAACTGGGAATGAACACCATAGACGAAGCGGTTATAGCGATCAGGCTGAGATGGTGGTACCATGTTACACGCAAGGGAAAAGCAAGGTTACCTAAGAGACGCGTGGACGCAGGAGTGGAGGGTAAGAGGAGTTGAGGTAGACCAAGGACAAAATACTTCGATGAAGAATGATTTTCAAGTAAAAGGCTTAACGTGAGAGAAGCATCAATGTTAGCAATGAATCGGAGATCATGGAGGAATTTTATTAGATGTACCATGCTCCAGACTGAACACTGAAACGCATAATGTGTCTCTAAAAAATGTTCAAATGTTTGTTAAGCTTATGGGACTTAACTACGGGGTCATCAGTCCCTAAACTTACAAACTACTTACGAGCTACCTTATACTAAGGACGGCACAAATATCCATGCCCGAGGGGGGATTCGAACCCCCGACCGTAGTGGCCGTGCAGACCGTGACTGGAGCGCCTCAGTCACCGCAGCCACCGCGGCCGGCAATGTGTCTCTAATGAATATGATGATGATGATGATATTTTTCTTTGTTCTGAGATGGATATATTTCGGGTTGACCTAAGCCTAAACCTGCCTGTACTTCAGTACTCGTTTCATTTGTATCACGTTCCTGGTGTTTTCCTGATAACTGCACATGCACCTCATCTGAGGAGCAACGTTTCCCATCTGCATCCTGTTCAGCTCCTTTGTCTTCTTCAGTTTTCGGACATTCGGCTCTCACTAATTTCTGAATGGACAAAGTCTTTTGCTGTAAAAACACACAGATTGTTTTCATTCAAAGGAAATTGCAGACGGAGCATATTAGAAACACGGACGGTGGCTAAGGGTATGCGTGTACTCTATGCGTGTACTTTTTGTCGCACCCATGTATATCGTAATCTTTACCGATTCATCAAATAGTGCAAGAAAACAACAACACTGACTGCTCGGTTCTGTAGTCTGCCGTAAAATGGCCAATCGTTCACGGAACAGTTATTCTTATGGTAAATCTTGTTATATTCGGTTCCTACGTGTATGGCGCTTATTGCTTACGACTTACAACGTAAATATTACATCATTTGAAACAGTGTCACAGTCACGGGGGGAAGGGGGGGAGGAGAGGCAGCTAATGGGGCTAAATGCACATCCCCCCGGCACCTCCCAAAGATTTTTTAATTTTTAATATTTTTTATTTTTGGTTTTATTTTTATTTTTTTTTAAACAGTTCGACACCGGAAATTTGACATAATACACATGTAATAAATCACAAGCACAGTTGAACGAGACAACTGGTCGCCAACTTGATGCCACCATTGAGAACGCGTGCTGTTGTTACTGTGAGCGGCTTTAATGCCGCCGCGACCAACTTTGATGCTGCCGCTATTGTTACTGTTATGCTGAAGTTACGAACCAGTTGTTCGTATGCGGAGACCCGCTGCTTAGCAGGTCAGCGGCGTCACCGAGTGGAATGTTATGAACAACAAGAGTGATATTTCAATTAAATTTTTACACGTGTTAATTATACTGTAAAGACCTTTTACTTTGGCTGGTACCATAGAAGCTGCTCGATTGTTTTACGAGCTGATTATATACACTCAATTTCCACCACGTTGCTCCTCTTCCACTTTCAAATTAATACGAGCCTACTCATTTATTTCGTTGTGCAATTGTTTTCGTAGTATAATTGGTGCAATTACAAAAAGTGTAAAAATAAGCTACCGATTAATAAATGCAATAGGGTTTAGTTTTTAAAAAGTGAGCCCCTTCAACCCCCCCCTCCCCAAGAACCACTTCTTGGCTACGTCACTGATTTGAAACCTATACTTGTCTTTACCTGCCATAACCTATAAGCCTGGCGGAGTTCGTCAGTATTCCATTGTTTGTCAGTGCTGTCAATGTAGGAAAAAATGACACTGAAGATCTAAGTCATGTGATTCAAGGGAGGACGCCGTTTTCGTCATTACAAACAATGTGGAGTGGATCTACCGTTGTTGGTTTTCTTATTTTTAGCAGAAATTAAGCGCAGATGTAACGTTTAAATTTCTTGTCGTATTACATATATATTGTGAACAGTTAACGTTCCTCCACAGGTGCTAACATTAATGTGACTGTGGTAGCTTTTACATATGCTAAGATAAAACGTATTGTCAGTCAGTTTTTCTTATAAGCAATAGAATTGCATTCTTAATTGAATAATCGTTTGTGTTGAATTGTGTTTTAGTCTGCAGCTTCCACATGAATAGAAGATAATTATCAATTTGACAAGCTGCATCGGCATTGTTAAGATGGTACATGGTGTGTGTGTATATATTATACTTTTGTAAGAACTGAAATCAGTATGTAATCACAATGGTCCGATTTTAGCACAATATAAGCATTTATATTTAATGATGTTTGTAACATACAGCAGTGACAAAACGCAAAACAAGCCAAATATTGGCTATTTACATTCAAATAATGTGACGGTGAAACATTACCGATGCTCTCAATAAGAAGAACTCGTTTTATAAATATAAAAAATCTGCCCGTGTTGGTATTTACCGCTGTGTAACTGTATTACAATCTGATGTGGCCTCGATATGTCTTATGCTGAAACATAAACTCAGTGGAGAATTCCCGTCAATAATCACACACATCACTTGATAAAAAGTAAAATATTTACAATGTAACACAAACACAGAGGATCTTTATTTATGTGTTTGTAAGAAAAAAAACTCTAGGCAATACGTTTCCTCTGTTCACATGTAAAAACGGTAATCATCGCATTTATATCAGTATTGTTGGAGAAATAACGTGGCCATTACTACCAGATGTGTAATATAAATACGAGAAGTCGTTTCAATGTTAAAATCAATGCTTGATTTCAAGTGTAAATACAAAAGTCGCTCTGCCGTATTCTAGGGTCCACTTTGAGTTTTCCTTCAGTTTTATGATTTTTTGTTAACATTTCGGACAATAATAAGAAAAATATATAATAATAAAAATTACGACGGTGATATCTATCAATACGTAATATTCTCTTTGACCGTATTTTAAGAAAGAGCCAAAATTAATTGTTATTTCAGTTTAGCTTTGACAGACATACACTTGTTTTTGGAACTGTTAACTTGTAAACTATTATTTTAATATCTCTCCCGTATTTTGATTCAATTTTTCTGTTAAAATATGATCATCTGTCTTGACGTGATAGTATGCCCTCTTTTTCAAGTTTATTTTCTTTCCCTGTACTGTCATACGTAAAATTCAGTGACAGTGTCAAACCTTCTTTAGTTTTGGAAATATCTCTGAAACAGTGCAAGTTATGGAAATAACATAACAGAGTAAAGTTGTTGAGAAATCCGTCCTCTACAAATTAGTTAATACCATTTTGTCTCAGATCAACGGTTAAAGGCATTATTTTGAATTAAATTTTTCTGCTGTCATACGGCCATGACAAACAGCCTATTATTAGTGTTATTAGCCCATATTTTGTCCAAAATATTTGGAAGACGAAGCTTCTTGGGGCTAACAATTACGTCTGTAAAGGTTGGTGCCGATCGGTTGAATGGCGCGACGTAAAATGTGGCAACACGTTACAGACATAGACAGTGCCAATTCGCCCTTATGTTTGCAAATATCTCTGAAACTACGCGAGATATGAAAAAATAAAACAATAATAATAACATTCAACATAGTTTTAGACAAAGTAATGAAAGAATGGGAAATCTAACTAAGGAAACAAAACTTCTGGAAGCTAAAGTTGAACTAGGAAGACGTAAAGGAAAATTGAACATCCCTTATTTAGCGTTTGCAGATGACCTAGCAATTATAACTGACAGTGAAAAAACCGCAATAAAACAAATTGAGATCCTCAAAGAATGTGCAGAGAAGGTTGGCCTGCAAATGGCTTTGAGAAGAAGGAATTTATTTGCTTCAAATTAGATATTACGAAACTCAAAACAAATTACGGTGAAATCAACAGAGTCACTTTAAGTACTCGAGAAAATAGCACAAAACAACCGATTACAGAAAATCAAGAATGCATTCTGACTTGTTCAAAACATATGTAACAAAAAATGTCTGTGAAACGGAACTAAAACCAGAAGCTACAACACAGTTATCAAACTTACAGCCACATATGCAAGTGAAACGCTGTCACTGAATAGAAAACTTGATTTACAAGAAATTAAGAAAGTAGAGAGAAAAATTATTAGGAAAATTCTGGGACCACAATACACATAAGATGGATACACACTGCAGACCATCGAGACAACTGAAAAACTATCAAATCTCGAAACTGACATCAGAAAGACACGAATGAAATTTTATGGACACCTACACAGATTACATGGAAACATGTTAACTAAACGTCTACTGGACTATGTGACATAACTTAAAGCAACAATACCCTGGGTAACTGAAGTTAAGAAGGATTTGACAAAAGCAAAAATTTACATAACAAGTACATCAGACAGGGATACATTCAGAAGAAAAATTGATAAGTGGAAGTTTACTTCAGAGTCAGCACCGAAACCATACCGAGCACAGTGAACCGAAGAAAGAAAGAAGGCCTTTGGGGGAAAATGAAGAAATATTGGGAAAATAAGAACCTTAAGAAATATTGATAAATGACATGCTTATCGTTCTTCCATGGGGGCAGTCGCTAATAATAATAATAATAATAATAATAAACCATAAGAAAGCAAACTCGTAGAGGATGTTCCCCTCTGCAATTTCGTTTATTCAACTTGTGTGTTAGATGAATAATTAAGTCGTTATCTTCATTTTAATTTGGAGCTGTCAAAAGATGATCTTTAAAGGTCCACAATTAGAGTTACTACCGCAACTTAACGTCGGCCAAAAAACTTGCTCATAATGACGAAACCTCATTAACGAAATCAAATGTTTGTAAATCTATCGGACTCAACTGCGTGGTTATTAGTCTGTAGTTTACAAACTACTTATACTAAGGTAAACTAACCTACGGACAACACAAACATCCATGCCTGAGTGGGGACTCGAACCCCCGACGGCGAACGGCCGCGCGCACCGCATTACGGCGCCCCAATCCGCACGGCTAATCCATCGCGGCAAATCCCATTTTCTTAGCACGTTAATTACGGTACGCTGTAGCAGATTACCATACGATCACCGACACCTACTGTTCTGTTCTCAAATTCAAACCGTTCTTTTAACGTCCAGTCACTCAATAGTTGTTGAACTCGTTTACATTTATAACTAGTTGCTGAACTTCGATGTATATACTTCAGCTCTCCTTGCCATTCATGTTAACAGCAGCATAGTTTTTAAATATTTATTTACAATCGATTGTGTTATATAAACTCAAATAACATTATCTGTGTGAAGAGAGTCATCTCTCTGAGTGAAAATCTTTGCAGCAAGTAACAGCTGTATAGCAGTCGCTGGATGCTGAGCTTTTACAGTGCCAACACACACACACACACACACACACACACACACATATATATATATATATATATATATATATATATATATATATATATATATATATATATATATATATATTCGCCTGAAGATGGCAAGTAAGCAACTTGCCGAAACGTTGTCAGATAACGAGGCACTGACTCGGCTGTCTACCCGAGAAGATTTCCTCAAGATATTTGTGAGTGAAATATGTCAGTGCAGTGGCCAGTTCATTCCTCCAATGGAAGCTGCCTGGTGGTTAACATCTATAAAGCCACCCATACCATCGCAGTAAGTCACAGACAAATCGCCATTTAAACAACGCCCATGGCAATACATTTTAAAGTTGATTTATGTGTTTTGTTACAAAGACAGCACCGACCATACTGCTATCCATATGAAAATGTAATTCTGATTGTGCTCCACCATCTGATTATGAACCTTAACCGGTTCAAATGTTCAAATGTTTGTTAAGCTTATGGGACATAACTACGGGGTCCTCAGTCCCTAAACTTACAAACTACTTACGAACTAATACTAAGGACGGCACAAATATCCATGCCCGAGGGAGGATTCGAACCCCCGACCGTAGTGACCGCGCAGACCGTCACTGGAGAGCCTCAGTCCCCTCGACCACCGCGGCCGGCCTTAACCGGTTCGAAAACTAGTTCATAGAAATAAAATAATTTGAAAACGGTGACGGGTTGCGGATTTCTCATTTCTATTGAACTTGTTTACTTTTAACCAACATTCCTTATCGCATCACGGTGCTCCAGTATGCGCGGCTAATCCGCCTCGGCACTCAATAGCGCGACTGGGAGCAGAAACATTATATGACGGCTTCAAACCACAATATGGCAGAGTTGTGGACATGCGCAGTCTGTTAGGTATGGTCTGTGCCCTCATATGCGGATCGCTTGGCGTATAATGGGAAACCACCAGTCAGCGAATATCAAATACCGACAATATTGCCTATACGTTGCGGCGCTAGTGCGGGCTAAACATTACACTTTTAACTCCGCGATCCTATCTCAAATAGGAACCCAGTAGCAAGACGGCAGAAATCGCGATTGTGCTACGTTCGACCTTTGCAGACATATTTATTGCAGGGCTGCGCCCCGCTCGCTGCTCCGACAAGCGTTCGCGTGCCCGGAGTTGTGAGCGGCACAACGCGTGGCCATTCTTTATCAAATCGGACATTTTTATTTATTTATTTCTCATTTATAATCATAATACCTTTTAATACAAGGCGCGTCCAGAAAGTAAGTTCCTTTTGGTAATAAAATGAAATTATACACAGATACAGAAGAAATTTTTATTGCACAAAATTCTACAACTCTTAAACTACTTTTCCACATAACTGCCGAAATGTTGCAGGCATTATCATAGCGTGGCACCAGGTTTTGTATACCTCCTTCATAGAAATCTGCCGCCCGTGTCTTCAACCAGTTGGAAACAGTTTCTTTCAGTTCGTCGTCATTGGTGAAGCGATGACCGCCAAGGAAAGACTTGAGATGTAAGGATGACAGTCGCTAGGAGCGAGGTCAGGGCTGTACGGAGGATGGTCAAACACGTCCCAGCAAAATCCCTGTAAGAGGTTTTTCATCACATTTCCAGTGTGTGGTTGTGTGTTGTCGTGAAGCAAAACAACACCTTTTGACAGCAGTCCCCGGCGCTTATTCCGAATTGCACTGCGCAATTTCCGAAGTGTCTCGCAATAAGCATCTGCTTTGATTGTTTTACCACGCGGTAAGAAGTCAATGAGTAGGATGCCTTTCCAGTCCCAGAACACTGTGCACATCATTTTTCCGAAGTGTCATGATTTGCTTCGGCTTTACCTTTGGTGGGGATAAAGTGTGCCTCCATTCCATTGATTGCCGCTTACTCTCGGGGGTGTCGTAAGAAACCCACGTTTCATCTCCTGTGACTATCCGTCTCAGAAATTCTTCGCCGCTTTCAGAATTACGGGTCAAAAATTCAAGTGCACTACCCGTCTGTTGTGTTTTGTGTTGCTCAGTGAGAATCTTGGGTACCCAACGTGAGCAAAGTTTACGGAACTTCAGTTATTTGGTAACAATTTCGTGCATCAGTGATCGTGAAATTTGGGGGAAGTCCACAGCGAGAGCACTAATTGTAAACCTATGGTTTTCCTGGACCTCGTCATCAATCGCGTGAACCAGTTCTTCTGTAACCAAAGGTGGACGCCCACTTCGTTCTTCATCGTGCACAACACTACGCCTGCCATTGAACTGTCGGACCCATCTTCTCAACATCTAATCACTCGTCTCATTTGGTCCGTAAACTTCGCAAATTTACCGATAAATTTCACTTGGTTTCACATTCCTCACATTCAGAAACCTAATCACCCACCTGATTTCACAGGCGACGGAATTTTCAATCAACGCCGACATTTCAAACAAGCACAACAAAGCGTACGTAACTGACAGTTATCTCCAAATGGCGCACGTTCTTCTCCTTGATACACATCGTCTACAGCGCATGTGCGGAACTGCAATCGCAGCGATGCAGCGGACATAAATTGAAACGGAACTTACTTTCTGAACGCGCCTCATATATATATTAGCTACTTGGCAGGTATCAAACTGAATATCTACAAGAAAATGACGCGCTAATATGAACAGTTTATTTATGGACATATTTATTTTTAACTACACAATCACTTCATCAAACAAGCTGATAACCGCCAAAGTATGTTGGTATACAGTCTATAATGTTTGTGTAACTGAGGTACGAAACTAACCTGGCTATACTGAAATAGTTGATTAACTGCTATTGGAAAAATTGAGACATTACCTTTTTACAGCAGTAATATTATGAAATTGAGGTCTGCCGGCCGCGGTGGCCGAGGGGACTGAGGCGCTCAAGTCACGGTCTGCACGGCCACTACGGTCGGGGGTTCCAAACCCCCTCGGGCATGGATATTTGTGCCGTCCTTAGAATTAGTTAGTTCATAAGTAGTTTGTAAGTTTAGGGACTGATGCCCCGTAGTTAAGTTCCATAAAAAAATTGAGGTCTAGTATTTGCGATTCCGATTAAGAGCAGAAGTTTTGGTCTGTGTGAATTATTAAAGATTTACTTCTATGCCTAAAACTATGACAAACCACCATAAATGAACACTTGTTTTCGTAACATTATTCTCTTACTTCTGTGCACCCTTTGAAAATGAGTGATTTCCGAGTTATTAGTTGCTACAATTTATAGCGCCACAAACGATCGTAAATAAAAAGTTATTTTGAAAGTGCTGCTTCACTCTAAATACACATTCATTACTCAATCGTTTCGCGGTATGTTTTTACGACCCAGCCGCTTGGAAGCGCTGCAGTCGCGAAGTTGCAGAAATGCATTGGGAGTTTCGCGACTCTTATGTTAAACTCTGGTGTGACGTAGGCAGGGCCAGTTGTGAGGCCTTGTCTTCTAGGCAGCGTTCGTTTTATGCAACCACTCGCTCCTTAAGGCCCCTGTTGACTGTGACCAGCTGCAAGGCGTCTTTTCCTATTAAGTCACGTCACGGATAGCGGCTCCATGATACGAAAAAACGGAAATCGACTGTAAAGAAACGAAGTCCAAGTCCATTACGTTTAATCCCTACGAAAAATGCATTTATTTCATTGGTAAAAAAAATGTTAGATCAATGAGTTAATTGCTGTCATGTTGTTGTTATATACCTACATCAACTTTAGACATTGAAAATTGTCGTGACGTCGCTATTTGCCTCAGCGCTGGCAGTACGCGCAAGTAGAAGATGAGCGATAACTCGCTCTATAGTACTTCGTCCGTCGGGGGCGCCCCGCAATCTCGGTACCTCTTTGCCTGCTTCGTGCGCCGGCCAGTAGGAAGAAAGGGGCTCGACTAGATATGACGGCGCACTACAACAACGACAGACAGTACGGGAGTTCCACTCAGTATGAAGCACAACCACGAGATCGACAGTTCCAGCAAGAACAATCAATCTACTTAGAACATAGTCGGAACAATTTTCTATTGCCTAGCGGAACAGTTTATAATTGATAAAATCTTCTCAAGCTTCCAGCCGCGTTAAGTGATTGTGAACCCAGAGCTTTCGGCCAAGTTCTCCTTGGCTATTTTCAAGTGGTAAAATGACTGCTGTATCGCCGTCGCCGTTTTATAGCCGCGCTGCTGGCTGTGACGTCACTGGAGCCTTCTGCTTCGCAATATAAGGCAATGTTTACATCCTGAGTCGGCTGCGTCCGCTTTTGATTGCTGGCTGCGACGTCATTGGGGCTCGATTCTTCGTCCCGTGTCCGCCGCGTATGCTTCAACCTCGCTACGGCCTGGTCCCACGCTGTGCTGAGCTGCAAACCGACGTCCTTACTAATGGCGTTTTCAGATATTTTGATTTCAATAGCTTCCTTTATAGCGCTATCCCAATATGCTTTCGTTTTAGCAATGACAGATGTTTCGTCGAACAGAATTTGGTGTCGATTTTCTAAAGAATGTTCTGCCAGGGCTGATTTTTCCGGGTAGCGAAGACGTAAGCACCATTCGTGTCCGGCGTTGCTCCACAGTGCGTACAGTTTGTCCAATTTAATAGCAGCCACACTCACAAGGTATTTTATATACTCCTGGTGTTTTGAGAGCGAGGTCGTCTTTTTACTGGCCTCATCATATGTCGAATTTTTGCTGGAGGCCTGAACACAGAAGCGATGTTATATCTCTTCAGGATCCGGCTAATCTTTTCTGACACAGTTCCACAAAAAGCCATAAAAGCTAGATTCTTGCTTTCTTCTTCTGACGTACTTTTCCTCCTTTTATCACCAGAAACTTCTTGTTCTATTTGTTGGTGATTACAGCCGTTATCCCTGAAGACCCTTCTGAGATGGGTTAGCTCTTGTTGCAGACTCTCAGCGTCTGAAACGACTTTTGCGCGGTGAACTAGAGTGTTCAGAACGCCGCGTTCTTGCGCAGTGTGGTGTTGGCTGAGCGCATTCAGATACCGATTAGTTTATAGTTATATTTCAAAACTCTGTAATCTTTAAGAAGACTTTGTACAGTCACAAGCATATCAAAGTTAACTATTCCTTTGTTCTCTAATAAATAAACATGTGGACTAATCAACTCTTTAAGTTGCAGACCTTGTCCACATCCTAGCTCGACACGGTACACCTCCTTCTACTGCCGCGCCCCGAAGATATAAGAAAAATGAACCTCAGTTCACTGGAATGTCTCCTCCAGTTACACAGTACACAAAGTGTTGCGTTCGGAAAACGACACTAACTTCGCCGAATTTCAAATCGAAAACAGTAACCATTTAAGGGATAAATTCATGACAGTTGTTTTCATTTAGATTAATTGGCACATTAAGGGCCAGTTCGTCCATCGCTCGTTAATCTTCTCGTTAGTAAACGAGAAGATGCCTTTAACGTTCAGTTAAATGTGCTCGTTAAGTGCATTGCGTTTGTCATTGCCAGGTACACCTCTCGTTTGCTAACCTGGAGAAAACGAGAAGGTACGATATATTTCGACTATGTTGGCAATAGAAACAAATGAAAGTGCCGTCTAAATAAACAGCCGTTCGCTGTATTTGACTATCGGAAGAGGTTAGCAGACAGTTATTTGGCACTGTGGAAAACAAACATGAATGCAGCTCGAATTCTACAAGAAGTTAGTGCAAGAGTCTTGTGTCCTTAACAGAGAAATATAAGAACAAATTGTAATGTGAAAAAAACCGAAAGCGACATTGTGGCAAATGAATTCAATTCCGTCCATGGAACATGTAGTACAGCAAAAGTGCTTAGGGCCTAGTACGATAAAATACTGCCAAGTGCGTTGCAATAACTTGCACATATGCGAAAGTGCACTGTTCCTGTAGATCGGAGGAAGAAATCACATTTTAGGTTGGTTGTTGGTTGTAAATCATATTTTAGGCCTTACACTAGGCGCAATGAGCATAAGTAAATACTTAATTAATAAGCTTGCAGACATAAATTATGTATTCTGTTTTCTATTATGACAGATAACTTACAAAATACAAGTATCTGTTGTACTCTTCAGATGGTCGTGGAGTTTTTCATGCAGCGTTTCCGAAGTGGCTTTTCGAACACGAAATCGCTTAATAAATTCTGCATCATTCCAGAATTCAAAACGGTTTGGACGAGCATAAACACGTCTAGGACGCCTTATAGGAGCAATGGCCACTAGATCGTCAAAAATATTGACATCGCTATTTTCATCATACCGATTCTGACTTAACTGGTCGTTAGCCGTGTAACGAGTAGAATTTTACTCGTTAACTTAACGGCCAGCTTGATGTCTTTTAACGTCCGGTTAACTCATAACGAAACATTGACAAACGCAATTTTCCGCTAACGACCAGTTAAAATCTTAACTGGAACTTAACGAGACATCGACAAACCGCCCCTTACCCGGCGTCCACACATTGGTACCAACGCTGGCGCCAAAATTGGTCAATGTTTTTGAGACAGCGTCCACACATTGTAGCCAATATTCAGTTGAATTCGTCTAGAGGCAACGAAAACATATCTGACGCACAAATCGCGGCCGATGCATTAACGGTTTTGAGTGGGAATAATTACATTTTTCATTGTAAATCAAAGTGTGAAACATACGTAAAAGATGATGGGGTGTTGTATCACTTCCTACCGAACATCAATTACGGTACAAAATCATTGATTTTTTTTTAAAATATGCTACAAGTAAACGATACACATTATAAAAACTTAGACGTTTAGCTATTTTAAACGATTGAAAATAAAATAAAAGAGAAAGATGTTTTGGAGGGATGCTATTACGCTTCGATTTCTTGCTGAAGGAGACAATATTAGAAGCCTACACTTTTCTTTTAAATAACCATGTAATTGATATCACTAGTACAGTAGTGCTTGAAGTTTCCAAAACGATATTTAAAACTTGACATGAAATATTAAGTAGTGTACTGTTACTTTTAAAAACTAAATTCAGTAATGGAGTGTGTCGAAAGTCTTGAAAGTTTTTAATTTCACAGTTCGCGCCTAAGTTTTGCTGTGGCATTTCGTTTTTTTAGTTTTCTTTCACAAATGAATGACTTTCTGATACAGTTCTAATATTTACAAAGAGATTTAGAAACTTTAAAACGGCGACGAAGAAAGAAACAGTTTCGAGATGAGCAGACGACAAAGACAGAATGAAACGTTAGAGCCAACGTGTGGACGACGTACCCATATTGGCCCAACGTCCTTTGATGTTTGGTCGAAATACCGACAAGCAACGGAGCCGTACCAACGTTGGCGCCAACGTTGGTTCCAACGCTATTTCACCGGTCCACACATTGGACGAACACTGTTGGCGCCAATGTTGGGTCCAATGTGTCGATCCGGCCTTAGAAATTACTAATCATTAAAAAAAGAAACGAGGTCAATTTTCTCATTTTTTGTCCGATTTCAAACGGAACAGCCGATGTGTCGGTCGCAGGACGGAATCCTCCCAAAGGCAGGTAGGCGAACAGGGGACAGGACTGAATCCTCCAGAACTAGCACAATGGCACCTCCTGCAGGTACCGGCCCCAAGCTCCCACCCCCAGCAACCAGTGTTCAGCGTTCATTCATACTGTCATCCGGTATGGTCGGTGTTGATCACATAACAAGTGTTGAAGTTTGGCATTATATATCTCGTCTCTATGCATAAGTTCTCTACTGCTCCTACCGTTTCTCCCAGAGTTGCAACATCATTCGTGCAGACGAATTTGGTCAGTTTTGTTGTTGTTGTTGTTGTCTTATGGAATGTTTACGTTGGAAGCTTTTTCCCCAGATGCGGATACAACTATCATTCTCCATTGTTGTTATGTTTTCGTTGTACTTGTTTATAAAGGCCTCACGCTTTCCTTATCCCTTTCACGTTTCGGCGTTGATTAAGGGATTTTTTTTTTTCTCGTGTGCTCTTTATCTACTTATTACCTCCAAATCTGAAGATAGTCTTTTTATAATTTTATAATTAAAAGTGTAATTTTGCAAGAAATTTAATAAATAAAATTAAGCTTCTAGTGGGAATCTAACCCGAGTCGCAAAAATAGCAATCTGTTCGCTTACCTACTATGCCCCAGCACCACATTTAAGAGTATTGCTCATAATAAATACAATATGCGCGAATGTCTTTCAGGAGTATTTCCTATTTTCCGATTTCCTATTAAGGTAAGTTTTGTATTAGAAATTACAGATGTGCATAACTTGCTTCTATTCACGTTAAGTCAAGCCAGTTCAATGAGACTCATGTCCCGCTCTCCCGTTGAAAGCAGAATTTCTTCTTCCTTAGGAAAAAAAAAATTAGCCTGCCTTCTCCTCTGTTTATGATTCGACGCTGTATCAAATAAACTTGTATACCAACTGCTGAAAATGTTGCACAGATCTTTAGATTGTAAGAACCAAAGTGATATTACTGTACGTTTATTCTGACTCTAAAGTTAACTGGGGCTTAATTCTCACACTTACTGCTTTACTGTACAATGTAGGAACATACACTGGAACATATGCTAGATAGCTTTGCTTGCCTGAAATATTCATAAAGGTCTGGCCACACACTCTGATCTCGAGCCGCCATCAACTATCTGCTTAAACAGGTTACGGGAGGATTCAGTCCCGTCCTTTAACACACCTTTGCAGGCTCGGGAGGATTCAGTCCTATTTTTCTGACCGCGGGAGGAATGGATCCTGCGGCCGATGTGTCGGCGGTTGCCGTGCGGCCTGCGGCTCGTAAAATAACCAAACAACGACCCTGGCCGCGCTCTGGCCTGTTTCCGCCTCCTGGGAGGAGTGCGATCAAAGCGAGAACCGCGCGGCTTTGCCGCTCGCCGCTGCGTATCAATTATAGAGGCGCGCCGTTCCGCGCTCCAACTCGTAGATACGTTTGGGACCGCAAGTGGCGGCGTGCTGGGAACAGCACGGCGCTTGGCTGTGTGGACCCTGTTACCACGAGTCTGAACTGTTTGCACAAACAATTTGGAGACGTTACGTGGGCACACTTAACGCCCTGTGGGCATAACGTTACCGCAACCTTTTGCGTGTTTATTGCTGAGAGTCGCATTTAACGTTACATGGTACTTGTCAGGCATTTGTGGACCAACCTAATGCTCTTTTTACATGTAACGTTTAATTCTTCACAGGACAGTTTTGCTTCTTACAGTTTAGCTTCTATTAACTGAAGATCAGGACAACACCATAAAGTGGCGGAGGGTAGGGGTGGGGGGGAGAGGGGGAGGGTCCTTGCTTCGATGCACTCAAGGGATATGCCGAAGCACAGCAGAGGAGAAGCCCCCCCCCCCCCCTGAACCACTGTCCTACGCTCCCCTCGTAGTTCCGTAAGATGCTAGTAGGTGTCAGGCGGTTCCCTGGCTTATGGTTCCTCTCACACTTCAGAGGGTAGCGTGGAGGGGAGGCTGAGGGGAGAGCTCGTGCAGCCTGCCACGAGGCCTCAGCTGTGTCCGGTGTGCCTGCGCTGGCCAGTTTAAAGAGCTGCTTCTGACCGCAGCGCCATCATGGGGCATCTTACGGAACTGCTGGAAACCCTCCCTCCCAACACCCCTGAGCGTAGGACCGGGCCCTTACGGAGGTTTCCCGTCTGTATATATTTGTCTGTGGCCGAAGGTACCGTAGCTGCTAGCAGGACCACCCATGCCGGATAGTCCTTGACAGAGGAGCCAAACGATATTTGTCCCACAATAGGGGGCAGAGAGGGCTCTAGAGACGTAGAGAAGCCATCTTTCCTAGGGGAGTAAACCCTTGCAAGAACATCAGGCAAGTTGGAAGGCCAACTATACCTGTGCAGTACCCTGTAAGACGACCAGAGAAACGATACTATTTAACTGCTTAAATGCCACTATCAGAAGTGCCCTGCAACGTAAAGAACATAAACATTTATAAAATTTTACAAAGGTACCAACATTACTATTTGGAAGTGAATCTTGGGTAAAGAAAAATAAAGATAAAACAAGATTACAAGCAATTGTACTTCATTGATTGGCCTGCCACTTTCTTTGATAAGGGTTTCCCAGCTTTACAGAGGGCCTCTGCAACTGCGACATTGAAATCAACAAAGGGCATGTTGTCCGAATTTCTTCTTCTCCATAGTATCCAGCTGTTCATACAAGCCAAGTCAACTAGGTGAAAGAATATCTTCAAGTACCACTTTCTGATCTGATTTGAATTCTATAATATCCTGCCGTCCGTGGTGGCCGAGGGGACTGAGGCGCTCCAGTCACGGTCTGCACGGCCACTACGGTCGGGGGTTCGAATCCCCCCTCGGGCATGGATATTTGTGCCGTTCTAGTTCGTAAGTAGTTCATAAGTAGTTTGTAAGTTTAGGGACTGATGACCCCTTAGTTAAGTCCCATAAGCTTAACAAACATTTGCACATTTGAACATTTGCAACAGTTTGTGTGACCAAACCTGGACGTAAACGGCTAGCAACACAAGCAAAGATTCAAGCGACACAGGTCCTTACTTTCTCAACAAATGGCACTCTGTACTTGCACAGCTGCTCTCGACTGCATGCCAAATCTTTCCCAACATGCAGTTTGGAAATATATGCTCAGATACGAGTTTGACAAACAAAAAAGTGGTATGCGCCATATCTGGCACAGTATGCAGTAAGGGGTCAAATTCAGGCGTTCTGTATTTTATCTATTTATGCCGTGATGACCACAATTGTGTAGGTTTGGTAGAACGAGTGATTGCATCAGTTACCATTCTATATATATTTGGACTATCTCATCTTTTCTTATCTCCTTGTCCTTCTGCCTATATGATTCGCACTACACCTCTCACAGTGACCCATTCTCCTTCTGCAGTATTTCTTTCCCCCATTCCAGAAAATCCTTGCCGAATGCTCCCTCTAAAACTCTCAACCAACTTCTCAACATCCTGTAATTCTCTAGTCAGTGCGTCCTAGTTTCTTTTTTTCCTGAACCTGAGTGTATATTGTTACAAAACCGTAGCATCCTTTCTGTCGTCATTACGAAATTAATTCCTGTTGACTAAGTATTGTGCAACTTCCTATATTCACAATTATATTTCAGTTTCTGACACATACCGTCGGTAAATAAGGTGTTTCAGATTTTAAACTCGTCGGTCTTACGTTTTAAGTGTCTTTTCTAGCTAATCACATGCTCACTGCAGCACAGCCGGTTTTCTTGTGAAGAAAATTTGTTAATTCGGATTATTTTTATGTTGCCACACAACATCGCAGTATGAGCAATCCAGCCGTCTACGCTTTCCAGCACTACACTTGGAAGTCATGGACACGACTAGCGCTAACTAGCACATTCTTCGTCGCGTGCCTGCTGTTCTAAATGTTCAGCCCAACTATCTCTACTGGTCGCGTGACTGGCTGAAGCTAAACTTTGTTCGGAAATGAGCAACTGCTGTCGCGACAGGTAAAAGCTTCCTTTGTTCGTACTCGGCCGTGCAAGTGATAGCATTCTGTTCACATTGAGGCTACGAAGCGAAATGTACGTAACAGATTAGAGGCGAAGGAACTACACTGTGCTGTGTTGAGAGAGAATAATTCTAGCAATGTGTTAACTTGGAATGGTTTAAAGGCAGTTTAATTATTACAAAAATGACCTGAGTCTTCCACCCGTGTAAAGATCTGCCATTAACACAAACGAGAGAAGGAGCTGAAATAGTGGAAATTATTTATTCGCAACCGACACAACGGCAATACATGTTAGTACTTGTTACTGTCCATAAAAGTACTCACTAGCGTCGTTTAGAACCCGTTGCCAGCTGTGTGACAGGTGTAGTATAACGTCAGCAGAACATTTTCTGTTGATTGTGCGAATAGAGCGGTCTACTTCCTGTCGAATCTCTGGAACAGTTCAGAAGCGATTGCCACGAATTTATTCCTTCATCTTGGGAATCAAATCAAAGTCACAAGAACTTTAACTTTGTGAAAGAAGCGGCAACACTTTCTGCGCAACCCATCCATCATCTTGCACGACAATGCGCTGGCGCATACAGCGCAAGCTGTGGCTGCTCTGTTCGGTCGATGGAAACACTGTACCATCCACCATACTCCCCGAAGTCCTTGTGACTTTGACTTTATTCCGAAAATGAAGGAACCACTTCGCTTCAGAAGTGTTCTGGAGATTCGAAATGCAGTAGACCGCTCCATTCGCACCGTCAACAGACCATGCTCTGCTTCCACATCGCTGGCAACAAGTTCTACACAACACCAGTGACTACTTTCAACGACAGTGACAGGGTGAAGCAAGTAACGCTTCGATTTCGGTTGTGAATAAGTAGTTGCAATTACCAGTATTTAAGCTCCACACCACGTATAAAAGTGAATGACAGTCAACATGGTCATGCACGTGAGTGAAGTAACGCAGTACTGTTTGAGCAAGAACAAAAAAAAAAAAAAAAACAAAAAAAAAATCTCAATGGATTACCATCAGAGCAAGAACAAGACTAATCTACTATTAAGTAAGGTAAATTCTAATGTACAGCTGCGAGAACATACTGCTAGAATGTGAAGTACAATTTATATTTCTCAGTTCCGGTGCTATAATTTTTGTGCTACATCGGTCTAGTCTCCAAGCCTACATACGACTCGGTGCTAAGTCTTGATGACAGCTTCTCGCAGGCATACGTTCAATCAGGTTTCTTGGGAAATTGCAGTCCATTCATTCTCCACGGAGTGCTGCACTGAAGAGAGTTGTCGATGTAGGTCGATGAGGCCATAGGTGTTCTATGACAGGGATGTTGTTGACGTGTAACCACTCCGCAACAGGCCATGTATTATGAGCAGGAGCTCGATCTTGTTTAAAAAATTCAATCGCCATCCCCGAATTGCTCCTCAAATGTGGGAAGCAAAAATGTGCTTGAAACATCAATATCGGCCTGTATTTTTTTCGGTGCCACGCAAAACAAAGGTTGGAAGCCCCATCCATTAAAAACGCGATCACACCATAACGCCACCGCCTCCGAATTTTCTGTTGGCCAAAATGTTGATATGTTTGTAAAACTTAGGGGACTTAACTGCGGGCTAATTAGTCCCTAAACTTACAAACTACTTATGAACTAACTTATACTAAAGACAACACAGACATCCATGTCCGCCGGCCGCGGTGGCCGAGGGGACTGAGGCGCTCCAGTCACGGTCTGCACAGCCACTACGGTCGGGGGTTCGAATCCCCCCTCGGGCATGGATATTTGTGCCGTCCTTAGGATTAGCTAGTTCATAAGTAGTTTGTAACTTTAGGGACTGATGACCCCGTAGTTAAGTCCCATAAGCTATACAAACATTTGAACATCCATGCGCGAGGGGGGGGATTCGAACCTCCTACGCGGGAGACACCGCGATCCGCTACATGGCGCTCCATACTAGTCTTGTGTAGTTCGCGAACGAACTAGTTCGGAAGAGCGCTCCCACAGGCGAACTACGCGAACTAGTTCACAGATCCCTCGCCTCTTAGTTCGTCCGCTCCTTTTCCGAGGCCTGAAGGGTAACAGCGAGAGGACGCGAGAGCGCGCAGAATCGCGTGATTTCCTTCTGCCAGTTGCTGTCATTTCGATCTGTGTTGCAACTCAGCTGTAGTTTTAGTAGCGGTAGCAAAAGCCAAAACGAGCGGACGAATTAAAAAGAGCGACCTACTTTGCGATCGAGCTGTGAACTAAAAGGAGAGCTACCGGTCGCGAACTAAAATATGCGCTGCACTCTGCAATATCTGACTAATAAATTCCATAATGCCAAGATATAGAGATAACTCTAAACTTAAACGCGAGAAATTATCCACAAACTGTATCTTTTGGTCTGCGTGATATCGTTAGCGGTTCAAGCAGCAAGCGCATGAAGCAGCTAGGTGGGGCAACTTCTCCCTACACCTGCATGCGCAGACCACGCCGCTCAGCCGTCACTGGGAGCGGGCGAACTAAAGTGAGCGCTCCCGAACGCGAACTATTATGCGAAAGTCTACTCCAGACCGCTCGGCTACTCCCTCGCGGCTGATGACGCATTCGCCATAACTACACCTTGCAATCGGATCGCCATATTGTGTACCGTGATTCATCACTCCACACAACGTTTTTCCACTGATATGTGGTTTATGAAATCCCAAGTTTTCCCACCTCCCGCCTGTGATAGTACTTGCAGTGGATCCTAATGCAGTTTATAATTCCTGTATGATGGTCTGGATAGTTCCCTACCTAATGCACTGTATGACCCTCTTCGAATGTCGGCGGTCTCTGACACTCAACAGACGTGATCGATCTGTACGCTTTCGTGCAATACATGTTTCTTCACGTTTGTACTTCACTACCACATCAGAAACGGTGGACCTACGACGTGTTTATGAGTGTGGAATTATCGCGTACAGATTTAAGCGACATGCAAACACCTGACCACATTCGGAGTCCGTTAGTTCCGTGGAGCGCCCCATTTTGATCTCACACACTGTATGATGACTACAGAGGTCTCTGATATGTAGTATCTAGCAGTAGGTGACAACACAATGCACCTAATCTGAGAAACTCATCTTTTCGGGAGTGTCCGTTTACTATTGAACACTTAGTGTATGTGCAATCTAGATTGATTTTAAATTGATTTTAACTTTGATTCAATATCACTTTCTCCAAAATATTTCAAAAATAACCATATAACATATTTACGGGCCTAGTTGTGATTCGGCTGACATAAAAGCCACAGTGAGACCTGAGAAACTATCAGCTTCCGCAGTTCTAACCCTGATTGTACATCACTATCTGCGGTGTTCAAATGAAAATGTTCAAATGTTTGTAGAGCTTTTGAGACTTAACTGCGGGGTCATCAGTCCCTAGAATTACAAACTACTTATGAACTAACTCATACCAAAGACAGCACAAATATCCATGCCCAAGGGAGGATTTGAACCCCCGACCGTAATGGCCGTGCAGAAAGTGACTGGCGCGCCGCAGACCGCTCGACCACTGCGGCCGACGGACGGTGTTCCAACAAGATAATGTGCGCTCACTAAAAGGTCCATGTGTCTATAGAATGGCTATATTATGTTGAGACCCTCCCAACATAGCATAGGGTGACATTAAGGTTTGTATGAAATAGAACTGGAATATTTGATAACAACAAAGAGGGTTTTCAATGTGACCCTGCGTTTCTATTGCATTAAAATACATAGTTTTGTTCTTATATAAAAATTTGCACACTCTACCTTAAAAACAAGAGGAATGTCACTGTATGTATAAAATTTCGTTCGGTGCATCGTGGAGGGTACTTAAGTTATGGTATTGTACAAAATGCATAGTTTTGCTCCAAACTTTATATTTTTTGCACATGACCTTTAAACCAAGAGGAAGATCACTGGGTACATAAATATTTGTGTGGTACATGACAGAGGGTACCTTGCAGAAATCTTTGCCGAGAGAGGGAAAGGTGGAAGCGAACAGAGAGATAGGAGAGAAAGAGGTGGAAGCAGGGAGTGAGTGGGGAAGGGAATGTGGACTACGGGAGTGTAGGATAAATAAACACCTGGGCAACGCTGGGTTTACAGCTAGTATGTTATAAATGTCAAAGTTTGTGGGAGTATGCGATTGTATGTTTGTTACCCCTTCTCGTTGAAATGCGTTGACGCTCCAGACAAAGTTGGAATAAAAATTGCTGATGCAGTGAATTAACAAGTTGGCTACCTTTTGCAAGCTGGCAATACGGGGTATGGCTGGCTGTATCTCATAGATTCTGTACCATTTGACTGATCACTATGAAAGTTAGAATTATGTAGTTTTCCATGAAGAGGATTTTCACACATCAGAAGTCACCGTACCGTGCAATAGCTTTACTCACCGTCTGGTCCACCACCAGTACAGTATGTACACATGTGTGGGTTGCCATGGAGAAGAGTTTACACATTCCGCCGGCCACATTATGGTGAATGATAAACGTCGTGTGACCGTTCAACATGAAAGTTGGCAGGTATATTTCAAATTGTAGGCATGGATGAGAAGATATCGGAAAAACAGATGGAGGAGGGTTGAGTAATGAGAGAGGACGAGCAGATGCACAAAGAAGGGGTTAGAGAAAGGGAAGAGAGTGGTAGAAGGTACTGAACAGGCAAGAGGAGCTAAGAGAAGGGAAGGTGGAGGTTAACAAGGAAATGGGCTGAGGAAAAAGGACAGGGAGAGGAGGAAAGGATATTAATAGAAAGAAGGAGAAAATTGAGTTACCGAAATACATAATCTATACGAAATATTACTGTGAATTACAGCAGCGTGGCGTCACGTTATGGATTGCGTCGCCCATCCTGAAGTTGGTTCGAATCCTCTCTCGGGCATGGATGTGTGTGAACTGTCATAAATTACTTTTAGTAGTTAGTCTAGGTACCGATAATGACGGCATTTTAGTAGTTTAGCTATACAAACATTTGAACACTATTGATTTCCACGTACCATCTTTTATAGTAAGGAGATGCATGGGGGTGGGTAGATAAATGGAGGAGAGGAAGCAGGATGTGGAGTAGTTTTAATGAAGAGCTTTTCATGCTTTAGAAGCTACCGTATGGAGCATAGTGGCGTAGAGTGGGGATGTGTGGGACAGATATGCAAGGGGATCTATCTTGTCTTGAGCTCGAATGGCAGTGGGGCGGCAAGTGATCATTCAGGAAAAATTTTGTCAACTATATTTTTTGCGTCAAATGTAAAGCATAACTTGATCCTATTTATTGTAAAGCGTAGGTAGCTATTTGTTATTATATCGATGATTAAGGTATGCAATACATTGTGTTAATATTTTATTTTTATTCGGTTACGAGTAAATTCCATAGACGATATTAGGATTAGGATGCCAAGGACGTGTCGTGTCCTGCGTACCGAGAGGACAGGTGGCGCTGTTGAAGTTGGAGGACCGGGAGGACAGTGTCGTGTTCCGGGGTTCTGTTTCGTCGTTAGTTACGGAAATGAAAAGGTGGCAGACGAAGGTAGAAGACGGGATGACAATCGGGGATGGATAGGGAGAAAAAGAAAGAGAGAGAAAGAGAGAGACAAACTGGTGAAGGATGGAGGAGTTGGTTTGGAGAAGAATGGGACAGCCGGCCGCGGTGGCCGAGGGGACTGAGGCGCTCCAGTCACGGTCTGCACGGCCACTACGGTCGGGGGTTCGAATCCCCCCTCGGGCATGGATATTTGTGCCGTCCTTAGGATTAGCTAGTTCATAAGTAGTTTGTAAGTTTAGGGACTGATGACCCCGTAGTTAAGTCCCATTAGCTATACAAACATTTGAACGTTTTGAAGAACGGGACAAACATTGTAAATATGGAGCCAATTTCGGTATTTTAGGTAATGTTGTAACACGATGACTAAGCATGTGCAGTTCATCCATAACAGAATGCCGTTGAGGCGGTTCACCTAGATTGGCAACATTGGAGAACTTTAAACCGACTCCGCACGGGTATGGGCCGATGCAAACAACTAATGTACAAATGGGGTTACACGGACACAGATAGATGTAAATGCGAGGAGATACAAACAATGGAGCATCTCCTGAGGTGTCCATTGGTGAATACGTGCGGAGAATGCTCCCAGGAAGATATTATGAGATATGACGAGACCGCTGCTCTATATACCGAATTCTGGATGAGCGAGATATGAATTTTGTGTTTGTTTTAGATGTGCTTGTCTTTAATTTTGATGACGTACGTCCCAACTAACGGATATGTTTTTAATATATACACTCCTGTATCTACCAGTTTAAGTATGATTGTACTTAATTATCAATGTGTAGTTCGTTACACGATATTGACCTGCTCAAATCATAAAGGGTATAAATTATAAATCGCGATTGTGTGAGTTACAATGTATGTATGTTAGTAACCTAATGTCGGAAAAAAGTATAAAAGAAATGGGTAATGTGTGTCTTGTTTCAGTTACGGTGATAATTATAATCTTGCTTTGTTCAATACTTCAGCGCTGTGGAGTTATGGCAACTATGAACGTACGAACATCGTGAAAGGAGACCGAAATGGCCGCAACAGATCCAGAGTTACAAATACAACTTCTCGCAAGAGAAGCAGCAAACATTCCTGTGCATTGCTTGAAAAACGGAAAAAAGTATACATATTTCGTCACAATATCAGGTAGCAAAGAGACACAGGTACGAGGACAGACATAAAGGCGTGCGGCTTGATGATTAGCCGGGCGACGTACAAACCTGCTGCCCGCCGACCAGAAAGCCTTTTCGGCGGCTTGAGCAGCAGGTTGCCAAACAAAAGACTGCGCTGGGACGTGGCAGACATTCGGCGGGCGCGCCGACAAAGCCGACGCACTCGCGTCAAACACTGTGCACAAAGGCCACGCCGCGCCGCGAGAGCCTGCGGTTGCGCCGCCCCAAACAAACTTTAATAAGGCCTTAATTACCGAGCATTCTTTTGTTTACCCGCTCACACCGCGGGAATCGCGACTACCGCCGCTACGGGGCAAGTGTCCTCATTATTACGACAAATGTGACTCGATATTGGACGCCGTGACTCCAGTACGCGCAGCCGCTCAGCCTACGCCGTTGGGTGTGACGCTGAACCCAGAGGTTGATGGCGCGATGGTGGCTCAGCGGGCTGGTGTCACACTGTGTAACACTTCTTTTGTATTTCAGTTAATATTTTTAATTATTTAGGGACCAGTAGTCAACTTTCGTAATGGGAAAGTTAGAATTCAAACTACTGTGAATATTAATTTAACAGTAGGTCAAAGTGATTACGGGAGTACCAGCATGTAGGGCGAATAAGATTGTAGTTATTTGTTCCGTGGGGTCATTAAAAAGCAAAATTTCCGCATTGTTAAAGTCAGTCTTATGTTTTAGCCGAATAAATCGATGAAATGTGTGTGATACGCGTTACTATACTCTATTAATGGACTTTGTACGAAAGATTTAGTACGGCGTAATAGTTTTGTGATTGGTACTAACAGTATCGAAATCAGTCATTACGGTCGATACTTAATATCAGTCGAATGATTGTGTGCTGCTTTAGGCGACGATTTGACTTGATAATTATAGAAACTACATTTTGGGACTTTATCGAACTTATCTTGGATATTAGGAACATTTCATTCATATCATTACATTCAAAAGTGACTGAATATATTCGAAGAATCTAGAAAAAGTTACGTGTGTGTACGTTAATTTATTTACATAATATTATCTTTGACTGAACGAACTAACGCGTGTAAACACTCGATCGGACTGTTTCCACAGGAGTTTGACATGCAGTAATATTAAGTTCAGTACTTTAAGTTTATGAACTACATAATATTATTCCAGAGCGTGAAATGTAATCAGAAATTTTTAATTATGCAGATCTCGCCGTTTTATGTACTGTTTGATGGATGTTAGAGTTTTGCTAGGCTACGCGCTTGTTTTCTCTGGGTATAATTTATACAGTAAATTACGGATATAAGTAGTCTAATACTATTCAAATCTAAACCAGTTTACTAAAAGAGGGAACAGTTAGTTAATTTCGATTCCGAGAAAGCGCTTGTTGTGGTATTCCTGCCAATGGAAGCATTAATTAAAAAAAATGAACATTAACAGCCGGGCATATCACGCTTCGTACATTGGTTTATGTGTGGTTTAACAAGAGGAATGCCACAACTGACAAGTCGAAACGTCTGCGGCTCGTTTTCTCGTTAGTCCTGACGTTTTGTTTCGGCACCGCTGCAGACAGAGAGAACCAAAGGATGTAATTTCTAATATGTAAACATTCATCGCATACGATGTCCAATTTATAAGAATTTGAAGGCGACGATTTATGTCATTGGTAATTAAAATAAGTAATTAGATACGATCGAGGTCTAACAATAGATAAGGTTTACACTATAAAAATTGTTTGAGAAAATAAAACGCTAACAGAACTGATTCAATGGTTATCGAAGGAAGGAAGGAAGCTTACGGTATAACATCCCGTCAAGAGCGTGGTCATTAGAGACGGAGCATAAGCTTGGAATTTCGGGGAAGGATGTGGGAAGAAATCGGCCGTGCCCTTTGAAAGGAACACTGGAGTGATTTAGGAAAATCACGGAAAACCTAAATCTGAATGGCCGGAGGTGGATTTCAACCACCATCCTTCCGAATGCGAGTCCCTGCGCCACCTCGCTCGGTGGTTATCGAAGGTGTACAGGGTGAATCACCTAACACTTGCACGGCAAATATCGCGGAAACGGATGATTGATGTGCGTTTTTCACAGAATGGATTGGTAGTCAAGGACTTGTATTGTTAGCCAATAAACAGATTGTAAAAATACCTGGAATGTGTATTTAATGCAAACATACAATTTTTCTAATGGAACAATGGTTGTTTATATTATGCTCTGGAATTTTTGACACCAGCTGTGTACAAGGAATTTTGAATGACTTTTTTATCACGTTTAATTTACAGCTACAACTATTCAAAGTTTTGAGGGTGGAGGCTACGACAGCGTAGCTTACTGGCTGGTGCCCAAGGACCTAGCTACTCGGTCAGTGAGCTACGCTATCGCAGCCTCCGTCTCCGAAACTTTGAAATGTTCTAGCTGTCAAGCTAAATGTGATAAGAATGTCATTCAAATTCTGTGTACACAGCTGGTCATAAATGCCAGCGCGTGATAGGAACAACCATTGTTCCGTCAAAAATAAATAAATAAATAAATCATGTTTGCATAAAAAATACACTTTCTAAGTAACATTACAATATGTTTGTTGGTAGAAAATAAGAGCCCCTGACTGCTAATCCATTCTGTGAAAACCGCACATCAATCGCACTTTCCGTTTCCGCAATATTTGTGGTGCAAGTGTTTGGTGATTCACCCTGTATATTGTACAGAATTTTTAATTACAAATACACAAATCAAACAAAGTGTGAATACAGCGATTTTAGTGGTTCATGAGCCTTTATATAAAAATGGATTAGAGAGATAATAGTTCAGTTCTCTTTACTGCTCATTAAAATAGAAAAAGACATTCTGTATTCTTGTCCCCGATTGCAACGGACGCTACACCTAATACCCCAGAACACGTCTTCTTGCAGTGATGCCTGCCTGCATTCTTCGTGGGATACTGTCCACTAGATCATCAGGGGACAGTTGGTCCAGATTGTCCCGCTTCTCAAAGGCTATTCGTATAGTTTCCTCAGATTGGTTGGTGGTTCGGCTCGTTCAAAAACAGCCCTTTTGAATATGTCACAGGCAGGTTCTATAGAAATCTTCATATTTTCACGGCGTACAGCGTGCTCCATAATATTTCGGGAATTCATCCGTAACCAACTTGTTTTCTTCTGCTGATATTTCGGCTGCATGCCGTCCAGCCATCCACAGAGCGAGTATGACGGCAAAGCGCTCCAGTTCACCTTATATACTGTGGGGCGAGTCAGTGCGTATGCTTAATGGGAAGTCATCGTCACAGACGTACCACACCGACGACAGTTTTAGTGCTCTCTAAGTTATATATTGATCACATACTGTGGTGATATCTATGGCAAAGATGTATGAAGCCGTAGGGGTTTGCTGAAGAGAGATTTGTAGGAAATTCCTTGCCAGTGTGGACGTTCGTATATCGTACGCACTTTGCGCACAGACCATGGACGAAGTGCGAAGCATAAACGTTACACCCGTCTTCAAACTGGCCATAACGTGGATTAAGGAAATGTTCAGATTTTATCACCTGTTTCATCCTTCTGGAATTCAGTTTGTAGAGAAGCCAATGAAATTCGACTGGGGAGTAATTTAGCTAATCGTGATGATGGTTTTAAACTTGACAGAATTTGGAATCCGACACTCACAATCGGCGATGCTACCCTGTTAACTACAGAATAATATTTCATACACTCTCCATAAAGAGTACTGCGGCTTCATACGGCTTAATTACCGCAATTTTATGGACCATGTTCTGTAGCGTTCATGTTGGCAGCATATGCTGGTCATTCTAATATTTCGATGTCGGTGTCAAGAGGAAAGCACGATGAGCGCGAGGATTGTGCCGAAATGATGCCTATATGGAAGCACTATACCTCGGAGAATGTCATCCCTGAAACTTATAGCCTTTCATTGTCTTCTACGACCATTAATGGGGTATGTTCGACCCACATAATGCAACCCCAAAACATCAAGGAACCACCAACTTGCTCCACTCGCAGGACGGTGAGTCCAAAACGTCCAGGCTGCCTCCTGAAACGTGTCCCACGATTGGTTGAAGGTGGAAAAGCACTTGATGCCAATTCTGAAAGTTCATTCAGCATACTGTTCAGGACAACTGTACCGCATTGCATGGTGTCTAGGTGACAAAGAGGTGACAAAGCTGGATCTCGCCAAGGACATTGGACATTTGATCTATACAGTTTGAGTGGAAGCACGATAATCATTATTCAGCGTTTTAGCGAGCCTCTCAGGGTTCCTCCGAGCTGAAATTCGTAAGAGCATTCATCAGTTGCTGTAGTAGCCTTTGTTCCGCCACAGTTAGCCAAGTCCGAACGACATTGCTTGGGTTCACTCCGAGACTTCTTGAAAGTCCTGCCGCGAAGTGTCAGTGCGGATACGATCAAACTTCGGCATTGACCTTCTGGTCATAGCAGAAGTAAAATCAATACAATCAGACTACTTGTTTCCTGGTGTTTTGACTGGTACTGATCCGCTGTCTGACCCAATCTGTCGCCAATGTTCATGCGTGGTTGTTTACATCTTTGTGGGGGCTTAAAGGCGTTATGGACAGTCTAAGATAATGTGTTCTGGATGCAATACACACATTCAACGTAATTCAGAAGACCTTAGAATGAAAGTGATGCAAGTCTTTTTCTACGTGTATCCATTTAATTCTTGAATAGCGTTTAGAAGTGAAAGTGATTTCTGGTATGCCCCACGGGCGTCTTGTACCACAGTTTCTTTCCACAATATAAACGACATTGTAGATAACATCGGGAGACCAATGAGGCTTTTCAGGGATGATGCTGTATGCATCGAGAACTCGCATCACTGGAAAATTAAAGCGAAGTTCAGGAGGATATGCAACGTATCGAGTGCAGGGAGTGGCAAGTCCAAAGGTAAAATTTTCTCGGTTTACTTTCCGCGCCAATTCGAAATAAAATCTGCAGCTTTCGACCATAGCCACCATCGTCATCGTCAGGAGCAACTGTCTTCACTGCTGGAGGGCTTGCCATTGGTTGGAATTCTGACGGTCGAGTACTCACTATTGCTATCGTAGGCGATGTCAACGTCTGCGCTGGTGGCGCCACCGCTTCCGTAGGATCGTAAACACAGCGAGGAATGTCTTTGCTGCCTCTCTGCATCGAGAGGTCGTTTCATTACATTGCTGAGATTGTATCCAGTCTCAAGGTTAAAGTTCTTCTCGCTCATTCTTACCTCAACAGGATTGTATACACTGTCACGGTTAAAATTCTTCTCGCTTATTCTTACTTCAACAGCCTCTTTCATAGCATAATCCCAGTATGTGGCAGCCAGGAACAAGACTTTTGTTTTATCAAACAGTATTTTAGTTTGTGAGGCTGTGCTTGGCAACTGTCGATGTCTCCAGTTCTCTGTTTTTAATATGCCGTTGATATTCAGCACAGCGATCGGAAATGGTACTAATTGCTTCCATACTCACAGCGGATATTATAAACTCAAGAATCTTTGGCCAAAACCTTAACTGGGCCATCTCATACCCTGTCTACTCAGGATTCTTCCTATTTTGCTCCACATACAGCCACAGAAATTAACTCCCAACATATAAAATGTAACGTATTCCGTATACACAGAAAGACCATTTATTAAATAATCACGCAGTTGCTGAGTAAACAATTATGGGGCTAAAGGTAGCTTATTCTTTGTTTTGATATGTAAATAATTTTATGGATGTTTCTGTGCGTCATTTTCTATCCCTGGTGGCCTTTCTTTTAGACATATCAGACTCACACCAGATATTAAAGTGTTAAGTAAATTATTGTCCCTACCCAAGCAGGTACATCTTTCATGCGAAATACCAAGTAGCTAGCTTTATTTTCCCGATTATCAAGCAGCTGATGTCAATAACGCTCGCCTCAGAAGTAGAATACGATCGACCCTTGCCACGAACTTTTCAAATATCTATGGGTGGCAATGTGAAGTAAATCATCAAAACGGAATGCCTGTGTCTTTGGACTGAGGTAGAGTTTATGCCGATTTGGCGTGAAATAAAAACCCCCCGTCTACACCTACACATTGCTTATACACCCTCGGCGCCGCCGCCCAAGAGGTCTAACGCAAATTCGTCGCTTCCGTATCCACAGCAGTGCCCCGTCATACTTCATTTTTGCTAACAAAGTACTACTATCGCTGTACGGTCCATTGAAAACTTAAATAAAGGTTTCATATAAATATCTCGGAAGTTCTGACTTAGAGAATTTTTCAAACGTCAAACCCGATGAGTTTCACTGCTGTTCTTATTCCAATTATCTACTAATCCTATCTTCATGAAATCTGACTAAGTTGCATAATTATGCATTATAGTAGTACTAACCATGTGAAGAAGTTGTAAGAGGCACCTAATGTACAACAATACATACTTTCGATAAACAAATTTCTTTCATTTTTTGATAATTTGTACTATCAGTAACATATAATCGTTAAAAAAACTTCTCCTATCGTTTTAAATTAATGCAGATTTAAATATAAAATATCTATACAACTACATGAATACTCTGCAAGTCATAATGAAGTGCATGGTAGGGGGTTCATCGAACAATTTTTATGATATTTACTCTATAGTTCCATTCTCTAACAGTTCTCGTGAGAAAGGAACATCTAAATCTTTCTGTTTTCGATTTGATTTATCTTATTTTAATATGATAATCATGTCTCCCTCTGTAGATTGGTGCTAAAAAGATATGTACCCATTCGGAAGAGAAAGTTGGTGAAAGAAAATTCACAATAGATCTAGTCGCAACAAATAACGCCTTTCTTTTAATGATTTCCAACTTTGCACAGTTGCGCACTTATGCGGCTACTTTGTCGCTCTAACCTAGTGCTGACGGAATTTTACGCCCATTTCAGCAATCGTTTGTAAGTAGCTGTACAGCAGGGGCACATCCCATGATATAACTCTACGACGATCATTCAGGTTCCCAGTTCACGAAGATCGTTGTTTTTAGTATAGTTTAATTATACAGCAGAGTATATCAAGGTCGGGAGGTAATAGCGGTAACAAGAGACGACGAAATTCGGTATTTTAAAGTCAACCAAACGTCAAGCATGTCACTTCGCTGATTGCCAACTGCAAAGTTACCACTGAAATGTACAGTACTGATTTACTCCGATTGTTAAAGGAATGAAATGACAAAGGGGAGAAAGGGTAAAGAAAAGTGTTATAGAAAGCTATCCATAAATTTTGCGTTAAAACTTAAACGGTGTCTCATTGAAAAAGGTACTGGATTGAAATTGTGCAGAATTGTTGATGTGTGATGAAAATAACGACGTTGTTCATATGCAGAACAAGAATGTAATAGCAACTGAGTCTGTGAGAAAGTTAGTGCTGCTTATGAATAATTTATAATTCTTAACAGCCGCATGGAAATGACCAAGCGGTTTTAGGGCACCATTTTCCGAATAACGCGTCTGATCCTGTCGGATATTCGACTCCCTCTGGCTTGGGCGTGTGTCTAGTCCTTATGGACATTTAGTTTAAGTAGTTAGTAACTCTAGGGACTGATGGCTTTAGGAGTTTCGTCACTTAGGTCTACAAATATTTGAACATTTTTTAGTTCGTAACTAGGTAGTAAAACAGTTGGACTAAATAATAGAGTGTTTTTAACGACAGACAGAAACAACTTCCGTCGAAACTTTGCTTACGGGTTGGTGTTCGGCAGAAACCACTCACTAAACAGCCACAAAACAAACTTACCCATTAGTGTAGTGTGTAAACTTCATTATGCTTTACTCCGTTGTCGTGCGCAAATAAGGTGTAATTCCTAAGGAAATGTACGAGAAGGCGACGAGGAGGCTAAGCTGACGAATAATTAACGAAATGTCACTGCCGAGGCAGAACAGTAGCTGAAGGTTTTGCCTTACTAGCGAGTAGCACAATGCTCTTCCTACAATATATACTAAAGCAAACCGCTGTCATTTAGCACTGAGATTCTATCATTTATGTATATATAGACATGTTGGTTATATTATTTCAGTACACCGAAATAGCATCTGCAACATGTGAGGTAAATTTTTCCAACCAGGTTTAAATTTTTTTTCTTTTATCGTAAACTATAAACCATACTGTTTCTTGAATGTACATCATAAGCACCAAAGAGAATTTAATGAAATGTTAGGTTGAAATAATGAACGGCAGTTCCGGGTAAGTTGACGAATTTACTGGTCGTACCAGATGACGATTTCTCACTTAAACCGTAAATAATTTTAATTTAACTTGCAGTACTGAACGTATATCTATCTATATACACATAACAATGAATTTTTGTGTGTATGTCCTCTATGTGTTAATTAACCATTCATTCTTTTGCAATGAAACTATGGTGAACTATTCGCCGGACGCCCGCGGAGGTTCCTGACCCATAAAAAAAAGAGGACGACACATAGCTTAGGAGGTATGACGTCATAAATAATGAGAGGCCACCTCGTGAGAATAACCAGATTTATGCGTCGATTACTAGAAAAAGGGAGTAGTTCGGAACCTACAACAAACTGTGCATGTAATTTCAGACGTTTTTGAAGCGTTTTGTGACTGAACCCCCATACCCACAAAATGATGAACCGAAAAGAAGTCTACCGCTCAAAACAGTTTCGCTGTGGATGCCGTGAAACTATCTCATTAGGCATTAGTTGTGTCAAATAAAGTTATCATTACAAATTTGCATGTTACTATTTATTTTATCTGCAAGTCTGTTGCATCTGAAGTTAAGCAATCTGTATTTCTTAATTCCATCTGTATAAATGCGAAAGGACACTCACTCATTCACTGACTAAACACGAAATCTTGGAAAACTACTTCACCTACGAAGATGTAATTTGGCAGGAATGTAGTTTATAGATAGACAACCTCAGCTAAGAAAGTATTTTATGATATGTGTTGGAGACGCATACTTCTGCTCCAGACTCACAATATCTACAGTTTCATTCCGATATTCACAAAATTTCGTATGTTTGACCTTCAAAACAAGTTTTATACAGTGCATCTGGGAGGGTACTTTATAATCTTAAAAATGGATCCATAAATACCTAGCTCTCGCCATAACTTGAGAATGCCTCGACCAATTTAACAGATCTTTTTGTGTTGTTTTCGTTATTCTCAACAAGGGTTGTACGAAATAAAACTGGAATATTTGACAAGAACGAAGTGCGTTTTTCAATGTGACCTTGCGTTTTTATTGCATAGAAATCCATAGTTTTGTTCCGATATTGATGAAATGTTGCACACACTACCTTAAAAACAAGAGGAATGTCACTGATTAAAATTGCGTTTAGTGCATGGTGGAGAAAACTTACGGAATTTTACAAAATGCATAGTTGCTCCAGTCTTTCTGATTTTTTTACACATGACGTTTAAGCCAAGAGGAAGATCACTGGGTACATAAATGTTTGTATGGTACATGACATAGGGTACCTTTCAGAAAACTTTGCCGAGAGAGGGAAAGGTGGAAACGAACAGAGAGATGGGAGATAAAGAGGTGGATGCAGAGAGAGGGGGAAGGGTTGTAGACTACGAGAGTGTAGAATAAATAAACACCCGGGCAACGCCGGGTTTACAGTTAGTAAGGATATAAAGGAAGGAGCAGCAAGCTGCAATGGCAACAGAAATCGAGACCAGTCCTGTGCCGCGGTGGAATGGCCGAGCGCTCTAAGGCGCCTTGCTGCAGAGAGTGCGGTTGCTCCTCGTAGGAGGTTCGACTCCTCCCTCGGTTATGGGTATGTGTGTTATCATTACGTTAGTTAAAGATAGTTGAAGTAGTTTGGAAGCCTAGGAACTGATAACCACAGCAGTTATATATTTACAAACATTTGAACACTTGATTTAAAGTGAATGGTGCAGTGGTGTATGAAAATTCCAAGAGAAAACGAAGGACAATCTTGGTCTCATTACAATCAAATGTTCAAATGTTTGTAAAGCTTATGGAACTGCGGGGTCATCAGTCCCTAAACTTACAAACTGCTAAAGACAGCATAAACATCCATGCCGTGGGGGGGGGGGGGGGGAGGAGATTCGAAGTCCCGACGGGGAACGGCCTCGCACATCACAGCATAGCGCCTCAATGCGCTCGGCCGCTTTCATTACATCTAACAAATAGAAGCCAAAGTGAAGAACTAGAAATATGTAAGGAAAGAGCAGAAAAATAATGTGACAAATATGGGGCTAAGCGGACAAGAAAAAACTAAACAAATGTACAGGGGCACTCCTTTCGAAAGATGTGTGTTCCCTTAGTCAATTGACCCACCTACATTCGTCATCTTAGCCGCAAAGGAACGTAAGATGACGAAATTGACATAATTTAAAAGTCAAAGTAGTCGCCATAAATATAACATCTAGAAAAACTAGCAAATCTGTAGTTACATCATTGTGACATTAAGTCGCAGAGCAGGCAGGCGGCCATGAAGAGTGAAGTCTACAAAAATCAGCATAGGTCGCTGTATTGATGGAAGTCATTAGTGGACTACAAAAGACCCTCAGTCGGCTCTGTGATGTTACCTCAAGAACATGTAACGAATATCATTGCCCATCTTGTAACTATGCCGACCGTGGTGGCCGAGGGGACTGACGCGCTTCAGTCACGGTCTGCACGACCACTACGGTCGGGGGTTCGATCCAAAACAAGGGGTTAAACCTACTACTCTTATGAAGATTAAAATACACAATTTTGTGTTTTTTCTACGGTTTTGTTTATTTAGTAAATCGATTTTCGGCTTATTAGGCCATCATCAGATATTTACTAAAGTTCAGTCAAAGAACTTGTGGTGTCAGTAAAACAGATGATATATTACATACAGATAAGTAAATTAACTTCTTTGATGGAGCAGGTGCAGTGTATATAAATATTTGAATGAAATCTGTAAATTAATAGTACTGAAAAAAGGATACATAAATACCATACATACATACTTAAATTCTTACAACATGACTACAGTGAATAAGAATAAAATTAACGAAGAATCTGATGTTTTAAGGGTTGGTCAAAATAAAAAGTGATGCAAATATTAGAAACGTGACGCACTATTATAACTAAATAAACAAATAGACAAAATATAGGGGTGGGATAGGAGGGTATAGGTGGGGTGCATTGGAGAATTGAGAGGCTTAACTAATCGGAGGTATGCACTCGAACTGAAAAAGGTGTAGAAATCATATTAAATTATAGTGTTCACAATGAAAAAAGAATTACTGTAAGGACAGAGTATAGAATAATTTGTAATATTAGTACTAACAAAGAGAGATACAAAGCTTAGGTGATACAGTGGGAGGTTAGACTGGTATTAACACAGAAAGTAGATGAACAGTGGTTGTACAAAATTTAAATTATATATACAACTTCATATCAATGAAGTAAATGTTAGCCAAAAGTACTGGGAACTTTTACAAACATATGCTGACTCCAAAGTAAAGGTAAAATATGAAGATACAAGAAGTGGAGGAATAAAATTGAACAGGCCTGGATATTCTGTGGATTAGGGTTGGTTCAGAAGTAGTGATGTATTGAGGACTGTTTGGTCATTTAATATTAAGCCTGGACTGTAAGCTAGATGTTTGTTTACTTCTAAGGCCTCTAGTAGATTTAGTTTCTGGCCTTTGCTGGACTGAGGTTGGTATCTGTGACCCTCACTCAGAACATGTTCCGCAAATGTGGAGTCATGATTTTGTAACCTCCAACTACGTTCATGCTCTCTTAGCCCTGCTGCTATGTCCCTTCCCGATTTTCAAGACTTTTCAGATTATTTGGATTTTGTAAAATCATGATAACGTAAGGTCAAACTGGTGCAATGCTTTGATGTTGGACATGATTTCGTCCCTTCTAGCAGGAAGTGAAGGTCTGCAGCAATGAATTGTTCTTCCCTGAGACGAACGGTATATGACGTCAGACGGCGCGTTATAAGTTTTGTCACCAAGGAGCCGGTACGCCACGCCCGCCTTTCTTGCCATTCTTCATTCACGAATACCTCCGACCTAAGGATAAGTCCGCGGTGATGAATAGCGGCTGCTGGGAATAAGCGCAAAGGTCGGGGTGTCGACTTAAGCCGGGCTTACGGCGAGCCTGCGAATCGATGGCTTAATAAGAGTCCGTGGGATTATAACAGCCAGACGGCGAGTTAAGGCGCTAAGCCGCCTGTGCGAAGCGCACGGCCGCCCGGAACAGATTACGCCGGGCCTCCATTCACTGTGCGGCTGAGGCGGCCGGGAGACAACTCCATTCGCCATTCAAGTTGCCCGTCAACTTCTACATCTAGATCTAAATACATACTCCGCAATTCACCGTAAGGTGCGTGGCGGAGGGTACACTGTACCACTACTAGGCATTTCCTTTCCTATTCCACTCCCAAATTGAACGAGGAAAAAAAAGAATGCCTATATGCCTCCGTGTTGTTGTTGTGGTCTTCAGTCCGGAGACTGGTTTGATGCAGCTCTCCACAATACCCTATCCTGAGCAAGCCTCTTCATCTCCACATAAGAACGGCAACGCACATCTGTCTGGATCTGCTTACTATATCCATCTCTTGGTCTTCCTCTGCGATTTTTACCCCACACACTTCCCTCCAATGCTAAATTCACAATTCCTTGATGCCTAAGAATGTGTCCTACCAATCTATCCCTTCTTTTAGTCAAGGTATGCCAGAAATTTCTTTTCTCCCCAATTCTGTTCAGTACCTCCTCATTAGTTACGAGATCCACCCACCTAATCTTCAGCATTCTTCTGTAGCACCATGTTTCAAAAGCCTCAATCCTCTTCCTGTCCGCACAGCTTATCGTCCATGTTTCACTCCCATACAAGGCAACACTCCATACAAATGCCTTCAGAAAGGACTTTCTTAGGCTTAAATCAATATTCGATGTTAACAGATTTCTCTTTTTCAAAAACGCTTTTCTACCCATTGCCATTCTGCATTTTATATCCTCTGTACTGCGACCATCATTTGTTATTTTACTGCCCAAGTAACAAAACTCGTCTACCTCCTTTATTGCTTCGTTTCCCAATCTAATTCCCTCAGCATCACCTGATTTTCTTAGACTGCACTCCATTACCCTGGTTTTGCTCTTGTTAATGTTCATCTTATATGCTCCTTTCAGCACACTGTCCATTCCGTTCAACTGCTCTTCCAGGTCCTTTGCTGTCTGTGACAGAATTACTATGTCGTCGGCAAAACGCAATGTTTTTAATTCTTCACCCTGAACTTTAATTCCTTCTCCAAATTTCTCCTTGCTTTCCTTTATGGCTTGCTCAATGTACAAATTGAACAACAATGGAGAAAGACTACAACCCTGTCTTACTCCCTTTCCAACCACTGCATCCCTTTCATGCCCTTCAACTCTGACAACCGCTGTCTGGTTTTTGTACAGGTTGTAAATAACCTTACGTTCCCTATATTTTACTCCTGCTTGCTTCAGAACTTGAAAGAGTTTATTCCAATCAACATTGTCAAAGGCCTTCTCCAAATCTACAAAAGCTAGAAATGTAGGTTTGCCTTTTCTTAATCTATCTTCTAGGATAAGCCGTAAAGTGAGTATTGCCTCCCGTGTTCCTACATTTCTCCTGAACCCAAACTGATCTTCCCCGAGGTCGGCTTCTACCAGCTTTTCCATCCTTCTGTATATAATTCGAGTTAATATTTTGCAACCATGACTTATTAAACTGATGGTTCTGTAGTTTTCACACCTGTCTGCACCTGCTTTCTTTGGAATGGGAATTATAACATTTTTCTTAAAGTCTGAGGGTACTTCGCCTGTCTCATACATCTTACACACCAGGTGAAACAATTTTGTCATGGCTGGTTCTCCCAGAGACTTCAGTAGCTCTGAGGGAATATCATCTACTCCAGGAGCCTTGTTTCGACTTAGGTCTTTCAGGGCTCTGTCAAATTCTTCTCTCAGTACAGTATCACCTATTTCATCTTCCTCTACATCCTCTTCTCTTCCTACAATATTGTCTCGAAGTTCATTTCCTTTGTAGAGCCCCTGTATATACTCTTTCCACCTTTCAGCTTTCCCTTCTTTGCTGAGAACTGGTTTTCCATCAGTGTCCTTGATATTAATAGAGCTGTTTTTCTTATCTCCAAATGCTTCTTTTATTTTCCTGTAGGCTGTATCTATTTTCCCCCTATTTATACATTCTACTTCTAGCCACTCCTGCTTAGCCATTTTGCACTTCCTGTCAATCTCATTTCTTAGTCGTCTGTACTCCATTTTGCCTGTTTCATTTACTGCATTTTTATATTTTCTCCTTTCATCGATTAAATTTAGTATCTCCTGTGATATCCAAGGATTTTTTGTAGGTCTTGCCTTCCTACCTATTTTGTCCTCTGCTACTTTCACTATTTCATCTCTCAATTTTACCCATTCCTCCTCTACTGTTTTATTTCTCCCTGTTTCTGTCAATTGTTGGCTAAAGCTCCCTCTGAAATTCTTAAGAACCTCAGGTTTCTTCAATTTATCCAGGTCCCATCTCCTTATTTTCCTACCTTTTTGTAGTTTCTTCAGTTTCAGTCTACAGTTCATAACCATCAAGTTATGGTCAGAGTTTATATCTGCCCCTGGGTATGTCTTACATTGTAAAACCTGGTTACGAAATCTATGTTTTACCTCCGCCTCCGTACGAGCCCTAATTTCTCTTATCTTGTCTTTGTGATCTTTACGCGAAATGTAAGTAGGCGGCAGCAAGATCGTACTACACTCAGCTTCAAATTCCGGCCTTCTAAATTTACTTAAAAGAAATTCACGAAAAGAACGTCGTCATTCTTCCAGCGATCCCCAATTGAGTTGCCGGAGCATTTCCGTGACACTCGCGCATTGGTCGAACCTACCGGTAACAAATCAAGCTGCTCGCCTCTGAACCGCCTCTATGTCTTCCTTCAAACCGATCTGCTGCGGGTCCCAAATACTTGAGCAATACTCAAGACGTGGTCGTAAAGCGTTTTATACGCGGTCTCCATTACAGTTGAAGTACATCTTCCCAAAATTCTCCCAATAAACCGAAGTCGGCTGTCTGCCTTACTCACAACTGTCCTTGCATGCTCGTTCCATTGCATATCGCTCTGCAATGTTACGCCTAGATATTTGAACGACGCGACAGCATCAAGAAGCTCACTTCTAATGCTGTATTCGAACATTATAGGATTGTTTTTTCTACTCATGCGCATCACCTTACATTTTTCTACATTGAGAGCTAGAAATTTTGTCTAAGTCATCGTGTATGCAATTACAGTCAGTTACAGACGACACCCTCCCATACACCACAGCATCATCAGCAAACAGCCGCAAATTACAACTTACTCTGTCCATCAGATCATTTATATAGATAGAAAATAACTTGCCCTCTCTATGTGCCTGTAACAGAAATAGGACACACGGCACTGAGAATAACAGTTCTTGGCCATTTGAAACAGTAAACCCTATGACGTGTTACGTAATCAGTTCTCCCAAACACTGTAACTCGGCTGGAAATTTCATCACCTTACATGCTATGTTTTGTACAGGATGAACAACCAGTCTAAAATAGGTTAGGCAAATAATTCAAAATTTTATTTCACAACTTCGCCTAAGTTTTACAAGTGTTCTTCCACTGCGACATTCGCCTTGACAACGTGACCAAGCCTGTCCACCTTGCAGGACAGAGCCGGCCAGAACCAGTATTGAATGCTGATTCTAAAATCACGCCACCCTTCTGTCGCCCTTGCTAAAACTACTGACGTTTCCATGCTACCGTGGAGCCAATAGCAGACACCCACGTTTGATCACGTGTGCTACTACTGCAGGACGCAGAGGTGCGAGAATCAGTTCCTTCGCTCTCTTCAGTTTGCGTTCTCGTACAGAACAGATGCACTCGACAGGTCCAGCCTCGGTGCGTCCGCTCCCGCCTAGCGGCTGTTCGGTATCAGCCACCAACTGTGTGAACCATTACCGTAACCTTCACCTTTTCCGTTTAGACTGGCATTCATTCATTACATCCGTACCCAAGGCGAGTCCCGATATGTATCCCGTATTTCAGAATATACCAAATATTAATTTCAATTCTATCTTTTATTTGCCATTCAGCCACCATTTCCTAGGGCGCCCACAAGCCTTCACCGCTTCGTCTTCCATCCTGACAACGCTTCCAACCCATTTTATTTATGCAGCACTGGGATGGGTTGTATAATTTTCCTATCACCCGTAGGATAATGATCAAGTGCTGTACAGTTTACATCATCATTAGAGACTGATTATGCCTTTCAGCGTTCAGTATGGAGCATAGTACCACTAATAAAATTCCTCCATGATTCCCTATTCAATGCTAAAATTGATGCCTCGTCTGATGTTATGCCTTTTACTTCAAAATCATTCTGCACTGAATCTACGAGGCGTGTCCAGAAAGTAAGTTCCGTTTGGTAAAAAAATGTTATTGTACACAGAAACAGAAGACTTTTTATTGCACAAAATTCTACAGCTCGTAAACTACTTATCCACATAACTGCCGAAATTTTGCAGGCATTTGCGTGGCACCAGGTTTTGTATACCTTCTTCATAGCAATCTGCCTCCTATGTCTTCAACCAGATGGAGACAGTTTCTTTCAGCTCGTCGTTATTGGTCAAGAGATGACCGCCAAGGAAAGACTTGAGATGTAAGAACAGTTGAAAGTTCTTCTGTAACCAAAGGTGGACGCCTTCGTTCTTCATCGTGCACATAACTACGCCCGCCATTGAACTGTCGGACCCATCTTCTCACCATCGAATCACTCATCGCATTTGGTCCGTAAACATCACAAATTTGCCGATAAATTTCACTCGGTTTCACTTTCCTCGCATTCATAAACCGAGTCACCGACCTGATTTCACAGGCGGCGGGATTTTCAATCAATGCCAACATTTCAAACAAGCACAACAAAGCGTACATAACTGACAGCGATTTCCAAATGGCGCACGTTCTTCTCCTTGACACACATCGTCTACAGCGCATGTGCGGAACTGCAATCGCAGCGCTGCAGCGGAGATAAATTGAAACGGAACTTACTTTCTGGACGCGTCTGCCGAGCTCATGAGTCTCTTAGGTAAACTTGCTTCTCCCATGCGTGTAACATGACCCCACCATCTCAGTCTGTTCGCTCTAACTTCTTCATCTATGGTATTCATACCCAATTTTTCTTTGATTTCCTCATTATTGACATCCTCCGGCCAATGTTCCTATCTATTGGTACCTGCAATCATTCTTGCCATTCATATCTGTAACCTCTACCTTATGAATAAGGTAACGTGTATCCACCCAACTGTCACTCCCATACAACAAAGTTGGTCGAAAGATAGATCTGCCCCTTCACAGGGCGAATACACTGAAACGCTCCTAATTTTCTTCCTGGAAATGGCCAAATCTATCCACATCAGTCTTCATTTACATACATTATTGCAACTATACTGGGTTCGATTACTTTTCTGATGTCAAACCCTACACCCCACTGTGCTCTTCCTACTTTGACTCCTGACAGGCAGACCTTGTATTCTCCGACTTCGTCCTCTTTCTCTCTCCTTCCTCTAACGTCGCTAACAGCTAAGACATCTAACCCCATCTTACTTGAAGACTCCGCCAGCTCTACCTTCTTCCCAGTGTAATCTCCATTGATATTAATAGCTCCCCATCTCATTCCAGATCGTTTGCCAAGTCGTGTCAATTAGAGGTGGGAGTCCATCACCTCCAAACGCCCTGGGCATTTTGCTCTGACTGTTGCCAGCATGATATTCAATACCTGGGAAGGTGGTTGCTAGCCTTACTTGCCCAGGGCCCCACTGGGTTTTACCCATAACGGTTGAGGGATAATCGGTGGATTTGGTAGTCTTTGCCGTCTGAGCACAAAGGTGGCCACGACTCAGAGTATGTCCGAGATGCCAAACCTTATTCCAAAGTAACTGGTATCCCAACTGTCAGAACCACTTACTTGGCCACTCATACTTTGCCCGTGGTTCATGCAGTATGACATGACTAAGGAACCCACACCATGAGCTACGCTACGTTTACATTTTGTGATCTTCCGTCGGGAAAGCCTGAAGCAACACAGTATTTTTCTTGTCAGTAAGAGAGGCCCGGAAGTGGCGAGGGGAGTCCAACGGTATCCCGAGGGCGTGACGTGTTGACCTGCCAGAGCGAAGTCACAGATTACTGACCGGCCCATGGCTGCAGCCACTTCGCGCCAAATCTCGCGGGCGAGGATGCGATTAGGAGATATCAACCTCCAAATGGTCGAAACGTTCCAGAACTTTCTAGAAGCCTCTAGAAGCTTCTTTTTCGCGGAAAAGATACTTGTAAGGAAGTAATGGTGGGGGAGAGGGATCTGAAGCTATAGCTGTGATTGTCTCTTGAGAAAACAGTCTGGAGAGACTTGTCACTTGCGGAAAAGTGAGTCGGATTCGGGTAGCTGCGCTCGTGGAGCGAGGACGCAGGTGGGTAGCTGTTGGCAAAGCGTCCAGTGCCTGAGCTCACAATTAGTTGCACGTGCAGATTGTATTGCATGAAGTATTCATAATTATTCCTCTGTGTGCAGAGGAACAAAATTATTAGTTCGGTGCATTGTATCTGCATTCCGAAGCACTCATTTATAAGCTTATAATTGAGCTTATCTTCTTCTTTTGTCCAGTGAGGCAAGCATTTGAAAGAAACTCTTGTTCAGCTTTGATGCTTGAGTGACTTCCTCAGGAGTTTTTGAACGAAGTAGTTCGTTCAGTGTCTAGCCATCGTCTCAAAGCTTCAGCTTCACGTCGAACCGATCCATCCATAGTGGCCAGCCGCCGTTCGTCTTATCAGAGCAGTTTTGGGAATTGGTGATATACACACATCGCATCTGCTATAGCGCTGTTAAATGTACATTCCACTAGTTGGCTGTCTTCTTGAGCTTCTGTTTGTATTCTCTACCGAGTTGGATAGTGACTTTTAATTTATTTAAAACAATTGACACTGCCTCAGTGACAACCAGTTTTAGTAAGAGGTAAAAGTTGTGCTATTATTGCTACAGATTCATTACTTTTATATCATGTTTCATTCCTGAATTCGTGCACTATCCTTTTTGATAATTAAATTACTATATAGGACATTGAATCCTCGGACGTCTTATTTATTAGGATTAGGAATCCCAGGTATCCCTAGTGACAAGAAAATGTTTGAAATAGAGTGTTCCTGTATCGATAATTGAAAGGAGTGATTCATATTTATTTTCGTAATGATACTGTAAGGCTAGTGGGCCACATGCAAATTAGTAATAGGGCCGTTCTTTCAAATTCACCAACTTGGGCACAGTCATTAGAATACATGTGGACGTAATTTGAAGAATACCTCCGTGACTAAAATGTCAAAGAGATGAACGCATTTCCTGCACTGTTTAATACAATATAACTTTATATGTTGTGCCGCCTTGCTTAACAAGCACCTTTAACAATGTAATTTTGAGGTTACTAGGAAGCACTGGACCTCAACAAAGCTGGACGTTTCTAACAATTTTATTAGAGGACCAAAATATATCTATATAACTATTTAATAAAAAACAGTTAATTAGTTGTTGTTCTCTTCAGTCCGTAGACTGGTTTGATGCAGCTCTCCATGCTCCCCAGTCCTGAGCAAGTTTCTTCATCTGAGAATACGTTCGGCAACCTACATCCTTTTGAATCTGTTTACGATATTCGTCCCTCGGTCTCCTTCTATGATTTGTACCCCACACGCTTCCTTCTAATGATAAGTTGACAATTCCTTAATGTCTCAGAATGTGTCCGACCAATCTACCCCTTTTCTTAGTCAGGATCTGCCAGAAACGCCTTTTCTTCCCGATTCGGTTAAGCACCTCCTCATTAGTTACGTGATCTACCTATCCAATTTTCATCATTCGTCTGTAGCACCACATTTCAAAAGCTTCTATCATCTTTTTATCTGATCTCCTTATCGTCCATGTTTCACTCCCATACAATGCTACACTCCAGACAAATGCTTTCAGAAAGGACTTTCTAACATTTAAATTAATATTGGATGTTAGCAAGTTCCGCTTCTTTAGAAATGCTTTTCTTCCCATACCCATTCTGCATTTTATATCTTCTTTACTTCGGCCATCAGAAGTTATCTTGCTACCCAAATAACAAAAATCATCTACTACTTCTATTGTCTCATTACCTGATCTAATTCCTTCAGCATCACGTGATTTTCTGACATTGCATTCCATTATTTTCGTTTTACTCTTGTTAATGTTCATCTTATATCATCCTTTCAAGACACTGTCCATTCCATTCAATTGCTCTTCCAGATCTTTTGCGGTCTCTGACAGAATTACTATCTCATCAGTGGCTGCATGAACTATGACAGAACATTGGCTGGTACACACGCAAACAACTAATACTACTTTGGCACGCAATAGTTTGAAAATGCAAGTTCATGACACCTTGTATCGAACAGAACACAATATGTCGTACCACATAGTGTTGCTTTAAATTTAAAACATGGGTAACATGACCATATATATATATATATATATATATATATATATATATTTTGGACGGAAACTTGTCACCATGGACAAACCAGAGAAACACCGTACATCGTTTTGCCATGAACAACAGTCTAGCAGTCAGACTAGCAATACCACTTAAACCACTTATTGTGCATTACACAAACTACAATCGACAGGAGCAGTGAAAACATACTATATAACTGACAATTCTGAATTCATTTTCAGCGCAACTCAAACTCACTTATGTTCACAGGGCATGGAACACTTTTAACACAGCCTTTCTTTTCAAAGCACACATGTTTTGACGTACCGTATAACTGCCTGCGTAGCATGTATCAGTCAACTTAAACAATTCGGTTAGACTGCAGTTGTCGAACGATTTCCATCCAGTAAATTGGCTGTTAATATCTCTGCAGAGTGAAAGTTTCATTCTGGAAAAATTCGTGGTCTGTGGCTAAGCCATGTCTCCACCATATCCTTTCTTCCAGGAGTGCTAGTCTTGCAAGTTTCGCAGGAGATATTCTATGAAGTTTGGAAAGTAGGAGGCGAGGTACTAGCGGAAGTAGAGTTGTGAGGTGGGATCGTGAGTCGTGTCATGATAGTTCAGTGGTAGAGCACTTGTCCGCGAAAGGTTCGAATCCCGGTTCCGGCACACAATTTCAATCTGCCAGGAAGTTTAATACCACCGCACACTCCGCTGCAGAGTGAAAGTTTCATTCTATCTACAGTTTTGTTCCAAACTTGATGAAATTTTGCACACAGAGCAATTAGAAAATTTGTCGTCTTGCATCCATTAGGACAGTCATTCAATGACGATACCTTCCCGTACATTGCAGAATCATTAGTAAACAGTCGCAGATTGCTACTCACCCTGTCCGTTAAATCATTTATGTATTTAGAAAATAATAACGGTCGTATCACACCTTCCTGGGGCACTCCTGACGATACCTCTGACGAACACTTTCCGTCGAGGACAACGTACAACATGTTATTACTCACGAAGTCTTAGAGCCCCCCACATATCTGCCAAACCTATTCATACGCTATAACTTTTATTACAAGGCTGCAGTATGGAACTGTGTCAAATGCGTTTCGGAAATCAATAGAAATGTAGTCTGCCTGTTGCCCTTTATCCAAGGCTCACAAGATGTCTTATAAAAAAAGGGCATGCCCAGTTTCACATGAGCGTTGCTGTCTAAAGCCATGCTGCTGCATGGACCAAGGCCCCACTATCGCGTAAGCGGCCGACTGCGAACAGCGGACAAATTGAAGAGCGCCTCGGCGGCCATTGTGGTGGTAAACTACCGCGCGAACTTTAAATGTGCAAAGTTTCTTTTGATTAGAGAGAGTATTCATTTGAGTTAAGTCGCAAAAACTATGTCTAATTGAAATATATAAATACAAAACGAGCATCAGACTCTTTGAAAACAAAGAAACTATCCGTTGTGTGTAAATTTATTACACTTACGGTGTAGAAATTCACCAACAGCATTTCCTCTTCCTAATGAAGCCGAACTAGAACATGTAATCTTCTTGCTTTCTAAGTGAAACATATGAACAGAATTTATCTTCAGACACGGTGTTTTGGCACTTCTCAGTATATTGCACGAGTGTGAAACTTTTGTACAAACATTAACTTCGGAAGAGTTTCACACTTTACGTCTTTGCTTTAGTGCTGTATTTTCCAATATTTAGATATTTAATAGCATCAAAAAATCAAACAGGGCTGACTGGAACAGCTAATGTTAAAAATCGTTTGTAAAAGTGAAATATGCCATCAGATACATAACTGAAAAATAGCTCCTTACCTTGTGAATGTAGCAATCAGCCACTACCAAATTCTTTTATAAACCACGAAGTATGCCATAACGTTTTCTTAACTATTGCATCTAACATTAGCATTAGAGTATCTAGCAAGAATTTAATACGTTTAACGTTGTAAGCCAAATACCTTACACTAGCCTGAACTGGTCAAAAGTCAACAACTATTGTCATAGGGTTCAACTTCACAAAGTGCATCCAGTGCGGCTATGTGTCCTGCATATATGGAACTATAAACAGTTCTGCAAACCCTTTTCAGTTGTTATACCAATATGTAAAGCAGATTACTTTTAAATTCTGCGTTAATTTCATAAATAAAAATTCGAACTGCATCGAGGCAACTAATTTCGTGACCCCAATAGTTATTTTACACAATTATAAAATGAAACTATTTGAATTTCCTGTCCACTAGTACTGCCTAAAGTAGATCCATTTTAAGAGCTACTAATATTGTAAAAGCCTGTTATTTACTTCATTCAATCCTATATTGTCTTGACTAACAGTCTGTGAAGACAATATCTGAACATAAGTAGGAGAGCTACTTGTATTCCTGAGAAATATAAATGGGAAGAGAGTATTCGATTTTTTTTATTCCTTTCTTCAATTGATTTATGCATTTAAACACTGAGCAGCTCGTCACCATCGTGCTTCATGTACACTGCAATAGTCAAACAATACAGACGTGACTATCAATTGTGTGTATATCCCGCAGTAGCTATTTAATACATGATTTACCTGCTAACAACACTCGTATTTATCTGACTCCTGGCACTACCATGGCGGCCGGCCGAAGGTTCAAATTATCCCGCGACAGCAGCGCCGTTAGGGAGTCTAGTTATTTTTACAAGGTCTTTGGCGTGGACTGAAGCTTATCTCAGGCGATTTTACTATATTCGAACCGAGAAAATGTTGGCCGAGGGGACTGAGGCGCTTCAGTCACTGTCTGAACGGCCACTACGGTCGGGGTTCGAATCCCCCGTGGGCATGGATATTTGTGCCGTTCTTAGTCTTAGTTCATAAGTAGTTTGTAAGTTTAAGGATCGATAACCTCGTAGTTAAGTCCCATAAGCTGTACAAACATTTGAACATTTTTTTTTTTTTTTGAAAGAACTCTACAGCAAACTGATGTTAATTATGTTGATTACTTTTCTTCTAAACGGGCGTCACCTGCCCTTTCTTCTGGTCTATTGGGACTTTGCACTGTTTCGAACATTCGCGATAAATGCAAGTTAAGTAAGGAGCTATTTCAGTAGTTCATTCTTTGTAACGCCAAACTGGGTTTAAATCCGAACCTGGTGAACTATTTGTCTTCAGCTCTCTACACCAGGGACGCCTATTACCAAATTAGTGCGATGGTAGTATGTCTGTTGGTAAATTGATATAATCTCTTGCTATTTCTGAGAGCATGGTGATAACGATGATGATGATGATGATGATCGTGTGGCGTTTGTGCCGTTAGACCCAAGGTCGTTGTAATTGACGGTAAGTCATCGAGTAAAACAGAAGTGATATCTCGCTTTCCACGGGGAAGCGTTATAGGTCCCCTACTCTTCCTTGTGTTTATTAACGATTTAGGAGACAATCTGAATAGCTCCCTTAGACTGTTAGCGGATGATGCTGTCGTTTATCGGTTAGTGAAGTCAACAGAGGATCAAAAGCAACTTCAAAGAGATTTAGACAAAATTTCTACATGGCGCGAAAATTGGCAATTGACACAAAATAAATAAAAGTGTGAAGTAATACTCATGACCACTAAAAGAAATCCGCTGAACTTCAGAGATAAAGAAGTCAAACCTTAAGGTCGTAAATTCTACCAAAATACCTAGGAGTTACAATTACGAACAACTTAGACTGGAGAGAACACATAGAAAATATTGTGGGGAAGGCGAACCAAAGGTTACGTTTCATTGGCAGAACGCTTCGAAGATGCACCAGCTCCACCAAAGAGACTGCCTGCATCACACTTGTGAGTCCTCTCATGGAGTACTATTGCCCCTTGTGTGTGGGACTGACGGAAGACATTGAGAAGGTTCAGAGATGGGCAGCTCGTTTTGTTTTATCACGTTACGGGTAGGAAAGCGTCACGGAAATGTTGCACGAGTTGGGGTCGAAATCATTCGAAGAAAGACGTTATTCATTGCGGCGTGATCTGTTTGCGAAGTTTCAATCACCAACTTTTACTTCTGAATGTGAAAATATTTTGCTAGCACCCACCTACTTAGGGAGATATGACCATCCCAATAAAATAAGAGAAATCAGATCGAAAACGGAACGATTTATGTTCTTTCTTCCCGCGCGCTATTAGAGAATGGAACGGTAGTGAAAAGTTATGAAAGTGTTTAATGAACCCTCTGCCAGGCACTTAGATGTGATGTAGATGTGGATGTAGATGTTGATGAACTGTGGTCGTCTTTGGCCTGACTGGTGCAAGTCTTTTCTAATTGACTCCATTTCGGCGACTTGCGTGTCAATGATGATGAAATGAGGACGACACAACATCCAGCCCCCGAGCGGAGGAAATCTCCGACGCGACCGGGAATCTAACCCGGTCCTCCTGCCTAGCCACCACATTGTCCACTATACTACGGACGCGGACTGAGAATATGGTAATCAATTACCTGTGTAGAGTATCTGATAGACACTTCCAATTAATCACACGTGTTAAACAATGTCAAATGATTGTAAATCAATGAGAACAAACTATTTTGGTTATCAGCCCCTAGGCTTACAAATGCCAGAGGGACGATTCGAATCTCGGCTGCGTGGAAAGATCGCCTGGTATAAGGCGCCATGCTACGGGATGGGCGACCTTTTCCGCTTGACGTTCGACCACTGCCTCGGGCGTGGTTTTGTGTGTGTGTGTGTGTGTGTGTGTGTGTTGTCATTACTTGTCATTACTGTAAGTAATTTTAAGTAGTTTTTAAGTCAAGGGACTGATGACCATAGCCGTTTTTGTCCAATAGACTTTTTGTTTACTTTTTAGAGCTTATGGGACTTAACCACGGGGTCATCAGTCCCTAAACTTACAAACTACTTAAGAACTAGCTAATACTAAGGACGGCACAAATATCCATGCCCGAGGGGGGATTCGAAACCCCGACCGTAGTGGCCGTGCAGACTGTGACTGGCGCGCCGCAGAGCGCTCGCCCAGCGCGGCCGGCTCCAATAGGTTTACGAACATTCGAACCTCCGATGGGAGCGGCCTCTCAGTGTCTGGAATGCCACCTACAACCACTCGCCCACTCACGTGCGGCCGTGTGTTAATCAGTTTCATGTTGTGGTGATGAGTGTAACTACCCTTTTTGAAACATTCGGCTATTTATCTTTTTTTTTTTTTTTTCTTTACTGCTGAGCTAACATTACACTGTGTGCTATATTTAGCGACCTTCTAAAGCGTATATACACCTAAAATATCTGTGGACCTACCCCACGTACATCTGGTTTGATTGGATGGTTGTGGCAAGTCATTCCACTTTCTTTTGTTTTATTTTTCCTTTCTGAAAAACTTTTCGCTAATACGACAGAACAAAGTTCATGCATACGCATATCGTAAGAGAATGAATTGTCATGGTAATTAAATTAGTCAGTGGTTAGATGTCTTCTTTATAAAGTGTCATATTTTATTCCATATACTATGAAGAGCCAAAAGTGAAGAATAACATCATCACTAAATTATACACATTTATACAATATTTTATTAGTAACTGAGGTATATTCATTAATCTCATCGTCATCAGATGTACATTTTCGGATTAGACAGGTTTACCTGTTCCGAAACCAATGAATTCTTATCGCACCATTATCTTGATGGTTTTTCCAGTCTTCTTGTGCCTTTGGATATTTGGTAACGTGCTTTGATCAAAACTAGCAGATAGTTGCGCCATTTGTTCCTGTAGTCTGAGATCATTTCCACCGTTCTTGTAACATGGAGGTACTCTCTTACTTCCCTCTTCGTCTCATGATCCTCTGATCTATAACCTGACTAAGGTCCTTAGAAGACTTATTTCCGCTCTTTCGTCTCTGTATTTGTTTGTTTGTCAAAGTCCATACTTCGAATCGATGTTGCAATAAATGTAGGGTCATTTGAGTACTGTGAAATAAATCGCAATTTGCGACCGGTTTAGATGGAATACTACAGTGCGGCGATTGAAAATTTGTGCCCGGCCTTGATTCCAATCCGAGTTTTCCTGCTTACTAGGCAGACACGTTGACTACTTCGCCACCGAGGACACAGTGATCAGCCACATTGCAGAGAACTCTTTCCTGCACGTCTCCCGCCACTGCCAAATCTCCATTCACCACGCTGTCACTTTCCCATTACCACATGCCATTTGTAATGGGAAAGAGACAGCGTGACGAATGGAGATTTGGGTGAGGCGGGAGACGTGCAGGGAAGAGTCTTCTGCAGTGGGGCTGGTCAATGTGTCCTCGGTGGCGGAGTGGTCAACGCGTCTGCCTAGTAAGCAGGAGATATCCGGCTCGAATCCCGGCCGGGCACAAATTTTCATTCGCTGCACTTGGTATTCCATCTAAACCTAGTATAGTGAAGCCATAATTGATCGTAAATTTCCATTTATTTCATTAAGTGAACGTTGTAACGTCGTCAAAAATAGATAATTTAAGTACTGTGTCTTTCTCAGCTTTATTCAGAAGCATTCTTTTAATCATACCTCACATTTGTAAGTTTCTGTTATGGCGTAAAGTCAGCGACACACGCCAGACGTTCGAGAACGATCGTGCAGAAGGCAGCGGATGACCGGCAGCCAATCACACGCCGGCACCGAGCATCCTAGAGGGAGTAAGCGGAGAAGCGCGTCCTCTACAAGCGGCTATATCTAGGCCGACATGCATCTGGACGAGTCCGTCTGAACTTGGCTCCGAAATACGCAGTCACTAGGACTCAGCTCAGCTAGCATCAGGCAAGACGACGCCGCGAGAAGTAATTGTAAAATGTTTAGTAAATAAAACTTGTATTATTGATCTGTAAAGCTGTTATAGATTTCCACGCACCTTGAAAGAACCTTTCCTGAAAGACAGTCCAGAAAGAACTAAAAAGAAGCTGACCAGGACGACATAACAGTTTCTTAGCTGTTTCTTTTCAGGATCATTATATCATAGCCCAGCGGTTGAATGTATGATCTTATTCCAATATATTAAAAGTCTTGTCACATCTCCCTGGGACATCCTTTACTAGACCTTTGTCTTTTTCTATTACGATTATGCCCTCGGTATTCGCGAAAATGGTCATCTGCATACAGATGTCTAGGTGTCTGTCAAACAAATATCGGTGGGTGAGAATCTTCCATATCCTTTTATTTCTTATTTATCTCTATCTATGTAAAAGCGCATGTACAATCAAATGTTCAAATGTTTGTAGAGCTTATGGGACTTAACTACGGGGTCATCAGTCCCTAAACTACTTATGAACTACTTACGAACTAGGACGGCACAAATATCCATGCCCGAGGGGGGGGGGGGATTTCAACCTCCGACTGTATTGGCCGTGCAGACCGTGACTGGAGCGCCTCAGTACCCTTGGCCACCGCGGCCGGCCAAGTACAGTCATTCACTCACTCACTCACCGACTAAACACGAAATTTCGAAAACTACTTCACCTGCGAAGCTGAAATTTGGCGGGAATGTTGTTTATAGGTACAAGATGTCAGATAAGAAAATATTTTGCGATAAGGCCGATAGTTCAAGAGACATGACGTCATAAACAATGAAAACGGCCCCCTTCATTAAGCATGTGATAGTGTGAATTTATCAGTCCACTATTTGAGAAGGAAAGCATTTAGCGACTTGCAACAAACTTTAAACATAATTTCAAAATAATGAAAGGAAAATAGTTTGTCGCTTACTACTTTTTCGGCGTTCATGCAGTAAAATTACGACATTGGGCATGACGTTACAATTTATTACTCGACCACTAGCAATCGTATTCGCAAGAAATGTTGCAGACAGTGTACACACATACCACTGAACGTAAGTTCAATATGTTATGATATCATGACACACAGTTAATGAGATATGGAGTCATAAACAATTAGTTTCATGACAAACTGCCTCACCACACATGACGTTTTGATTTATTACGTCCATCCTACTATATTCGCTGCTGATTTTGCAGACCTTTTGCATATACACTACTGAATGTACCTTCGAAGTAGTATCTTATTACGACATACCGGGCGATCAAAAAGTCAGTATAAATTTGAAAACTTAATAAATCACGGAATAATGTAGATATAGAGGTAAAAATTGACACACATGCTTGCAATGACAATTTGCGACTTCAGGTAACTCCAAAGCCAACAATCGCAAGGACTAAGGTCTAGGGACCTGGGAGGCCAAGCATGACTAAAGTGGCGGCTGAGCACACGATCACCAAACGATGCGCGCAAGAGATCTTTCGGAAATATTTTGAACATTTGTTTTTTGTTGGTTCTAATAAAATCCCTTGTCATTCCAAGCATGTGTATAAATTTTTACCTCTCTATCTACATTATTCCGTGATTTATTAAGTTTTCAACTTTATACTGACTTTTTGATCACCCGGTTATAATTCTGGTGCTAAGACGTCAATGAAATGCATGAAAATTTGCTTTAATAAGCATAACGTTGTAATTCCTACGTCTTTACTACCAACTCCATTTCCAATAAATTTCGACGGCATTTTCCTAATATTCCACTCTACGAACCTGGTAAATAATGTTTTTGTAGGACACATAATTCAGGAGATAACACGCCATAAACGTGACATCCGTAAATAGGTATTGCATTATGTTTGCCATTTTGTAAGTCTATTACTCTGTTCACAACCCATTTCGGAAATAATACTCACTAAAAGGAGCTACAATATTATATCACTGAACGACACATCAGTAGATACGTCATAACCATTGAGATGTTTGAAAACGAAAATACAGGGCGAATTTCGCTGTAGATTCAAGCGAAACGAATTATTGACAACTTTGAACTGTGTAGCGCACACGGCTTCAGGTGAAAACAATAGACTTCTATAGAGCTACAAGGAAATGATTAGAATGAAACAGTGTATAGCCAACGAATATCCATTTAGTCCGGCAGATCTGGCTTTTAACGTCCAGAGACTGCAGTTTGCAGTGAGAGTTGCATTTTCTCTTACAGTTAATAAATCACAGGGCAATGTATTCAGTATTCTGTGGACAGGATTTGACATGTCCATGTTTCTCAAACGGACAACATTATTATTATAATTAAACCAATCGCTGCTATTGAGATACATCTGTATCAAACACTCTCTGGAAACATATAATTAGCTTACGAAAATAGAGTATAGAAATAAACGATAAAACATATAAACATATAAGTAGCTTTCGAAAATCGATTATAGAAATTAGGAGTAAAACATATAATTTTAAGTATACAACATGTGCTTCAAAACTATACCATATTATAGCATCTATAATTTATTAACACAGGTATCAAATACGTCAAAGGTATATCAAAGCATAACAACATAAATATCTGTTGTACATCTTTTGTAAACATATCACATCTTAGCTGTAACGAAATCATTTGACAGCTAATATATATGTTTTAGATGTCTTATGTATGTCTGAACATTTAGACACATATGTAAGTAGTTGATATGATCATTATCATAATAATATAATACGACATACCATTGTTTTAATCTTAATGTTACCCATTTAAAACGCAGGTCACGTGAAAATGACAGTATTAGCCGAAACGGATCTGTAGTGGTGAAAATTAAAAAATTACTCAATAGCAGCGATTGGTTTAATTATAATAATATGTCACTTGCTGAACTTTTTAACGCTGCGGCCCTATAGACCATAAATTTGACAACTTTATGTCACTTTCTCAATGATGGGCTCACCAAAAGAATTACTCATATTAGATCCTAGACAATTCACAAAAAATATTGTTTACAGTCAAGTTCTGAATTAAATGAATTTATGAATGTTGCATATCATTTGTATTTTGACTACTATCTTTGTTTGTTTGGATACTGCACTCATAATTTTGTACATTCTGAAAGACAGCCGTATTTCCTATACATTCTCTGATAAATATAACATGTAATTAGAAAAAAGGAGATGGACAGAAAGAGAAGGGATAGGAGAAGTACTAATTCAAGTCAGGAATAAATAAATAAATACCCGGGCAACGCCGGGTTTTCAGCTAGTATATGGATCCAGCAGATGCATAACTGAATAGTATTATCACTATATAGAATCTTGATTGACCGTGTTATTTTCTGGGAGAAGTCATAATCGCTTAATATTTCCCATAATTATTTGGTATATAGGCAAAAACGCAGTCTCTACGTGATCTCAAATCATTTGAGTTCTTCTATCACAGAAGTGTCTTTTAAATCATACTTTGTAAGTATCTTTGCTGGGAATATATCTCAACGGTGTAAATAGAAGTTGAGAGAGGTGTGGTCCAAATGTATTTCTTTTACTTATGCCACTGGTATGAAAGTCAATATAATTTGCTTGAAGAAATAGTGATTTATGTTTTTATGAGAATACTGCAGTATTTATCAAAGGGCGAGTTGCGTGTACTTTGGAAATAACACGAATGATCAGGCTTCAGTTATACCAGGCGAACGTCCAGTGCGCATTTGCGTGAATATAAACAGCCGTGGTGTACCGAAACGGATAACAGTCCACATAAACAAGGGAGAGAGGAGATGCGCATTTACCACAGCGGTGAAACGAACCATGTCGTGCGTGAGGTTGCCACGCTGTTACATATGTTAGCGGCTCTGCAATTACGGATAATTTTTGTTTGTATCGAGACCCTGCTAATGCCGATGGGTGACCAGTAAAACTCTCCGGAGAGTCTCTTGTTGATATTCGACGTCCACGCCTGCTAACACTTTCATGCCATGGTTAGAACGACGTTGTAATGATGCATAGAATATTTATCAAAAGTGTATCTGTCTGAGCTCTAATAATAGGTCATCTACACTCGAAGACGGTGATGATCATTCGATGAGGACGTTGGGATCCTTGCTTGGGTAAGACACCTGATTCTCATTCGGAGAAGATTATAATCACCCATTATCTAATACGTAGCGAGGTGAAAAATGTCATGGCGTGGTTCCCAATGTAGTTTCGTAACTCCTTTTGCCAGGCAAAATCCAGCACGTGACGTGGACAATACAAGTTATACTGTCAATATAAACCGTCCGTAATTGTTTAACTGTTGTCGTAACTGCGAAACTGTTGTCAGTGAAGGATTTTGTGCATGAAATGCTATCTCGATTATGACCAAAAACTGACATAGCATTCATGATAGAGCAGACATTATTAGCTGGAGTTGGCTAGAATATTCTTCAAGCCAGTCACGAAGAACTGTATCCCGTTAACAGGACGCATCGTCATATAACAAAATTCATCTATATCCAGATATTTACTCTGTGTATCACATTTATGTACCTCGGAGAGAGTTTATCTAACCGCAACTATCTGTCGTACAGTCATTTACTGTTGCCTATAACCATCGCAAAAGTGCAAGCAATATGTTGACAAAGTTTCATCACAGTCGGTTGAACGATACGGCCGCGCATAAAATACGAATACACAAATATTCATTTTTATATATTAGACTAGGTGAACCCCCGCTGCTTTGCATGCGTAGGCTGCTTGGTCTCCATTTGTTTCTTTTTAATCCTGACGAAGAATCCGTATCTTACGTTTCGTAGTTATAGCTTGAAATTTAAGTTAACAGCACCAAAATTGGCTTAGTAGCAACGTATTTTCAAAAACTGTTTCATACCCTATTTCACCCCCTACTTGTTTAATGTTCTGGAGATAGCGAAACACGTGTCTTTTTAATTCTGACCAAGAAAACATATACCAATTATTGTGGTTGTATCTTCAAAATTGCCTTATTAGCAAAAGATTTTTGAAAAACATCCCCTCTCCAATTTAACCCCCTTGATGGTTGAATTTCCAAAAATACCGAAACACGTATTTTTTTAAAATTCTAACGAACAATACAAATACCAATTATTGTAGCTATAGCTTCAAAATTGTCTTGACAACAATGTGTTTTCGAAAAGAATTTTTATCCCCTCTTTTAGCCACTTAGTTGTTGAATTTCCAAAAATACCAAAACAAGTCTCTTTATAATCCTGATCAAGAGTCCATAACATAAGTTTCGTAGTTATAGCTTGAAATTTGAGTTAACAGCAACATATTTTTGAAAATCAATTTTTTGCGTCCTCTATTTTACCCCCTTATTGGATTAATTTAAAAAAATGCCGAAACACTTGTCTTTTAAATTCGAACCCCGAATCCAAATCCGAAAATTTGTAGTTCTAACTTCAAAATTGCCTAAATAGCAATATATTTTCGAAAAACACCCTCTCTCCAATTTTACCCCGTTGATGGTTGAATTTCCAAAAATACCGAAACACGTATTTACTAATGTCTAACCAACTATGCAAATATCAGCTTTTGCAGCTCTAGCTTCAAAATTGGATCAATAGCAACGTGTTTTCAAAATGAATTTTTGATCCTCTATTTAACCCTCTTACTTGTTGAATTTCCAAAAATAGTAAAAATCATGGATTTTTAATCCTGACCAAGATTCCATATCCGAAGTTTCGCAGTTGTAGCTTAAAATTTGAGTTAACAGCAACATATTTTTGAAAATGAATTTTTGGCGATATCTATTTTACCCCATTATTTGTGGAATTTCAAAAAATGGCGAAACACGAGTCTTTTAAATTCGAACCCTGAATTAAAATCCGAAATTTTGTAGTTCTAGCTTCAAAATTTCCTAAATAGCTACGTATTTTCAAAAAAAAACGTTTCATCCCCGATTTCACCCCCTTTCGGACGGAATATCGAAAAATCTCTTCTTAAATGACGCCTACAGAGTAAGATCAACACCCTCCAGAAATTTCAAGTTTCTATCTTCAGTATTTTGGGCTGGACGATGATGAGTCAGTCAGTCAGTCAGTCGAGACACTTCCTTTTATATATAGAGATAACATGCGCATATTGCAGCAGAACGATATGTTAAAATTTCATAACATTCGGTCAAGAACTGCCAGAGATATAAGATTTTGCACATAATATTAAACATGTTCTAAGAGGGGAGGGAGGAGGCGGAGGAAATTAATATGGAGAGTGGGGGAAGGGGACGAACAGGTAGAGAGTGAAAATGAGATGGATATTAATAAGCAGTTACTCGTTAAACGAGAAAGGCTTAGTGCGACAACAGCTTCAAAAACATTTCTGCACTTTTAGTTCTAATTCACTAGTTGTAATGTATGGTTCTAAAGTGCATCGAACAGTAAGCTACCCGCTAACGAACGTTCTGAATAAATTACGTACACATACTTGACAAAGACTGTTATGAGATAAGAAAAGGTTACTGTTTTATTAGAAAGCTAAGATGGTGTATAGCCACGTCCCATGAAATCAGAAACGTTATGAAATTCAAGCAGAATTAAAATTAGGCATTTTCGATTTCCAGAAGCAATGAAAAACACGTAAGAAAAGGATAAGTTGATAAGACAATGTGGGGTGGTCCTATATGTCAACAGTTTTAACAGCGTGAAAATTGGAAAGCGATTTCCCCCTTTTCCCCAGCCCGGCCCTACAGGGAGTGGTTATCCCCGCAAGGCTCAAAGTAAATAAATATTCCTACAAATCAAGAGTATTTTAACCGCTCTCAAATTTTTGAGTAGGAAGACTCGAATCTCCGACGGGGAGCACCCGTGCGCAGCACATCAAGGGGCCTTAGAGCGCACGTCTATTCCCACGGGGCCCTAAGTAGATCTCGCCGCGACGAATAACGCCTTCCCACCTCAAACTCGTGCGTAATTTCCGTGACACACTCTTCCCTGTATCTGGATAATGCAAATAGAGCTGCGCTTCTCTGAACTTTCTCTATGTCTTCCATGGGCCCCACTTCGTTCCCAGAATGCGTAGCAGTACTTTCAGGTACAACGGGCAAGTATAAACAGTTTCTGTAGTAGGGCTGTTGCATTTTCTAAGTATTCTGCGAATAAAACGTAGCCTGCGGTACGCTTTGCCTACGATACTGCTTATGTAGTCTCTCCAATTACAGTTGTTTGTAATTATAATTCCATGGTATTTAATTGAATTTACGGCTTTTATCTGACTGATTTATCGTGTAAATACTGTTTAACGGATGATAAAAGTAGTAGATATTATTTGGAAAGTAAAATAAATTCTGATAGTCGAAAAAATAATACACTAAATGCAGAATGGCTATGGGAAGAAAAGAATGTATGAAGAAGCGGAATTTGTTGACATCCAAAATTGAATGTTAGGAAGTTCTTTCTGAAATATTTGTCTGGAGTCTATCTCTGCACTCCAGTAAAATTTGGACGATAAGGAGTTCAGATAGCATTTGAAACGTGGTGCTACAGACGAATGCTGAAGATTCGGTGGGTAGATTACGTAACTAATAAGGAAGTGCTGAACAGAACTGGGGACAAAAAATCTGGCATACCTTGAATTAGAGAAAGAATCTATTGGTGGAACACATTGTGATACATCATCAAGAAATCGCCAAATTGACATGGAAGGGAAGTGTGTGGGGTAAAAATCGCAGAGGGTGACCGAGATACCAATACAATAAGAAGATGCAAAAGGACAGAGGTTGTCGTTCTTCTTCGGAGATGAAGATGCTTACGCAGTACAGGGTGTGGAGAGCTGTATCAGACCAGTGTCTGGACTGAAAATCACAGCAACAACAAATTCAAATGTTTGTAAATCTATCGGACCAAACTGCGTAGTCATCAGTCCGTAGCTTACAAACTACTTAAACTAAGGTAAACTAACCCAAGGGAAACACACACACACACACACACACACACACACACACTCACACACACACACCCATGCCCTAAGGAGGACTCAACCCTCCGACGGCGAACAACCGCGCGCTCCGCAGCGAGGCGCCTTAGACACCTCGGCTACTCCACCGCGGAACAGCAACAACATCTCGTAAAAATGACAGGTACAGTAATATTACCTTCCTGGTGACTTAAGTGAAATATTGACAAACAGTCTGTGAAATTGTTGGAGTAGATTTAGTAGAAAAGACATAATAAAACGTTTTATGGCGGATTTTCATGCACTTTCCTATTTATGTCCTCATACCTCCTCAATTACGTGTCGTAGTATGATATAATTTGTCCATAAATTTTTTTGTTTATACATTTAGTAATGTAGATGTAATATATTTTGACATCGTGCCGAATTACGTAGCTTTACTGTATGAACAGCGGAAAACTACTAACGGATTGACATGTAAGTGAGAAAACGATATGTAAATTTGTACAAGTTGTTAGATATCGCCAAGAAAATTCGTTCCCAAATAGTGGTGGGTAAACTTCTATTACGCGAACTACGCTTTTTTTACTCCCCCATCCTCAGCCCCTCCAAAGTAACAGGATCTTGCCGCCACGACGATTGTTGCGTGGCAGTGTACCAATTCGGATTGAAATCTGTCCGGTAGTTTAGAAGATATGACACACACACACACACACACACCACACACACACACACACAGAGAGAGAGAGAGAGAGAGAGTGAGAGAGAGAGAGAGAGAGAGAGAGAGAGAGAGAGAGAGAGAGAGAGAGAGAGAGAGAGAGACAGAGAGAGAATTACACACAAGGATATTTAGATTTGCAAGTTATTGATAAAGGAGGGGAAGAAACAAGGATTTGGAACGAAAGGACTGACAGTGGCTGTATCAGGGAATTGAAATTAAACAATAGCGACGAGTGAAAATGTGTGCCGTGCCGGGAATCGAGCCCGGGTTTCACGCTTCGCGCCAGCGGTCGCCTTAATCATTGGGGTACCGTTCTCGCCTACTCAAGTCTCAAACTTCCACAATTTGTACGTTATGGTTGTAGCGCCCCTATCGTTCATTCCCTCTTACACTCGCCATTACGGATTTCCGTGAGAGGCGAACGTATGACCGCATCTGCGGTGAAGTAAGTGAAGCTAAAATGTTCAAATGTTTGTTAAGCTTAAGGGACTTAACTGCGGGGTTATCAGTCTCTAAACTTACAAACTACTTATGAACTACCTTGTACTAAAGACGACACAAACACCCATGCCCCAAGGGGGATTCGAACGTCCGACCGTAGCGGCCGTGCAGACTGTGACTGGCGCGCCGCAGTCTGCTCGGTCACTGCGGCTGGCTAAGTGAAGCTAACGCTGTCTTTGCGTTTAAATACTTATTATATTGACGTGATCTCTGTTCTTTCGGATATGTCACAATTTTCCTGCTTCAGAAATTTATTTCTGCTGCCGCTTCGTTCTTTTCATCATCTGTATTTCGGATACTCTGTTCACTGCGGCAACAGCAAATGCCGAATTCAAATGTTTGTAAATCTACGAGACTTAACTGCTTGGTTATTAGTCCCTAGATTACAAACTACTGAAACTAAGTTAAACTAACCTAAGGAAAACATATACACCTATGCCCGAGGCGGGGGGGGGGGGGGGCCTCGAACCCCCGTCGGCGAACGGCCGCGTGCACCACAGCACGGAGCACGGAGCCTCAGTGCGTACGGCTATTCCGCTGCGACAGCAAATGCCATATATCTTCATCATTCATCCACTAATCTAACACCTACAGCATCGCCTGATCAGATTCAGCTGCATATAATATTACCTTTGTTACTTTTTTTGGGTTGTAAACTTACTTTTACATAATTCCGTCCAGTTGCTATCCGAACTCTTCCTCCCTGCCAGAATTACATCACGACATCTGAAATGATAAGGAATGTTGGTAAAAAGTAGACGAGATCAACAATTATTGAGTAATTGGACGTTAGAAGAACGGCTTAAATTTGAGAACAGAACAGTAGGGGTCTGTGACCGTAAGCTAATCTGCTACAGCATACCGTAATTAACGTGCTAAAAAAAATGCGGTTTGCCGCGGTGGATTAGCAGTGCGGGTTGGGGCGCCGTGCTGCGGTATGCGCGGACGTTTGCAGTCGGGGGCTCGAGACCCTTCGGGGCATGGGTGTTTGTGTTGTCCTTAGGTTAGTTTACCTTAGTATAAGTAGTTGGTAAGCTACGGACTAAGAACCACGCAGCTGAGTCCGATAGATTTACAAAAATTTGAACAGTTTGAAAATGTGATGTGTCTTCGAATGCGAGTCGAATGTCTCGCTAAAATTGTTATATATCTTTGAATGCACATTGATGTGTAATCAAAACAGTAACGGTGGAATGGCCAAGCTCTCTAAGGTGCCTTGCTAGGGATTGCGTGGCTGCTTCCCGTCGGAGGTTCGAGTCTTCCATCAGGCATATGTGTATTTGTGTGTGTGTGTGTGTGTGTTGTCCTTAGATTAGTTAAAGTTTTCAATGACATTTTTATCACGTTTACTTTGGCAGGTAAAACCATTAAAAGTTTTGGGGGCGGAGGATACGGACAGCGTAGCTCACTGGCTGGTAGTCATGAGACAGTGGGCCGTGCCCCAGGGGCTAGCCACTCGGTCAGTGAGGTACATTATCGCAGCCTCCACCCTCGAAACTTTGAACGGTTGTAGCTGCCAAACTAAACGCGATAATAATGTCATTCAAAATTATTTGCACACAGCTGGTGTCAAAAATTTCAGTGCATGATAGAAACAACCATTGTTTCATTTGAAAACCTGAATGTTTGCATACAAACTATACTTTCTAAGTAATATTACAATCTGTTTGTTGGCTAAAAATACGAGCCTCTGACAACCAATTCACTCTGTGAAAACAGCACATCAATCGCCCTTTCCATTTCCGCAATATTTGCGGTGCAAGTGTTACGTGATTCACATTGTATAAACACAGACGTTTAGTCCCCTCAACACCAACAACAACATAAACACAGACGGACTGATGACCCCGTAGTTAAGTCCCATTACAATATACAAACACAGACGAATGGCATTCGTTTAACCACGTACTGAATGCTGGATGATCTTTGATCGTTAAGAGGCTGCATTTCTGCCAGGGTCGCTATCTAAATGCACGTACCACGCACGACCGGTTATAACATGGCGGACACGAGCCTATTGGCCTCTCTCTCTAGACGCTAAGAGACTGTGCTGTGCCCCAACGGCCAGCCAATCAACCAGCGACCTGTCGTACTACGTCTGCCCTATAGGCTTCGCTGGCCGCATGCCTACAGTAATTGAGCTATATTACTGAAAGCTCCACCTTAAGTGCTGTTGCAGACTGCTATTTTTTCGTATTGTCACTTTTATATTCTTTCAAATGTTCAAATGTTTGTAAAGCTTATGGTACTTAACTACGAGGTCATCAGTCCCTAAACTTACAAACTACTTATGAACTACTTACGAACTAGGACGGCACAAATATCCATGCCCGAGGGGGGATTCGAACCCCCGACCGTAGTGGCCGTGCAGACCGTGACTGAAGCTCCTCAGTCCCCTCGGCCACCGCGGCCGGCTTGTTTTCTTTGAAATTGCGTGTGAGGTATTGTGAATACAATATATGGATCGGCTAAAGAGGTAATCTTCCAGTATATCTTCAGAAAATAAAGTGAAAGAGTTAGGTAAATCTGCTAGAAATTTCAATCTAAGAATGAGGGTGAATGGACAGGGCTCTCTCTGATTTGAGACAATTTATGTGAGTGCAAGCAGTTAGAGGCCACATTCAAATTAATAGAAAATTTCGCGCGATGAGGCGTGTAGTAAAATGTAATCCGTTTCGTAAAGAGTTACAAGTATAGTATGTACAGTTTGAGTACAAGGAACGAAGATTAAACGACTTCGAAGGAGCACGTGGAATGACAGCTTTTTCTCGGGAATAGGGAAAGACATTTGACGTGCCCTTCGAAAGGAATGATCCCGGCTTTTGCTTGGAGTGATTTAGAAGAATGTTGGAAAACATTATCAGGACGAGCGAAAGGGTTTGAACAGCTGTCTTCCAGAATGCGAGACCAGTGTGTTACCAATGCGCCGATTCATTCAGTGGAAGAAGTGGTGACTGAACTGTGTGGTGTAACTTACATATTTCTAGTTTACTGGATTGAGTTCGTCGTTGCTGCCAATTATTTTTATTATAGTCCTTAGAGAGTTTAACTATTTGTTACAAACTATGATACTTACAATATTTACATATATTTAGACAGTTTAATTTATACATTCAGTTTAATACGAGGGTTCTAACTTAAATAGGGGCTACACTCCTGTGGAGACACTACGCAATGGAATGCATTATTGTCGCTGATAGCGCAAGTTGTTGTTACCTCCGAACACATGAACTCGCCCGTCTCACGTCACGGGCGTGCTCTCAATCGAGGGAAACACAGTCACTTGTGAGCAAGCGGTTTAACGTAACGGTGTCACTGTGGTTTCGACACTAGTACAGTACGACAATGTCATCAAGGTCTTCAAGAGGCGTGTGGGAAATTGGCATTGCCGCACAGAACAATGGCACATTCGTTAAAAGCCTATAGTGAAGGTCGGCAAACTGTGGCAGACACGCTTCGGACAGGTAGTCCTATTGTCTCCGAGGAAGAAGTGAATTATGTTGTAGCGTTATTGGACAGTGATCGACGCCAGACGATTCTTGAGCTTGCTCATCACAATGCGCGGCCGCATACAGCGCAAGCTGTGGCTGCTCTTTTCGGTCGATGGGACTGGGAAGTACTTTGCCATCCACCACATTCCCCGGACGTGAGTCCTTGTAACTTTGATTTGATTCCGAAGATGGAGGAGCCACTTCGTGGCATTCGCTTCAGAACTGTCCCAGAGATTCGACTGGCAGTAGACCGCTCCATTCTCACCATCAACAGAACAGGCTCTGCTAACGGTATACTACGTCTTCCACATCGCTGGCAGAGAGTTCCACGCAACGCTGGTGACTGAAGGACAGTTACAAGGGCAAACCTGTAACACTTTTTTAGGTTGTAAATAAATAGTTGCTACTATTTAAGTCTTTACCCTCCAATATTAAATTTAGATACGATTACTATTCTTCAAGTCGAAAGGCAACCGGTTATGAAAAAAAAAGCAACATATATGATCTTACAAGGGAACATCATCAACTTGACCTCATATTTCCTTGAGAAAAAAATACATGAGCTAGATATCAACCCCAGAAATAAATATCATGTGAAAATTTGTGCCATTATTCAGATAGTACGCAGTTACGGCCTCCTCAGAGTACAGCTTTTAAACATTCGCGCGCTCGGGATGTTCCTCACTCGGCTCGCTTCACTGCGGCCGCTTAATGCCCGAACGTGAAGTTCTGTGAGCTGAGTCTAGTAAGACGTTTGTGTTTGCGATGTAAGTTAACCCACAGGATTTCGTGAAACATCTCTAGGAGCGGTATGGAATGATTACTAATGTGAAACGATTAAATGTCAAAGAATTAGAGCTCTTTAAAATCGTCACCGGTAAGCATAATAACTTGCAGTTAATAGACGTACTATAAACAGTAAAAGAAAATACATGGCGCTTTCTTTATGCATAATAACTTGCAGTTAATAGACGTACTATACACAGCAAAAGAAATTACATAGCGCTTTCTTTATGCTTTCCTTATATCTTTCAACTGCGTTGCAGATATAAACAACTGACCTGCTGAAGACGTGCTGGATATAGAAGAAAATAGCGGGTTGACGTTCGGTGCAGATTTACAGAAGGATGACGTCGACGATTACGACGCTACCATTTCACCACCATCAGATTCGTCAAGCACTTTCATTGCTTCAACAGAGCTTGGGCGTGGAATTGAGGTCGCTAGTGATGGTGAAAGCTGTTTTGATGATTTTAAATCGTCTAATACCACTCTGTCCGTCTCCGTAACAGAAGAATATACACAACTAGCCGTTTGCGTTTTACACAGCGCGTCACAACTGCAGCAGTGGAACGTAATTTAATTTTCTATGCCTTTTATGCACATCATTTCGTTACATGTAAAGCTGACACTATTGAAGTGGAGTAGACTTGAAAGGGTTACAGCGCATATCATTTTGTAATATTATTTCCTCCTCCACTTCCCTAGCTTTTCAACTTTCACATTCCGGGGGACACGCTGTTGTCCCTTCATTGCACAGTACATCACGTTCGGGCATTAAGAGGGCGCAGTGGAGCGGGCCGAGTGAACATGTTTTTCAACCATGGGACCACTTTATTCAATTTGATAAGATTCAGGTTTTAACCGCCACAAATGGAAACCACGAAAGACGGTACAGAGAGGCAATAGAAATTGTAAAACACCCCAATAATTTCAATAGGATGGAGGAGGTCGTGAAATTAAATGAAATCTGGATTCCGGTTTTGAAGAAGAAATGTAACAGTCTTCCACCATGGGACGAACGACGGCAATCAGCAACGACGAACTGCGCGCGCATGTCAAACACCTGACGTCACACCTCTGCGCGCGAGCCCTCGTAAACGGAGTTTGGCCTCAGTCAGTAGCGAGCCAGGATGTGTATCGGACATTCAAAGTGCCACGATCCCCCTTGAGAATGTCCTCCGCAGTCGAGGACGAAACGTTGGGTTTCGAAAATAAATCCACTAGACCACGGCACAATACCCCGGAAATTTTTAGTAATTTTGATCATTGCGCCCGTGAAAGTTTACATTTTACGAAAGTCGTTTTACAATAACCGCTGTTGTTCCAGAGATATTTTGTCTGGTCAAGATAATTGGGACACCCTGTGTAATCTTCTTCCCATCACGAAAAAAATGTATAATGACGTAATCATAATGTGTTGTGCATACTCCGAGTTTTCCGACTAGATGCAGGAAAAACAGGACGTATCGTAGCATAAAAAAGATAAAGGCACAGTCAAAAGGAGATCAAAGGATTCAGTATTCACATATCGCAGATTCCTATACGGATATTACAGTAAAGCTTTAACAAAGTAATACGTTACACAACATCGGATAGAATGAAAATTACACTGATATAAACAATAATGAAGACATATATTAAGTGGCAGTGAATTAGACCTAAGTTGGTCCTTGGACCCATGAATAAAAACAATAGCATTATTTCAAAATGTTCAACTGTTTGTTAAGCTTATGGGACTTAACTACGGGATCATCAGTCCCTAAACTTACAAACTACTTATGAACTACTTTATACTAAAGACGACACAAACATTCATGCCCGAGGGGGGATTCGACCCTCGACCGTAGTGACCGGGCAAGCTGTGAATGACGCGCCGCAGACCGCTTGGCCACTGCGGCCGGCGTATTATTTCATTAATAAAATGAATGTCTCTCAGTGCAAACTTCACAATAAGAAACTGCTGTCAGTCTATAGCTATACCTGGAGGGTAAGACAGAAATTATAGTGAATGTCTCCCAAATGCTAATCCTGCTTGTTGAATTTTACTGTTACGCTGGATGGAGGAACTTTTAAGACTGGGCAGGGGTAAGCAAAAGATGCAGAACAGGGAACGGGATATCCGAGCACGACATATGCGGAGATACGGGTCTGCAGAAAGCTGGTCAAGCACGTGGGAGACCTCCGGTGGAAGGCGGCGTATCGACCGCCAATCAACCGGCAGCACTGAGGGCGCACACCTGGGAGAGGAATGATGAGTCCAGTTTATGCGGGCTCGATAGGGTGAATGTGTTCTGCACAGACGGCAACGCGGTCTTTCAATATTTGATTGCCCCATCCTGTAACGATGTCCTTAAAGCGAGACCACCCACATCACATATCGGAGCTTCTCCTGCTTTCTTTCTATCCAATCCACCACTGGCGGTTCATGCGAAATTTTAACAGTGTGCTATACAACAACCAAAATTAATTTTTTTAATTATACCATGTAATGTGATATTACCATTACCTAATGCGTAACAAAGGAACATCATCAACTCGACCTCATATTTTCTCGAGAAAAAAATACATGAGGTAGATATCAACTCCAGAATCGATACCACATAAAAATTTGGGCCATTCTTCAGATACTAAGCAGTTACGGCCTCCTCAAAGTACAGCTTTTAAGCATTCGTCAAAATTTTACCGATGCGGTCGGTGACGTCCTTAATAAAAGGTAGGAAGACTTTAGATTTCCTCTCTACTAAAATAAGTTTAAGTTATCAGTTTATTACATCATTTGTATTTTATTACTATTTTTCTTTCTTTAGACACTGCACATGTAATTTTGTACATTATGCATATTTCTTTGTTTTACTGTTGCACAATTTCTTGGCAGTTTTTCACGAATATATGAAGATGAAATCTTTACGATTTTTATTTGCGTTTCGAATATAACACTGGAAAAATGCATATACAGCGTGTTACAAAAAGGAACGGCTAAACTTTGAGGAAACGTTCCTCACACACAAAGAAAGAAAATATGTTATGTGGACATGTGTCCGGATACGCTTAATTTACATGTTAGAGCTCATTTTATTACTTCTCTTCAAATCACATTAATCATGGAATGGAAACCCACAGCAACATAACGTACCAGCGTGACTTCAAACACTTTGTTACAGGAAATGTTCAAAAAGTCCTCCGTTAGCGAGGATACATGCATCCACCCTCCGTAGCATGGAATCCCTGATGCGCTGATGCAGCCCTGGAGAATGGCGTATTGTATCACAGCCGTCCACAATACGAGCACCAAGAGTCTATATTTGGTACCGGGGTTGCGTAGAGAAGAGCTTTCAAATGCCCCCATAAATGAAAGTGAAGAGGGTTGAGGTCAGGAGAGCGTGGAGACCATGGAATTGGTCCGCCTCAACGAATCCATAGGTCAACGAATCTGTTGTTGAGAAGCGTACGAACACGTCGACTGAAATGTGTATTAGCTCCATCGTGCATGAATCGAGGAAGTACAGTACATACGAAATAGTTGGGTATTTTGACAATTATCTGCACGAATTATTTCAATTTACATTTAAGAGAAAATGAGCTCTAACATGGAAATTAAGCGTTTGCAGAGACATGTCCATATAACATATTTTCTTTATTTGTGGTGAGGAATGTTTCCTGAAAGTTTGGCCGTACCTTTTTGTAACACCCTATATACCCGGGTGTAACTGGGCTTAGCAGCTAGTCCTGGAATAAATAAATACCCGAGTCACGCTGGGCCTTCGGATGACTGTGACAGAAACCTAAGAGGACAGAGGTAAGAAGTAGGTATGGGGATGGGACAAGTGATGGGCAGAGAGATTAAGAGACGGTGTGTAGGAAGTATATTCAATTCCCATGCATATTTAGCAGTTGCGAAGCACTGTATGGATCGCTAGTCAGTAAATAAATTGTGTTCTTCACTTTATGAAGTGTAGTTTTACATTTTGAATTACCTTTATATCCTTCGTTGTTCTCGATAGCTGCTTTTAAGCCTTAACCGGCGGTATTACAGACAATGATCCAAATTTAGCGAAGAAACTGAGCGCTCTTTCCGCCTGCCAGAAGTGTTAGGAGTCTCTCTCTGTATGCATACGCCGTGTCTGCAGCTGGATCGTTTGCGCTTCTTTACAAAGCAAGTGCCGGTGACATGCGCCGGCGCGGCTTTCTGCGGTCTGCTTTCAGGGCGGCAGCGCACACGTGTCAATCACGTGCCCCCAGTAACGAGAGGCCGTCTGCTCCCAGCTGTTTACAGCGGCGGCGCGGCGGGCTGTGACGTCAGCTTCAAACAGCGCAGCGCCAGCACGGGACCGGCTGAGAAAGCGATACCCGCGCACCCACAGCAGGGCTGTCGCATCCTTCCTGGAGAAGGTGGCAGCGTGGGTTGTATCTCAAGGCGGTCGTTCACTAATGGGCGTGGGTACAGTTGTATTTCAGCCGGTAGTTCCGCAGCGTTTTGTGCAGTTCCAGTTCATCACTAATGTTCATCAGACGTAGGGTTTCCAACCGTTCGGCTGTATCGTAATCGTCACATTACCGCCTTCTTGAACCGACCAGTGTTTTCTAAATCCACCTTCAGCCGTTATGGAAGTTTTATTTCGCTACCAGTTTAAACATTTCATTCTGTCATTTTCAGGCATC